>CM077000.1:26956244-27699590 GCA_039090855.1 Macrothele yani
GATAGCGAGAAAAACGGTTTGACCTTTACGCTTCTTTGCGGAAAAGCTATTATTTAAAGAGGATAATACTTCATATATCTTTTATAGCGAATGCCATGTAGTAGAAAAAAAGGAATTTCTCAATAAGATTTTTAGAAGTGGAGCTGCAAACAGAAGTGCACAAACACCACCTAGTGACAGAACTGTGAACTATAAAACTCAATCAAATAACAGACCCTAAGGGGTTTCACATAATTAATGATATCCGGCGTTGAAATAATTTATTAAAGCGCGTATTTAAAAGCAGAGATATTGAGGAAAACATATTAAACGTTGGCACCAATGTGCATTATTTTTGGGATGAAATATTAAACGTTGGCGAAATTGTGCATTATTTTTGGATGAAAATACACAAGAAGAGTTTTCACCGTAGTATTCATATGACCGAAAAAGAGTTTTTATATCGGGTGTTTAGTCCCGCAGATGAGCTCATTGCAAACAGAAGCGTAAGCTTACGCCCTCTAGTGGCAAACTTGTGCGGTAAGAAAAATTTAGAAATATATGAGAGACATTTTGCTACGGAAACGCTCTCCAACAAAGAAGGAATATTTCAAATCCGACTCTTACAAGCAGAGATTTCGACAAAAATATAGTATATATCTACGCCTCCTGGCGGAAAAACTATGCATTATTTTAAGAAGAAAGTATTTCGAAAAGATTTTCCGAGGTATGCGGCATCGGTTCACGAAATAATTTTTCCAATCGAGTCTTCGGAAGTTTAGATTTCGCTGCAAATACATCAGAAGCAGAAATTGCTGCTTACGCACCCTGGTGGTTACACCATTCTTTACCAAAAATTAGAAATTTGATGCAAAACTTTTCTAATGAGGAGCTGTTTCCGATGCAGGAAGAATTTTTCCAGTCGGACTTTTGGAAGCGGAAATATCGGGAAAACGCAATTTACCTGTACGCCGCTAGCGGAAAATCTGTGCTTTACTTGAAGAAAAGACTATGCCTAGAATAGTCTTCGTTATAAATGGCACTGAAAAGAAGAAATATTTTTTTCAATCTGACATTTAGAAGCAAATATATGCGATACAATGTATTTTGAATTCGATATTATCAACATTTACACCCTCTAGCGGCGAATTTGTGAATCGAAAAAAACCGAAATGCAAGGATCATCATTTTCACATTTCAGTGTTCACGAAGCAAAAAGAGTTTTTCAAATTGGACTAATAGTTGCAGATATATGCTGTCAAGAGACTGCCGAACAAACCGATAACATACATATGCATGATCTATTTTTACACAACACGTGCTAAAAAGAGACAGTAAATTTTACATTATGTGTGTTGTCTTCTAACAAGCTGAATGGCCTGATTCATTGAGATGGTGACTCTACGGAACGCCAGGATTAGGAGATATAGTTTTTCTGCAGTATTGAGCAGTGAAGCAGTGGAAGTAAAAACAAATATGTGTTATAAAAAGAGAAAGTCCCAACGTTCAACTAATTTCCATATGCGTCAGGCGCATGCAATGTCGCCAACCCTTGAAAAGAGACAATGGCTAAAATGTAAATACATCGAGCGCATTACACACTCAGAGATTAGCTGGAGTGTCCTTAAGCAAGCTGCAATTCATTACGCCTCCTTCGGTCAAATATAAATTTGCCGTTGACTGATTTGCGATTTTTATTCCCTAATTTTTTGATGATTAATCATTAATTTAAAAAGAAATTTTTTTTTTTATAAAATGAAGAGCTAATCTGGAAATTATCGGGGGCTTGAGCTCTCCATGAAATGGTGCAACAACGCCCCTAACTGATATTCCAACCCTCTTGAGCTGCGATTGGCTTCAACAACGGCAATTAATGGTTCCTTGAAGCTGCATTACAACGATCAGCAGTCTCTTCTTCTTTTTATTTCTTTTCTGTTTAGCAGCTTAACTAACAATGTCAGCAGCACTTGGTGTATCAGGAATCTCCCGTCCCAAAGTTGAGGATGTTGGTATGAAAAAAGGAAACCCAGAGCTTTAGAATAAGCCCAGCTGCTATCCGCAACCGGGACTAAACTCCTGGCTCAACGAGGCGATTAACAGTAAGCCACGTCCGTTCAGGCACCAGGGTGGTGATGGGTTTTAACGTTAGTAGTCCCGAAATCTCCTACAAATCTATGTCGTTTGTATGCTAACAAACACAAACTTTCTAAAAACCAGGAGATGTGACGTACCTGCCAGAAGGACGCACACGACATAAAGGCAGGTTGGAATCAGAATAAAACGTCCGCGTAGCTCAATTGGTAGAGTGACTTATTTCGGAATGAGGGGATCAGGGTTCGAATCCTTGCGTGGACAGAAATGACGGAGAAATATATTCATTATAATGGCGCCCGAACTATCCGGATGACCCGACCGTTCAAAATCTCGCATTGGTGTGATGTTCTTTCCACACCGCGAGATAGGAAAAATAAGAGAATCCTTTCTCCAGCACTTCAAAAAAAAAAAAAAAATAAAAAAATAAGGGGAGATGATGTAACGTACCAGGAGATGTGACGTACCTGCCAGAAGGACGCACACGACATAAAGGCAGGTAGGAATCAGAATAAAACGTCCGCGTAGCTCAATTGGTAGAGTGACTTATTCCGGTATGAGGGGATCCGGGTTCGAATCCTGGTGTGGACAGAAATGACGGAGAAATTTACTTCGTTATAAACCTTCAAACTTAATGTTTCAAATATGAGGCAGAGTGTCGTCTGACCTTTGCAAACGCCAATACACTCTTGGCCTAAAAACATAAAAACGATGCACCCCAAGAAAGCTGTTCGAATCTCATGAAACCCCGCATGCAAGTACCTCATGGCCCAATATGCAAATGATGCAAAACTAACGACCAGTGGTTATTTAGTGGCCCGCCACAGCGTATAGGAATCGCGCATCTAGGAAGGTATATCAAGAGAAAAGCTCGCATATAGGGATAATTGTGGTAGTGGATTGTAGTTGCATTTACCTTCACGGAGAGAGAGGATGCCTCGACGTCGGATCCCGCGTAATATGAGCAGCTGCGCGAGTCTGAGAGAGTACGTATGATTTGACTGAGAGAGAGGCCGGTTGGTCAAGTCGCCGTATCTCCAGGCATTTGCGCCGGGGTGACGCGACAATCGGGCGATGTTGGTGCCAATGGGTCAAGGAAGGCACAACCCAGCGACAAGCGGGCAGTGGACGTCCGATCGCAATGGCAGGAAGCGTCGATCAACCGATTGCGAAAGCTGCACGAATAGAACCGAATTCGTCGCTCTCATCCATCCGTACCCGTGTTGCGTCCGGTACAGGTACGTAAGTGTCCAAACGGGTCGTTGCCAGATGACTTGCGAACCGGTACTACATTCGGAAAGGCCACTCCGGTGCCTATCACTGACAATCGACGGTCACTAGCAGGGGTTGCAGTGCTGTCGGTCCAGAACACCGTGGGACAGTGTTCAGTGGCTTCGTGTTGTCTGCAGCGATGAGTTTGCACTTGGTGCCGATGGCCAGCGCATACGTATCTGTAGACGAGCCGACCAGCGCACCGATACTGCCTTTATCATGAAACGGCTCACGGTTCGCACACCCGGAGTGATTGTCTGGGAAGTCCTTTCTCACGATAGACGGACACCCTTCGTAGTTCTCCGTGCACCCTTTCTCCGTGCATGACATTCTACAGCCTTTTGTGTTGCCATTCCTGTCTTAGTATCACCGAGGAATTTTTCGACAAGATAGCACGGCTTTTCCTGGCCTGCCTCCGTAATGTTGACACCCTTCCACGGCCAGCCCGATCGTCTGACCTCTAACCAATCGAACATGTTTAGTACATGATGAGACGTCATCTACACCCATCTCGGAATGCAGACTAACTGACCCGCAAATTCAACACCATCTGACATGCTATACCTCAGTACAGATCCGTAAACTGTATGCGTCTATGATACGCCGGGTAACCGTTTCTTTCCGAGTCAGATGTGTCGCTACAACATATTGACTTGTTTCACTGGTGTAGCCCATTTTATACGAATAAATGGCTTAACTACTCTGGCATTGCAATCATTTATTTTCCAACACAAATTAATTTTCATCTCTATTGCATGATTCCCACTGTGTGCTTCGTTTTTCTCTATTTTTCTGCAAAGAGTTTATTTACTAAAGTATTGCGGCGGCATTAATAAGTATTTCGAGGGTTTAGTTTTTCAAAAACAATATTTATTTTATTGTTATTATTATTATTATATATCATACAAATTTTGACGAACGCGAAAAACGATCCTGACGCCGATGAAATGGGATGTAGCTACGAAAGTCAATCTAGGCATGCGCAAGCTAAAATCTGACCTCAAGATAGAAAGAAAATCTAAATTGCAAGTGTGTGAGTGAGGGGGGGGGGGGATTGGTAGCTGTTGGTTTAGAATTTATACATGTTACGCATCATTTTAAAGCTGTCGTCAATAGCAGATAACCCGTTCTTCGCGGTGTCTGGAGGAAATCAAATTTCGCTACGAAATACTTTATTATTTGCGATAAAGATGATACCATCAAAATTCATTTTTGTAATGGCTTTTTGTTTACATTATGTATCATTTATACGTATACCACGGTCCACTTGACAGTACGGACCTGAAGTCAAGCAAACACATAGACACTCATTGTTTAAAAACTGTCGTACGATGTGACACGTATGGAGAATCACTGCCTGGATATTGAGCCTAAGGATATTACGGTCTAACGGTACCGACATGTAAATAATGACTTTTTCCTTCTGCCTTTTGTTCATCATCATCATCATTGTCAACCATTATCAATCCACTGCTGGACGAAGGTCTCCCCAAGTTTCCTCCACAACAGTCTGTCTTGTGCCAGTCTCCTCCATGTCACCCCTGCATACTTTCGAATTTCATCCACCCATCTCCCATGTGGTCTTTTTCTGGGTCTTTTCCTGTCCCTTGGAATCCAATCTAAAATTTCGGCTGTCCATCTATGGTCTGTCCTTCTGGCAGTATCTCCAGCCCATTGCCATTTCAGGGATTTAACTCTGATCATGATGTCTTCCACTCTCGTCATTTTTCGGATCCACGAGTTCCTCTTCTTATCTCTCCTGGTTATACCAAGCATGCACCTCTCCATGCTGCTTTGAGTTGTCTGCAGCCTTTGTATGTCTCTTTTAGTTAAGGTCCACGTCTCTGCACCATACGTAAGCACTGGAAGGATGCATTGATCAAACACTTTTCTTTTAAGACATAATGGCATATTGCTCTTGAAAATTATGCTGTTTCTTCCAAAAGCTCTCCAGGCAAGTTTTGTACGCAGATTAATTTCTTCATCAATGTGACCCTCACTTGATATCTGCTGTCCAAGATAAACATACGTATCTGTTATCTCCAGTTTTTCTCCATCAATCGATAAATCTTCATTTCTTGTAAAAGCATTGAACATCACTTTTGTCTTCTGAAAGTTCATTTTTAATCCCACTTCTTTACTCTTGTCAGCTAGTTCCTGGATCATACTCTGCAGCTCTGATGGGGTAGTTGCAAAAATGACTACGTCATCAGCAAAACGAAGGTGGGTTAGATAATCTCCATTAATCTTTATCCCTTTGTTTTCCCAGTTCAGTGATTGAAAGACATTTTCCAATGTGGCATTAAAGAGCTTCGGAGATATGGTGTCACCTTGTCTCACTCCCTTTCCAATTTTTATGTGTGTTGTATTTTCAAACAGCCGAATCTTTGCACTTGCATTTTCATAGATGTTATTAATAATATTAATGTATGCATCTTCAATACCACAGGATTTCAGAGCCGTGGTAACTGCTGATGGTTTCACCGAATCAAAGGCTTTTTCATAATCGATAAAAGCCATGCACAATGGAAGTTCATATTCCCTCGCTCTTTCAATTAGTTCTCTCAGTACGTGGATATGATCTATTGTGCTGTAGCCACTCCTGAATCCAGCTTGTTCTCTCGGTTGAGCCATGTCCAGTGTTACCTTCAAGCGGTGTGAAAGAACTTTAGTGAAGATTTTATAAACCACTGATAGGAGGCTGATAGGTCTGTAGTTCCTGAGATCCTCAATGTCACCTTTCTTATGTAGCAGGATCATTGTAGCATTGTTCCAATCCTCAGGAATCTTCCCTTCATTAAGGCATCGAGTGAAAATTTGGGCGAGTACTGTTTCAATTTCTCCACTTGCTTCTTGTATGATGTCTATAGTAATTCCATCTTCTCCTGGAGCTTTCCCCGCTTCATGTTCTTGATTGCATGAGCAACTTCTGCTGGGAGGACTGGAAGAACTCTGGTACCTTTCATGATGTCTGGAGTACATGTATCATCCCTTTCATATAATTTGGAGTAGAAATCTTTCGCTCTTGTCAAAATTTCGTCTCTATTTTTTGTTACAGAACCATCTTCTTTTCTCAGTGCCATAATCTGTTTTCTTCCCTTACTGAGATGTCCCTTTGCTATCTTAAGGCTTTGGTTGTTTTCAATTGCTTTCCTCACTAGCTCACAGTTGAATTACCTTACGTCTTCAGTGATACTTTTTCGTGTTGTCTTGCATAGCTCTATATATTCCACTTTGGAAGTCACATCTTCTTTAGTTGTCCTCATCTCTGTCATAAATCCAGTATTATCTCCATTTCCATCGCTTCAGCCAATTGGTTTAAGACTTTCTTGTCAACTGCTGGTAATTTTAACTGAAAGACCATATTCATTTTTAATATGAAAGACCATATTCATTTTTAATATGAAAGACCATATTCATTTTTAATATGAAAGACCATATTCATTTTCGAATATGGTCTTTCATAGATCACTTGGGTCTCTCAAGTCATCTATTGAAGACCATATTCGGAAATGGGAGCAAAATAAATTTGTGGGGCTGATCCAAACCAGCTAGACACACCTGAAGTGTTAAATGGTTTGGATCAGCCCAATAGAGTTCTTTTGCTCCCATTTTCGAATATGGTGCTTCATAGATAACTCCTCTATTTTAGCATATTTAAAATGAGTGGAGTGCTCATTTTGTTTGCAGTTCTCTCTCTCTCTCTCTCTCGCCTCTATCTCTCTCTCCTCTATCTCTCTCTATATGCCCTCTCTTTCTCACACACACACACACGTATGTATGTATGTATGTAGGTATATTTTACCCCGTTGATTCCTTGACACGTGTCCCTGAGCACCTCGCGAGAAGAGGAAAGAACGCGAGCTACTGCTCACCCGAGTAACGGAGTCCCTTTTATTCTGTTGTAAATTGATAAATACGTCGAGGTTTCTCTGATCTATAGTGTTTTATTTGTTTTTTTTGCATATACATTATTCTTTTGCATCCATGTCTATAGATCTAAAAAGAATTGATAGGTAAGCCCATGCTCTTAAAATAAAGCGTACTTGCTACGGATTGCATATTAAAATGAATATTAATAATGTAAGCACACCAATAACGGTGTCGCCACGTGGATGGTTCAGTGGCCTAAGCGATGGCTTTTCACCATTTGTCCCAGATGGGGTCTGGTTCGAATCCGGGTAAGGCACTGACGTTGTGTTTGTTTAACGGCATTGGATTTATCCCTTCGCTGAAACCAGAGACCCTAAATTAGGGACGGGCGATTGCTTATGGCCCACTGAATTTCTCACGGTGGTCGTTAAAAACCCAATATATACAAAAATAAAAGTGGTTGCGCTAAAAGTGGTTCATTTTAAAATCGAATAAATTCATTGCGAAGTGGGTCATTTCCTGTGTCACAGTACAAATAAACTTCATTTACATTAACTATCATGGAAAGTTGATTCAGTATCAGTAGTCATTCTATAAATTTATTCAGTATCAGTAGTCATTCTATAAATTGATTCAGTATCAGTAGTCATTCTATAAATTGATTCAGTATCAGTAGTCATTCTATAAATTGATTCAGTATCAGTAGTCATTCTATAAATTGATTCAGTATCAGTAGTCATTCTATAAATTGATTCAGTATCAGTAGTCATTCTATAAATCGATTCAGTATCAGTAGTCATTCTATAAATCGATTCAGTATCAGTAGTCATTCTATAAATTGATTCAGTATCAGTAGTCATTCTATAAATTGATTCAGTATCAGTAGTCATTCTATAAATTGATTCAGTATCAGTAGTCATTTTCGTCTCCCCGTATAACGGAAAACGCCTGCACAACAGAAAAAAAAATTGTTGCCTTCCTTTTTGATGTAAATTCCGCAAGTTCATAGGAAATGTTACTCTTTGAAACAGAAAGAGAACATGGATTTGGATATTAAATTAGTATTTCAGCTTGGTAAATTATCATAAAGAAACAAAATGCTGTCTACAGTCTCAGGATTCAAATTAGTTCTTCTTTCTTCAAACATCCTCCCGGCAGTAACAAATTTTCTTCGCTGCTTGAACATTCTTTGTGACGCTATCTCGCTAGCTGTGGACATTGGCATGAATTTAATTTCTAACATGAAAGCAAATTAGTGTGGCATTCGCCATATGGTAAAATCTTGTAATTAACCAATTCGACGAATCTTTCCACTTTTATACTGATCCTTACTCAATAAAATGATATTTACTTTTCTTAAGGAGTGTTTGCTGTAGAGATTCCTATTGACACACATCTTTTTGCAATAATCCTGTTTTTCGCGAAGAACCTCCCTTCAGTTGCCTCCTCAAGTGATAACATTCTCAGCTGTCAGAAAGATGGTTAAAGAGCTCTCAAATCAAGGAATAAAAAAATGCTTTCATATTTTTCTGACAGGTGTTTGAGCTCCCTTATGCATTCATTTATTTAAAAAGTCTGAATATTAAGAAATCACATATTTACCAGAATGGTAAATATACGACAGGTAACATATCACAAAGATTTTCTTTTGCTGATCGCTCAGCATTAGTTTGATCGCACCGATATCACAATTGTCATTTAATATAACAGTAATTTGGAAAAACGATGATGCTCTAATCATCAACAGAATGTTTTGTCTCTATTCTTACGCACAAACTTAGCAACAAATATCATTATCCTATACTAAACCATTATTCATAATTAAAACATAGAATTTCAAAACAACAGAATTATCATACCGTTTTGCTTAGAGAATTTTCTGCGATTCCATAAGAAATATACACTGAAGTGCCAAAAAAAACTGGTACACCAGTCTGATACTTGGTAGGTCCCCCACGGGAGCGCAGGACTGCAGAAATACGATGGGGCATGGACTCCACTAGCTTCTGGAAATATGTAGTAGGCATTGCACACCATACTTCCTGCAGAGCGTTCCACATCCACAGTTCAGGCGTATTCTGAGGTCTCGGGTTCTGTGTTCGATAGCGCGTTGCGTGGCATCCCAAATGTGTTCTATCACGTTCAAATCTAAGGCCTTGGGTGGGAATGGCAACACTGCAAACTCAGATGAATGCTCCTCTAACCATAATATGACGTCCCGACACTTGTGTGGAGGTGCATGGTCCTGTTGGAACAGGCCCAACCATCAGCACGAATGAAAGACATGAACGGGTGTACCTCTTCAGAAAGCATGCGCACATAGCGTTGGCTGGTCACAGACGTTTGTAGACGTGCCAGGGGTCAAAGTGATGTCCAGCTAAACGCACCCCATACCATTACGGACCCCCCCACCGCCAGCCGGCACAGTTCCCTATTGACAGGTGGGTTCCATGGCTTCATGGGGTTTTCGCCACACACGAATCCATCCATCTGCCCGATTCATTTGGAAACGCGTCAGATAAGGCTACTTGTTTCCATTCATCAAGTGTCCAGTAGCGGTGTTGCCGTGCCCAAGCGAGGCGCATAACCCTGTGTCGAGCCCCCATCAAGGGGACTCGAGTTGGGCGTCAACTCCGAAAGCCCATATCGTGCAGGGTACGTTGCACAATCCGGACGCTGATGCTTGTTGAGGCTCCAGCATTGAATTCAAATGATACTTGCGAGAGTGTTGCACGCCTATCGCGTGAAACGATTCTTGACAGCCGACGATGGTCACGTTCACCTAATGTCTTCTTACGGCCACACTGCTATCGTAGGTTGGAGGCTTTGCCGGAATTTCTGTAGTCACGGTACACTCTTGTAATGGTTGCCCGTGAATATCCGAACTTCGTTTCTACCTCCAAAATATTATGGCCCATTTCACGAGCGCCAACTATGACACCGCGTTGAAAATCGCTTAAATCGTTATTACTTGTCATTTTCATGCCGAAAGCAGCTCTGACAGCTAGCAAGGATGTCTATCGCTTTATATACGCACTGGCGGGCGCAACCGACGACGTGCATAGGTGACTTTGCTATGTATTGTGCATAAACTTGTGTGTGCCAGTTTTTCTGGCACTTCAGTGTATATAAAAAGACTTCAAACTGAAAGACATGAATTCCGTTTTCCATTAATAAAATTATTTAAATGTATTTTATCGTGCTTTCCTCGGTTCATAGCGTATGTCTTGCATTTCTCTAGACATTATTATAATTATTATTATTATACAAAATAAAGACATTCCACCTCTTCCTGAGGTTTTTCTTCTCTTCCTTTCGGGACGGGTACGACATACCAAGTCTATGAAGTGGTATTTCTTGTTTTCAGTTGTCCAGGAACTTCCTTACTATCCTACAAGTGTTCAAGATAGCTGCCTTCTGTAGTTCTATGTAGGTGGTAGGTTGAAGGTCTAGAGTCTATATAGAGCTGTTAATGGTCTTAGGTACATCTTCTGCGGCTAATATTACTATGGAGACTTTGGTGACGTTCTCCATTTGCCACATTTCCTTGATATCGTACCGTAGATCGTTATACTTTAACAGCTTCTCTCCGTGAGTCTTCTGGATGTTGCACGTGTTGGGCACGGCTATGTCAATGAGGTATGTTGACTTGTTCTCCTTGTCGACCAGGACGATGTCGGGCCGATTGTGGGGGATGGTCTTGTCTGTTCAGATCGATCTGTCCCAGTGCATCTTGTGGGTGTTGGCTCATACTTGTAGTAGTGGACAGGCTCAGTTGTAATGAAGTGGTGCTTTCTTGCCAATTTCTGATGAACAATCTTGGCGACTTGATTGTGTCTGTTTGTGTGTGGACTCTGCACCCTGCTGGGATATGTTGGATGATCTCTGGAGCTTAATGGCATTGCCGACATGCGTCGTTTTCCAATGACGTGTCCTTCAGGATGTGCTTCTGGTAGTTTCTGGTGTTTACAACTTGATCTTGTATAGCCATCAGGAACCCTTCGGTCTCGGGGAAGAGTGATCCGTTTGTTACCACTGCATTGGAGGTAGTGTCATCCACATGGTCCAATTGCAGATCGTTAATGCTTTCCGTGTAGGACTTTCTTGCCTTCTTATTATTATTATTTAAATTGCGGAAGCACACCCAAAGTGGTGAAAATTCCAATACACACAGCGGCGTAGCCACTAGTTCTTCATGGGGATGTCCCAAAATATTGAAGATGCAAATAAAATTACCCCCCCTCCCCCGACAGCATTTCCCAAAATATTGAGAAGCGATAAAAGTATCTCCGCCATATTACGTTTCCAATTATTCGTTAAATGTATAATGAAAACCATATACGAATATATTTACTAATAAGCCACCAATAACAACGAACGAAGGACCTAGTGATACCTCATGGGGAGGGCTCAGACTCCTCCCACTTAGTGCGCCGCTGAGTAATCATGTTTGCTGCCTGTGCGGTATTATACACTACTGCTTGTAAAAATTGCAACCCCAAGAAACAATCTCGCTATTCACATGAAATTTAAATCACAGATTCCTCATATTACAGCAGATAACTAATTGCATTTTTAGTGTTATACAAGACATTTTCGCTTCAAAACTCAAAATCGTGTGAAGCCACCGCGAGCAACAATAACAGATTCTACACGACGTGGCGCTGAATGGAAGATATTTTTGATACCGTCTTTCTTTATATCGACTGCCAGGCTGATTGTATGCGAAACCAGAGAATTTGTGGTGACTGGAGCAGGCACTTGACGACCCACTCGCTTAGCTACCATGTTACAGATATTGTTGATCGGGGACATATACTGCGAACGTGCAGGCCAGAAAAGAAGGGGTATCTGCAGTGAATGGAAGATGCCTTGGACTTTCCGGGCAAGCACTGGCCTGCTCGGATATAGCGCCAGGACAACTCCGCAGGAAGAGAATCATCGTTGCTTCGTGGTTTCCCTTTACCCATTGGTCCCCATTCCGGAAGCCATCGGAACGTTCAAATAGGCTACACCTAATTCATCACTTTATTCGCAGGAGTCTTGCCTCAACGTCATCAAGTTAATGGACTTGGTCTCAAATTCAAGCTACTCCAGGGACAAATCTATAAACAAATAAATGGCGCTCCGATGGAATCTTCGCTTTCAGCCGTCCTCGCGGCAGCAATACTTCGCCCAGTTGAGCAATATACACTTCTGTTAATAGAAATTGCAACACCATTAAGAAATGCTTGGATTCGCATGAAATTTGCAGGGTGGATAGGGCACAATGGGAGATGCGAATTACTATAATTGCAACGCACATGCAAATGTGCGGCACGCGCAACACCATTGTAAAGATCACACAAGGGAAATGAAAGAAGACGCACAGAGAGCAGGTTTTTAAACTTACTATCACTAAACTCGACCGTACGCAATAGTTAGCATGCTTTTTTTTTTTTTTTTGATTTTAGGTTTAACGACCACCGTGAGCAACTCAATGGGCTATAAGCAGTCGCCCGTCCCTAATTTAGGATCACTGGTTCCAGGGAAGGGAGAGAGCCAGTGCCGTAAGACAAACACAACATCCATGTCTCACCGGGATTCGAACCCGGACCCCGCTCGGACGAATGATCAGAGGCCATCGCTTAGACCACTGCGCCACCGGGGCGGCTAGTTAGCATGTATACATGCCACGTAAGAGACGAGACAACCATACAAACACTTGACGGAGTTTGAAAGAGGTACAACCGTTGGACTCAAAGAAGGGGGTTTATCATACCGTGACACTGCTACACGCGTTAGGCGCAACGCAACTACCGTAAGGCGTACATGGCATCAATGGGCAGCAGAAGGTTCTACGAAAAGTCGTTCAGGGCCTGGAGCTCGAAATCGCACGACCGAGAGGAAAGACAGGCACTTCCACCGTGTGGCAGTGACGTTGCGCACAACGCCATCCACGAAACTTGCGCAGCAATGAAAAATGGCTGCACATCTTCCGATGTCTACAATCTACAAGCACTGTTCGTCACCGATTGTTGCAAAGACGCCTCGTTTGCTCGCCGTCCATTGCTGCAACTTCGCCTGACTCTGAACCATAGGCGCCAGCGATTGCTTTGATGCCGCGAAAGTCGAAACTGGAGTGCTGAATGGGAACATATTGTGCTTTCGGACGAGTCCAGATTAAACCTAATGCATCACGACGGGCGAATCCATCTTCGCAGATACCGTGGAGAACGGCATCTGGAAAGTTACATTGTGCAGCGCCATACCGGTCGCACGCCGAGCGTGATGGTATGGAGAGCTATTGCGTTTCATTCACGCACTCGCCTACAATGCATCACAGGCACATTGAACAGCCAACGCTACATCATGAAAGTTTTGGAAGTTGAACTTCTACCCTTCTTCCAGGCGACCTCGGGAGCCGTCTTCCAACAAGACAGTGACGGAAACAACGTTCCTCGTACTGCCTAACACGTACTCTGTGCGCACCAAGTAGCTCGTCAGTCCAAACCTGTTAGTTCTCCAGATTTGTTGCCTATAGAGAATGTCCAGGGTGTCATCGCGCTACGATTGGCTCGCATGGCCTCGTCGCTTGTCACAACCAACGAATTGTGGATGCGTGTAAAAGCAAAATGTAATGCAATACCGATTACGACCATCCAAACTCTGTTTCATTAGATCCCACGGCTTGTGGGGTTGTGGCCCATGGTGGATTTACATATTACTCATTTTTTGACCTTTCTCATCACGAACCGGTATGCAATTGCGATCGTTTGCAGCTTGTGCCATAACTACTCACTCCCAGAGAGTTCATTTAGATTGCTTGTTTCTTTCTTGGTGCTGTAATTTTTATTAATAGCAGTGTATATTCACCAACATCACCCCAAGGACTGGCTACGATGTGTGGGCAACGTACTATTCTCATGGCCTCACGGAAAAGAGACTCTTCCGCTTTTCCTTGATAAAGTCGATTATATACACCCTACGATCAATTTCACTATGGAGCTTGAACACAATGGTACCATACCTGGATATCCCGGTGAAGAAAGCTCCTGAAAACAACCTTCACACAGAACACTCTTATAAATGCACCTCGGTTCCTAGCCTGATCCTCCGCGGTTCATTCTGCCCTGATTCTTACAAGATAGTTTTCTTCCGTTCTCGAATTCGGAGAGCCTTCGCCCGCCACCCTGGTGGCTCAGTGGTCTAAAAAATAGCTTCTCACCTTTCGTCCGAGATCGGTTCAGTTTGAATCCCGGTGAGGCATGGATGCTGTGTTTGTCCTACGGCACTGGCGGTTTTCCTTCCCTGGAGCCTGTGGCCCTAAATTAGTGATGGAAGATTGCTTACAGCGCACTGAGTTGCTCACGGTGATCGTTAAAACCCCAATCGAAAGAAAAACAAAAACAAAAAAAAAAAAAAAACCCTTTGCAGTCTCCAACGATGTTCACTCTAGACAATTCGAACTAAAAGTAATAATCGAATTGGCCATACACCTCGAACCAAATACGAAATTTTATCGAAAAATCCAGATCCAGCCGTGTTAATCCTTCTGTGCTGCATTAAGCTACCTTGGCTCTATTTCCTACATACCAGATATTTCTTATCAATTGAAGAACGCGTTCAGGATAATGAACTTCGGTGTCGGCATAAAGTCTCCGATACCTTTATATTCCATGCTTAAGAGAAATATTGACAAGCTCCCTCTTTTCAACGAGGCAGGTATTTATGCCATCCCACTACAATATCCAAAAGGCTCCAAACGATACTACATTGGAATGGTCAAGCGTTCATTCAGAATTAGACTCGACGAACATAAAAGATACACAAGGGACAGAAAATTAACCACTTCCCTGTCCAGAGAAATCAAGTTTAAGTCCTCTGATCCCAGGCAGGATGATATAAAGAAATTAGCTTCTTACTCCATGGCTAAATCAACTGCAATTTGCGAAACCTTTGAGTTCATTACCAATAATGAGGCTTGCAATGACAGCGTCTCTTTGGACTTGCCGCGAGTTTGGAACCAGTTAGTCAAAGAATGCTGCGTTTTCTCCCACGATACCGTGTGCCCAACCAACATGACTCCCCGCTACTTCGAATGAAAAATCATATTTGCATCTATTCATTTATTGTCTAGCCAAGTCACCGCGTTCTATTATTCAGTTTACAGTTTGCTGTCTGCCTTCCTTGGAAAAGCCATCTGATTGAGGCCCAAAAGTTTGGAAACTTTGATTTCTATTCTACCCCAAGAAATTCGGATTATTAGTATAGTTAGACTATTTTGAGTATAATTGGTGAACAATTCCTTTTTATTAATCCTCTAATAGTTTAAAATGGTGTCTAACAGCAGCAGTTTCTTTGGTAACTTAAATTTAGAAATGAACACTCTCTGAGGTGTTCCTCTCGAGAACAGGCGAATTCATCGAAAATGAATTCGTCAAGCGCGAATTTTTCGGAAACAAATTTATCGAACGAACACTTTACCGAAAGACGACTTTTTCGAAAAAAATGAACAATACGATATTTGAAGAAGTTTTAGGAAGGGAGTGCCCTTAGAAATAGGAAGCTAGAGGATCTGAGTAAGTGAACTCAATAGGAAAGACAAACAGAAAAATGTAGTGAAAGAAGAGGGTGATCCGTGGCACCAGTCCGTGTGGAAAGAGGGGGAGGGAACGAAGCACCGCACAACATCACAGAGAACCACAACACCAACTCGCTGCCGACGCACCAGGGTGTGACTAAAACTCAACGATACCAAATTCAAATGTCCGAGCAGAATCTATTTTCACCATCTCGATGCCAATCTGAACAAGAAAGATGACACCGAATTTTCGGGTGTAGTAAGCACGTCGTTTGAATCCGTTCTGACGCAAATTAAATTTATCAAAGCTATTCAAAGTCAATGGAACCGGTACGGAAAACAGTAGTATCTGACGGAAGAAATAACTTTTTCAATCGGGTTTTTAATCCCTCAGATATTGCTGTAAACGGAATCATGAGCTTACGAACTCTTAGAAACAGAGTAATCGACCAAAAATAAGATGTGACTTTACGTCCCCTGGTGGGAAAACCATGCATTATTTTAGGAAGAAAGTATTCTCAAAAGGTTTTTCCATATGAGCGGTATCGGCCCAAGAAAAAAAAAATGTCGAGTTTTCAGGAGCCCAGATTTTACTACAAATACATCAGAAGCAGAAATTAACACTTATGCTCCCTGGTGGCCAAACCATTCTTTACCAAACATTAGAAATTATGAGAAAAACAATTTCCATCAGGTGTTGTATGCGGTAGAGGAACAATTTTTCAAATCAGAGTTTTAGAAACAGAAATAACGTAAAAAACGCAATTAACCTTTGTGTTCCCTAGCGGAAAGTCCATGATTTTCTTGAAAATTTTGAATTTATAGGGAAAATATTTCGCATCGGAAACATTATCGAACAAAGAAGGAATTTTTCAAATCGGACTCCTAGACGTAGAGATATTGACAAAAATAAGATATATATCTACGCCCCCTGGCGTAGATATATATCTTATTTTAGAAAATGCTTCGAAAAGGTTTTTCGACATGAGTAGTATCTGTCTCCAAACGACATTTTTTTCAATCGGTAATTTAGTAGCTCATATTTTGCTGCAAATACATCAGAAGCGGAAATTAAGATTTTGCCCACTGGTGTCCAAACCATTTTTTACAAAAAATAAAAATTATGTGCAAGCGATTTACCATCAGGAGCTGTATAGTAGTAAAGCTAGCTGCCCAAAGCATTGGCTAGCTTTATTCGTGCGGTAGCTGGTGAAAATAAAACCAGAACGAATTCATCGAAACAGAGTTTGAGATAATTGGATACAGAACAACTAACCACTGAACAGCTGGCCACGCGGATAAATTCTGACACCCACTTTAGGCGCCGTATAAAAATTTAAGTATCTTGGTTTCAGACATTTGCTGAGGCCTGTTGATTAACATGTAATACCAAAGTAAAAGCGAAATAATACTAAGTTGTCTTGGTGTCTAAACTTTATGAATATGAGCAGACGGAATATATTCATCACGTTCACCTAACAAGGCAAGCTAATAACGTTGCTCTTTTACTTAAGTATCAAATATAAATAAATAGGCCCTCAGCCTAGGCCTTTTTAACAGTTTGTTTTCCGTCGTGCTCATATTCATAAGGTTCAGACACCAAGTCGAGTTAGTATTATTACTCTTTTACTTAGGCATTCAATATTAATACGTAAGCCTAGGCGTAGGCCTCTTAACGGTTTTTATTCCGCAGTGCTAATATTCATAAAATTTGGACTCCAAGACCAGTTAGTAATATTGTGCTTCTACTTTAGCACCAAAAATAAATTAATATGCCTTAGGCCAAGGCCCTTTCAAGAGTTTTTATCCCGCCGAGCTCATATTCATAAGGTTTGCACACCAAATCAAGTTAGTAATATTGCGCTTTTAATTAATAATAAATAGTTCATACACTTGAACAAAATCTGTTAAAAAGGCCTAGATCTAAGGCCTATTTATTAATATTTAATGCCTAGATAAAAGCGTAAAATTATTGACTGGTCTTGGTGTACAAACTTTATAAAAATGAGCATCACGGAATAAAAATTGTCAAAAAGGCCTAGGCCGAGGCCCTTTTAATATATGCCTAAGCGCAATAATACTAACTTGACTTGGTGTCTAAAATTAATAACTATGAGCGCGACGGAATAAAAATTGTTAAAAGGGCCTACGCCTAAGCATATTAATTTTTGGTGGCAAAGAAAAAGTATTAACTTATCTTTGTGTCCAAACCTTATGAACAAGAGTACGAAGGAGCAAAAAATGTTATTAAGGCTATACCGTAGGCATATTTTTAAATGATTGATGAAAAAGTAAAGACGCAATGTTGCTAACTTGACTTGGTGTCCAAACCTTATAAATATGAGCAGGACGAAATAAAAATTGTTAAAAAAACCTAGGCATAGGTCACATTAAAAAATGTTTTGTGCTTGAGTAAAAGCGCAATATTACTAACTTGACAGGTTATGCAAACCTCATTAATATGACCAGGGCAGTTTAAAAATTTCTGAAAGGGCCGAGGCATAGCTCCCTAAATTATTGTTTTGAACCTTAGTAAAATTGTGGCAGTATTAGTTTTGTATTTTATGTCTTCCTTACAACCTTGAGAACTGTATGTTTTAAGTTGCTAAAATGGCCTATCCCAAGGTTCACACCATAAGTGCCTCGGAAGAAATGCAACATTAGGGTAAGTTATTTCGATAAAATAATTTATTTTCCCATTCAACCAATGTCGAAGAGCACGATGAGGTGACAGCAATAAAATTGTAATCTTTCGAGGCGATCCCTGAGGAAAGTAGAGATACGGTGAAATCAAAAATTTGATTCTTGTAAGACTTCCTAACGGTTTTGTGGTCGTCTTACATGAAAAAAGACAAGAAAAAATAAAACATGCGATTTTTATACGTTCGTCAAACGTTTTTGTGTCCACTGGGCCATATACCAATTATAGTCGAAGTTTTCGAGAAAAGCTTACCCTACGATATTGAATCTTTCGGCAATTTCGATTTCGATAAATTCATCTGAAACCCATATTTTCGAAGTATTAAATTTTCGATGAATTCGTTTTCGACGAATTCACTTGGAGCCATTCCTCTCCGAGTTCAAATCAACGGGTCAACAGTTTTGGTTCTTCTGATACTGTGTAACGTTGATGAACTGAATATGTTCATTTATTGCAATAATTACTATGTACAATTAAGTAGGAAAACAATTAAGGCATTTCAATTTTTTTCTATTATTCTGCGCAGCTGAATAATAGAAAAAAGCATAGAATGGAAATATGAAGCACTTTCAACTGACGCATAACCTGTTCTTTGTGTTAAGACATTTTTAACTGAATTATAAATTCATTAGTGTTTAGTTTTTATCCATTGTAATATAATTTTAATTTGGGTGCACGAACATAGACTTATAAAATGTGTGTGTGTGTGTGTGTGTGTGTGTAAGAGCGAGAGAGAGAGAAAGAGAAAGTATGAGAGAGAGAGAGAGAGAGAGAGAGAGAGAGAGAGAGAGAGAGAGAGAGAGCAAGGGTGATTAAGAGAAAGAGAGAAAGAAAATAATAAATTTAACAGAATTATAAATTTATTAGTGTTTAGATTTTATACATTGTAATACATTTTGTATTTACGTAAACACAAAAGAACACAGAGCTATAAATAAAATGTGTATGTATGTGAGAGACAGAGAGAGAGAGAGACAGAGAGAGAGAGAGAGAGAGAGAGAGAGAGAGAGAGAGAGAGAGAGAGAAGGTGAGAGACAAAGAGATGTGACGTACCTGCCAGCAGGACGCACACGACATAAAGCCAGATAGGAGTCAGAATGTACGTCTGCGTAGCTCAGTTGGTAGAGCGACTTGTTCCGGAATAAGCGGACTCGGGTTCGATATCCCGGCGTAGACCAAAAATGACGGAGAAATTTACTTCGTTATAGAGAGAGAAAGAGAGAGATACATAGAGAAAAAGAGAGAGTTAAATAGAGAGATTGAGAGAAATAGAGAGAGAAAGAGAGAGATACATAGAGAGAAAGAGAGAGGGAGAGAAAGAGAGAGTGAACAAGGGAAAGAGAGAGAGAAAAAGAGGGAGTGAGAAAGCGAGAGAAAAAGAAAGACTGAGAGGGATAGAGGAGGAGAAAGAAAGAAAGGGAAAGACAGAGAGAAAGAGAGAGAATCGTTCCACATTTTAAACACTAAATATAGCTTTCTTCCAAAACAAACAATTTACTTTCACCACTGGCAATGTTTCAATTATTTTTTGCTCGTGCATAATTTTAGATAAAAGATAAAACATCGTGGAAATATGTTTCCATGTACAAATCAAATTATGCGAAACAACCGTAACGTATTACTCTTCATCTTTCCTGAAGAAGAGGGAGGAGAAACTCAAGGTTAAATGAATTAACGCCTTATCTCGCACGATTTCATACCAACGGCAGTGTAGTTGCAAATTAAACTTAAATACAGGATTTCAAAAACACTCTTATATTGTTATGGAAGTTTACTTTCAAAACTCGCGGTGATACACGCACGCACTATCTACCAACAAGCTGAACAAACTGTATTTGCGATGGAAATTGTAAACAAATGTAACGTCTGTAACTCGTTTACCGGAGAACGGCATTTTGTTTCGCTGCACAGCTTTGCAGTATTCAAAGCGAGTAAGGAAAGAGCTCTCGCACGTACAGGAAACTATCTCTCCGGATGATAATTTTTTTTACAGTTTTCATTGCCAATATCTCTGCGAGATCTGCAAACAGAATGACTGAGTTTGATTTTTTAGATTCATTAGGACATTGAGAATCATTTTTGATTGAACATTCTTTTCCCAGCGAAGGTTGTGTAAAAACATGATTTTTTTATTTTTATGCAAATGCCACCCACAGGGGTGCAACTGCCATGTCGTAAGTATTTATGTCATTTTGAGTAATTTTCTAATTGAAAGTATGTGTCTGTGATTAACCGTTGAAGAGTAAAAAACTTGTTTCAATCTTTTTTGAGACACCCGGTATATTGGGAGCATAAGAGATGAACAATTTTTATGGTTAGGGAGTTGCAAAAATGCTAACCGCAGCACAATTGTGCACTACCATAGAATTCAGATAACATGTATCTTAAATATTATCCCCTGGGTAGGTAGGGAAAATTCAGCTGATGTATTGTAATTAAAATTGGGAAATACCCTAAAGTATTATAATAAAAAATAATGTAAGAACTTTCATCTGTTTTCTGAGCATCTGTTTGGTCACGTTGCGTTCTGTACCAGTCTCAGCAGGTATTCTGATTTAATAAATTTGCCGTGTTATATAAGTATATGTGAATAAAGTAACACTGATGCTTAAAATGCTTTTATTGTCGACACAATTTTTTCAACAATTTGTAAAGTATTTAAAACTTTCAATATTATAGAGAACATTCGAATGTTTACCATACTTTTGAAAAGGTATTAACAAGTTTACAATCATTTGCGAAAGAAAATGACAAATACGTCAACAATATAAACATGTACAGTTTTCTGAATTAAAATTTGTCTTTCAACACATTCCAGGAAACATGTTGCACTTCCCAAGTAAAGGAGCTACGCATACCTAAAACGAATAATTTTTATTATGGCATGTAATATACTAAGAAACAAGAAGGCTCATGCCCGATTTAAAAAACATAAATAATATACTATACAAAATCTATGGTCATAAAAAACAGGATGTGCCTTAAACAAATATTTGTTGTGTTCCAAATGTTAATGCATTATAGTTAGAAATAAATATCTTTATTTATGGACCTAAATACTATTAAGTAATTTATAATCCATGATTGATAAGGAGTACATTGTTGGTGTGTCAATTTATTTTCTTTGTGGACACACTGATGAATCCCAACCATGCCGCGATTCTTCCAAATAAAACTCCATTGGTAGGTGAAATATCTGGATTCATTCTCTCATTCATGTACATTATTGCACATTGATTCCAACACTCTAAACGCTAAGAACATATTATGTGCATGCCGGTAACATTTCTTATTCCATCGATGTACACATGCACTGTTGCACAACCAGTTAAAACTTGAAGTCTCAAAACATTTCACCATTAAAATATAGTAAACAGTCTAAAATCATTTCATGCTTAAGATCATCAGCATTCCACCGTGAAACGCCAATTAAAACCCTCGTTAAAACCTTTCAAGTTTTCCAAAATCATCGTCAGAACTATCATCTGGCACATGATGTTGTAGACTGACTATGTGCGTTAGATGATCCTACTATGGGGTCCACCCACAGTGGGATCATAGTGGTCCACCCATATTTGCTTCGGATGCTTAGCCCTTTGATGAGGCATTTTTTAAACATTTTTCAGCCTTTTCATAATTCAAGTTATTAGATTATAAAGCTTATTAATATTGGGTTGTCGGAAAAGTCATGACGTATTTTAGCTATGTTTTGCAAAGGTTATTTATTGATAGAAAGAACAAAGATCATTCAATGATATAATGCCCGTTTTGTTCGATAACCTTTTGCTATCTTTCAGTGAGCTGCAAAATGCCTCGCTCAGAGAAGGATAAGTCTTTCTTGGCTAAAAACTGTACAAGGTGCTGATTTACAGCCTCATCTGAATTGAACGTTATACCACGCAAGGACTGTTCAACAGAGCGAAACCATTGGAAGTCTGACGGCGCAAGGTCAGGTGAGTATGCTGGATGTGGCAACACATTCCACCTAAGCCCCAATAATTTTTGGCGGGTGATCAAACTTGTGTGTGGTCTCGCGTTATCGTGATGGAACACAACACCTTTACGATGAATGAGCTTTGGACGTTTCTGGATGATGGATTAGTTCAAACTGTCCAATTGCCGACAGTACACATTCGAATTGTTTGTTTGGTTCCGTGGTAAAAGCTCGAAAAACACGACACCTTCAAAATCCCACCACACTGAGACTAGAACCATCCGCTGATGAATGTCTGCTTTGGATGTCGTTTGAGGCGAAGCAGAACGCCGAGACCAAAACCATTTGCGCAGCACATTGTTGTACACAATCCAATTTTCGTCACCAGTTATAAGTCACTTCAAAAAAGGATCGTTTTCCTCAAGTTTATGAGCATATCACAGATGTTTATACGCGCCGTCAATTGAGCTTCTTTGAGTTCATGAGGAACCCACACATCGAGCTTGATTACGTATCCCAGCTTCTTCAGGTGGTCGTGAACGCTTGAATGATGGATGTGCAATGTGTCTGCAAACTCTCGTGTCGTGTAACGTGGGTTTGACTCGATCAATGCCTTGATTTGGTCGTCATCAACCTCGGTTGGCCTCCCGGACCGAGGAGCATCGTTGATGTCAAAATCATCAGCACGAAATTTTGCGAACCACCGCTGGCGCTGACGTTCTTGTAGAGCATTATCACCGTACACTTTACGCAACTTTTCACAAGTTTGACGCGCGTTGTTTCCTTTATGAAAGAAAACCAGTAAAATATGGGAAAATGCACAGTTTGGTCTTCCATCTTCAACTTGATGTCAGATCTCCGCAAATCAACTAAATCGCTCACTATTCTTTTTAGACTGCAGCTAGAACTGGCACCTGTCGAATGCCATAGCGATAACAGAGCTGCGCATGCCTCTAGTACTTTCCAAACCGCCCAACCACCATCGGGTGCCAAAATACGTCATGACTTTTCCGACAACCCAACGGATTTCTATTCACACCTGATCTTCACTTCTAAAACCTTATAGCAAACATTCTTTGTGTGCCAGTTACTACTGATTGGGTAGAATATTTTGAGCACAATGTTACCTATTTTGAATAAGGAAGTTCTCCTTCTAGGAGGAATAAACAACACTTACTTTTGAAACAGTTTAGATCTGTCCTCTTTCAGAAAAGCCTTTTCTTTAGAAAATGTTTCTTCTTGCGTAAAAGAAGGTTTGCCTAAAGACAGAACTTGACTTTTTCAAAAAATACTTTTACAAAAAAGTCAACCTCTGACTTTTTTTAACTTGATTTTTGATATTTATTTCTAACTGTAGAATTTTCGGTATCAATAATCACTATATGACACGGAAACACAACTTTTGGGTTCATATTAGATATTTACTAATGCATTATATTCTAAATGCCATTGTTCCTGCTTCAGAACAATCGAAAACGTTAATGAGGTGCGTCGCATAAATATAGAGACAGTGTACTTTGCGCCGTGAACGCAATGCGAATATAGGTAGGAAGCCGAAGTGGTTCCTAATTAGACATAACCCTACAACAAACGTTTCGATCCGTCCAGATGACCGGATTGCGTGAAAAGAACACCACAAAGTGAAATAGTGTAATTTTAGGTGTCTCATAAATATAGTTGGTACATACGAATGGCAGGGTACCAGTACGGCGCAAACCACATGAAGCGATGGTTCCTTCTTGCCAGCAGGGTACTCTTCAAGCTGGTAGGGGTGGCATTCTCGTCTGGGGACTGTTTACGTGGACTGAAATGGGACCCTTGGTACGTGTGACAGCGTCCCTCACAGGTCAACGTTACCGGGATATCCTGGACGCCCATTTGCTCCCGTTAGTGCGTATTTCAACATCCCACTGGGGACACCTCATCCTGCAACAAGACAATGTACCGTGCCATCGCTCCCGAATTGTATCCGAATGATTGGATGAACACTCCACCGATGTGACCTCGCTTCCTTCGCTAGCTAGGTCACCTGACGTCAATCCCATCGAGCACATCTGGGATGGCATCGAGAGAGCTATTCGAGGCTCTGACCCCTCTCCATCAAATCTTCGTGAACTGTGGGAGCTCGTTCAGGGGTCGTGGATCTGTATGGCTTCCCAACGCTTCCCGTGTCTCGTCGAGTCTATGCCGAGACCAATCGCCGCCGTCATCAGGACGAAAGGTGGTGCTACACGTTATTAGACAGGTATCTCTAATTCAATTGCTCTTCAGTGTAGATTCGTAAAGGTTAAATGAATTGGAAATAAATATTTTCCCATTCCTCGGTATTTTTGGTTCTGGCCTATATCCGCAATGTTAAAATTACAGGTGTGCGGTTTATTTAAAAGTTGTGGCACGAAATGCGAATATTTTAATGTTTTTCATGGCATATTGGATGTCTGCGTCGATCTGAGATGGCGGCTTGTGTACAATTTTTGGTTCGCTCCTGGTGAGCTCTCTGTTGGAATTTTGGCTGAACATCTTTCAATTTCCTTCTATTTTTACTGAAAAACGTTGCCTCACCACCATTCCGGAGTGTCCGGCGTCGATATGTTTGGTTCTGGCCTGTATCTGTAATGTCTATATCACCGGTGTGCGGTGTCAGTGTGTTCCTTATTCATGGATTACTTTAGGAAGAAGACCCGTAACCTGAACATGTTTTTTGAGGTTTTTTTTTTTTTACTCTCGTTATTTTTTGGAAGAGTGGACTTTTGTCGTTTAAACGTATAGTACTCAGTAAATCTACTACTAAGGAAAACAAAGGCGGCGCAAAAAAATAAACAAAAAAAAAACATTTCCGTAAGATGTATGCATCTTACGGAAACATACATCTTTTTATATACATCTTTTTTTTTTTTTTTGGAAAAACGGAAATAAATAGCACATACTTTTTAGTTGTAACATGAATTAATTCTTACTATGTAAGTTTTTAGTATATTTCCTTACAGAAATTCGGCGTCTATTTGATTTGTTTTCAATCTGCTTCAGTTAAAATTTTCCCTCCATCATAGGACGGGCAACATCCCCTATATAGGGTGTCCGAGAATTATTGGACACATTACAAAATTATGTACAAAAAAACTATGAGCATTGTCTGTTTTTCTATGTCACGTATTACTAACACAGTTTCTATATTTTTGTTTTGCAGAATTGTTATTCCCAGAATCCGATAGATGGCGTCAGGTGTGGCCTGATGAGGAATGTATGAGAAATACGCAATTAGTAGCCATGTCATCAGTACAGCAAAAGGCGATGTGTGTGTTATGGCTTGTGGAATTAAAATATGTCATTTAAGTTAAAAGATAGTACCGTTTAGAGTATGGTTGTAATCCTCCGTCAACGAATTCAATTAAGCGGTCGATGAAACATTTTAAAGAAACTGGCAATGTGGAACATCGTGGAGGAGCCCGTAAGCCTAGCGTCAGCGGTGAGACGGTTGAACAAGTTAATGAAAGTTTCCGACGAAGCCCCAAGAAATCCGTTTGTAAAGCAAGCAGCGAACTGTGCATTCGGAAATCGACAGTTCACGATATCTTGCGCAAGAAATTAAAGTTTCATGCTTATAAAATTCAAATAGTGCAAAAGATGAATGTAAATGATTACACTCTGCGATACGATTTCGCTGTGGATATGCTGAATCGAGTGGAAAACGACGATAAACTTCTCAGTACTGTAATTTTTAGTGATGAATCAACATTTAATGCATCAGGTATTGTGAATCGTCACAACTTTAGGATATGAGGCAGTGAAACGCCTAATGCTGCTATTGAACTGGAACGTGATTCCCCAGAAGTTAATGTATGGTGTGCTCTATCAAAGAGAGAAGTAATTGGCCCTTTCTTTTTCTGCGAAAATACCATAAATGGGGACATTCCCTTCAACCACGCATAACAGAACATCGTCAGAAACAGCAACGTCTCGTTTTGCAGGTCCGTATCTCCGCTCCGAAACTTCACAAAGCATCGCCGAATGGTTCGTTCGTAGGCTGTATTCTCCCCAAGCGCTTTGTTAACGTTTCGAGCAATCATTTCCTGCAGAATGGCCCAGTTTAAATTTATACAGGAAGGCGACTCTCAAATCCGGGGTCTGCATGTTTCCGTTGCAAGCCACGTGGCACACAAACAAACCAAGCGCGAACCCTTTTTTTTTTTTTTTTTTTGATGATCAAATGATCATATGTACAGGATTTTAGGAAGGAGTGTCTGACCCCAGGCCTTAAACAACCCTTTGAAATAGGAAGCTAGGAGATTTGGCCTATAGTGCCCGATAGGAAAGTGACACGGAAGCGAACTAGAAAGGGGGAGGAAGACGCCCTTATTTATTACCGGGGGTGGGGGAAAGTACCTGGGGTACGACGGCTTAACGTGCTCATCCGACGCACGGCGCATATTTAGTGGATCGAGCGTTCCTACCTGTCTGGGATCGAACCTGAGGTCCTTTCCGTGGTAGTCACGAACGGTGCCGACTAGGCCACCCGCGGTCCAAACCTCGTTGTTCAAACACGTGCTAGCTATTTATGGTAACTCTGTGACGTAATACCTGCAACACCTGTGGGTGGTTCCATTCCGCTCCGCTGGGGGGCTGTCTTAACAGCGCGTTCGCGCCGGCCATTTCATTCGCACGAACCCAATAAAACTAGGAGGTATAAAATAAACTTACTCTCAGTTCTTCAACTTTCTTCTGATCTTCAGCTTTGTCATCTTTTTGAGAAATACCACTCTGTTTAAAAATATTTACAAAATCTCAGGTTATTTAATACTTATTAAATTAGATAAAAATGTTCAGTACAAATAAATGCCTATTTTAACAGAATAACAGGAAATGTTGTATGTACCTATTATAAAATCCTTATTTATTGGCATACACAACTTATATTAATAAGCTTTCGTATAAGCAGGTGAGTTTATTGAGGCAACTGGTACAGATTTATAGGAAACATTAACATTCGGAAAGTAATACTTGCCTTGAGTTAACTTCAGATTGTGTACAAATTAGAAATATTCGCGTGAAAAAAGGAACAAACAAACACCAGCAAAACATTCCTTAAGACCTAAAGAATCTCAAATGATGGACGTTTTGCGAGACAGAGAGTCATTGCATGCATTCTGTGTTGTTAACATTTGGGCTGGCTGACGAATTTCTAGCAGAAAGTAATCACACAGAACAAAGCAATTAATGACGTTGAGACATAAAATAAAATAAATGGCTGAGAAATCTCAAGAAGAACTAGAACATAACCTTCTTTCTCACGGAAAAAGTCAGCAAGATTGGCATTATGGTTTCCATCGGAGAGAAAAAACGAAATTCTCACAATACAGATCAATACAGAATGTGTGCAACAACTCCCTTGTTGACATGCATAACCTCGGGGTTAGACATAGGCTCGATGCTACGGGTGGGATGTGGTGAGCTTTAGCCCACTCAAATTTTCTTCGAGGCCACACTTTAACACCCGCCCTTCCGAAAAAAGGAAATATTTGCAGTTGGAACTTATGACTGGGGTTCAACCATCTAAGATTCTAGAGAAGTTAAGTTGCTTCTACCTAAAATAACTGTCTTATGTTTCCAATGGTAAAACTTCTATACATATTTTCTTCGCAATTAATGTATTCCCAAAGATGAAAATTTGCACATCGATAAAATAACTTTAAGTTATAGCATGTGATACTCAATATTTGCTAAAACAAAACCATACTTATATTACAAATCACTTAGCGGCCAGTGCAACATGAAGGCAAAGGATGCTAAGAACCACCGAAGGACCGGCCTAGGCTGCCATCTGATGCTGACTTTGGCTACGTGTAATGGACGCTCCCTATCTTCTGATTCAATGCAACTTGAATTAGAAAAATAACTACAAAGAATCAAGTGGGACATCGTCGGGCTAAGTGAGGTAAGGAGAAAAGGAGAAGATCTCATTGAACTAAAAAGTGGACATCTCTTCTACTGTCGTATGACAGATACTGGCAGAACTACTGGTGTTGGATTTATAATAAACAAGAAACTGAAGGATAAAGTTGTAGAAGTTGAAAGTTCCTCTGACAGAGCTGCACGTCTCGTTATCCAACTCTCGAGAAGATACAAAGCTCAGATTATTAAAGCTTATGCACCCACCACAAGTAATCCTCAAGAAGAGATTAAAGAATTTTATGAGAAAATTGGTCATCTAAATAATAAAGGCAAGCAGCACTTGAAGATCATTATGGGAGATTTCAATGCAAAAATAGGGCAACGGCAACAGAATGAAACTTCAGTAGGTAAATTTGGTTACGGCAACCGAAACCAGCGGGGAAATACTCTCGTAGAGTTTGCAGAAGCAGAAGGGTTTTTCATCATGAACTCCTTTTTAAGAATGAGCCGCAAAAGGAAATGGACATGGAGGCATCCCAACGGATTGGCAACTGAAATTGATTCTATTATGTGTGACAAGAAATTTGTCATGGAAGACTGTAGTGTGCTGAACAAGTTCGACACAGGTAGTGACCATAGGATGGTACGATGTAAGATGCACCTCAGCGCTAAACTCGAGCGTGGCAAGCTCATAAAACAAAGTGTATTGACATGACCAACCTTAAAAAACATCATAATACTTTCAAATTGGAACTGAGGATCATATTCTCTGCTCTAGAAGGTCTAACGTCGGAAGAAGTGGACATCTCTGATGTTAACAGAAAACTGACTAAGGATCTTATGGAAACAGCAGCAAAAATAGCTGGTACTAGGAACAAGTTGCATACGAACAAATTATCAGGAGAAACCAAAATTCTGTTACAAAACAGAAAAGAGATGAGGACAACTAAAGGAGACATGACTTCCAAAGTGGGATATATAGAGCTATGCAAGACGGTACGAAAAAGTATCACTGAAGATGCAAGGAAATTCAACTGTGGACTAGTGAAGAAAGCAATTGAAAACAACCAAAACCTAAAGAGAACAAAGGGACATCTAAGGAAAGAAAACAGATTATGGCTCTGAGAAAAGAAGATGGTTGTGCAACAAGAAATAGACGTTAAATTTTGACAAGAGTGAAATATTTTTGCTCAAAACTATATGAAAGGGATGATACATGTACTCCAGAAATTACGAAAGGTACCAGAGTTCTTCCAGTCCTCCCAACAGAAGTTGCACATGCAATAAATAACATGAAACGGGGGAAAGCTATAGGAGAAGATGGAATTGCCGTAGACATCATACAAGAAGCAAGTGGAGAAATTGAAACAGTGCTCGCCCTAGTTTTTACTCGATGCCTTAATGACGGGAAGATTCCTGAAGATTGGAACAATGCTACAATGATCCTGCTACATAAAAAAGGTGACATTGAGGATCTCGGGAACTACAGACCTATCAGCCTCCTATCAGTGGCTTATAACATCTTCAGTAAAATTCTTTCACACCGGTTGAAGGTGACACTGGACATGGCTCAACCGAGAGAACAAGCTGGATTCAGGAGTGGCTACAGCACAATGGATCATATCCACGTACTGAGAGAACTAAATGAAAGAGCGAGGGAATATGAACTTCCATTATGTATGGCTCTAATGAATTATAAAAACGCCCTTGATTCGGTAAAACCATCAGCAGTTACAATGGCTTTGAAACCCTGCGGTATTGAAGATGCATACATTAATATTATTAATAACATCTATGAAAATGCAAGAGCAAAGATTCGGTTATTTGGGAATATAGCACACATAAAAATTGGTAAAAGAGGGAGACAAGGTGACACTATATCTCCCAAACTCTTTAATGCCACATTGGAAAATATCTTTCAATCACTGAACAGGGAAAACAAAGGAATGAAGATTAAGGGAGATTATCTAACTCACCTTCGTTTTGCTTATGAAGTAGTCATTTTTGCAACTACCCCATGAGAGCTGCAGAGTATGATCCAGGAACTTGCTGACAAGAGTAAAGGGGTGGGATTAAAAATAAACTTTCAGAAAACAAAAGTGATGTACAATGCTTCTACAAAAAATGAAGATTTATCGACTGATGGGGAAAAGCTGTAGAAAACCAATACCTACATTTATCTTTGATATGTTGCTGAGAATCTGTGTACACCTGATCAATGTTTTCAGATTTTCATCAACATTATCCACGTTTTTCTTGAAAGAAAAATAAATAAATCGAAGGGATAATAGTGGTCAGTTCAGGAAAGGGTGACGATTCTTCCCTGGAGTGATTTGCTGTTAAACTTTTCGTAAATTTAGATTTCACCTCCCCTGGGTTCGATTTTTTGGATCTAGAGAGAAAGGTCAAGAAAAAGTTACAGAAATTCTATTTCTCATTTGTTTTTTTTCCCTTCTTTGTTCTGTGAGGCCGGAAAGAAAGGTGTTCGTTTTTTTTTTCTCCACGAAAGAAAGAAAAGAAAAAAAATGTATATAGTGTGGACTGGCAGTCACAATGCTGTCCTTTTGTTTTTGGATTACTCAGCCCAGCAGGAGGAAAGGAAAAACGTACTCAGCAGAATTAAAATAAGAGCAGTGTTAATAATTTTTTTTCCTCTATGTGTATGAACAAAATGTAGCATTCATACGACGCAGTACCAAAAGGTGCGATGTCGCAACATTCATGAGAATAAACCTGGGGTATGCTCATAAAAAAAAATAATAATAATAATTAAGAAAAAAAATATATTTTGTATTTCTTGCTTTGTTCAGTGTATGAGGTAACATGTTAAAACATTTTGTAAGCCAGATACAGCCTCCCTCCTTTAACAGATAGCAGTTAATGATCCAAGTTTCCCAGAAAAGGGCTGGAAGGCAGAAAATTCTTTCGATCCCTTTCAGAGGTTTTCTTCCTGGGAAAAGACCCCAGGAGTTACCAACATTCTTTTTCCCGAGGTTTGGTAAATCTCCCTAGCTGAGAAGGGGCTTAGCGAACTGAAATAGATACCCGTGTAAGGCACTATGAAAGGGGAAGTGGTTGGCCGATTGAAAGTGGGAAGCAGCAGTCCCTCGCGTCAAAATTTATGAGGTTGTTTTCGAAATGTGGACCCTTGCGAAGCATTCAGCTGTCAGGTGTCGAACACGTGCATTTCACGTGTTCTTGGCTAGAAGCAGCCAATGGGATGGAGGCGTCTTCATGGCCTGATGCAATTGGTCACTTGAAGTACTGAAGGGGAAGAGAGGTCTGCGCGTCCATTTTGATTTTAGAGAGAGGTTGCAAAAATGAACTGCTAGAGAGAGACGAGAAAAAAAAAATGATTGCAGGCTGATAGGAGTAAAGAAAATGAGGCAGATTGTCTTTGAGAAGCCCAAAGTGAGGTTAGGAGGTTATCCTCCTCCTGGGAAGCTCAAAATATTTTTAACATAGGCTACCTACTTGGACCTGCAGTCCCAGTGAGAAAAGAAAAGGAAAAACCCCACGCATTATGACGTCTCTCTGAGAACAACAGCGCTCTAAGTCCGTTTCTTTTTTTTGAACAGCTATCCCTAGCTGTGAGGAGAGCCCCTGGGCGACTAGTGGCAGCCGACCCACCGATGTGGCCGAGGTGAAAAACAAACAAAAAAATGAATGGAGACCAGGTTATCCACTTCGCTACGAGGAGTGATCAAATAGCCTCATAACAGTCTCCCCCTCCGTACTCGGTGCCATTCTCAACCAGGAAGAAAAAAAAAAAAACAACAACACAAGATTGAGGAGCAAGAAGATAGTGTGGACCACCTAACATACCAGTCCGAAAAATAAGGAAGATATTGAAGGAGCCTCTTCTGACAGGCCTGCTGAAGATATGTCCACAAAGAGAAGTACCGTAATTCAACGAAGAGCGGCGGGACAGAAAAAATAAAAAAAAAAAAAGGAAAAAAACTGAAACAGGTGAAACGTGAGACAACAGGTCCTAGAGCTTAAGTATGTAAGTTGTCTTTTATTGTTTTTCTTTCTCATAATATGGTTAAAGTTTTTTTTTTTGGATAAGGGGAGGTATAAATGAGCTGAAAAATTTACTAATCGAAGCACTATTGAAGGGGAAGGCTGTAGCTGACCGTCAATAATCTGATTGTTTTAACACGAAAAAAAAATATTTCTTATTAAAAATCACTCGTGATGTTTTGTAATGGCCTCAAAAAATCCATGAAAGTGGTAGAGGCATGTGAAGCCAAATCTACGGAAACAGGCAAAAATGTATCAACCGGAATTGTTATGACATAAGAAAAGGTTGTGATCTCGCAACCCTATCAGTACAGTTTGTTCTTCAAATATTCCTTTTTTTTTTTGATACCATGTTGTTATTGTTTTACAAATAAATATAGGCATTAGCCTTTCAAAAACCAAATTTTAATAAGAATTGGCAATTCAGTTTTCTTGCTGTCTCTTAAATTTCTGAGCAATGGCACTCATCACCCAACGCTCTGACGTTGGCTAGGAAGTCCCTTGGTTGTTGTTTACATAATGATAATGTCCTAATAAGTAAAATAATTACGGTCTGATATTTTCTTTCTTGTTCATGCTTACAAACACGAGTTCATAAACACGGTCTCTTTGAGTTGACACATATGTTACACATGTACTAAAAAACACAGTGTTTTAGTTATTCCTCGGCTGAACCCAAATTCACAGAAACACTGACACAGGTGAAAACTCAGTTGTGCTATAACAAATATGACATCTCAAAGTTTCTTCTTATAAGTTTAATTTGTGGTTGTTTCAAAAAGCATCTACCCATCTCCCAAAGTTGAATTTTAGTCGAAATTCAAAATTTCCCTTCAGATTTAATTTTGGCTACCTATTTAATAAATATATAACGTGGTTGAGATTTCCGCCACAACATAAATGGTGCCGTGTCCTAGGATGCGTGCCATGGCTCAATTTCTTTTAAGACACTGAATGCCAAATAATTCCAAAGTGTTGTAATAATACTGATAAGTTTTGTTGTTAAATGAAAATAGCTGAGTAGTCTCTGAAAATTTTGTAAGAGCATACGCCAGTGGAAATTAAAGGTTGAGTTGGGGTTATAATTGTGAAAAATAGAATAACACAAGGTTACAGTAAACAATAATTGTGTTTTGTACATCTTCACTGCTATTAATAATCAGAGAGTAAGGATATTAAGTCAAAGCTTCAGGGTGTATATATATATATATATATATATTTCTTCAAATTTCAAAGTTAGGAACAATATAATCTAGTGTTTAGTGCATATGTTATTTCTAGTGTTTTGCATATATAAGTTTTTGGAGCAATTTGCATACATAAGTGTTTAAATGAATAGTGTAGAATTTTGAGTATATTAGCATAGTGTGAATTTTTGCATTGAAGATTTTTCTTTGAGTGAGCTTAAATCTGAATAGGTATGATGATAACTTGCACAATTCATAGAACATGTCAGTATTAATAACAGTTACAGGATTACTTAGTTAGTGAGTTGTTACAGAGCACTTGCCCTAGGAAAAAGTAAAAACTTTTTTTTGGTGTAATATTTCAATTTGTATGGTTTTGGCTTAAGTTAGGGTAAAGTGAAGCATAACATCATACTAACTAGGACAACCATAATTTCCTTTCTTTTTTTTTTGCCTCTTTTTCCTTCTGCTGGGAAATCAAATTAATATGGAGACTGGAGTTTTGGGTGCTATTTGAATTTTAGAACATAGAATTTGCATTTTTTTTTATTTGGGCAAAAATATTCTTTCGATATTCTGTGAGAGTGTGAGCACATAAAATTCTTTTGATGTTGTGATTATATCAGTGTTTGGTAAGTATTATTGGTATTTTGTGATGTGGGTAGATTGTTTATTCCTTCAGATGCTATGAGGTGAATACAGTGTTATTCTGTGTAGTGGTTTATGGTAGTGTGAATTTAGTGTAATTTCAAATAATTTTTGTTTTGGGTTTCCTTTGCTACAGTGAGTTAGTTTCATTGAGAGTGTTAGTATAGTGAAGGTGTAGTGCAAGATTAATAGGGTGTTAGGATAACCTTAGATACAGCTACAGCAGTGCTAGTGCTGAGTAAATATAAATATTGCAATTTTTTTTCTTGCTGTAGCAAGAGTAAATTGAATTAGGAAATCATGGCTAATGAAGGAGAAGGTACCGGAGAAATCCAAGGAGTAAATTGGAGTCTCCCAGGTCTAATGGGACTAGTGAAGGAGTTTTCTGGGGATCCTAGTAGATTGTCAGTGAAAGAGTTCTTTGAGACATTAGAGGATGTGGCACTCATGGGATGCTGGGCAGCAGATCAGAAATTTGTGGTATTGAAACATAGGTGTACAGGAGAGGCTAAACAACTAGTTAGGGATGTGATTGCCCGGTCAGAGAATGTAGATTATGAGGGGTTGAAAAAAGAACTAATTGAGAGGTTTGCTTCACCTGAATCGGTAACGGTCAAGATGGGAAGATTTCACTCGTGCGTACAGAAAAGGGGTGAGACAGTGAGGCAATTTGCAGCTAGGTTAGAACGGGCAGCCTTTAGCTACTTCAATGAAAACGCTGGAGCTTTGGCTGAGTTCAGAGACCAGAATGTCTTGGCCCAGTTCATAACAGGAGTGGACCCAAAATTCGTCGCCTGGTTCTGTCCCATCAACCACGAACCTATAAAGACGCAAAAGAGAAGGCCATATTGGAAGAAGAGAATGAGAAGTACATGGCCAGTTTTTCTTGGGGTGTATCCTTCGTAGGAGTGGAGGAAGGAGATAATCGTGCCCCTAGGCATGAGCTTGGGGAGGAAACGCCTCCAAGTCCCATGATGTTAGCACTGTGTGACCAAATTAGGGAACTGGGCAAGCAAGTAGCCACTTTAGCAATTGCCAGTGCCAGTGAGAAACCACCGAGGGAAGAGCCGAGCTGAGGCACAGCAGTTCTCCTGCTAGTAGGGAATCAGGTTTTTACCCAGCCAGGAACAATTACTCCTCACCAACAAGGTACCGGAGAGATAGGAGACAGGAATATCCACGAGAAGGCGGGTCGGATAGATACAGATCCCCTAGTCGTCCAAGACAGGAAGATTTCCGCCGGAGCAGCAGGCTCACTGTGATCTGCTATCGGTGTAACCAGGTGGGGCATTATGCAAATGAATGTCACCAGATAGACAGGCCCTCTCAGGAGTATAGGAATCAGGGTCGTGGAAGAAGTCAATATCTTTCCCATTCCAGGGGCGGAAGGACTCGACATGCACCACCGGGCAGAAATGGTCAACAGCAAAACAATCAACACAACAGGTCGGATGCTTTAAACTGGTAGTGGAGCAAGCTGGTCCTTCAAGGCCGAGAGCCAGTCGCATACCCACAAGTACTGTGTTGACACCTAGGTATTGTTTGCGTCCTAGAGATGGTCGTGGATTCATAGCTCGGAAGTAAATAGTGCACTCCTATTCAGTTGCAACGTTGCGTGTAAATAGTCGTGTGATATTATTGATTGGTACCTTACGTGTAGTGTAGGAAGCAATTATGTTTTCTGTAGTATTGATAAATCAAGTGAAGCATATTTTGAATTTGTGGTCTCGTATAGTGTTGTGGTTGTTTGGTGAAAATTTTCCTGTCGATTCCAATTTCCACTGCCAAGCCAACCATTCACTTTTGTTTATTTTCTTTGATTAAGGGTTTATACTTACCAGTGATAAGTAGAGTTTGGTTGTGTCCAGGGAGCACCTTGCAGCTCCTGGAATTCCAGGAAATTGTATAGTATTTATGTAAGTAGTTGAGGTGTTGGGTGTGATAGTTCATGCCAGTTCTCTGTCGTGTTTAAGATGTTGGTTTATCTGTTCCTTGCTCAGGAAATGGTACATTTTCATGTGGCTTTGGTATGTTTCTCAAAGTTTTTCTTGGTGGTTGTTTCTTTTTTGTTGTCTCCCATGGGAGGAATGCAGTGATATGTTGCTGAGAATCTGTGTACACCTGATCAATGTTTTCAGATTTTCATCAACATTATCCACGTTTTTCTTGAAAGAAAAATAAATAAATCGAAGGGATAATAGTGGTCAGTTCAGGAAAGGGTGACGATTCTTCCCTGGAGTGATTTGCTGTTAAACTTTTCGTAAATTTAGATTTCACCTCCTGGGTTCGATTTTTGGATCTAGAGAGAAAGGTCAAGAAAAAGTTACAGAAATTCTATTTCTCATTTGTTTTTTTTCCCTTCTTTGTTCTGTGAGGCCGGAAAGAAAGGTGTTCGTTTTTTTTTTTTTTTCTCCACGAAAGAAAGAAAAGAAAAAAAAATGTATATAGTGTGGACTGGCAGTCACAATGCTGTCCTTTTGTTTTTGGATTACTCAGCCCAGCAGGAGGAAAGGAAAAACGTACTCAGCAGAATTAAAATAAGAGCAGTGTTAATAATTTTTTTTTCCTCTATGTGTATGAACAAAATGTAGCATTCATACGACGCAGTACCAAAAGGTGCGATGTCGCAACATTCATGAGAATAAACCTGGGGTATGCTCATAAAAAAAAAAAATAATAATAATAATTAAGAAAAAAAAATATATTTTGTATTTCTTGCTTTGTTCAGTGTATGAGGTAACATGTTAAAACATTTTGTAAGCCAGATACAGCCTCCCTCCTTTAACAGATAGCAGTTAATGATCCAAGTTTCCCAGAAAAGGGCTGGAAGGCAGAAAATTCTTTCGATCCCTTTCAGAGGTTTTCTTTCCTGGGAAAAGACCCCCAGGAGTTACCAACATTCTTTTTCCCGAGGTTTGGTAAATCTCCCTAGCTGAGAAGGGGCTTAGCGAACTGAAATAGATACCCGTGTAAGGCACTATGAAAGGGGAAGTGGTTGGCCGATTGAAAGTGGGAAGCAGCAGTCCCTCGCGTCAAAATTTATGAGGTTGTTTTCGAAATGTGGACCCTTGCGAAGCATTCAGCTGTCAGGTGTCGAACACGTGCATTTCACGTGTTCTTGGCTAGAAGCAGCCAATGGGATGGAGGCGTCTTCATGGCCTGATGCAATTGGTCACTTGAAGTACTGAAGGGGAAGAGAGGTCTGCGCGTCCATTTTGATTTTAGAGAGAGGTTGCAAAAATGAACTGCTAGAGAGAGACGAGAAAAAAATGATTGCAGGCTGATAGGAGTAAAGAAAATGAGGCAGATTGTCTTTGAGAAGCCCAAAGTGAGGTTAGGAGGTTATCCTCCTCCTGGGAAAACTCAAAAAATTTTTAACATAGGCTACCTACTTGGACCTGCAGTCCCAGTGAGAAAAGAAAAGGAAAAACCCCACGCATTATGACGTCTCTCTGAGAACAACAGCGCTCTAAGTCCGTTTCTTTTTTTTGAACAGCTATCCCTAGCTGTGAGGAGAGCCCTGGGCGACTAGTGGCAGCCGACCCACCGATGTGGCCGAGGTGAAAACAAACAAAAAAATGAATGGAGACCAGGTTATCCACTTCGCTACGAGGAGTGATCAAATAGCCTCATAACAGTCTCCCCTCCGTACTCGGTGCCATTCTCAACCAGGAAAGAAAAAAAAAACAACAACACAAGATTGAGGAGCAAGAAGATAGTGTGGACCACCTAACATACCCAGTCCGAAAAATAAGGAAGATATTGAAGGAGCCTCTTCTGACAGGCCTGCTGAAGATATGTCCACAAAGAGAAGTACCGTAATTCAACGAAGAGCGGCGGGACAGAAAAAATAAAAAAAAAAAAAGGAAAAAAACTGAAACAGGTGAAACGTGAGACAACAGGTCCTAGAGCTTAAGTATGTAAGTTGTCTTTTATTGTTTTTCTTTCTCATAATATGGTTAAAGTTTTTTTTTTTTTGGATAAGGGGAGGTATAAATGAGCTGAAAAATTTACTAATCGAAGCACTATTGAAGGGGAAGGCTGTAGCTGACCGTCAATAATCTGATTGTTTTAACACGAAAAAAAAAATATTTCTTATTAAAAATCACTCGTGATGTTTTGTAATGGCCTCAAAAAAATCCATGAAAGTGGTAGAGGCATGTGAAGCCAAATCTACGGAAACAGGCAAAAATGTATCAACCGGAATTGTTATGACATAAGAAAAGGTTGTGATCTCGCAACCCTATCAGTACAGTTTGTTCTTCAAATATTCCTTTTTTTTTTTGATACCATGTTGTTATTGTTTTACAAATAAATATAGGCATTAGCCTTTCAAAAACCAAATTTTAATAAGAATTGGCAATTCAGTTTTCTTGCTGTCTCTTAAATTTCTGAGCAATGGCACTCATCACCCAACGCTCTGACGTTGGCTAGGAAGTCCCTTGGTTGTTGTTTACATAATGATAATGTCCTAATAAGTAAAATAATTACGGTCTGATATTTTCTTTCTTGTTCATGCTTACAAACACGAGTTCATAAACACGGTCTCTTTGAGTTGACACATATGTTACACATGTACTAAAAAACACAGTGTTTTAGTTATTCCTCGGCTGAACCCAAATTCACAGAAACACTGACACAGGTGAAAACTCAGTTGTGCTATAACAAATATGACATCTCAAAGTTTCTTCTTATAAGTTTAATTTGTGGTTGTTTCAAAAAGCATCTACCCATCTCCCAAAGTTGAATTTTAGTCGAAATTCAAAATTTCCCTTCAGATTTAATTTTGGCTACCTATTTAATAAATATATAACGTGGTTGAGATTTCCGCCACAACATAAATGGTGCCGTGTCCTAGGATGCGTGCCATGGCTCAATTTCTTTTAAGACACTGAATGCCAAATAATTCCAAAGTGTTGTAATAATACTGATAAGTTTTGTTGTTAAATGAAAATAGCTGAGTAGTCTCTGAAAATTTTGTAAGAGCATACGCCAGTGGAAATTAAAGGTTGAGTTGGGGTTATAATTGTGAAAAAATAGAATAACACAAGGTTACAGTAAACAATAATTGTGTTTTGTACATCTTCACTGCTATTAATAATCAGAGAGTAAGGATATTAAGTCAAAGCTTCAGGGTGTATATATATATATATATATATATATATTTCTTCAAATTTCAAAGTTAGGAACAATATAATCTAGTGTTTAGTGCATATGTTATTTCTAGTGTTTTGCACATATAAGTTTTTGGAGCAATTTGCATACATAAGTGTTTAAATGAATAGTGTAGAATTTTGAGTATATTAGCATAGTGTGAATTTTTGCATTGAAGATTTTTCTTTGAGTGAGCTTAAATCTGAATAGGTATGATGATAACTTGCACAATTCATAGAACATGTCAGTATTAATAACAGTTACAGGATTACTTAGTTAGTGAGTTGTTACAGAGCACTTGCCCTAGGAAAAAGTAAAAACTTTTTTTTGGTGTAATATTTCAATTTGTATGGTTTTGGCTCAAGTTAGGAGTAAAGTGAAGCATAACATCATACTAACTAGGACAACCATAATTTCTTTCTTTTTTGCCTCTTTTTCCTTCTGCTGGGAAATCAAATTAATATGGAGACTGGAGTTTTGGGTGCTATTTGAATTTTAGAACATAGAATTTGCATTTTTTTTTATTTGGGCAAAAATATTCTTTCGATATTCTGTGAGAGTGTGAGCACATAAAATTCTTTTGATGTTGTGATTATATCAGTGTTTGGTAAGTATTATTGGTATTTTGTGATGTGGGTAGATTGTTTATTCCTTCAGATGCTATGAGGTGAATACAGTGTTATTCTGTGTAGTGGTTTATGGTAGTGTGAATTTAGTGTAATTTCAAATAATTTTTGTTTTGGGTTTCCTTTGCTACAGTGAGTTAGTTTCATTGAGAGTGTTAGTATAGTGAAGGTGTAGTGCAAGATTAATAGGGTGTTAGGATAACCTTAGATACAGCTACAGCAGTGCTAGTGCTGAGTAAATATAAATATTGCAATTTTTTTTCTTGCTGTAGCAAGAGTAAATTGAATTAGGAAATCATGGCTAATGAAGGAGAAGGTACCGGAGAAATCCAAGGAGTAAATTGGAGTCTCCCAGGTCTAATGGGACTAGTGAAGGAGTTTTCTGGGGATCCTAGTAGATTGTCAGTGAAAGAGTTCTTTGAGACATTAGAGGATGTGGCACTCATGGGATGCTGGGCAGCAGATCAGAAATTTGTGGTATTGAAACATAGGTGTACAGGAGAGGCTAAACAACTAGTTAGGGATGTGATTGCCCGGTCAGAGAATGTAGATTATGAGGGGTTGAAAAAAGAACTAATTGAGAGGTTTGCTTCACCTGAATCGGTAACGGTCAAGATGGGAAGATTTCACTCGTGCGTACAGAAAAGGGGTGAGACAGTGAGGCAATTTGCAGCTAGGTTAGAACGGGCAGCCTTTAGCTACTTCAATGAAAACGCTGGAGCTTTGGCTGAGTTCAGAGACCAGAATGTCTTGGCCCAGTTCATAACAGGAGTGGACCCAAAATTCGTCGCCTGGTTCTGTCCCATCAACCACGAACCTATAAAGACGCAAAAGAGAAGGCCATATTGGAAGAAGAGAATGAGAAGTACATGGCCAGTTTTTCTTGGGGTGTATCCTTCGTAGGAGTGGAGGAAGGAGATAATCGTGCCCCTAGGCATGAGCTTGGGGAGGAAACGCCTCCAAGTCCCATGATGTTAGCACTGTGTGACCAAATTAGGGAACTGGGCAAGCAAGTAGCCACTTTAGCAATTGCCAGTGCCAGTGAGAAACCACCGAGGGAAGAGCCGAGGCACAGCAGTTCTCCTGCTAGTAGGGAATCAGGTTTTTACCCAGCCAGGAACAATTACTCCTCACCAACAAGGTACCGGAGAGATAGGAGACAGGAATATCCACGAGAAGGCGGGTCGGATAGATACAGATCCCCTAGTCGTCCAAGACAGGAAGATTTCCGCCGGAGCAGCAGGCTCACTGTGATCTGCTATCGGTGTAACCAGGTGGGGCATTATGCAAATGAATGTCACCAGATAGACAGGCCCTCTCAGGAGTATAGGAATCAGGGTCGTGGAAGAAGTCAATATCTTTCCCATTCCAGGGGCGGAAGGACTCGACATGCACCACCGGGCAGAAATGGTCAACAGCAAAACAATCAACACAACAGGTCGGATGCTTTAAACTGGTAGTGGAGCAAGCTGGTCCTTCAAGGCCGAGAGCCAGTCGCATACCCACAAGTACTGTGTTGACACCTAGGTATTGTTTGCGTCCTAGAGATGGTCGTGGATTCATAGCTCGGAAGTAAATAGTGCACTCTATTCAGTTGCAACGTTGCGTGTAAATAGTCGTGTGATATTATTGATTGGTACCTTACGTGTAGTGTAGGAAGCAATTATGTTTTCTGTAGTATTGATAAATCAAGTGAAGCATATTTTGAATTTGTGGTCTCGTATAGTGTTGTGGTTGTTTGGTGAAAATTTTCCTGTCGATTCCAATTTCCACTGCCAAGCCAACCATTCACTTTTGTTTATTTTCTTTGATTAAGGGTTTATACTTACCAGTGATAAGTAGAGTTTGGTTGTGTCCAGGGAGCACCTTGCAGCTCCTGGAATTCCAGGAAATTGTATAGTATTTATGTAAGTAGTTGAGGTGTTGGGTGTGATAGTTCATGCCAGTTCTCTGTCGTGTTTAAGATGTTGGTTTATCTGTTCCTTGCTCAGGGAAATGGTACATTTTCATGTGGCTTTGGTATGTTTCTCAAAGTTTTTCTTGGTGGTTGTTTCTTTTTGTTGTCTCCCATGGGAGGAATGCAGTGATATGTTGCTGAGAATCTGTGTACACCTGATCAATGTTTTCAGATTTTCATCAACATTATCCACGTTTTTCTTGAAAGAAAAATAAATAAATCGAAGGGATAATAGTGGTCAGTTCAGGAAAGGGTGACGATTCTTCCTGGAGTGATTTGCTGTTAAACTTTTCGTAAATTTAGATTTCACCTCCCCTGGGTTCGATTTTTGGATCTAGAGAGAAAGGTCAAGAAAAAGTTACAGAAATTCTATTTCTCATTTGTTTTTTTTCCTTCTTTGTTCTGTGAGGCCGGAAAGAAAGGTGTTCGTTTTTTTTTTTCTCCACGAAAGAAAGAAAAGAAAAAATGTATATAGTGTGGACTGGCAGTCACAATGCTGTCCTTTTGTTTTTGGATTACTCAGCCCAGCAGGAGGAAAGGAAAAACGTACTCAGCAGAATTAAAATAAGAGCAGTGTTAATAATTTTTTTTTCCTCTATGTGTATGAACAAAATGTAGCATTCATACGACGCAGTACCAAAAGGTGCGATGTCGCAACATTCATGAGAATAAACCTGGGGTATGCTCATAAAAAAAAAAAATAATAATAATAATTAAGAAAAAAAATATATTTTGTATTTCTTGCTTTGTTCAGTGTATGAGGTAACATGTTAAAACATTTTGTAAGCCAGATACAGCCTCCCTCCTTTAACAGATAGCAGTTAATGATCCAAGTTTCCCAGAAAAGGGCTGGAAGGCAGAAAATTCTTTCGATCCCTTTCAGAGGTTTTCTTTCCTGGGAAAAGACCCCCAGGAGTTACCAACATTCTTTTTCCCGAGGTTTGGTAAATCTCCCTAGCTGAGAAGGGGCTTAGCGAACTGAAATAGATACCCGTGTAAGGCACTATGAAAGGGGAAGTGGTTGGCCGATTGAAAGTGGGAAGCAGCAGTCCCTCGCGTCAAAATTTATGAGGTTGTTTTCGAAATGTGGACCCTTGCGAAGCATTCAGCTGTCAGGTGTCGAACACGTGCATTTCACGTGTTCTTGGCTAGAAGCAGCCAATGGGATGGAGGCGTCTTCATGGCCTGATGCAATTGGTCACTTGAAGTACTGAAGGGGAAGAGAGGTCTGCGCGTCCATTTTGATTTTAGAGAGAGGTTGCAAAAATGAACTGCTAGAGAGAGACGAGAAAAAAAATGATTGCAGGCTGATAGGAGTAAAGAAAATGAGGCAGATTGTCTTTGAGAAGCCCAAAGTGAGGTTAGGAGGTTATCCTCCTCCTGGGAAGCTCAAAAAATTTTTAACATAGGCTACCTACTTGGACCTGCAGTCCCAGTGAGAAAAGAAAAGGAAAAACCCCACGCATTATGACGTCTCTCTGAGAACAACAGCGCTCTAAGTCCGTTTCTTTTTTTGAACAGCTATCCCTAGCTGTGAGGAGAGCCCTGGGCGACTAGTGGCAGCCGACCCACCGATGTGGCCGAGGTGAAAAACAAACAAAAAAATGAATGGAGACCAGGTTATCCACTTCGCTACGAGGAGTGATCAAATAGCCTCATAACAGTCTCCCCTCCGTACTCGGTGCCATTCTCAACCAGGAAAGAAAAAAAACAACAACACAAGATTGAGGAGCAAGAAGATAGTGGGACCACCTAACATACCAGTCCGAAAAATAAGGAAGATATTGAAGGAGCCTCTTCTGACAGGCCTGCTGAAGATATGTCCACAAAGAGAAGTACCGTAATTCAACGAAGAGCGGCGGGACAGAAAAAATAAAAAAAAAAAAAAAGGAAAAAAACTGAAACAGGTGAAACGTGAGACAACAGGTCCTAGAGCTTAAGTATGTAAGTTGTCTTTTATTGTTTTTCTTTCTCATAATATGGTTAAAGTTTTTTTTTTTGGATAAGGGGAGGTATAAATGAGCTGAAAAATTTACTAATCGAAGCACTATTGAAGGGGAAGGCTGTAGCTGACCGTCAATAATCTGATTATTTTAACACGAAAAAAAAAATATTTCTTATTAAAAATCACTCGTGATGTTTTGTAATGGCCTCAAAAAATCCATGAAAGTGGTAGAGGCATGTGAAGCCAAATCTACGGAAACAGGCAAAAATGTATCAACCGGAATTGTTATGACATAAGAAAAGGTTGTGATCTCGCAACATTATCAGTACAGTTTGTTCTTCAAATATTCCTTTTTTTTTTGATACCATGTTGTTATTGTTTTACAAATAAATATAGGCATTAGCCTTTCAAAAAACCAAATTTTAATAAGAATTGGCAATTCAGTTTTCTTGCTGTCTCTTAAATTTCTGAGCAATGGCACTCATCACCCAACGCTCTGACGTTGGCTAGGAAGTCCCTTGGTTGTTGTTTACATAATGATAATGTCCTAATAAGTAAAATAATTACGGTCTGATATTTTCTTTCTTGTTCATGCTTACAAACACGAGTTCATAAACACGGTCTCTTTGAGTTGACACATATGTTACACATGTACTAAAAAACACAGTGTTTTAGTTATTCCTCGGCTGAACCCAAATTCACAGAAACACTGACACAGGTGAAAACTCAGTTGTGCTATAACAAATATGACATCTCAAAGTTTCTTCTTATAAGTTTAATTTGTGGTTGTTTCAAAAAGCATCTACCCATCTCCCAAAGTTGAATTTTAGTCGAAATTCAAAATTTCCCTTCAGATTTAATTTTGGCTACCTATTTAATAAATATATAACGTGGTTGAGATTTCCGCCACAACATCTTGGACAATAGATATCAAGTGACGGTCACACTGATGAAGAAATTAATCGGCGTATAAAACTTGCCTAGAGAGCTTTTGGAAGAAACAGGATAATTTTCAAGAGCAATACGCCATTATGCCTTAAATAAAAGTGTTTGATCATTGCATCCTTCAAGTGCTTACGTAGGGCCCAGAGACGTGGACCTTAACTGAAAGAGGCATACAAAGACTGCAGCCCACTCAAAGAGGCATGGAGAGATGCATGCTTGGTGTAACCAGGAGAGATAAGAAGAGGAACTCGTGTATTAGAAAAATGGCAAGAGTGGAAGACATCATGATCAGAGTAAAATTCCTGAAATGACAATGGGCTGGACATATTGCCAGAAGGACAGACCATCGATGGACAGGCAAAATTTTAGACTGGATTCCAAGGGGCAGAAAAAGACCCAGAAGACGACCACATGTGAGATGGGTGGATGAAAGACGAAAGTATTCGGAAGTAACATGGAGGAGACTGGCACAAGACAGACTGTTGTGGAAGAAACTTGGGGAGACCTTGGTCCAGCAGTGGATTGATAATGGTTGACAATGATGATGATGATGATGATGATATTACAAATCAATCATTTTTCTTTGGGTAATGTTCAGTCCGACCTGTTAATAGATGGTGCGACCTGTACATTGATGACGTCAGGAGGCAAAGAAATGTCGGATTTCTTAAGGTGGACGTCTAGTGATTTTACCTCCTATACTTCCAAAGGTCAAATTTCTGTACACATTTTCTTCAAAATTAATGCGTTCCCAAGGATGAAAATTTGAACATCGATTAAATAACTTCATATTATAACTTGGAATACTTAATATTTTCTAAAACATAACCATAATTAAGCAATCCAACATTTGATCGTCTACTGACGTCATCAATGTACAAATCGCGCCATCTTTTTTCTGGTCTCAACACCACCAAAGGAAAAGTTATGGACCTTACTCATGTGACGTCAGAAGTGGATTTCTGCGGACAAACATGGCTGCTGATTCAATGTTTTCGCTATTTGATCAAGGAGGTTAGAATAATACTTCTGGAGATGCCCTGAGTTCCTTAACCGTGAAGTGGCAAACTGTGGGAATCTAACACTGTTTACATAATACCTATGTAACTTCAACTGTGTGTATTTCAGAATAGAGTGGTTTTGAGTTGCGGAAACCGTTTTAATATCAAACCGGAATGAATTATACTTTTTATACGAGTGAAGTTTTCAATTTCAACGTTATGTGTTGTTTAGAATTCGCACTAATGTTCGTGTATTTCAGTTTAAAGTAAAAATGGGAAGGAGCCTCAAAATAATTAAGAAATTTATAAATTCAGCATCTTCTCACACATTGGCAGTAAGTTACGATGCGAAACTCGAAACATTTGCAAGGAAAGAATGCGATTCGACCAACGCAAAATGCATTGCAATAGCCTTAAAAACCATCAGCTTTCCCACACTCTGACGGTCGTCGCTCGCGGTTATAAGCTTCACGCAAAGTGGTGCTGCTTCATTAACATGGGCATCTCCAGATATCTTATTCTAACCTCCTTGTATTTGATTATCCCTTACTGTTGGCTAATATTTACAATCCTAACGTCATGGATTCTGCCGAGGAATTAATAGAGCTATAGGGCGAAGAAGAAGAAATTAATTTCTTAGAAGAACAAATCTAGGTTACAAAAATATACCAAGACAATTTTGTGTTCGATGTTTATTTTGCATGACGCAGGAGAACATTGCCATTGGTCATCATTAAGTTTTTAATGTAGCATTTCTCGTACACGGTATATTAAATTTTCATGTTCTTATTGTCAGACATTGGCGAAATATCTGAAACATAAACTTGAGAACCTTGTTTTGTAAAACAAAAACATTTAGAAGCTCAGACAAACACGTAATAAGGAAACAAATTAGGGTTCGCCCCAAGGAGGTTAGAAGAAGAGGAGGTGAAGGGACCCGTTTTGAGTGAAGCCAAAACAGATCAACTGTTTCTGTCCTCTCTCTCTGAGGTGGTGGAAGTCTGCGCTGCGAGAGTTCGGGAACGTGCCGTCACTTCTTGTGGCTTAAGCAGTTTTGCTCAGCGAATGTAAACCAAAGATGGAAAGAAGGAATATTTCGGACTTCTTCTTTCTTAACATTAGGCTTCTGGTTGTATTTTAAACATGGTTACTTGCACATGGTCAGTATGCATGGTTACTTGCACATGGTCAGTATGCATGGTTACGTGCACATGGGCAGTAAGTGACCATGCGCACTATGCACTTCCGCTCAAAAAATCAATATTTTGTTCAATTTTTTTAAAGAAATGCCAACACATATTTTCCTGCTTTTTTCTGGAAATTTTTTATTATGGGAATGAATATTTCAGCATCAATTTTTGTCATGCCTGTATGGGTAGAGTAAGGGTCCGAAAAACCCGTTCAAAATCGCGATTTCCCCATTGAGATATACAGGAGATTCTTAGATTGGGCGCATTGGCGTAGTCAGCTGATAAAAAGTGACGTCACGCCAGAAGCACAGGGAAATGGGCTGTTGCCAGCTCCTCTTACTTCTAACCACCTTGGTTCGCACGCTAGGCAAACTTCTTAAAAATTGAATGAATGCGTAACATTAAATAAAAAAGAAATTATAGATATGTTTGTTTTATTCTTTGAGGAAAGTAGAACTTAATTCATAATTCACCGATTCAAATATTCCATCAATTTTCTTCTATTTTCTTTTCTTTTTTTTTTTTTTTTTGAAATTTAAATTTAAAGGAATACTGCGAGGTTTCAACTGCCGTTGATTCGTAGTGTCATAAGATCCAAATTCTTTTTCGTTAAAGTGGACAGAACATATTGGAGAGTGCACATTGGAATGGAAATCGCCACGTTTCATTTCACCCAGCCATTCCTTTAATAATTTCGTCTTTTGCAGAGGAAAATTAAGGAATGTTTTTATTTCGTCTACACAATTTAGGTTGCAGGATTTATTAGCACGACCAAACGATGAGCAAAAATTCGACATGTTTTTAATAAATTTACGAAAATCGCGATTTTCCTGAACCCTTGCACCGTAACGCCATGTTAAGCAATGGGAAAACGCATGTAAACAAACTGTTGTTGGTCCTGGGCCACGGAAAGGCATTCCCGTGATGCAATGCGAGGTGAATAAGGTCCATTGAGTTTTATTATAATTATGGTTTAGAAAATATTAAGTATTCCAAGTTATAATATGAAGTTATTTTAATCGATGTTCACATTTTCATGCTTGCGAACGCATTAATTTTAAAGAAAATGTGTACAGAAATTTGCCCATTGGAAATATAGGAAGCAAAATCACTAGACGTCCACCTTAAGAAATACAGTTTGATAATACTGGACCATCGAGCTTATATTAGGTGGAGACACCACTGACTGTGCCGCCATAGGTCACAGCTAAACTTTGGCGTCACGTCCTATACAGGCAAAAAAGAACTGAAATATACAGTTGATAAAACTGTAGGATTGTGTATAATTGATAAAAATTATTGAATTCGTCAGTTTATCTGTTTATACGCCTAGAAGCTTTTATTCCATTGGTTTCAAAGCAGCTTCTCGTCTGCGGCTGCGTCGTGCCCTGATGTGACGTCACTTGCAGTACGGGCCATGGTATGGACGGTGACTTATGCCGGGTAATGCTGTGTGGATAGGAGTGATGTCTCCGCCTAATACGTAAACTCACACTGAGTTTACGTATTAGGCGGAGACATCACTACAAATCCTATTCCACCAATTCAATTCCAGCTATTGCATAAATCATACCCAAAGTCCCAAATGGCTGGACATCCAAATTATTAAGTGTCTTCACTGAAAAACTTATTATTTCCATAAATTCGTTTTATAACTTTTCAAAAAAGTAATCTTTGCGAAAAATGCTTGTTGTATGCCATTCATTTCAATGATTTCGTTTCCGATGAATTATTCACTTTCGATTATTTCGTGTTCGATGAAGTCATTTTCGATTAAAAGCACCTGTTCCCGTCTGAGGTACCTAAATGAAGTCTTGCAAAAATAAAACGGGGTTTTTTTGCGCTGTGCTGAATTATCGGCATGCTCGAAGAAAGACGCACTAATACGGATATCACCAGAGAGTTTGGAGTTGCACGCAGCAAAGTGCCTTGCCTTTGATCAGCATTCAAGAGACACAGAACCGATGCCCGATATTTAGTTGGAGGTCGTCCTCGATGTACGATCAAGAAGACGACCAGTATTTGTCCATAGTGGCAAAATTTCCTCCAGGAATTCGATTGTTAAAAAAACTTCTTTTCAAGCAGCAAAGTCTTTTCTCACTGCAACCTTTATTCTGAATTTGAAATGATGGTCTTGGTCTGCATATTTACCTCTAAAGGTCCTGCCTGCCCTCGATCCAACGCTATGTTATAGAAAGAAGTATCGTCTTTCTCACTTTATGTTATTTACAATACATAGCGGACATTACTGACACCTCAGCCTTTCCGAAATCGAAATGGAAGGGGTGGACGTACGAAGTGTGACAATTTAATTCCCGGAACGGTCGTGTAGTGTCGGCCTTGTGCCGATATCGGCAGAATCACGTGCCTATGCGTTTTTGGATATGCACAGTCAAGTCACATTATTGTGACCATCTCCTACTACTGACGTCAACAGCGCGTAGCCAATAAAAAAGGCACTTGTCGCGAGCTGGCTTGGCAGGCATATAAGGTGTGCTGTAAACATTCTGAAAACATATCACTCGTTGCTGTCATGGATAAAAAGAGCGGCTTATCAGATTTGCAAAAAGGAATGATTATCGGCTTTCGGGCCAAGCCTGGCAGTATTTCTGAAACAGCACAGCTTGTGAACTATTCGCGTGCTGCTGTGGTTAAAGTGTATCGTGATTGGATAAATGGTACCATTGCGAATAAACGACGTGCAAACTGCGGAGCACCACGTACCATTTATGTGAGAGGTGAACGTCGGCTTCGGAGGTGCGTGAGGGCCGATCGAAACGCTACAATGGAGCAACTCACTAGCCGAATGAACCAGGGGGCTACCATAAGTGTGACTAAAACGACAGTTCAGCGAACCTTGCTGTGTATGGGGCAGACGGATGGTCACTGCACCTATGCTAACGAAAATGTATCGGCATAAAAAGCTTACATTTGCACGGCAGTATCGGAATTGGACCCCCACTGATTGGCAAAGGATTGCTTTCTCCGATGAATCACGTTTTCTACTTCATCGAACGGATGGACGTTGGTGTGTAAAGCGACATACATGGAAGAGCAAACACTCTTCAACCACTGTTGGAAGAACACAAGCTGGAGGTGGCAGCGTTACGGTCTGAGTAATGTTTTCGTGGCACTCCCTGGGTCCACTCATACCTGTGGCAGGCAATATGACCGAATTCGTTTTGAATCCATCCTTGCAGACTACGTGCACCCATATATGCTGATTGTCTTCCTTGGGGCGGATGGGGTCCTCCAGCGCACCATCACGACGTGTCACATAAATAGAAATGTCCGAGGATGGTTAGAAGAACACGATGAAGACCTCAAAGTACTTCCCTGGCCTCCTAATTCCCCCAGAGTTAAACCGAATTGATGAAGACCTCAAAGTACTTCCTTGGCCCCCTAATTCCCCCAGAGTAAAACCCAATTGATGAAAACCTTAAAGTACTTCCCTGGCCCCCTAATTCCCACAGAGTTAAACCCAATTGATGAAGACCTCAAAGTACTTCCCTGGCCCCCTAATTCCCCCAGAATTTAACCCATGAAGACCTCAAAGTACTTCTATGGCCCTCTAATTTCCCCAGAGTTAAACCCAATTGATGAAGACCTCAAAGTACTTCCCTCGCCCCCTAATTCCCCCAGATAAACCCAATTGATGGAGACCTCAAAGTACTTCCCTGGCCACATAATTCCCCCAGAGTTAAACCCAAGTGATGAAAACCTTAAAGTACTTCCCTGGACCCCTATTTCCCGCAGAGTTAAATCCAATTGATGAAGACCTTAAAGTACTTCCCTGGCCCCCTATTTCCTCCAGAGTTAAACCCAATTGATGAAGACCTTAAAGTACTTCTCTGGTCCCCTAATTCCCCATGAGTTAAACCCAATTGATGAAGACCTCAAAGTATATTCCTGGCCCCCTAACTCCCATCAGAGTTAGAACCCATCTGATGAAGACCTCAAAGTACTTCCCTGGCCCCTAATTCCCTCAGAGTTAAACCCAATTGACGAAGACCTCAAAGTACTTCCCTGGTCCCCTAATTCCCCCAGAGCTAAACCCATATGATGAAGACCTCAAAGTACTTCCATGGCCCCCTAATTTTCCCAGAGTTAAACCCAATTGATGAAGACCTCAAAGTACTTCCCTGGCCCCCTAATTCTCCCAGAGTTAAACCCAATTGATGAAGACCTCAAAGTACTTCCCTGGCCCCCTAATTCTACCAGAGTTAAACCCAATTGATGAAGACCTCAAAGTACTTCCCTGGCCCCCTAATTCCCCCAGAGCCGCCCCGGTGGCGCAGTGGTCTAAGGCGTTGGCCTCTGATCATTCGTCCGTAAGGGGTCCGGGTTCGAATCCCGGTCAGGCATGGATGTTGTGTTTGTCTTACGGCACTGGCTCTCTCCCTTCCCTGGAACCAGTGACCCTAAATTAGGGACGGGCGACTGCTTATAGCCCATTGAGTTGCTCACGGTGGTCGTTAAACCTCCAATCAAAAAAAAAAAAAAAAAAAAAAATTCCCCCAGAGTTAAACCAAATTGAGCGTTTGTGGGACCGCCTCGATCGTGTTGTTCGCTCTATGGATCTTGCACCACTCACCCTCCATAAGCTGTCATATGCATGTGTCAGCATGGCTCCACATACCTATGAACACCTTCCAACAATTTATTGAGTCACTCCCAGCCCGTTTAGCTGCTATCCGCGCTGCACATGGCGGTTACTCGGGATATTAGCTGGTGGTCACAATAATCCGACTCGACTAAGTAGCGCGTTCGTTAACCACATAATAGTGGAACCGTTCGTGAGACAGCAATTACGAAAGCAATGCAAGTCTGTGTGTTTGTCGTAAAAATGAGTGAGAGAAATTCAGAGCAGTGCATTAACACAAACTTCTGTGTAAAGATGGATAAAAGTAGTTCTGAAACGTTAGAGGTGTTTAAAGTGGCATATGGGGACGATGCTATTAAAAAGTCAAATGTGTTTGAGTGCCCTAAGAGTCGAAAATAAGAATCATTATCACGCTCGCAGTCGTAGGCAATTCTTCTGTGTTTTTTCGATAATAACAGGAGCTTTTGAAAAGGTAACGGTATTTCTAATAGCTGAACTGTGAACAAAAAATAAACTATACTACTAATAGCAGAACTGTGAACCGGTAATTCTAATAACTTCAATAGCTCAGCTGTTGTGGCCTGCCAATATTTAGGAGCTTTTGAAAAGATAACTGTATTCTGTCTGAAGATAAAGAGCTACCTGCCAATATTTGGGAGCTTTTGAAAAGGTAACTGTATTCTGTCAGAAGATAAAGAGCTACCTGCCAATATTTGGGAGCTTTTGAAAAGGTAACTGTATTCTGTCCGAAGATAAAGAGCTACCTGCCAATATTTGGGAGCTTTTGAAAAGGTAACTGTATTCTGTCAGAAGATAAAGAGCTACCTTCCAATATTTAGGAGCTTTTGAAAAGGTAACTGTATTCTGTCAGAAGATAAAGAGCTACCTGCCAATATTTGGGAGCTTTTGAAAAGGTAACTGTATTCTGTCCGAAGATAAAGAGCTACCTGCCAATATTTGGGAGCTTTTGAAAAGGTAACTGTATTCTGTCAGAAGATAAAGAGCTACCTTCCAATATTTAGGAGCTTTTGAAAAGGTAACTGTATTCTGTCCGAAGATAAAGAGCTACCTGCCAATATTTGGGAGCTTTTGAAAAGGTAACTGTATTCTGTCAGAAGATAAAGAGCTACCTGCCAATATTTAGGAGCTTTTGAAAAGGTAACTGTATTCTGTCAGAAGATAAAGAGCTACCTGCCAATATTTGGGAGCTTTTGAAAAGGTAACTGTAGTCTGTCCGAAGATAAAGAGCTACCTGCCAATATTTTGGAGCTTTTGAAAAGGTAACTGTATTCTGTCAGAAGATAAAGAGCTACCTGCCAATATTTGGGAGCTTTTGAAAAGGTAACTGTATTCTGTCAGAAGATAAAGAGCTACCTGCCAATATTTGGGAGCTTTTGAAAAGGTAACTGTATTCTGTCAGAAGATAAAGAGCTACCTGCCAATATTTGGGAGCTTTTGAAAAGGTAACTGTATTCTGTCAGAAGATAAAGAGCTACCTGCCAATATTTGGGAGCTTTTGAAAAGGTAACTGTATTCTGTCAGAAGATAAAGAGCTACCTGCCAATATTTAGGAGCTTTTGAAAAGGTAACTGTAGTCTGTCCGAAGATAAAGAGCTACCTGCCAATATTTGGGAGCTTTTGAAAAGGTAACTGTATTCTGTCCGAAGATAAAGAGCTACCTGCCAATATTTGGGAGCTTTTGAAAAGGTAACTGTATTCTGTCAGAAGATAAAGAGCTACCTGCCAATATTTGGGAGCTTTTGAAAAGGTAACTGTATTCTGTCAGAAGATAAAGAGCTACCTGCCAATATTTGGGAGCTTTTGAAAAGGTAACTGTATTCTGTCAGAAGATAAAGAACTACCTGCCAATATTTAGGAGCTTTTGAAAAGGTAACGGTATTCTGTGCGAAGATAAAGAGCTGAACTGTGGCATGCCAAACCCCGAAGCATGGTGCTTTTAGTGCTCCAGACTTCCTGGCTTAGAAATCAATTACCAAACCGGATCATCTACCCTATTCACCTGACTTAGCCCCTTGTGATTTCCGGCTAATCTTAAAAAGCTATCATAAAAAGAAGTCGGTTTTCTGATATTTCTGACATTCAGCGTAAAGTGGCAAAAGAATTCAAGAATATTCCAGAAGGAGAGTTCGAGATGTGTTTCCAGCGATGGCAAAAGCTTCTTACTGAATGCATACCAGTGCAAGGGGATTATTTTGAAGGTTATAATAGCCACTAGGGCGCAGGTGCGCATACATTTTTTTTCTATTTGTACATTTCGGGAATGAAATTGTCGCATCTCATATATAATTATGCGTAGTTTAATCACAGAACGTAGCGTTACATGACTAATAATAATAGTTTTCCGTCAAGACATTATTGCTTAATATTTTGGGAAATTCTCACTAACCACATTGAAGCAATCATATAATAGCATGTTCAGGTTCTCCCGAACGAGCAAAAACATCATGGTTTCCGTGTTTTCATTTCCTTTACCAAGTTGTGCATCGTTAAAAGAATAAAGGGTACAGAATCTTGTTCTTACAGCTCAGACTTTCCGTTGAGAAAACAATTTTCAAATCAGCCTAATAAGTACAAAGATGAGATCTGCACAGGCGGACTACCCGGCATAACACTACAGAGTTATCGTAAAGTTCCCGAACCCTAAATTAAAAAAAGTATTGCTTATGCAGCAAGCAAAAGTTCAACCAATTGATGCGGCAACACAAGTCAGTAACTTGTCGGGATCAAATACTGAGCTTGTCGAATGCCTCAAGGAAACTGGCAAAGTGTCCGAAATTAATAACCGGTTCCATATGTACTACGAAGTTTGCCCACTTTAGCTTCGCCATTTGCACAGAAGCATGTGTTTGACGAGGAAGCAGATAATTTGTTTACTTGAAGCTTATTTGCAAACGCAGTCTTACGAACATTGCATATGGAAGAGTTCAGGAAAAAAAATTCGCAACGTACTTGTGGTAAGTAAATCAAAGATGCCCAGTTTACTCGTACGATTTCGGAAAACTGGAAGTGTTGATGATATGCCTAGAAATGGCCCGCCAGGTGTGTTAACGCCGGAAGTGATAAACCTTGTTGAAAAACGTTTGCAACAGTCACCTACAAAATCGCTTCTTCGCTTATTTCAGGAAGTAAAACGTTTCTTACGGCTCAGTAGAGGAAGCGACTAAAAGATTGCACCGTCATGCATACAAAGCGAAAGTTGTCCAAGAACTGAAAGCACCTGATACGCATAAGCGTCTGCTGTAATGCCGTTGGTTTCGTAAATTTACTCGATACAACAAGGGCTTATTGAACAATGTTTTCTTTTCGGAATATTTTTTTCTTCTGTGGGGATATTAAAAGAACCTTGTTTATGCATACAACCCGCATGGCCTGCAGTCCTTGAAATCAAACATTAATTAGGCTATAGCGGAAGTCACGCCATCTACGCTTAAACGCGTTACGAAAAACATGTGCCGCCGCGTGGATATTTGCCTCCAGCAACACAGAGGTCATTTGCAGCACCTTCTTTAAGTCAACATCAGTTGCTCAAAGGTCGATGGAAGATGTATCACAGCTGTAAGTAAACTTTATATATCTCTATAATGCGAATAAATATTGTTCAAATTAGGGTTCGCGAACTTTTCGATCACCCTGTATAAGCACGCTCTTTTTCTTTCTTTTGGAAAAACGTAGTGAAATTTGAATGGTGTCATTGTTCGGGGCTCTTTCACAATTTCAACATCCATTCACCGGTCGTATGCACAGTGGGTAGGTACAATGACAACCGACGATACGTCGATGAGGTGGCGCAGTCCATTTTGTTGCCGTAACTGCGTGATATCCCTAATACTCGGTTTCAACAAGATAACGCCTTTCCACACACTATCAATATCAGCAGGCTGTGCTTACAAGGTGTCCAGGTGCTGTCCTGATCAGCGTGATTCCGACACTTCTCCCAAAAAGAGAATGTGGGGGATGTTATTGAAAGACAATTTAACCCTCTGCATGAAACCCTCAAAATGTCGATGAATTGCGAACACGTGTCAACGATGCATGGTCAGTGATACTTCAAGACACCTTCTGGGGGCTTTTCCACTCGATGATATGCCTTTTTGCTGAATGCATAGCCCAGCACAGCACCATATGACGTACTGACTCAAGCACATTATACTATTTCCTTGCTCATGGTTCATTCGTGTAAGACCTCAGAAATTAAAATCATATTTTGCCACCTACTTATCTACCTTTGAGGTAAGTTTCGTCTCCTTCTGTGTGTTCTTCCTTGTTGTGGCATTTTTATGTCAAGCAGTAAACATGTAATGTTCCTTTAACAAGTATAAAAATAAAGGAGTGGTGAATAACGATTCCTTGTGTTGTCTATATTTGTAAGAGAATATTAAAAACATTATCATGATGTAAAGAATATTAAAAGAGAATTTACTTACAGAAAAATTAATCGCTTCGTCGAACAATATTTCAGCGCAGCTTTGCTGAAAAAAGTTTTCAAATTAATTCCAAAACAAACGTTCCTGAAAAGAGGAATACATTAGTGTGCATATACGTACGTATTGTACAAGAACTTTTTTATGTTTCAAATAATTCATGTCATAAATATGCAAGGTGATATTTATTCATCATACCAATGCAGTACGTTGCAAAATACCCGATTATGTGTAGAAACAGAATGTAACTCAGACATGTTTATCAGTAGTGGAAAATTAGGTTACCGTATGTTGAGCGTGTCCTCCATTGTGATTATTAATATGGCGCAGTCGAAAGATGAAGTTGCAAAGAATGTGCACAATGTACCCATCCAGACAGCAAAATTACCATCTAAAATCTCTTTCCTCGTATTGTAAAAAAGTTGGCGAAAATTTGTTGTAAATGCTTTGTACTTCAGCCAACCTCAGTGGTAAAAATCACAGGGATCTAGTTCAGGCAACATTCAAAGCCACTGAGTCCCTTTGCCATACACTTGCTTGAGGTTAGAAAAAGATTTTGCCCAGGAATTACAGTAAAAGGGGACAGTATCAAGAATAAAAAATATGAGATTTTCCCTATAAACTTTTTGACTGTTGAAACTTTCTTTGAACTGTTCCCGATAGATGTTGCAGTGACACCACGCGAATAGAAAACTAGTAGATGGTCGAATTCGGCCGAAGATAAAACGAAGTTAAAAGTTGTTGTGTGCGCGAGTTAAAGGATGTGTGCCTAAGACGATGTTTGTTCAACGACGCCTATATTAATTACTGTTTACACCATTAAACATTATTTGTGTTGTTACAAATGAAATTACTCCTGCATTCAATTGGAGTCACCCTCTGCAACGAACCAACCAAAACCTATACTACATTTATGGTGACTGGAAAATGGCTGTCCGTTTTGTCGTGAAACAACCTTCTAAGTGAGTTCGCGTTTTCGTTTTGTTGGATTACCACATCATTCTCGGATAACTGCCTAAGCAAGGAGTGTAAAATAAGTAAATAGAATCTTTTCACGATGTATATACAAAAACTTGAAGATATCCCTGGTATTAAGATAAATTTAAAAACTTCACCTGTCAAATTTATTAAAGCATTGCATAAATTGGTCTTTGAAGTTGAGGGCGATCGTTTGAACAGGAAGCGCCTACGGAAAGTTTCTGGCTTTGAATTTGAAACTGATAGTAAAGCATGCAAGTTACGCTATATTTCTGACAATTTCTCAGTAACAGAATTTGTTACAACGTGTAATATTTTGGGATTTGATTACGAAGAAACTCCCTAAGAAATGGCAATTAAAGTCTTGAGTAGCTTAGTAAATTTGAAATTGCTGACCGAAAATCCTGAATCTGATGATAGTGAGTGCGAAGATGTTGATGACAACGGGGAATTCCAAACAGCTAATGTTAAGGGGATTGGTGAACCTCTAATTAAACCGGGATTCTGATCGGATATATTTCTTAAATTCTTCGTTAGCTACCGTGACGCTGGAAATTCTTTTCGGAAGTACAATGGTGGCTCAAACTTTTCAATTGACAAATGGATAGTCTACTTTGAAGAAACTGGAAACCTATGCAAATGGAAGGATTTCCAAATGTTAATATTTGCCAAAAGATCTTTGACTGGCATAGCAAAACTATTTCTTCAGGGTGAATGAGGGCCAATAACGTGGGACAAATTAAAATTTGCGTTGAGAGAAGAATTTTCTCCAAGCTGTAATAGCGGTCAACTTCACAAAATGTTATCGGGACGTCGACTACAAAGCCCTGAGTCGTTGCAAGAATATTTTATTATAATGAAAGAGATTGCGAATAGAGGTAATATCGGACCTGAAGCCTTAATGGAATATGTTATCGATGGAATTTCAGAGAGAGATGAGGAGAAATTATTTTCATTTGGAGCGAAAAATTTAAGGGAATTTAAAGGTTGCACAAGAGCCCCAGATTAAAATGAATACAGCTACAAAGCAAAAGGAAAACCGGCCTAAGAGTAAAAAACTGCAGCAGTTTGAAACTGTAAATGCACCGTTCAATAGAAGTTTTAATATTCGCTGTTTTAATTGTGGTGAAAAAAATCGCCTGTTGATAAATTGCCTTTCCAAAAATAAAGGAATTAAGCGTTTTGCCTGTATTACGTATAGTGAGCACAAATCTTCTAGTTCCCCGTTGAAAAGAAAATCTGACAGCATTGCGATAGTCAATAATTGCTCTCCAGAGGCTGCAAATTGCGTAATCCAAGCGGCGCCTCAAAGTCCGGCGTCACAGGTCAAGGTCGAAGTATTTGGCGTCTACATAATGGCTCTCCTTGATACAGGAAGTGAAGTAAATGTTATTCGTCAAGATGTTTATAGTAAGATAAGACAACCTCCGCTGCAAAACAGTATCGTGTTTCTTTCGGGAATCGGAGTTTACAAACTTGCCACGCTTGGTTGTCTTGCGCGCTAGATACCTATCAACAATAATTCTTTCGAGCTACTTTTCCATGTGGTGCCTAGAAGTGCTTTGAAGATGGAAATGGTAATTGGAACCGAAATACTTCTGAAATGCGTATTAGTAGAGAGGATATAGAGATACAAATGCGAATAGCGGAAATTTCTCAATGAACATCGCTGATGTTGCAGACCAACCAACTGATTTAATTGAAACTGACCACATTGAGAATAAGCAGGCACGTGAATTGGTATCTGAACTTGTTACAGAATATAGACCGAATAAAATCAAAGAAACCGACATTAAAATGAAAATTATGTTGACTGATGACGACAAAGATATGGATGATAAAAAACATGCACGTGATCTTAAAAAGATGATGATGATAAAGATGCTGATGGTCCCAAAAAAAACGACTGGAAAAAATGATGAAAAACAGATGACGATTGTAAAAAGGTTGAAGCAGAAGATAAAGAGCAGATTATCTCTAAAACAATAAACATCAATAGTGTTGATATCTCTCCCAAAAAGAAAAAAAGAAGATCTTAGCAGTAAAACTTCTGAATCAGGAAATTTTGAATACTCAGAACTCAGTGTTCCGGAGAGTGGAAAGAAAACGAAGAAGAAAAAGAAGGCAAAGAGAGAAAAAGAGAAGTTCCAGATTGGACCGACAGTTCAGCGTTTCAAAAAATTATGGACAAAAAAGATCTAGTAACCAGAGTAGCACGATGGGCTTTATTTTTAAAGGACTTTCAGTACGAAATTGTACATCGATCGGGTGAACAAAGGAAGCATGTTGACGCACTAAGTAGATACCCCGTCACGATTATATCTGATGCAGATATCACGTCAAGAATATCAGCCGCGCAGTTGGAAGATGAGTATATTACCACTTTGAGAAAGTTATTAGTAAATGAAGGTGTTGACCATTATTTTGTTAAGCACAATATACTTTACAAGTATGAAAATGGTCATGACTTAATTGTTGTTCCGAGGGCCATGCAATTAGAAGTCATCAAAAATGCACACGAGAAGGGTCACTTTTCGGTAGCGAATACTGATGAAATCGTTAAGCGACAATTTTTCATACCAGTCCTCCGTAAGCATATTGAATCTGTGATACAGAACCGTGTCAAATGCATCTTGTTAAACAAAAAATCGGGAAAGCAAGAAGCGTTTCTAAATCCTATTCCGAAGGAGGAAATATTGTTAAATACCTATCATGCCGACTTTACTGGCTCCCCTCCCATCTACTAACAAAAATTATAACCACATTTTTACAGTTGTCGAGGCTTTTACAGAGTTTACATGGTTGCACACAACAAAGTCTACTACAGCCAAAGACGAGTTGGACAAGTTGAAATTGCAGCGGGAAACCTTTGGAAGCCCAACCATAATAATTCCCGATAGAGGTAGTGCGTTCGTATCAAAAGGGTTTAATGCTTATTGTCCCGAAGAGGGCACAGAGCATCTTGAAATCACTACTGGTGTTCCACAGGGGAACGGCCAAGTCGAAAGAATCCATTAGACCCTCATACCTGTCTCATCAAAATCATCACTTGATGAACCGACTAAATGGTTTAAGCACGTGGATTCAGTGCGAAGAATACTAAGTATAGTACAGTTCCTCTTAGGACAAAGAAGTCGCCGTTTGAATTGCTAGCGGGAGTGAAAATGAGAACAAAGACCTGAGAAATATTCCTGAAAAAGAGGCAACGAGTTATGTGATGGAAAATCGAGAGGAAATTAGGAAAAACGCTAAGAAGAACATACTGAATATTCAAGATGAAAACCGGAGAACATTCAATAAGAAAAGGTAGAGAATTTACAAATACAAGAAAGGGGAACTAGTTGTCATCAAGCGAACACAATTTGCAGTCGGACTAAAGTTACATCCTAAGTTTCTAGGACCCTATCAAGATACCCGTGTGAGACCTCGTGATCGTTACGATGTTGTAATGATTGTATAGCATGAAGAACATTTCACAACATCGTCTTCAGCTGATAAAATGAAAAAATGGGCCGACGACGCTTGTGAATGTTAATAATGAGGATTGAGAGACGAAAGAATATAGACGATGCAATGAAGTCCTGAGGGTAAGTATGTTTTAATGTTTCATTTAGAGTATTCCCAGTACTGGTTCTATGGAGTTGTCATCCGAGGACGGACTGACTGTCAGAATGGCGGAGTTGTGGAATATTTCCTATAAACCTTTTGACTTTTGAAACTTTTTTTGAACTGTTGCCGATGGATGTCGCAGCAATACCACGCGAGGAGCAGCTCGCCTTTCTTTTCCCACGAAGACCACTTGTTGTCTACTGGCGCTTTGTACATCTGAAGATGGTCCACTCGATTCACCGAAAGTACTTATGTGTACATATTTTAGATATTAAGGTTTTAAAGTCAGCACCTGATAATATACCTGATTTGACATTGTTTGGTTTACTTGACGGATTCATTTTTTCGTACATCGTCGGCATTTTATTTTCCTTACTATACTTTAGTATATGATCGAGTTAAATCGGAGATTAGACGAAGAGAAACAAAGTTCAAAGTTGTTGTGTGCGCGAGTTAAAGGGTGTGTGCCTAAGACGATGATTGTTTATGTTTCATTCCCTTAAATTCAACGACCCGTGTACTACTGTTTACTCCATTAAACACTATTTTAGTTGTTACAAAATAAATTAGTCCTGCATTCAATTGGAGTCATCCTTTTGCAACTAGCCCACCAACGCCTATCCTATATATACGTATATACTATCGATGGGATGTAAGGTCAAGTGATGCGTAACATCACAGCCTCTCTTTGACAAATGTCAACCCCGCCTTCTCGTACTGCATCCTGTTCCCACTAAAGGGGCCCTGACGACCGCCAATAGCGGTATAACTACAGCATCGGGATTAAAGGAAATGCTGTCACACACTCACCAACCCGCTTGGCCAGCGTGGAGAATTATGGCCAGAACCCGTTAAAAATTACTCCACAACTTAAATCTTGGCCCTCAGTCTCCGGTAGCTGCAATGTACCTGGCCAAGGCAGCGGCCAGTGCGACATGAAGGCAGAGGGTGCTACGAATCCCCGGAGGACCGGACTAGGCTGCCATCTGATGCTGACCTTGGCTACGTGTAATGGACGCTCCCTATCTTCTGATTCAAGGCTTCTTGAATTGGAAGAGAAACTACAAAGGATCAAGTGGGACATCGTCGGGCTAAGTGAGGTAAGGAGAAAAGGAGAAGATCTCATTGAACTGAAAAGTGGACATCTCTTCTACTATCGCGGGATAGATACCGGCAGAACTAGTGGTGTTGGATTTATAATAAACAAGAAACTGAAGGATAAAGTTATAGATGTTGAAAGTTCCTCTGCACGACTCGCACGACTCGTTATCCAACAGAGCTGCACGACTCGTTATCCAACTCTCGAGAAGATACAAGGCTCAGATAATTCAAACTTATGCGCCCACCACAAGTCATCCAGAAGAAGAAATTGAAGAATTTTATGAGGAAATTCGTCATCTAAATAATAAAGGTAAGCAGCATTTGAAGATAATTATGAGAGATTTCAATGCAAAAATAGGGCAGCAGCAACAGAATGAAACTTCAGTAGGTAAATTCGGTCACGGCAACAGAAACTAGAGTGGAAATACTCGCGTTCAGTTTGCAGAGGCAGAAGAGTTCCGTCTTGAACTCCTTTTTCAAGAAAATGTCACACAGGAAATGGGCATGGAGACATCCAAATGAAACGACAAATGAAATTGATTTTATTATGTGTAACAAAAAATTCGTCATAGAAGACTGCAGTGTGCTAAACAAGTTCAACACAGGTAGTGACCATAGATTGGTGAGATGTAAGATGCACCTCAACACTAAACTTGAACGTGGCAAGCTCATTAGACAAACAAAATATATTGACATAACCAACCTTAAAAAACACCATAATGCCTTCAAATTGGAACTGAAGAACAGATTATCTGCTTTAGAAGCCCTAACATCGGAAGAAGTGGATATTTCTGAAGTTAACAGAAAAGTAACCAAAGCTCTTATGGAAACAGCAACAAAATTAGCTGGGTCTAAGAACAAGTTGCATGTGAACATATTATCAGGAAAAACCAAAATGTTGATGCAAAAAAGAAGAGAGATGAGGACAACTAAAGAAGATGTGACTTCCAAATTGGAATACATAGAGCTATGCAAGACAGTACGAAAAAGTATGACTGAAGACGTAAGGAAATTCAACTCTGAGCTAGTGAGGAAAGCAATTGAAAACAACCAAAGCCTAAAGATAGCAAAGAGACATCTCAGTAAAAGAAGAAAACAGATTATGGCATTGAGAAAAAACGATGGTTCTGTAACAAGAATATAGAGGCGAAATTTTGACAAGAATGAAAGATTACTACACCACATTATATGAAAAGGATGATACATGTACTCCAGACATCATGAAAGGTACCAGTACCAGAGTTCTTCCAGTCCTCCCAGCAGAAGTTGCACATGCAATCAAGAACATGAAGCGGGGAAAAGCTCCAGGAGAAGATGGAAATACTGTAGACATCATACAAGAAGCAAGTGGATAAATCGAAACAGTACTCGCCCAAATTTTCACTCGATGCTTAATGAAGGGAAGATTCCTGAGGATTGGAACAACGCTATAAATATCCTGCTACATACAAAAGGTGACATTGAGGATCTCAGGAATTACAGACCTATCACCCTAGTATCAGTGGTTTATAAAATCTTCACTAAATTTGATTCGGTGAAACCACCAGCAGTTACAATGGCTGTGAAATCCTGCGGTATTGAAGATGCATACATTAATATTATTAATAACATCTATGAAAATGCAAGTGCTAAGATTCGGCTGTTTGAGAATACAGCACACATAAAAGTTGGAAAGGGAGTGAGACAAGGTGATACCATATCTCCGAAGCTCTTTAATGTCACATTGGAGGGTGTCTTTTAGTCGCTGAGCTGGGGAAGCAAGAGGATAAAGATTAATGGAGATTATCTAACCCACCTTCATTTTACTGATGACGTAGTCATTTTTGCAACTACCCCGTCAGAGCTGCAGAGTATGATCCAGGAACTTGCTGACAAGAGTAAAGAAGTAAGATAAAAAATTAACTTTCAGAAGACCAAAGTGATGTTCAATGCTTTTTCAACAAATGAAGATTTATCGATTGATGGAGAAAAGCTGGAGATAACAGATACGTACGTTTATCTTGGACAGCAGATATCAAGTGAGGGTCACATTGGTGAAGAAATTAATCGTCGTACAAAACTTGCCTGGAGAGCTTTTGGAAGAAACAGCATAATTTTCAAGAGCAATATGCCATTATGTCTTAAAAGAAAAATGTTTGATCAATGCGTCCTTCCAGTGCTTACGTATGGTGCAGAGACGTGGACCTTAACTAAAAGAGACATACAAAGGCTGCAGACAACTCAAAGCAGCATGGACAGGTGCATGCTTGGTGTAACCAGGAGAGATAAGAAGAGGAACTCGTGGATCCGAAAAATGACAAGAGTGGAAGACATTATGATCAGAGTTAAATCCCTGAAATGGCAATGGGCTGGACATACTGCCAGAAGGACAGACCATCGATGTACAGCCGAAATTTTAGATTGGATTCCAAGGGACAGGAAAAGACCCAGAAGAAGACCACATGGAAGATGGGTGGATGAAATTCGAAAGTATGCAGGAATGACAAGGAAGTGACTGGCACAAGACAGACCGTTGTGGAGGAAACTTGGGGAGACCTTCGTCCAGCAGTTGATTGACAATGGTTGACAATGATGATGATGATACTATCGATAAAAGCATACAACTAGAAACTACAATTTCAAAAAAAAATGTTAATACAAAGAGACTCAAAAAAGCATTTCAACTAAAAAACACACTTCTCAAGCCGATCTCATCAGGGGAACGCCAATTTGTGGATAATGACCTTTCGAAATTCAGCAAAAGTCATAATAACCCAAGATCCGCTGAGGTGCTCCCGAGGTCTTGGGAGACAGTAGACAAAGACCAATCTATTAAATCACCATAAATACCGACTTATATACAAAGTGCTTTTGACAGAAAGCGAAAAAAAAAAAAAAAAAAAGGCGATCACCTGGTCCATATCGTGAGTGGAAATCCGTAACATTATGCAAATAGGTTTAAGCTGTGTAAGAGACCTATAAAGTAGATTAGTAAATAATCAGTCACAAGCAGCCCACCAAGTGGCATTTAGCAACCTAAGTTATTAAATTTGTAGGGCTTATATTAATAATGTCTGAAAAGTGTAATTCTTCACGAGTTTCGAAGAAATTTTTGGGCCTGAAATCATTGAGTAGCTGCTTGAATAATCTTGTAAAAAACCTAATTGGTAGTTCATTCTTGCAGAGTCTTCTCCAAAGATTCCTCAATTGAACGGTAAACATATTTGAATTATTGCAAATATCTATAATCCTGTGGAACTGTGAAATGATAACATTTAATGCGATATACTGATGTAGAAATATTTGAATTCCAGTTAATGTAAAAATTTATGGCAAAAGAATACGTGTTCCTTTTTACTAAAACTGTAGTTAATAAGCCGCCTTGCTGAATATATATGTCAAAAAATCTATTTTATCATTTTGTCGTTTAGTTCTTATAAGTTTCAAATTGGGTGGATATATCTTAAATGCTAGTTCTTCAAAGTAATCGTGCCAAAAAACTATGACATCGTCAACATAGCGAAATAATTTACCATGGTTGGTGTCAAAATACAAATCCGCTTTTCCTTCATACTGATTTATATAAATACAGGTTTGCTAAAACACTTGAGTACTTGTAGCCCATGAGGATACCTGATGCTTTACGGAAAATCCCCTCTCCCATGCGCACGAAGTTATTATCAAGACACAGTGTCTGAATAAATCGCCAGTCTTCATACTTTATATTGATTACTTCGTTGAACTCCTGAAAGAGCTCTTCACATATTTTATGGAAGTCCTCAATGCCAATGCTAGTAATCCGGCTTTGGAAGTCATAGGTATGTATCTATTGTTGTTATAGAATCCTTTTGAAGCGTATGTATAAATTCTAATACCGGCCTGTAGCTGTTAATAATCTAGGACTGGTGTATTTTGCAAGATTATTTTTAATTTATTTTCAAATAGTGCACTAACCTGGCTGCAATAACAGTTCCTTGCCGAAGTTATGAAACGAAAAGCAACAAGAGATTTGTGAAATTTTGGGAGTGCGTACCCAAAAGCGAAGTGCAAATTATAAGTTTTTATTTTCAATCTCTTGTACAAAGCTGTTATTTTTTACATGATCTCCATATTGCCTTGATCTACCTGTGAATAAGTTTCACTATCTGCAAGTTCAGCCCATAATATGTTGAAGTAGAATCTTTTACAAATAAAAGTTATGTCATTATTTTCTTTATCAATAGGTACCACAGTGAATCTCTCCCTAAGTTCTTGAATTTGCTTTGAAAAACTTCTGTGTAGCTTATATTGATATAAGTACTGAAATTTAGAGATTCGTGTCTTGATAAGCTCCAGGGTTTTACATATCCATTCAAAGAATGCAGGGTATGTTACCTGAAACCTATATGATATGTGCATGGCAAATTTTATCAAATCTGTTCTCATGCCAACCATGAGTTATTCCCAAGTATAGATTCTTTGAGATCTGAAATGAGCCCCACGGGCTATCAGTGAACGTACTCCTTTATCCTGCACAATATCTACGTTACCTGTTACTATATGACCGTGATGTTCATCAACAAAAGCTGATATGTCACGTTCTTTACAGTGCCAAGGTAGAGTTTTTGATGATTCTGAATTGTTCTTTAAACTTGCCATTTCCTTATAGTTGCCTCGCCTTCTTCCCAGTGAGGGACCGTATTTAAAACTTGTAACAATGCGTACTCCAGCAAAGGGAAAGCAGCCCTCAACTTCTCGGAATAAGCGATTAAAGCCAACCTTGTCAAACATCCTGTCCATGAACTGCACTGTGCAGTATACCCTTTTACAATTACTGTTATTCTTTAAGTTGTCTCCATTCAATTTGAACCAGATCCTAAATAAGATCTTTTTATGCTTGTCAGAGTATTTATAGTTTTCATGAAAACTTCAAGCGCTCTTATTTTTCTTGTATTTAGTCCAAATATTTTTTCTTGCAGGAAGGTACAATTTTGCCATTATCTAAAAACTTCTGGAAATCAACGAATCTCTTTCTTTGCAATCCCTTACCCTTACAGCCTATGTTATTTCTGTTTTCCGCTGTGGTAAACGGTTTAAATTTGAAGTTTTGATAAACTGGATTTTTTTAATGCTGATATCATTGGAAAAAATTTTACCATTAAAGATTTCATTTAACCCATATGGGTATATTGTCTCTACTTGAAGCATAAATAAATTTTCCAGTTCAAGTGGTTGTTCAAGATTTTCTTCTTGTGACAAAATTTTGATAAAAATGTTCTCAAAGCTAAATTTCTGAAAGTGTGTTAGCTCTGCATATTTTTTCTTAAAAAGTCTGATGTCGGGCCTGTGCCCATTTATTCTAATATTCGGCGGTCCGGCCTTTTGTCCGATATAACTTACCCCTCTTTTTCTGCAATAATTTGATATATCAAATTAGTAGTCTTACAGAAGTTGGTTGTAGAACTTTCTTTTTCGACGACATCATCAGGGTGTATTATCTTGCAAGTTGGACACGAAGAGTTTGAAGAGCTAGCATCTAAGATGTATCCACCCAATTTGAAACTTATAAGAAGTAAGGGACAAAATAATAAAATAGATTTTTTAGACATAGAAATAGATAGTCAGCAAGGTGTCTTATTAACAACAGTTTTTGATAAAAGGAACACGTATTCTTTTGCCATAAAGTTTTACATTAACTGGAATTCAAATATTTCTACATCAATATATCGAAATGTTATCGTTTCACAGTTCCACAGGATTATCTATATTTGCTATAATTCAAATGTGTTGACCGCTGAATTGAGGAATCTTTTGAGAAGACTTTGCAAGTATGAACTACTAATTAGGTTTATTACCAAATAATTCAAGCAGCTACTCACTGATACCAGGTCCAAGAATTTCTTCGAAACTCATGTCAACAATTACACTTTTCAGACATCATTAATATGAGCCCTACAAATTTAATAACTTAGGTTGCTAAATGCTACTTGGTGGGCTTCTTGTGGCTAATTATTTACTAATCTACTTTATAGGTTTCTTACACAGCTTACACCAACTTACATTCTGTTACGGATTTCCACTCACGATATGAACCATGTGATCGGGTTTTTTTCCTTCGCTTTCTATCAAATGGTCTTTGTATACAAGGTGTCCTAGAATTATTGGACTCATTACAAAATTATGTACAAACAAAAAAACTATGATCATTGTCTGTTTTTCTATGTCACGTTTTAATAACACGGTTACTGAATTTTTGTTTTGCAGAATTGTTATTTCCCGAATCCGATAGATGGCGCTAGGTGTGGCCTCATGAGGAATGTATGAGAGATGCGCAATCAATAGTCATTTCATTCGTACAGAAGAAGGCGATGTGTGTGTCATAGCTTGCGGAATTAAAGTATGTCATTAAAGTTAATAAACGTTATCGTTTAAAGTATGGTTGTAATCCTCTGTCAACGAATTCAATTAAGCGGTGGATGGAACAGTTTAAAAAAACTGGCAATGTGGAACACCGTGGAGGAGCCGGTAGGCCTAACGTCAGCAGTGAGACCGTTGACCAAGTTAATGAAAGTTTCTGACGAAGCCCCAGGAAATCCGTTCGTAAAGCAAGCAGAGAACTGTGCATTCCGAAACCGACAGTTCACGATATCTTGCACAGGAAAAATTAAAGTTTCATGCTTATAAAATTCAAATAGTGCAAATTATGCATGTAAATGATCACACTCTGCGATGAGATTTTGCTGTGAATATGCTGAATCGAGTGAAAAACGACGAAAACTTTCTCAGTACTGTAATTTTTAGTAATGAATCAACATTTCATGTATCAGGTATTGTGAATCGTTACAACTGTAGGATATGATACAGTGAACCGCCTCATGATGCTATTGAACTGGAACGTGATTCTCCAAAAGTTTATGTGCGGTGCGATAACAAGACACAGCAGCTCAGCCTCATACGCGTACCTCCCCACTCACAACACACCTTCTTGCGCAACCCTTCTTTGCACTTATACAAATATTTGGCAGTGTCCGAATATTTTTGATAATATAGTGTATGTTTATGGAAACAACAATGAAATCAACGGTAGAATTATAATTTTTTTAGTTTTTAGAGGATATTTGTACTTATAACGTTACTCACGATAATAATTGAATGGGCTATGGTTCGTTGAATTCAATAATCAGATGAGAGTTTACCAATCTGATTAAAGTACTTGCTTTTGTATCGTAAGCCACCGTCTCGTGGCTCAGGTATTTGGTGGTATTCTGCTTCTTAAGAGTATTGAAATCTTACACGAAAATCATACATGTATCAATAATTTTACAATTAGAAAACATATTTTCACATATGGACCTAAATGCTATTACGTACCTTATAATCCATAGCCGATATGAAGCACATTGTTGGTATAGGAAGAAGAAGCAGGTGATCGTTTAGCCCTTTCGCACACATATGTGGACCCCATAGTGGGATCATCTAACGCACATAGTCAATCTACAACATCGTGTACCAGATGATAGTTCTGACGATGGCTTTGGAAAAGTCGAAAAGCTTTAACGAGAGTTTTAATGGGAGTTTGATTGTGGAATAATGGTGGTCCTGGGCATGGCGTGATTTTAGACTGTTTTTTGGATTTTAATAGTGAAATGTTTTAGACCAAGTTTTAACTGGTTGTGCAACAGCTCCATGTGGACAACGGTGGATTAAGAAATGTTACAGGCATGTACATACTTAGCATCTACAGTGTTGAAATCAACGTGCAATAATGTACATGAATGAAATAATAAATTCGGATGTTTTACCTACCGAAGGAGTTATAATTGGAAGAATCGCGGCATGGTTGAAATTCATCAGTGTGTCCGCAAAAAGAAAATTAAATTAACACACCACCAATGCGCTTCATATCGGCTATTGATTTGTTGGGTTCATATAAGATATTTAATTTTCAAATTAGTAACTAATTCAGTTTCACTGCACCAAAATGCAAGTTCTCAATTCTATAAGAAAAGTTCTTACCCTCGTTTCTTCATTCAAAGTCTCACACGCCAATTTTTGATAGTATTGCATATCATCAGAGTACTCGACATTCACTGGAAGACTACACTTTTTATTTGCAAAGTCAATGAAATGATTAAACATCTGTAAAACATACAACCGATTCAGTTTTATTGCACATTAATTCAGCAACATGAAAATACGCATACACCGGTATTCGAAATTAAAGTAACAAGCACAACAAATAAAGGGAAATACAGACCGCTGAACAAAATGAAGTCAAAGTTGTGCAAGATAGCTGAAGTGCAATGTCACATCCTAGGAAAAAAGAAGGAAGAATGTACATGAATGCAGACATAAATTATATGTCTTTACAACTGACTGGTATGGGATATCTCACAAATCATTACTCCATCGCCACTACATTGCACCTTTTCCGACGACAGGTTGGGCCAAAACATTGTCCTGCGTGCTGTCTATATGAATTCCTACCGAGGATCTCTTTGCAGCCGGGAGTATATTCGAGGCTAGCTAGACTAGCGGCGAAGCTCATAGAATGCACAAATAAAGGTCAATTAAATATACACAAATAAAAGTCAATTAAATATACACAAATAAAAGTCAAATAAATATACACAAATAAAAGTCAAATAAATATACAAAATAAAAGTCAAATAAATGTACACAAATAAAAGTCAATTAAATATACACAAATAAAAGTCAATTAAATATACACAAATAAAAGTCAATTAAATATACACAAATAAAAGTCAATTCTCAACGATATTAAGATATGTCGATGCTTTGGCTGCAAAAAGAACGTGTGCGGATTCGCTTCTTTTGACTAAAAAGGCAGTCTACCGAGCGAAGACGAACGGGGCTCAAAGTGGACCGATGGATTCGTCGTAACGCAACCAGCTCTACTAATCTTCGCTGTTTTGATTCGAAGACCGATACGATCGCCGACTGGCGTTTCCATGACAACTTGAATAATAGGGTGAAAGGGAACGGGCCATTGCTTTAGGCAACGGTTCGCTCAGAAAACAGAAAACATGGACGTGCATCAGTCACATGCATGCTCCCGCTCGTAACAGCACGTGTTTTGCGATAATTGTTTCAGTTTGTGCGAATAAATTGAAATCAGTGATATTATATCTTACATTCGTGGGTTTGCTGGATTGGAACTGTTTTGATAAATTTTGTGAAAGCTTTCGTTAATATTTACTGTCAGATGAATAAATTACTTCCATATTCAGGTGCAAGTAATTATTTATTTTTCATTAGCCGAGCTTTCGCACCTCAAGATAGGGCTTTTTCAAGGCTTCATACAACTGCTAAGAATAAGTATTATTGTTAGCAGTTGTATTGAAATATTGAAGCCTTGCAAAAGCTCTGAGAATGAAGCCTAGGAAAAGCCCTCCGTTGAGGTGCGAAAGCTCGGCTAATGTAAAAATAAATAATTAGTTACACCTAAATACGGAAGTAATATATTCATAGGTATGGATGTATAACATTTTATTACATGTCTACTCTCATAATTTAAAAGAAATCTGTGTTTCAAATTTTGATACAGCTCGACTAAAAAGTGAACTGAAGGTGTTTTATTCTCTTCATGAATACAAAAAGAAATCAGTAAGAGTACATAAAGTTGAATAAATTGGACATTGTGTTTAGTAAGGTGTTCAAATTAGTAGATCTAATATTAAAGTTTCCATCAACAACGGAAACTGTCGAAAGAAGTTTTCATGCATTAAAAAGAATGAAGATATATCTTTGAGCCACATTAGAACATGTACATTTGAGCAACTTGACTGTTTTGTCAATAGAGAAAATCATTCTTTTTAAATATGAAAAAGTACTCGGAAGAAACTTTTCATGAAAACGTAACACTCAAGTTCACACAAAAGGGAAAGAAGAAGGAGTTCATGTACACATAAGTGTTCAAATCCTAATCCTCACAAGGCAAAGAGTTCCAAAGATTTGGACCCGAATAATTTATATTCATTTTAGTTGTTTCTGTCCGATGGAAATTAGGTATGAGTGTTGATCGATTCCTGGTTCCATAACTATGAGTACGAATATTGAATGATATTAAGTCATGGTATAAATCATTTTTAATTCTTCTGAACATTATTTTATCAAGATTATAGTCAAATAATTGTTTTATTGTAAGTATATTATACACTGCTGGACAATCGCTAAGGACGGATCATAAACGGCTATACAGCGCATAAAAAAGTAAGTGTGGTTGGATGCCAAGTGAAATAAAATAATGTCAGAATGCCAGGACATTACAAGAAAGACAATTTATTGTGCTCTAAAATCCAGAAGGCTTTGGAACGTGTTCAAGGGACAAACAGGCCAATTTGTGCAGAATACGTAAACGTGAAAAAAATGCAGTTACCGTCCGCAGGCGTTCCGGCGTAAGATGTCAATACGGGATATGGCCACCATGGAGGGCGATGCAAGATTCCACACGTCGTGTCATGCTTTGCACAACATTATCAAGCAGCTGTTGGGTTAATTTATCCCATTCCTCTGTCAGTGCACGGATGAGGGTGTCCTTGTTTATTGGAGGGCATTGGCGACCAGCAAGACTCCTCCCCAAAGCATCCCACACATTTTCAATGGGATTCAGATCTGGAGAACGTGCTGGCCATACGAGGCGTTGAATATCCTCGCTCTCAAGACACTCCTGGACAGCGACTGTTCGATGACATGTTGCGTGGTCGTCCATGAAAATGAATCTATCACCGACAGCACCACGGAACATGCGAACATGAGGTAGCAGAACATCATTAATGTATCGTTGGCCATATATAGTCCCAGTTGGAAGCACATAGAGGGACGTACGGCCATTGATCATGATGCCAGCCCATACCATGACACTACATGTCGGATATCGGTCCCTTTCCTGTATGTTTGCTGGACAATATGCAATACCACTATCACGCCAGATCAGTTGTCGTCGACAATCAGACGATAGACTGTATCTACTCTCATCTGAGAAGAGGACAGCAGACCAGTCGTTATCAGTCCAATTGCGATGTTGATGGCACCATTGCAAATGGGCGGTACGGTGACGTCTGGACAATGGGATGCACACAACAGGACGGCGGGCGTATAGTCCTCCTTCATGCAAACGTCTGGCGACAGTTCTTCGGGAGATCCGCTTGCCAGTAGCAGCCATAAACTGATTTGCTACCTCACTAGCTGTGCTGCGCCGGTGTCTTTTTGTTGATAGCACTATGTACCGATCTTCTGCAGGTGTCGTACTGCGAACACGACCTCCCCCGTGACGTTTGCTACACTCTCCATTTGTTTGAAATTATTTCCAAAGCCTTGAAACAACACTGTGGCTGACGTCGAACTCCCTGGCAACATCTGTTATTTTTCGCTCTTCTTCAATCTTTCCAATAATACGGCCACGCGTAAAATCATCTAGGTGATGTCGGGAAGACATACTGAAAATTGCAAGTTCGTCAATTGATTCTTTCCCTTTCAACTTTGCGTTTGAACAACGGTCAATACGCGTCAAATCCTTTATATCTCTTATCAGCGCTATGACGTCACGAACAAGTTCGGCAATCCAAAATTTGCATACGCACAATACGTCTTACTGTATCCCGCACTTATGCTAATTTCCACATTTTCCTGCCTTCCATTTTATGGTTGCTATCGTTGCTATTGTCATCCGTCCTTAGCAATTGTCCGGCAGTGTATTTATAGGGATTTACTTCTGATAAGGTATAGAATTATTATGAGTATAATAGATAAGGTATAGAATTATTATGAGTTTTTAGGTCTATGAATCTTATGTATCTATTCTGTAATACCTGTATTTTTTTAAAGTTATATTGTGTTGTTTGCCCCCATGTCAGTATACAGTAATTTATATGCGTTTGTATTAGTGTATAGTATAACAACATCATTATTTTAGGGACACATTTATCATAATCTTACTAACTATCCCAACGTTTCTAGATAATATATTAGTCAAGTTGTCAATATGCATATTCCATTTCAAATCATTTCGAATCAATACTCCCAAGTAAGAATGACTATTCACAAAATCTATTTTAGCTCCATTCAAGACCACCAAGTCACTCATAGATTGTAGTGTTTGTAGTTTAGAAAAGATCATAGCCTTGGTCTTGTTTACATTAATAATAAATTCATTGTTATTTAACCAATTTGTCACCAACCCAAGTTGTGCATTTATTCTACACTGCTGGCCACCCAAAATGCAACACCAAGAAGGACACGAGATAGCAAAGCCAAACTTACTGGACACATAGCAACAGATACAAAGATGAAACGATTGAGCTTACAGGCCCGTGCGACTTGCGGAACACGCAGGCATCGATAGTTCGTGTGGCCCCCATGGCTGGCAATAACGGCCGCTAGACGCCGCGGCATCGAACGAAAGAGGCTTTGGATGTGGGCTTAGGATATGTCGGTCCAGGCGGCTTCCACACGTTGCCACAGTTCATCAGGCGTATCCGCGGGTGGTGCTTGCCAGGCCACTCGGTTACCGATCAGCGACCAGACGAGTTCGATGGGCGACATATCGAGAGAACACGCAGGCCACGGCAGCAGTGACACCTGGTGGGTCGTGAAGAATTGTTGCACGATTCGTGCCACGTGCCGGCGCGCATTGTCCTATTGAAATGTAGTCCCGTGCCACAAGACGTCTTGCAACGGTCCGGAGCCCGGATGGTCGCTTCCTTACCTGTATAATACGGAACATCACCACTGATAGTGGAGAGCGATGTATTCGGTTCTATTCGTGCAGCTCTCACTATCGCTTGAACCTCGTATTCTGTCGTAGCCGTCGGCCGTTCAATGTCCGCGTGTCGCTGGATTAGCCGTCGGCCGTTCAATGTCCGCGTGTACCCTTTTCGATCCATTGGCGCCAGCATCGTCCAATTGCTACGTCGCTCCGACCCAAATGCCTGGTGATACGGTGATTTCACCAAGTGGCCCCTCCCAAACCAATTATATGGCTTTCCCTCAAACTCGCTCAGCTGCTCGTATTGGACACGGATCCGACGTCGAGGCATCCTCGCCGTCCGTGGAGGTCAATGCAATGTCAATCCACTGTCACAATAGTTCCTGCGTGCAAGCTTTGCTCTTATCTTCCTCGATGAGCGGTTCCAATGCATTGTGGCGGGCCACTATTTCGTTATTGGTAGTGATTTTTTTAATAATTTGCATATTCGGCCCTGCGGTACTTGCATGCCGAGTTTTATCAGGATCCAACGACATTCTCATGGTGCTTTTTTAGCACGTCTTTTGTAAAAACAGATCGTGCTTATGTTACCGGTTTGTTCGTCCGTCCGTCTGTATCCACGATATGTCAGCAACTGTTAGTTCGATTTGAAAAACTATTTTTGCATTGGGAAGCTTGAAATACGCGAATGATGATCCTTCATTTCGTTTTTTTTACGATGTACAATTTCGTCGCTAGAGGGCGTAAATGCAGATGATGTCGAATTCAAAAACACGTTTTATTCCACATATTTGCTTCTAAACATCCGACTGAAAAAATTATTTTATTTTTTGATTTCATTTATGTCGAAAAGTATTTTACATATAGTTACTTTTTCAAATTATGCATAGATTTTTTGCTAGGTGGCGTAAACCAATATTACATTTTCCCCGATAGCTCTTCTTCTAAATCTCCGTATTGAAAATGTTTTTCTTCAGCGGATACATTTTGTGATGGAAAATCTTTTGCATATAATTTCGAGTTTTTGGTAAAGAATACTTTAGCCACCAGAGGGCGTAAGTCTTAATTTTTGCTTCTGATGTATTTACCATAAAATCCGAGCTTCTAAGATTTCGATTGAAAGAATTCTTCCGTAGACTGATGCCACTCACATCGATAAACCATTTCGGAATATTTTCTTCTTAAAATATTCCACAGTTCCTCCGCCAGGGGGCGTAGATGTATATCTTATTGTTGTCAATATCTCTACTTCTAGGAGTGCAATTCCAAAAATTCCTTCTTTGTTGGATAGTGTTTTCAGTGTGACATATTTTTCATATAATTTCAAAATTTTCAAGTACTTCATAGACTTTGTGCTAGGGGGCGTAGAGGTGAATTGCGTTTTCCCCTATATCTCTGCTTCTAAATCTACGATTTGAAAAATTCTTTCTGCACCGGATACAGCTCCTGGTGGGAAATCATTTGCCCATAATTTCTAATTTTCGTAAAAGAATGGTTTGGCCACCAGGGGGCGTAAATCTTAATTTCCGCTTCTGATGTATTTCCAGCAAAATATGAGCTTCAAAATTCTCGATTGAAAAAAAACGTCGTTTGTAGACCGATATACTACTCATGTCGAGAAATCGTTTTGGATGTATATTTTATTTTTGTCAATATCTCCACTTCTACGAGTCCGATCTGAAAAATGTCTTCTTTGTTGGATAACGTTTCCAATGTGACACGTTTTTCATTTAATTTCAAAATTTTCAAGTAATACGTAGACTTTCCGCTAGGGGACGTAAAGGTAAATTACTTTCCCTCTATATCTCTACTACTAAATCTCCGATTTGAAAAATTCTTTCTGCACCGGATACAGCTCCTGATGGAAAATTCTTTGCAAGTAATTTCTAATTTTTGTAAAAAATGTTTTGGCCACCAGGTGGCGTAAGTCTTAATTTCCTCTTCTGATGTATTTGTAGCAAGATATAAGCTTCTAAAATATGGATTGAAAAAAGTCGTTTGTTGACCGATACTACTCATGTCGATAAACTTTTTAGGAACCTTTTGTTCTTGAAGTAATGCATGGTTTCAACGCCAGGGGCGTAGATGTATATCTAATTTTTGTCAGTATCTCTACTTCTAGAAGTCCGATTTGAAAAATTCCTACTTTGTTGGATAGTGTTTCCGATCCGAAATATATTTCCTTTAAATTCAAAATTTTCAGGTAAATCATAGTTTCCGCTAGGGGGTACAAAGGTAAATTGCCTTTTCTGCTTTATTTCTGCTTTTAAAACTCCGATTTGAAAAATCATTCCTGTATCTCCTACACGACCTGATGGAAAATATTTTTCACATAATTTCTAATGATTGGTAAAGAATGGTTTGGCCACCAGGGGCATAAGTGTTAATTTCTGCTTCTGATGTATTTGCACCAAAATCAGGGCTCCTGAAAACTCGACACATTTTTTCTTGGACCAATACCGCTCATATGGAAAAATCTTTTGATAATACTTACTTCCTAAAGTAATGCGTGGTTTTCCCACCAGGGGACGTAAAGTAACATCTTATTTTTGTCGAAATCTCTGTTTCTAAGAGTCCGACTTGAAAACTTATTTCGGTGTTAGAGAGCGTTTTCGGTGCGAAATGTTTCTCATATAAATTCATGTTTTTCTTAACGCACAAGTCTGCAACCAGAGGGCGTAAGCTCACGATTCCGTTTACAGCAAATATCTGAGGGATTGAAAACCCGATTGAAAAACTTCTTTCTTCCGTCAGATACTATTGTTTTCCATACCGGTTCCATTGACTTCGAAAAGCTTTAATAAATTTAATTTGCATCAGAACTGATTCAAAAGACGTGCTTATTACACCCGAAAATTCGGTGTCATCTTTCTTGGGTTTTTTTTATTTTGCAAAGAGTATATATATGCAAGTACTTTGGGTGATTTCTTTGCGTTGGCGCAGCGGTGATTTAATTTAAATGCCTGTTACTTTAATTTTTAGCACCCGAGTACTAATGACACATTTCAGCATTTTCAGAAGACGTGTGCTTGTTTTGCTATAAATTGACTTTTGCGAATATCTCATAGCAGAAATACTTCAAATTAACAAATGATGTATTTAAAAAAATGTTTTAGCATAAGTTTAGAAGACACGTCGCCGTTGACAGTTTAAGGGAGTTTCTATTACTGAAGTGAAAGTAACAGTAAGAAGAATATTATTTTTTAAAACCTTCTAGAAATTTTCGAAGAGACAGACGATGCAAGTTCTTAATTGGAAAATGCTCTCATGTAAATCTTAAAGTCAGGAGGCTTTTCATCCAAAGGAATTGAGCTTGCTCATGAAATACCGGATGGATAACTTTGTGCTGCTCAAAAGGAAATATGATATTGATGTAAATCATGGTACTTAACATCTTGCTATCATTAAATCTTTTGGTAGTCCTAAGTAAAATCTTTTGGTACCCGAAAATTCATTGCCTTTGCAGCATACAGCGACCTTTTTTTTTGTTTGTTTGGAGGTTTAAATGATTTATTGGACCTGGTTGTACAAATACATACAGGCAGACATAAACAGGAGACAGGAATTACACAGCAACAAGTACAAATCATTCATGGGGTTGACAGGGTGACAAATGGTAAATTTACACAGAATAGACAGTGTTGATCATACAACACATTATGAACAAGTACACATCAAACATGGATTTGACAGCATGTTAAATGATCAATGCACACAGATAACCAGTGTTGAACAAGTAACATATTGAGAGCCAGTGCCGAGAGACAAACACATATATCCATGCCTCACCGGGATTCGAATCCGGACCCAATAATCAATTTACACAGATATAGACACCGTTGATCATCCAACACATTATGAACAAGTACATATCAAACATGGATTTGACAGCATGTTGAATGACCAATGTACACAGATAACCAGTGTTGGACAAGTAACATATTGAGAGCCAGTGCTGAGAGACAAACACAAACATCCATGCCTCACCGGGATTCGAATCCGGAACCAATAATCAATTTACACAGATATAGACAGTGTTGATCATGCAACACATTATGAACAAGTACATATCAAACATGGATTTGACAGCATGTTGAAAGACCAATGCACACAGATAACCAGTGTTGGACAATTAGCATATTGAGAGCCAGTGCCGAGAGACAAACACAAACATCCATGCCTCACCGGGATTCGAATCCGGACCCAATAATCAATTTACACAGATATAGACAGTGTCGATCGTTCAACACATTATGAACAAGTACACATCAAACATGGATTTGACAGCATGTTGAATGACCAATGCACACAGATAACCAGTGTTGGACAAGTAACATATTGAGAGCCAGTGCCGAGAGACAAACACACATATCCAAGCCTCACCGGGATTCGAACCCGGACCCAACTAGGGCGAATGATCATAAGCCAGCGTCTTAGATCACTGCGCCGCCGAGAAGGCGCAGCGACCTATGAATAAGAAATGTTTATGCAGATGCACGTAGACCTCACACACGCAGAATATATGCAAAATACGTGCATCACCACGAGATCAAAACCAGTATTTAAGCCTGCAGCTTGTAAGAACTCGTCAGCAGTGTTGATCCCAATGGAAAAGTGAAAGGATATTTCAGAGTTCCATAAAAAGCGTATTGGGGGTGCCTCTTTGGCTTGAGGAACGATTTTGAAAACAGTCTGTTTTCTCAAAAGACGAGATATCCCGGGTCTTTAATCAGTGGGGAAAAATCCACATTGGTTGTATACGAGGCGTAACTGCGACCGACAACAATCTGTCAGGAACGAGATCGCCTTCTTCTGAGTTGGGGGAAACAGGACTTCCTGTTAGCAGCAATTGACTGAAGCTCTTAATGAAGGCTGCTCCGTTCCCGAACCATATCTCAGTAAACTATGCCATTCTATAAGAAGGCTTGTACGGAGAAACAGGACTTCCTGGGAGCAGCACTTGTCCGAAGACCTTCAATGAAGACTGTTCCCGACCCATATGTCAGTAAACTATGCCATTGTATAAAAAGGCTTGTACGGAGAAACAGGACTTCCTGTGAGCAGCACTCGCCCGAAGCACTCAATGAAGGCTGTTACCGACTCATATCTCAGTAAAGTTTGCCATTGTATAAGAAGGTTTGTACGGAGAAACAGGACTTTCTGTGAGCAGCACTTGCCCGATGAACTCAATGAAGGAGGCTCCCGAACCATATCTCAGTAAACTATGCCACTGTATAAGAAGGTTTGTACGGAGAAACAGGACTTCCTGTGAGCAGCACTCGCCCGAAGTACTCAATGAAGGCTGTTACCGACTCATATCTCAGTAAAGTTTGCCATTGTATAAGGAGGCTTGTACGGAGAAACAGGACTTCCTGTGAGCAGCACTTGCCCGAAGAACTCAATGAAGGCGGCTCTCGAACCATATCTCAGTAAACTATGCCACTGTATAAGAAGGCTTGTACGGGGAAACAGAACCTCCTGTGAGCAGCACTTGCCCGAAGAACTGAATGAAGACTGTTCCCAACCCATATGTCCAGTAAACTATGCCACTGTATAAGAAGGCTTGTACGGAGAAACAGGACTTCCTGTGAGCAGCACATGCCCGAAGAACTCAATGAAGACTGTTCCCGACCCATATGTCAGTAAACTATGTCATTGTATAAGAAGGCTTGTACGGAGAAACAGGACTTCCTGAGAGCAGCACTCGCCCGAAGCACTCGACGTAGGCTGTTACCGACTCATATCTCAGTAAAGTTTGCCATTGTATAGTAAAACTTGTAGAGAGAAACAGGACTTCCTGTGAGCAACACTTGCCCGAAGCACTGAATGAGGGCTGTTCCCGAACCATATCTCAATGAGTTATGCTCAGGGAATTGGAGAGAATCTGTTCAGGAATGGTTACAAGAACGTGAAGAGCAATTCCATTTATTGTGATGGCCGCCAAATTCACCGGATATGAATCCTGTTGAGCATTTGTAATTTAAGGTGGAGAAACGGGTACGAGCAGCACCATTCCTGGAGTAAATCTCAAAATTAGGGAGTACCTTCTTTTGTTTGCATGTAATTTCTTAACGTTAAATGTTACTAAGACGGAGTGCGTGCTGTTTTCCAACATCAGGCCCCGTCCTTGTAGTTTCAGTTGTGTTCACTTAAATGATAGGGCATTAGAGTTTCAGTCACCTGTAAAAGTTTTGGGTGTAGTTCTGCATGGATCTCTTAGATGGGATTATCAGGTGGATCAGCTTGCGTCGTTCTTGAGGTCTCGCATCGGTATGATTTCGCGGGTTTCTGGTTCTTTTGTCTGTTAGAATTCTGTTAATTTTATACTATTCCTTTGATTTTCCTGTATTGTCGTATTGCATTTTAATATGGGGTGCAACTACACGGCGTAACATAGCTCGTTTATCTGTGTTGCAAAAGAAGTTTGCTCGATTGTTAAATTTTTCGGCTGGTTCGGAGGTTCTTTTTCATCATTTTCAGATATGAACTATTGAGCAACTACATAAATACACATTATTGATGGTCCATGAACGTATTTTTACAGGAAGAAACTCCAACTTGATAGCATTACGGCATACCACTCACTCCTATGATACTCGTGGTGGGTAGGGTTTTTCTGTTCCGTGGGTTCGTACAGGTTTAAGGTTTAATAATATCAATGTGTTGGGATTGCGTGAGTGGAATGGATTACCGTTGATTATTAGATCAGAGGCAAGATATCCGGCATTTAAGCGAGTGCTAAGGAGCTTTTTGACGGTAAATAAAATACTGGAATTTATTGCTTTATGATTTGTAAAAGAATTGCATTGTAAAATTGCTTTCGTTGTCTTGACTGGACTGAAATAATCTTTTTTTATTCTAGAGAGGATCAGAGGCTTGTCAGGAAGCACTTCAGCCTTTTTCCTTGGCCTTTTGCTGTATATTTAATTATTTTTAGCATTTAATATTTGATTGATATTGACAATACGTAATTTGTCTATTTAATTGATATTAATTTTCAATGGAATGAGTTTTGTTGTGCAGAATTTGTAATTATTGTGAAAGTTTTAGTGATTTTTGTATTTTGTAAGTTTTATTGATGAATGTGTTTGCTTTATTTGTGCAATTAGCTTATGACTGCGGTATACCTTGTATTTTTACTGAGCATTATAATACTTTTCCATGATATTGTACAGCAGAAATTTTATAAATTTTATTATTATTAAAAAAAAAAACATCCAAGGAATTTACAGGAACTGTGGGATCTTCTGTTCCATTGAAGGTACAAAATACCGAGAGATACCAACATCTTGCTGAATCTATTCCCCATCGGGTGACAGCTCTTTTGGCGGCAAAAGGAAGACCACGTAAGTAGGTGGTTTCAATATTTTGCTTGATCGGTGTAGGCTGTTCTGGCTAAATGCAAGGTTACGTCGACATCACTGCCGGAATGTTAAATTGGTGGCTTCAACACAGACATTAATCTTGCTGTAGTTGAATTAGCCTGATATGAAAAAATGGGATGTTTATGTATCTACACTTGACTTCGGTGCGCTTATAGCGTAAGCTGTAACAGAGAGATTTCATATTACGGAAATTATTGTATGCAAAAGAATGACTCACTTTACATATAATATAATCCAATAAGAAGATGAAGATTCACTTGAAATTACAGGTTTTTCCTGCTGCTGTGTATAGCGCACGCACAATGCACTAAAGAAATGAACGGAGCTTTGAAATTACATCATTTGAAATCAAACAGAACACACGAGACAATCATTTCTTGGGAAACACATCGCAGCATTTAATTAAAAAATGAACATCATAACAGGTGGGTCGACACCGAGCATGCGAATATTACAGGTCCTTCTCTCTCACCAAGTGTTTGTCTGTGAAGTGATCACGTGACATTTTAGCAATTAACGTAGTTACCGCAGAGGTGTGAGAAAAAATAAACAATTTTTACTTTGAACGTGGAAACAATGTTTGACGACTGCTGTGACACGTACTTATGATTTATTTTTCCAACCAATCTTATCAAACAGAAGTCATCGCTCTTTGCACGTTTATAAGTGAGTAACGGAAAAATTCTCATCGGCCGCCACCTGGAATTGAACCCATGGTCTTCTAGGTACGCGCCGGACATTCTAACACTGCATCACAGCGGTCTCGAATTCTTCAGACTTACATACGACTAACGTGTATTCATTCGCCAACTAGGTATTTGTTCAGCTGCCGTCTTCCATCTTTGGTGAATCCCCAGCATTGTGCTGGGCTCCACTAAGCAACCTGCCAAGTGGTTTGACAGTTAGTCGTATACAAGTCTGGAGAATTCGAGGCCACTGTGATGCAGTGCTAACGTGTCCGGCGCGTACCTGGAAGACCATGGGTTCGATTCCCGGTGGCGCCCGATGAGAATTTTTCCGTGACTCACTTATAAACTTGGAAAGAGCGTTGACTTCTGTTTGATGTTCCTAATCCACGTCAACTGCGTGTATTAATTATTAACTAATGTTATAAAACAATAGCACTTTTTGTCGATCGCATGTACCATATCAACAGGTTTTATAGAAACGTTTAACAAACTACTCGTAGTCTTTCGACAAATTTCTACTCTCTCTCTTTCTTTCAATCTCTCTGTCTCTCTCTCTCCCTTTATTTCTCTCTCTCTCTCTCTTTCTTTCTTCATAAATGCGTCGTTTAGTGAGAAAATATTTAACTAGAAGTTACTAAATTTAGATAAGAAAAAAAACCAGGAACTCTAAAAGAAGGTAAAATGTAGATATACAGTTATCACAAAACATTTTTTGGGATGTTGAATTAATAATGATTATCGGTGCCACGGAGTAAGTACCAAAGCAATCGCAAGTGCTGTTGTCTGTTTGTCAGCTATCATAGAGGATGTGTAAAGGTTATCGTACAAAATCACACACACACACACACACACACACACAAACGCGCGCGCACACACAAACGCGCGCGCACACACAAACACACACACCCACACCCAGCGTTCAGGAATTGGAAGATTATTGGCTGCTTGTCGAAATAAAAGCCTGTCTACACGTTCATTCTGGAGCAACAGACGAGTTCTTAAGGTTCTCAGCAGGTGCAGAGAAAAGTTTCCGAGCTCACAATACCGCCGCTGCTCTCATATATAAACCTAAAACGTCTGCCGCCTATTCATATGCGAACATTGTGCCGACCACTACGTGGCTTGTCGTCTACAGTCCCAGTATCTCGGAATTTGGATATCAGTTATGCGACAGTGCTGTGTCTTCTGCAGTCCCAGTTTCTCGGAACTTGGATATCAGTTATGCGACAGTGCTGTGTCTTCTACAGTCCCAGTTTCTCGGAACTTAGATATCAGTTAGGCGACAGTGTTCTGTTTTCTACAGTCCCAGTTTCTCGGAATTTGGATATCAATTATGCGACAGTGCTGTGTTTTCTACAGTTCCAGTTTCTCAGAATTTGAATAACAGTTATGCGACAGTGCTGTGTGAAACTGGTGGTTTTTCTGGGTGCCTGTTGAAACCTGCGACAATGATACGGCAGCTGCATTCTTCAGACATTAGGATCAACTCAATCTTCCCCACTTTTCGTCTGCGCCATCTTAAGTTACCCGCAACAAAAAATGGCTATTTCACATTTATCAGTTGATAACTAGTGAACCACAACGCATATGTCAAATCTAATTACGGCAATCAATTTCTGAGAACATTCTAGTCTTGTCTGATACGCAACATGACCCTCTTACCATTTGAGTAATTTCGCCTTCATCCAATATGGCGGATTTCAAGATGGCGGCCATGTTCCGAAAATAGCCTAAAAGATAGGCCCCCCTCACCGATTCTTTGCTGAGGTATTCAGATATTTCACTTTTCCCTCCCGTTTGTGAAATACAAGGGCGTCCTGCAACTTTTCACTCACCCTTTAAGCTTCTTTTTACTTCCGGTATGGATTTTTATTTACCTTTGACACACTGTCAGCCATTGCCGAAACGTATAAAGAAACTTGGAAGTTTTGACGCGCCGTTCGGAAAGAATTATAATGGGTAAGTGACATTATTTACATAAAAACAGAAACTCAAAGGGGAAAGCTCGATTAATGATACACATCACAGCTGTCTTTCAGGCCAAGAGGGGACTAGGAAGACGTACTTCATGAACTCGTAGTTTAGTGTATGTACGTATTTCTGTATATCTTGTTTATTTTTAGTTTCCTATGAAAACTTTCTGTGCTAACTACTTGTATCCTTACAAAGAAAAACACAATCTTTGACTTTTAAAATTTCTAAGGACCCTAATTGGTAAACATGTAACAACAACGTACAGATTTTCACATCGGGATGTATTGCTTATATAATGTGACGAGCGATATCCAAATTGTGAAATATTCACTTGGATGTTCTGATCAATGGCATCACTGGGATTTATCTCATTATATGGCATTCGAAGTTCTTAAAGAACTTCGAATAACAAAGGTTTTGAAGGTCTAAATTCCTGCAGAAGTTAGTATTTTTTTTTTTTTTTTTTTTTTTTTTTGGATATTTTTTTTCTTAGGTATTTATTGTTTAAATTGTTATAACAAGTTCTTTGGATCAGAATTTAAAATTTGACATTGAAAAATCACCTAAATGAAAAAGAAATAAGCGAAAAGGAATTGCAAAAGTAATAGATTTGCTACTTACATGCCTTGGTATCATGTGGTAGCATTTTTTGACAGGGGTGTTTTTCCCTGAAACAAAATTAAAACTGAAACTTAATCACTCTTGATAACTTGTAAGAAATTGCAAATATTTAAAGAAAATCATTAAATTGAAATTAAAATACATGTTCTGAATGTGGTTATTTCGAAATAATAATATTATTCAAGAAATATGATTTTCTAAAAGTGGTTTTCCACATACATCAGGCATTCCGCTTTTAAATTTTAATGCAACTTGGTTTAAAATCAATGCGTTTGTTTCCGAAACAGTACTGGACAAAAACACAAGTTTAGCTCGCAAAGTCGCAATATTTACTTAGTTAGAGTAATGGCCTCACAAACGGAAATCGGTCCACTGCCTGGTGAGCAAATCGTCTCCATCTGGATCTGTTCATGTAATCACAAAAGTCAATTTTAGTTTCATTCAAATCTCGCTCTACATCATCCGGCCAACTGGGGTCACGCAATCTTTTTTTTTCGATGACTCTTCCCCTTTAAGCTGCTGATGTACCTGTACTAAATGGTGCTGAAATTCCCCCAAACAGAAATGTTCAAAGAGCGATCGGGTTTTAAGAAAGCTGCAGCAAACCAATTCCTTTACCAATCTCACGTCAGCAGTAGCGAGCATTAACCTATCACTTAAAATTACGCTGTCTTCTGTTCCCTTATTCTCTGTTCTCTGACATGGTGGAGAAGGGTTAGTCTTGTGTGGAAGGGTTAGCCCATCATTACTCTCTCTTCTATTATCTGTTTTATGACATAGTGGGGAAGGGTTAACCTGTCACTTATAAATACGCTCTTTTTATTCCCTTATTCTCTGTTCTCTGATATGGTTGGGAAGGGTTTACCTGTCACTTAGAATTACGCTCCTTTCTATTCCCTTATTCTCTGTTCTCTGACATTGCGGGGAAGGAATTGCCTTGTGAGGAAGGTTTAGCCTGCCATTACTCTCTCCTTCTATTATCTGTTCTCTGACATGGTGGAGAAGGGTTAGTCTAGTCGGTAAGGGTTAACCTGTCACTTAGGATTACGCTCCCTTCTGTTCCCTTATTCTCTGTTGTCTAACAGGATGGGAAAAGGTTAACCTGTCATTTAGGATTAAGCTCCCTTCTATTCCCTTATTATCTGTTCTCTGACATGATGGAGAAGAGTTAGTCTGGTGGGGAGGGATTAACCTGTCACTTAGGATTACGCTCCCTTATATTCCCTTATTCTCTGTTGTCTAACATGATAAGAAAATGTTAACCTGTCACTTGGGATTACGCTCCCATCTATTCCCTTATTATATGTTCTCTTACATGATGGAGAGGATTTAGTCTGGTAGGGAAGGGTTAACCTGTCACTTAGGATTGCGCTCCCTTCTATACCCTTATTCTCTATTGTCTAACATGATGGCAAAAGGTTAACCTGTCACTTATGATTACGCTCCTTTCTATTCCCTTATTATATTTTCTCCGACATGATGGGGAATCAGTTAGTCTGGTGGTGAAGGGTTAACCTGTCACTTAAGATTACGCTCCCTTATATTCCCTTATTCTCTGTTGTCTAACATGATGGGAAAAGGCTAACCCGTCACTTAGGATTACGCTCCCTTCTATTCCCTTATTATCTGTTCTCTGATATGATGGAGAAGGGTTAGTCTGGTGGGGAAAGGTTTACCTGTCACTTAAGATTACGCTCCCTTCTATTCCCTTATTTTCTGTTGTCTAACATGATGGGAAAAGGTTAACTTGTTACTTAGGATTAAGCTTCCTTCTATTCCCCTATTATCTGTTCTCTGGCATGATGGAGAAGGGTTAGTCTGGTCGGTAAGGGTTAACCTGTCCCTTAGAATTACGCTCCCTTCTATTCCCTTATTATCTGTTCTCTGACATGACGGAGAAGGGTTAGTCTGGTGGGGAAGGGTTAATCTGTCACTTAGGATTATGCTCCCTTCTATTCCCTTATTAGATGTTCTCTGACATGATGGAGAAGTGTTAGTCTGGTGGGGAAGGGTTAATCTGTCACTTAGGATTACGCTCCTTTCTATTCCCTTATTCTCTGTTGTCTAACATGATGAGAAAATGTTAACCTGTCACTTAGGATTACGCTCCCTTCTATTCCCTTATTCTCTGTTGTCTTACATGATGGTAAAAGTTTAACCTGTCACTTAGGATTACGCTCCCTTCTATTCCCTCATAATATGTTCTCTGACATGGTGCAGCATGGCGGGGAAGGAGTAGGCCTATTGACGCAGGCATAATGCAACTGGTTAAAAACAATAATTCAAACATCTTCTCTATCTTCTTCCTTTGGTTTGTTGCCATTGCTATGGCCCTTTCAGCTGGTAAATCAGACAGAAAGCCTTAGTGTCAACCATCTTCCGAAATGACTACTTAGAATAAAGAAGCTAAGGGAAAATATCCAAGGCGTGATAGGGGAGGGCTACTGTCTCTGAGACGGATATCATGCTGTTAGGTAGAAAAGAGTAGCTCAAACATTTCTCCAGTTTCTTAGGTTCTATGCCATAGCTATAACCCTTCTACCAGGCAATCCGTCGAAAAGGGTTAGGGCCAGTCATCCCCCTGAATGACAACTTTGAATAACAAAGATGAGGGAAACGCAACGCGTCCTGATGCATCGGTTCAGTAGTTCCACTCGCGTTCGGTGTATTTCTTTGACACAGAAAATTTTCATTCGAGTTGATTTCAACCTATTTTGCTAACCTCAAGTTAGTTCGTTTCCAGGTTTAATCATCTCACCCTTCCAACTCATCACATGGCCATACCAGAGATTTAACTTCATCCCTTCACCTTTGCTATTATGTCAGGCTTTGTAAAAATAAAATCTCAGTTCCAAGCTTTTCTTCTCTATTCGTCTTTTTATTTCACAGTCCAGCAAAGTATCAGTAATATATAATTTCAATTCCCTTTTTGTCTGCTTTGATAATGTCCGTAACTGAGCACCGTATACCAAAGTGCCAAAAAATTACGACCAGCGCGTCTTTATGCAAGTCGAAGGAACAGCGGGTAAACAACTGCGCGTGGTAAGTCCTGAAACTGCGTAAACAACATACAATACTGACGTCTGCTAATCAGTCTTATTTTTGTTCTACAGATGGGAAAAGCGAGTTTGACAAAAGCCAAATTGCAATGGCCAGACGACTGGGTCAAATAATTTCTAAGACAGCAATGCTTGTGGGTAGCTCACGGTCAGTTGGGTTTAGTGCTTTTAGAAAGCGGTCCAAGATGGGAAAACCCACGAACTGCCTACAATGTGTGGGCCAACCATTGCTCATCGATGCTATAGATGAACGAAGGCTATTATTTATGGTACGAGCTAACAGAAGAGATACTGTGCCGCAACTAGCCGGTAATTTGAAGGCTAGTGACGGAAGTCAAGGGTCAAAACGTGCAGTGCATCGAACGTTGCTGAAAGTGGGACCACGTAGCCGCAGGCCACCTCGAGTGCCCACAATACCCTCGGTTCACGGTGGGAAACGCCTACAATGGGCACACGAGAATTAAATCTGTATCTTGAATGATGACAGAAGATCGTCTGGTCTGATGAATCTCCTTCCCTATTGCACCAAGGGGACGGCCGGGTACGTATGTGTCGTTTACCTGGGGAAGCTTTGGCATCAGCATGTACCTTCAGACGAAAACAAGCTGGTGGACGAAGTGTAATTTGGGCAACGTTCTCCTGGGAAACTCTGGGTACAGTAATTTTTGTGCACCAAACTATGACATCTATCACCTACTTAAATATCATTGCAAACCAGGTATATCTGTTCATGACACCGGTATTCCCCTCTAGTAGTGCCATCTTTCAGCAGGATACTGCGTCATACCACACTGTCGTATTGCGCGAGAATGGTTTGTGGAACATGAGGAAGACTTCCACCAAATTCCCCAGATTTCAATGCAGTTGAGCATCTGTGGTTTGCATTGGAACAACCAATCCGATCTCAACCCCGTAAATTACAAAAATTAAAGGATCTCCCGATCGAGCTTTGGTACCAGATACCACAAGATGCTTTTAGAAGTCTAAGACTAGGTTCTGTCGAGGGTGAAGATCTAATATCAAAGTATCCTGGGGGTCATAATGTTTGGGCCTTCTGGTGCATATTCTAAGTTATGGAGGTTTTTGACAAAAGCTTTGATTCAACAATATTTATCAAAGCAAAACCTCATGTGCTACCTACGTGTATACTAAAAGGAATTGTAGTGATTTGCTTCCTGTAATAGATATGTATCCTGAAAAGGATTTCTTTCTTCAGATTATTTTCTTCCCGTAATAAAAATGTATCGTAAAGAGAATTTATCTCTTCAGGTTATTTCTTTCCTGAAATAGACGTGTATCCTAAAAAGTATTTCTTTCTACAGATTTTGTTCTTCCTGTAATGGACATTTATCGTCAAAAGGATTTCATTCTTTAGGGTATTTTCTTCCTGTAATACTGTAGATATGTATCCTGAAAAGGATTTATTTCTTTAGATTATTTGCTTCCTGTAATAAACATGTATCATAAAAAGGATTTCTTTAGATTATTTGCTTCCTGTAATAAACATGTATCATAAAAAGGATTTCTTTTTCAGAAAATTTTCTTCCTGCATTAGGTATGTATGATAACAATATTTCTTTCTTCAGGTTATTTTATTTGTGTAGCAGACATGTATCGTAAAAAAGATAAATTTCTTCCGAATTTTTTCTTCCTGTAAGAGGCACGTATTCTAAAAAGGATCTCTTTCTTCAGGTTATTTTCTTCCTGTAATAGACGTGTATCGTAAAATGAATGTCTTTCTTCAGGGTATTTTCTTCCGTAATAGACACGTATCGTAAAAAAGGTTTCTTTCTTCAGGTTAGTTTCTTATTGTAACAGACATGTTCGCTAAATAGGACTTATTCTTTCAAGTTATTTTCTTCCTGTAGTAGACATGTATAAAAAAAAGGATATTTTCTTGAGGGTATTTTCTTTCTGTAATAGACACGCATCGTAAAAAGGGTTTATTTTTTTCCAGGGGCGTAACTAGAACAATGTGCACCCCCCGCAATATTTACTTTAGCTTCCCTAACCACAGTAATTTTTCCAGGATTTCAAACATGAGGGAGCATGCAATTTTCGCGGTGTGTGTGTGGTAGTTGGGAGGGGGTTCCAGGAAGTCCGGGAGAGCGTCTGGAAAACTAATGCTGGTACCTAGAGCTCGGTAGTTTTAACTTTTTCAGAAATAGATTTAACAATAAATGTAAATGTTTTGCACAAAACAAATAAATCACTAGAAGAAATAATTATCTTGCACATGGCAAATCTGCGACTGCTGTGAATAAAAGTTGGCGCCTGTCATGTACGTAATCCTAGGTGACTGAATGACTGTTTCTCGACATCCAACATTAGGAATCCCTATGAGGCCCATGTACGTAATCCTAGGTGACTGACTAACCGTTTCTCCACATCTTCCATTAGGAATCCCTATGATGCTCGTGTAAATTATCCTAGGTGACTGAATGACTGTTTCTCCACATCCAACATTAGGAATCCCTATGAGGCCCATGTACGTAATCCTAGGTGACTGACTAACTGTTTCTCCACATCTTCCATTAGGAATCCCTATGATGCTCGTGTAAATTATCCTAGGTGACTGAATGACTGTTTCTCAACATCCTCCATTAGGAATCCCTATGAGGCCCATGTACGTAATCCTAGGTGACTGAATGACTGTTTCTCCACATCCAACATTAGGAATCCCTATGAGGCCCATGTACGTAATCCTAGGTGACTGACTAACTGTTTCTCCACATCTTCCATTAGGAATCCCTATGATGCTCGTGTAAATTATCCTAGGTGACTGAATGACTGTTTCTCCACATCCAACATTAGGAATCCCTATGAGGCCCATGTACGTAATCCTAGGTGACTGACTAACTGTTTCTCCACATCTTCCATTAGGAATCCCTATGATGCTCGTGTAAATTATCCTAGGTAACTGAATGACTGTTTCTCAACATCCTCCATTAGGAATCCCTATGAGGCCCATGTACGTAATCCTAGGTGACTGACTAACTGTTTCTCCACATCTTCCATTAGGAATCCCTATGATGCTCGTGTAAATTATCCTAGGTGACTGAATGACTGTTTCTCAACATCCTCCATTAGGAATCCCTATGAGGCCCATGTACGTAATCCTAGGTGACTGACTAACTGTTTCTCCACATCTTCCATTAGGAATCCCTATGATGCTCGTGTAAATTATCCTAGGTGACTGAATGACTGTTTCTCAACATCCTCCATTAGGAATCCCTATGAGGCCCATGTACGTAATCCTAGGTGACTGACTAACTGTTTCTCCACATCTTCCATTAGGAATCCCTATGATGCTCGTGTAAATTATCCTAGGTGACTGAATGACTGTTTCTCAACATCCTCCATTAGGAATCCCTATGAGGCCCATGTACGTAATCCTAGGTGACTGACTAACTGTTTCTCCACATCTTCCATTAGGAATCCCTATGATGCTCGTGTAAATTATCCTAGGTGACTGAATGACTGTTTCTCCACATCCTACATTAAGAATCCCTATGAGGCTCATGTACGTAATCCTAGGTGACTGACTAACTGTTTCTCCACATCTTCCATTAGGAATCCCTATGATGCTCGTGTAAATTATCCTAGGTGACTGAATGACTGTTTCTCCACATCCTACATTAAGAATCCCTATGAGGCTCATGTACGTAATCCTAGGTGACTGACTAACTGTTTCTCCACATCTTCCATTAGGAATCCCTATGATGCTCGTGTAAATTATCCTAGGTGACTGAATGACTGTTTCTCCACATCTTCCATTAGGAATCCCTATGATGCTCGTGTAAATTATCCTAGGTGACTGAATGACTGTTTCTCAACATCCTCCATTAGGAATCCCTATGAGGCCCATGTACGTAATCCTAGGTGACTGACTAACTGTTTCTCCACATCTTCCATTAGGAATCCCTATGATGCTCGTGTAAATTATCCTAGGTGACTGAATGACTGTTTCTCCACATCCTACATTAAGAATCCCTATGAGGCTCATGTACGTAATCCTAGGTGACTGACTAACTGTTTCTCCACATCTTCCATTAGGAATCCCTATGATGCTCGTGTAAATTATCCTAGGTGACTGAATGACTGTTTCTCCACATCCTACATTAAGAATCCCTATGAGGCTCATGTACGTAATCCTAGGTGACTGACTAACTGTTTCTCCACATCTTCCATTAGGAATCCCTATGATGCTCGTGTAAATTATCCTAGGTGACTGAATGACTGTTTCTCCACATCCTACATTAAGAATCCCTATGAGGCTCATGTACGTAATCCTAGGTGACTGACTAACTGTTTCTCCACATCTTCCATTAGGAATCCCTATGATGCTCGTGTAAATTATCCTAGGTGACTGAATGACTGTTTCTCCACATCCTACATTAAGAATCCCTATGAGGCTCATGTACGTAATCCTAGGTGACTGACTAACTGTTTCTCCACATCTTCCATTAGGAATCCCTATGATGCTCGTGTAAATTATCCTAGGTGACTGAATGACTGTTTCTCCACATCCTACATTAAGAATCCCTATGAGGCTCATGTACGTAATCCTATCCTAGGTGACTGACTGACTGTTTCTCCACATCCTCAATTAAGAATCCCTATCAAGCTCATTTACGTAATCCTATCCTAAGTGACTGACTGACTGTTACTCTACATCCTCCATTAAGAGTCCCTATGAGGCTCATGTACGTAATCCTAAGTGACTGACTGTTTCTCCACATCCTCCATTAGGAATCCCTATGAGGCTCATGTACATAATCCTAGGTGACTGACAGACTGTTTCTCCACATCTTCCATTAAGAGTCCCTATGAGGCTCATGTACGTAATCCTATCCTAGGTGACTGACTGACTGTTTCTCCACATCATCAATTAAGAATCCCTATCAATCTCATTTACGTAATCCCATCCTAAGTGACTGACTGACTGTTACTCTACATTCTCCATTAAGAGTCCCTATGAGGCTCATGTACGTAATCCTAAGTGACTGACTGTTTCTCCACATCCTCCATTAGGAATTCCTATGAGGCTCATGTACATAATCCTAGGTGACTGACTGACTGTTTCTCAACATCCTCCATTAGGAATCCCTATGAGGCCCATGTACGTAGTCCTAGGTGACTGACTGTCTTTTTCTCCACATCCTCCATTAGGAATCCCTATGATGCTCGTGTACATAATCCTAGGTGACTCACTGACTGTTTCTCCACATCCTCCATTAAGAATCCCTATGAGGCTCATGTTCGTAATCCTACCCTAGGTGACTGACTGGCTGTTTTTCCACATCCTCCAGTAGGAATCCCTATGAGGCTCATATACGTAATCCTCTCATAGGTGACTGACTGACTGTTTCTCCACATCCTCCCTTAGGAATCCTTATGGGGCTCACGTACGTAATCCTAGGTGACTGACTGACTGTTTCTCCACATCCTCCATTACGAAACTCTACGAGGCTCATGTACGTAATCCTAGGTAACTGACTGACTGTTTCTCCACATCCTCCATTAGGAATGTTTATGAGGGTGAGGTGCGTAAAACTAGGTGACTGACCGTATGTGTCTCCACATCCTCCATTAGGAATTCCTATGAGGCTCATGCACGTAATCCTAGGTGACTGACTGACAGTTTCTCCACATCCTCCATTAGGAATCCCTATCGGGCTCATGTACGTAATCTTAGGTGACTGACTGACTGTTTCACCACATCCTCCATTAATAATCCCTACGAGACTCATGTACATTATCCTAGGTAACTGACTGACTGTTTCTCCACATCTTCCATTAAGAATCCCTATGAGGCTCATGTACGTAATTCTAACCTAGGTGACTGACTGACTTATTCTCCACATCCTACATTAGTAATCCCTATGAGGCTCATGTACGTAATCCTAGGTGACTGACTGACTGTTTCTCCACATCCTCCATTAGGAATCCCTATGATGCTCGTGTACATAATCCTAGGTGACTGACTGACTGGTTCTCCACATCCTCCATTAAGAATACCTATGTTGCTCATGTACGTAATCCTAGGTGACTGACTGACTGTTTCTCCACATCTTCCATTAGGAATCCCTATGAGACTCATGTACGCAATCCTTGGTGACTGACTGACTGTTTCTCCACATCGTCATTTAGGAATTCCTATGAGGCTCATGTACATAATCCTAAGTGACTGACTGGCTGTTTTTCCACATCCTCCATTAAGAATACCTATGTGGCTCCTATCCTAGGTGACTGACTGACTGTTTCTATACATCCTCCATTAGGAATCCCTATGAGGCTCATGTACGTAATCCTAGGTAACTGACCGACTGTTTCCTCACATCCTCATTTAGGAATCCTATCAGGCTCATGTACATAATCCTAGGTGACTGACTGACTGCTTTTCCACATCATCCATTAAGAATACCTATGAGGCTCCTATCCTAGGTGACTGACTGGTTGTTTCTCCTCATCCTCCACCAGGGATCTCTATGAGGCCCATGTACGTAATCCTAAGTGACTGAATGGCTGCTTCTCCACATCCTCCATTAGGAATATCTATGAGGCTCATGTACATAATCCTAGGTGACTGACTGTTTCTCCACATCCTCCATTAGGAATCCCTATGAGGCTCATGTACATAATCCTAGATGACTGACTGTTTCTCCACATCCTCCATTAGGAATTCCTATGAGGCGCATGTACGTAATCCTAGGTGACTGACTGATAGACTGTTTGTCCGCATCCTCCATTAGGAATCCCTATGGGGCCTCGCGCTATTCCTCAGCAGTGCAGAGAGAGGGTGATTGAAGTGCGGTCGTATTACAACTCGGAGCCAAAGGGCCGAATATCTTCAATCTGTAGGGCATCCAATTCTTTAAAAGCGAAACTTGTAATTTATTTAGGCAAAGTTAAATGTACCTTAAAATAAAATATGAACCTTTAGATTAATTACTTGTTTGCTTGTCTTTGTGCGTGTTCGAATATTTTCAGAAAACTATAACTGGAAGCTGCGGTACGCCCCTTGGTTAACAACCCCCCACCCCGCAGGTGCGGGGGCTGCGGTGGTGGTAGTTACACCACTGATTTCTTTAGGTTATTTTCTTTCTGTAGTAGACATGCATCGTAAAAATGATAATTATTTTCAGATTTTTCTTCCTGTAATTGACATCGTTGCTTAAAAGCATTTGTTTCCCTAATAGACATGTATCCTTAAAGAGAATTTGTTTCTTCAGGGTATTTTCTTCCTGTAATAGACATGCATCGTAAAAGTGATTTCTTTCATCTGGTTATTTTCTTTCTGAAACAAAAATTGTGTCGTGCCTGACCCGCAGGACGCACACAACATAAAGGCAGATAGCAGCAAGAACGAACGTCCGTAGCTCAGTTGGCAGAGCGACTTGTTCCGGAATGAGTGGACTTGGGTTCGATCCCCGGCGTGGACCAAAAAGGACACAGAAATTCCCTCCGTTATATTGGTGCCTGAACTTCCCGGATGACCCGGCCGTTAAATATATCGCAATGATGTTATGTCCTTTCCGCACCGCGAGCCAAGAAAAATAAGAGAATCCCTTCTCCAGCGCTTCGAAAAATAAATGTGTGACATTGCATTCGACACACTAGTATGACTGGGAGTTCTCAAGTGCACTTTCTTTAGCGGATGTCTGCCTGCACCGATTCATGGTAACGGCTGACCCGTGGGCCATGCCCCGGCCCTCTTTCGCGTGTGTGTGTTGGGGGGGGGGGGGGAAGAGGACTGGCCTGCCCCGCAGGACGCACACGGGATAAAAGCAGATAGCAGCATGAACGAACGTCTGCGTAGCTCAGTTCGTAGAGCGACTTGATCTGGAATAAGTGGATCCCCCGCGTGGAACAAAAATGACGGAGAAATTTACTTCGTTATAATATGCATCGTAAAAATGATTTCTTTCTTCAGGCTATTTTCTTCCGGTAATTGACATGTTCGCTGAAAAGGATTTGTTTCAGTAATAGACGTGTATCTTAAAAGAGGATTTGTTTCTTCAGGGTATTTTCTTCCTGTAGTAGACATGCATCGTAAAAATGATTTCTTTCTTCAGGCTATTTTCTTTCTGTAATTGACATGTTCGCTTAAAAGGATTTGTTATTGTAATAAACATGCATCCTAAAAGAGGATTTGTTTCTTAAGGGTATTTTCTTCCTGTAGTAGACATGCATCGTAAAAAGGATTTGTTTCAGTAATATACGTGTATCTTAAAAGACGATTTGTTTCTTCAGGGTATTTTCTTCCTGTAGCAGACATGCATCGTAAAAATGATTTCTTTCTTCAGGCTATTTTCTTCCTGTAATTGACATGTTCGCTTAAAAGGATTTATTTCAGTAATAGACGTGTATCTTAAAAGATGATTTGTTTCTTCAGGGTATTTTCTTCCTGTAGTAGACATGCATCGTAAAAATGATTTCTTTCTTCAGGCTATTTTCTTTCTGTAATTGACATGTTCGCTTAAAAGGATTTGTTTCAGTAATAGACGTGTCTCTTAAAAGATGATTTGTTTCTTCAGGGTATTTTCTTCCTGTAGTAGACATGCATCGTAAAAATGATTTCTTTCTTTAGGCTATTTTCTTCCTGTAATTGACATGTTCGCTTAAAAGGATTTTTTCAGTAATAGACGTGTATCTTAAAAGAGGATTTGTTTCTTCAGGGTATTTTCTTCCTGTAGTAGACATGCATCGTAAAAATGATTTCTTTCTTTAGGCTATTTTCTTCCTGTAATTGACATGTTCGCTTAAAAGGATTTGTTTCAATAATAAACATGCATCCTAAAAGAGGATTTGTTTCTTCAGGGTATTTTCTTGCTGTAATAGACATGCATCGTAAAAATGATTTCTTTCGTCAGCTTATTTTCTTCCTGTAATTAACATATTCACTTAAAATGATTTTTTTCAGTAATAGACGTGTATCTTAAAAGATGATTTGTTTCTTCAGGGTATTTTCTTCCTGTAGTAGACATGCATCGTAAAAATGATTTCTTTCTTCAGGCTATTTTCTTTCTGTAATTGACATGTTCGCTTAAAAGGATTTGTTATTGTAATAAACATGCATCCTAAAAGAGGATTTGTTTCTTCAGGGTATTTTCTTGCTGTAATAGACATGCATCGTAAAAATGATTTCTTTCGTCAGCTTATTTTCTTCCTGTAATTAACATATTCACTTAAAATGATTTTTTCAGTAATAGACGTGTATCTCAAAAGAGGATTTGTTTCTTCAGGGTATTTTCTTCCTGTAGTAGACATGCATCGTAAAAATGATTTCTTTCTTTAGGCTATTTTCTTCCTGTAATTGACATGTTCGCTTAAAAGGATTTGTTTCAGTAATAGACGTGTATCTTAAAAGATGATTTGTTTCTTCAGGGTATTTTCTTCCTGTAGCAGACATGCATCGTAAAAATGATTTCTTTCTTCAGGCTATTTTCTTTCTGTAATTGACATGTTCGCTTAAAAGGATTTGTTATTGTAGTAAACATGCATCCTAAAAGAGGATTTCTTTCTTCAGGGTATTTTCTTGCTGTAATAGACATGCATCGTAAAAATGATTTCTTTCGTCAGCTTATTTTCTTCCTGTAATTAACATATTCACTTAAAAGGATTTTTTTCAGTAATAGACGTGTATCTTAAAAGAGGATTTGTTTCTTCAGGGTATTTTCTTCCTGTAGTAGACATGCATCGTAAAAATGATTTCTTTCTTTAGGCTATTTTCTTCCTGTAATTGACATGTTCGCTTAAAAGTTTTTTTTTTCAGTAATAGACGTGTATCTTAAAAGAGGATTTGTTTCTTCAGGGTATTTTTCTTCCTGTAGTAGACATGCATCGTAAAAATGATTTCTTTCTTCAGGCTATTTTCTTTCTGTAATTGACATGTTCGCTTAAAAGGATTTGTTATTGTAATAAACATGCATCCTAAAAGAGGATTTGTTTCTTCAGGGTATTTTCTTGCTGTAATAGACATGCATTGTAAAAATGATTTCTTTCGTCAGCTTATTTTCTTCCTGTAATTAACATATTCACTTAAAAGGATTTTTTCAGTAATAGACGTGTATCTTAAAAGAGGATTTGTTTCTTCAGGGTATTTTCTTCCTGTAGTAGACATGCATCGTAAAAATGATTTCTTTCTTTAGGCTATTTTCTTCCTGTAATTGACATGTTCGCTTAAAAGGATTTGTTTCAGTAATAAACGTGTATCTTAAAAGATGATTTGTTTCTTCAGGGTATTTTCTTCCTGTAGTAGACATGCATCGTAAAAATGATTTCTTTCTTCAGGCTATTTTCTTTCTGTAATTGACATGTTCGCTTAAAAGGATTTGTTGTTGTAATAAACATGCATCCTAAAAGAGGATTTGTTTCTTCAGGGTATTTTCTTGCTGTAATAGACATGCATCGTAAAAATGATTTCTTTCGTCAGCTTATTTTCTTCCTGTAATTAACATATTCACTTAAAAGGTTTTTTTTCAGTAATAGACGTGTATCTTAAAAGAGGATTTGTTTCTTCAGGGTATTTTCTTCCTGTAGTAGACATGCATCGCAAAAATGATTTCTTTCTTTAGGCTATTTTCTTCTTGTAATTGACATGTTCGCTTAAAAGGATTTGTTTCAGTAATAGACGTGTATCTTAAAAGAGGATTTGTTTCTTCAGGGTATTTTCTTCCTGTAGCAGACATGCATCGTAAAAATGATTTCTTTCTTCAGGCTATTTTCTTCCTGTAATTGACATGTTCGCTTAAAAGGATTTGTTTCTATGATAGACATGTATCCTAAAAAAGGATATGTTTCTTCAGGGTATTTTCTTCCTGTAGTAGACATGCATCGTAAAAATCATTTCTTTCGTCAGCTTATTTTCTTCCTGTAATTAACATATTCACTTAAAAGGATTTTTTTCAGTAATAGACGTGTATCTTAAAAGAGGATTTGTTTCTTCAGGGTATTTTCTTCCTGTAGTAGACATGCATCGTAAAAATGATTTCTTTCTTTAGGCTATTTTTTCCTGTAATTGACATGTTCGCTTAAAAGGATTTGTTTCAGTAATAAACGTGTATCTTAAAAGATGATTTGTTTCTTCAGGGTATTTTCTTCCTGTAGTAGACATGCATCGTAAAAATGATTTCTTTCTTCAGGCTATTTTCTTTCTGTAATTGACATGTTCGCTTAAAAGGATTTGTTATTGTAATAAACATGCATCCTAAAAGAGGATTTGTTTCTTCAGGGTATTTTCTTGCTGTAATAGACATGCATCGTAAAAATGATTTCTTTCGTCAGCTTATTTTCTTCCTGTAATTAACATATTCACTTAAAAGGTTTTTTTTCAGTAATAGACGTGTATCTTAAAAGAGGATTTGTTTCTTCAGGGTATTTTCTTCCTGTAGTAGACATGCATCGCAAAAATGATTTCTTTCTTTAGGCTATTTTCTTCTTGTAATTGACATGTTCGCTTAAAAGGATTTGTTTCAGTAATAGACGTGTATCTTAAAAGAGGATTTGTTTCTTCAGGGTATTTTCTTCCTGTAGTAGACATGCATCGTAAAAATGATTTCTTTCTTCAGGCTATTTTCTTCCTGTAATTGACATGTTCGCTTAAAAGGATTTGTTTCAGTAATAGACGTGTATCTTAAAAGAGGATTTGTTTCTTCAGGGTATTTTCTTCCTGTAGCAGACATGCATCGTAAAAATGATTTCTTTCTTCAGGCTATTTTCTTCCTGTAATTGACATGTTCGCTTAAAAGGATTTGTTTCTATGATAGACATGTATCCTAAAAAAGGATATGTTTCTTCAGGGTATTTTCTTCCTGTAGTAGACATGCATCGTAAAAATGATTTCTTTCTTTAGGCTATTTTCTTCCTGTAATTGACATGTTCGCTTAAAAGGATTTGTTTCAATAATAAACATGCATCCTAAAAGAGGATTTGTTTCTTCAGGGTATTTTCTTGCTGTAATAGACATGCATCGTAAAAATGATTTCTTTCGTCAGCTTATTTTCTTCCTGTAATTAACATATTCACTTAAAATGATTTTTTCAGTAATAGACGTGTATCTTAAAAGATGATTTGTTTCTTCAGGGTATTTTCTTCCTGTAGTAGACATGCATCGTAAAAATGATTTCTTTCTTCAGGCTATTTTCTTTCTGTAATTGACATGTTCGCTTAAAAGGATTTGTTATTGTAATAAACATGCATCCTAAAAGAGGATTTGTTTCTTCAGGGTATTTTCTTGCTGTAATAGACATGCATCGTAAAAATGATTTCTTTCGTCAGCTTATTTTCTTCCTGTAATTAACATATTCACTTAAAATGATTTTTTCAGTAATAGACGTGTATCTCAAAAGAGGATTTGTTTCTTCAGGGTATTTTCTTCCTGTAGTAGACATGCATCGTAAAAATGATTTCTTTCTTTAGGCTATTTTCTTCCTGTAATTGACATGTTCGCTTAAAAGGATTTGTTTCAGTAATAGACGTGTATCTTAAAAGATGATTTGTTTCTTCAGGGTATTTTCTTCCTGTAGCAGACATGCATCGTAAAAATGATTTCTTTCTTCAGGCTATTTTCTTTCTGTAATTGACATGTTCGCTTAAAAGGATTTGTTATTGTAGTAAACATGCATCCTAAAAGAGGATTTCTTTCTTCAGGGTATTTTCTTGCTGTAATAGACATGCATCGTAAAAATGATTTCTTTCGTCAGCTTATTTTCTTCCTGTAATTAACATATTCACTTAAAAGGATTTTTTTCAGTAATAGACGTGTATCTTAAAAGAGGATTTGTTTCTTCAGGGTATTTTCTTCCTGTAGTAGACATGCATCGTAAAAATGATTTCTTTCTTTAGGCTATTTTCTTCCTGTAATTGACATGTTCGCTTAAAAGTTTTTTTTTCAGTAATAGACGTGTATCTTAAAAGAGGATTTGTTTCTTCAGGGTATTTTCTTCCTGTAGTAGACATGCATCGTAAAAATGATTTCTTTCTTCAGGCTATTTTCTTTCTGTAATTGACATGTTCGCTTAAAAGGATTTGTTATTGTAATAAACATGCATCCTAAAAGAGGATTTGTTTCTTCAGGGTATTTTCTTGCTGTAATAGACATGCATCGTAAAAATGATTTCTTTCGTCAGCTTATTTTCTTCCTGTAATTAACATATTCACTTAAAAGGTTTTTTTTCAGTAATAGACGTGTATCTTAAAAGAGGATTTGTTTCTTCAGGGTATTTTCTTCCTGTAGTAGACATGCATCGCAAAAATGATTTCTTTCTTTAGGCTATTTTCTTCTTGTAATTGACATGTTCGCTTAAAAGGATTTGTTTCAGTAATAGACGTGTATCTTAAAAGAGGATTTGTTTCTTCAGGGTATTTTCTTCCTGTAGTAGACATGCATCGTAAAAATGATTTCTTTCTTCAGGCTATTTTCTTCCTGTAATTGACATGTTCGCTTAAAAGGATTTGTTTCAGTAATAGACGTGTATCTTAAAAGTTTGTTTCTTCAGTGTATTTTCTTCCTGTAGCAGACATGCATCGTAAAAATGATTTCTTTCTTCAGGCTATTTTCTTCCTGTAATTGACATGTTCGCTTAAAAGGATTTGTTTCTATGATAGACATGTATCCTAAAAAGGATATGTTTCTTCAGGGTATTTTCTTCCTGTAGTAGACATGCATCGTAAAAATGATTTCTTTCTTTAGACTATTTTCTTCCTGTAATTGACATGTTCGCTTAAAAGGATTTGTTTCAATAATAAACATGCATCCTAAAAGAGGATTTGTTTCTTCAGGGTATTTTCTTGCTGTAATAGACATGACACATCGTAAAAATGATTTCTTTCGTCAGCTTATTTTCTTCCTGTAATTAACATATTCACTTAAAATGATTTTTTTCAGTAATAGACGTGTATCTTAAAAGATGATTTGTTTCTTCAGGGGTATTTTCTTCCTGTAGTAGACATGCATCGTAAAAATGATTTCTTTCTTCGAAGGCTTTTTCTTTCTGTAATTGACATGTTCGCTTAAAAGGATTTGTTATTGTAATAAACATGCATCCTAAAAGAGGATTTGTTTCTTCAGGGTATTTTCTTGCTGTAATAGACATGCATCGTAAAAATGATTTCTTTCGTCAGCTTATTTTCTTCCTGTAATTAACATATTCACTTAAAATGATTTTTTCAGTAATAGACGTGTATCTCAAAAGAGGATTTGTTTCTTCAGGGTATTTTCTTCCTGTAGTAGACATGCATCGTAAAAATGATTTCTTTCTTTAGGCTATTTTCTTCCTGTAATTGACATGTTCGCTTAAAAGGATTTGTTTCAGTAATAGACGTGTATCTTAAAAGATGATTTGTTTCTTCAGGTATTTTTCTTCCTGTAGCAGACATGCATCGACTAAAAATGATTTCTTTCTTCAGGCTATTTTCTTTCTGTAATTGACATGTTCGCTTAAAAGGATTTGTTATTGTAGTAAACATGCATCCTAAAAGAGGATTTCTTTCTTCAGGATATTTTCTTGCTGTAATAGACATGCATCGTAAAAATGATTTCTTTCGTCAGCTTATTTTTCTTCCTGTAATTAACATATTCACTTAAAATGATTTTTTTCAGTAATAGACGTGTATCTCAAAGAGTTGTTTCTTCAGGGTATTTTCTTCCTGTAGTAGACATGCATCGTAAAAATGATTTCTTTCTTTAGGCTATTTTCTTCCTGTAATTGACATGTTCGCTTAAAAGGATTTGTTTCAGTAATAGACGTGTATCTTAAAAGATGATTTGCTTCAGGGTATTTTCTTCCTGTAGCAGACATGCATCGTAAAAATGATTTCTTTCTTCAGGCTATTTTCTTTCTGTAATTGACATGTTCTGCTTAAAACAAAAAGGATTTGTTATTGTAGTAAACATGCATCCGGTGAGGATTTCTTTCTTCAGGGTATTTTCTTGCTGTAATAGACATGCATCGTAAAAATGATTTCTTTCGTCAGCTTATTTTCTTCCTGTAATTAACATATTCACTTAAAAGGATTTTTTCAGTAATAGACGTGTATCTTAAAAGAGGATTTGTTTCTTCAGGGTATTTTCTTCCTGTAGTAGACATGCATCGTAAAAATGATTTCTTTCTTTAGGCTATTTTCTTCCTGTAATTGACATGTTCGCTTAAAAGTTTTTTCAGTAATAGACGTGTATCTTAAAAGAGGATTTGTTTCTTCAGGGTATTTTCTTCCTGTAGTAGACATGCATCGTAAAAATGATTTCTTTCTTCAGGCTATTTTCTTTCTGTAATTGACATGTTCGCTTAAAAGGATTTGTTATTGTAATAAACATGCATCCTAAAAGAGGATTTGTTTCTTCAGGGTATTTTCTTGCTGTAATAGACATGCATCGTAAAAATGATTTCTTTCGTCAGCTTATTTTCTTCCTGTAATTAACATATTCACTTAAAAGGTTTTTTTTCAGTAATAGACGTGTATCTTAAAAGAGGATTTGTTTCTTCAGGGTATTTTCTTCCTGTAGTAGACATGCATCGCAAAAATGATTTCTTTCTTTAGGCTATTTTCTTCTTGTAATTGACATGTTCGCTTAAAAGGATTTGTTTCAGTAATAGACGTGTATCTTAAAAGAGGATTTGTTTCTTCAGGGTATTTTCTTCCTGTAGTAGACATGCATCGTAAAAATGATTTCTTTCTTCAGGCTATTTTCTTCCTGTAATTGACATGTTCGCTTAAAAGGATTTGTTTCAGTAATAGACGTGTATCTTAAAAGAGGATTTGTTTCTTCAGTGTATTTTCTTCCTGTAGCAGACATGCATCGTAAAAATGATTTCTTTCTTCAGGCTATTTTCTTCCTGTAATTGACATGTTCGCTTAAAAGGATTTGTTTCTATGATAGACATGTATCCTAAAAAAAGGATATGTTTCTTCAGGGTATTTTCTTCCTGTAGTAGACATGCATCGTAAAAATGATTTCTTTCTTTAGGCTATTTTCTTCCTGTAATTGACATGTTCGCTTAAAAGGATTTGTTTCAATAATAAACATGCATCCTAAAAGAGGATTTGTTTCTTCAGGGTATTTTCTTGCTGTAATAGACATGCATCGTAAAAATGATTTCTTTCGTCAGCTTATTTTCTTCCTGTAATTAACATATTCACTTAAAATGATTTTTCAGTAATAGACGTGTATCTTAAAAGATGATTTGTTTCTTCAGGGTATTTTCTTCCTGTAGTAGACATGCATCGTAAAAATGATTTCTTTCTTCAGGCTATTTTCTTTCTGTAATTGACATGTTCGCTTAAAAGGATTTGTTATTGTAATAAACATGCATCCTAAAAGAGGATTTGTTTCTTCAGGGTATTTTCTTGCTGTAATAGACATGCATCGTAAAAATGATTTCTTTCGTCAGCTTATTTTCTTCCTGTAATTAACATATTCACTTAAAATGATTTTTTTCAGTAATAGACGTGTATCTCAAAAGAGGATTTGTTTCTTCAGGGTATTTTCTTCCTGTAGTAGACATGCATCGTAAAAATGATTTCTTTCTTTAGGCTATTTTCTTCCTGTAATTGACATGTTCGCTTAAAAGGATTTGTTTCAGTAATAGACGTGTATCTTAAAAGATGATTTGTTTCTTCAGGGTATTTTCTTCCTGTAGCAGACATGCATCGTAAAAATGATTTCTTTCTTCAGGCTATTTTCTTTCTGTAATTGACATGTTCGCTTAAAAGGATTTGTTATTGTAGTAAACATGCATCCTAAAAGAGGATTTCTTTCTTCAGGGTATTTTCTTGCTGTAATAGACATGCATCGTAAAAATGATTTCTTTCGTCAGCTTATTTTCTTCCTGTAATTAACATATTCACTTAAAAGGATTTTTTTCAGTAATAGACGTGTATCTTAAAAGAGGATTTGTTTCTTCAGGGTATTTTCTTCCTGTAGTAGACATGCATCGTAAAAATGATTTCTTTCTTTAGGCTATTTTCTTCCTGTAATTGACATGTTCGCTTAAAAGTTTTTTTCAGTAATAGACGTGTATCTTAAAAGAGGATTTGTTTCTTCAGGGTATTTTCTTCCTGTAGTAGACATGCATCGTAAAAATGATTTCTTTCTTCAGGCTATTTTCTTTCTGTAATTGACATGTTCGCTTAAAAGGATTTGTTATTGTAATAAACATGCATCCTAAAAGAGGATTTGTTTCTTCAGGGTATTTTCTTGCTGTAATAGACATGCATCGTAAAAATGATTTCTTTCGTCAGCTTATTTTCTTCCTGTAATTAACATATTCACTTAAAAGGATTTTTTTCAGTAATAGACGTGTATCTTAAAAGAGGATTTGTTTCTTCAGGGTATTTTCTTCCTGTAGTAGACATGCATCGTAAAAATGATTTCTTTCTTTAGGCTATTTTCTTCCTGTAATTGACATGTTCGCTTAAAAGGATTTGTTTCAGTAATAGACGTGTATCTTAAAAGAGGATTTGTTTCTTCAGGGTATTTTCTTCCTGTAGTAGACATGCATCGTAAAAATGATTTCTTTCTTCAGGCTATTTTCTTTCTGTAATTGACATGTTCGCTTAAAAGGATTTGTTATTGTAATAAACATGCATCCTAAAAGAGGATTTGTTTCTTCAGGGTATTTTCTTGCTGTAATAGACATGCATCGTAAAAATGATTTCTTTCGTCAGCTTATTTTCTTCCTGTAATTAACATATTCACTTAAAGGTTTTTTTCAGTAATAGACGTGTATCTTAAAAGAGGATTTGTTTCTTCAGGGTATTTTCTTCCTGTAGTAGACATGCATCGCAAAAATGATTTCTTTCTTTAGGCTATTTTCTTCTTGTAATTGACATGTTCGCTTAAAAGGATTTGTTTCAGTAATAGACGTGTATCTTAAAAGAGGATTTGTTTCTTCAGGGTATTTTCTTCCTGTAGTAGACATGCATCGTAAAAATGATTTCTTTCTTCAGGCTATTTTCTTCCTGTAATTGACATGTTCGCTTAAAAGGATTTGTTTCAGTAATAGACGTGTATCTTAAAAGAGGATTTGTTTCTTCAGTGTATTTTCTTCCTGTAGCAGACATGCATCGTAAAAATGATTTCTTTCTTCAGGCTATTTTCTTCCTGTAATTGACATGTTCGCTTAAAAGGATTTGTTTCTATGATAGACATGTATCCTAAAAAAGGATATGTTTCTTCAGGGTATTTTCTTCCTGTAGTAGACATGCATCGTAAAAATGATTTCTTTCTTTAGACTATTTTCTTCCTGTAATTGACATGTTCGCTTAAAAGGATTTGTTTCAATAATAAACATGCATCCTAAAAGAGGATTTGTTTCTTCAGGGTATTTTCTTGCTGTAATAGACATGCATCGTAAAAATGATTTCTTTCGTCAGCTTATTTTCTTCCTGTAATTAACATATTCACTTAAAATGATTTTTTTCAGTAATAGACGTGTATCTTAAAAGATGATTTGTTTCTTCAGGGTATTTTCTTCCTGTAGTAGACATGCATCGTAAAAATGATTTCTTTCTTCAGGCTATTTTCTTTCTGTAATTGACATGTTCGCTTAAAAGGATTTGTTATTGTAATAAACATGCATCCTAAAAGAGGATTTGTTTCTTCAGGGTATTTTCTTGCTGTAATAGACATGCATCGTAAAAATGATTTCTTTCGTCAGCTTATTTTCTTCCTGTAATTAACATATTCACTTAAAATGATTTTTTTCAGTAATAGACGTGTATCTTAAAAGAGGATTTGTTTCTTCAGGGTATTTTCTTCCTGTAGTAGACATGCATCGTAAAAATGATTTCTTTCTTTAGGCTATTTTCTTCCTGTAATTGACATGTTCGCTTAAAAGGATTTGTTTCAGTAATAGACGTGTATCTTAAAAGATGATTTGTTTCTTCAGGGTATTTTCTTCCTGTAGTAGACATGCATCGTAAAAATGATTTCTTTCTTCAGGCTATTTTCTTTCTGTAATTGACATGTTCGCTTAAAAGGATTTGTTATTGTAGTAAACATGCATCCTAAAAGAGGATTTGTTTCTTCAGGGTATTTTCTTGCTGTAATAGACATGCATCGTAAAAATGATTTCTTTCGTCAGCTTATTTTCTTCCTGTAATTAACATATTCACTTAAAATGATTTTTTTCAGTAATAGACGTGTATCTCAAAAGAGGATTTGTTTCTTCAGGGTATTTTCTTCCTGTAGTAGACATGCATCGTAAAAATGATTTCTTTCTTTAGGCTATTTTCTTCCTGTAATTGACATGTTCGCTTAAAAGGATTTGTTTCAGTAATAGACGTGTATCTTAAAAGATGATTTGTTTCTTCAAGATGATTTCTTCCTGTATGTACATGCATCCTGTCAGTCTTTCATGTTTATTTCTTTCTGTAATTGTTTCTTTCTGTTCGCTTAAAAGGATTTGTTATTGTAGTAAACATGCATCCTAAAAGAGGATTTCTTTCTTCAGGGTATTTTCTTGCTGTAATAGACATGCATCGTAAAAATGATTTCTTTCGTCAGCTTATTTTCTTCCTGTAATTAACATATTCACTTAAAAGGATTTTTTTCAGTAATAGACGTGTATCTTAAAAGAGGATTTGTTTCTTCAGGGTATTTTCTTCCTGTAGTAGACATGCATCGTAAAAATGATTTCTTTCTTTAGGCTATTTTCTTCCTGTAATTGACATGTTCGCTTAAAAGTTTTTTTTTCAGTAATAGACGTGTATCTTAAAAGAGGATTTGTTTCTTCAGGGTATTTTCTTCCTGTAGTAGACATGCATCGTAAAAATGATTTCTTTCTTCAGGCTATTTTCTTTCTGTAATTGACATGTTCGCTTAAAAGGATTTGTTATTGTAATAAACATGCATCCTAAAAGAGGATTTGTTTCTTCAGGGTATTTTCTTGCTGTAATAGACATGCATCGTAAAAATGATTTCTTTCGTCAGCTTATTTTCTTCCTGTAATTAACATATTCACTTAAAAGGTTTTTTTCAGTAATAGACGTGTATCTTAAAAGAGGATTTGTTTCTTCAGGGTATTTTCTTCCTGTAGTAGACATGCATCGCAAAAATGATTTCTTTCTTTAGGCTATTTTCTTCTTGTAATTGACATGTTCGCTTAAAAGGATTTGTTTCAGTAATAGACGTGTATCTTAAAAGAGGATTTGTTTCTTCAGGGTATTTTCTTCCTGTAGTAGACATGCATCGTAAAAATGATTTCTTTCTTCAGGCTATTTTCTTCCTGTAATTGACATGTTCGCTTAAAAGGATTTGTTTCAGTAATAGACGTGTATCTTAAAAGAGGATTTGTTTCTTCAGTGTATTTTCTTCCTGTAGCAGACATGCATCGTAAAAATGATTTCTTTCTTCAGGCTATTTTCTTCCTGTAATTGACATGTTCGCTTAAAAGGATTTGTTTCTATGATAGACATGTATCCTAAAAGGATATGTTTCTTCAGGGTATTTTCTTCCTGTAGTAGACATGCATCGTAAAAATGATTTCTTTCTTTAGGCTATTTTCTTCCTGTAATTGACATGTTCGCTTAAAAGGATTTGTTTCAATAATAAACATGCATCCTAAAAGAGGATTTGTTTCTTCAGGGTATTTTCTTGCTGTAATAGACATGCATCGTAAAAATGATTTCTTTCGTCAGCTTATTTTCTTCCTGTAATTAACATATTCACTTAAAATGATTTTTTTCAGTAATAGACGTGTATCTTAAAAGATGATTTGTTTCTTCAGGGTATTTTCTTCCTGTAGTAGACATGCATCGTAAAAATGATTTCTTTCTTCAGGCTATTTTCTTTCTGTAATTGACATGTTCGCTTAAAAGGATTTGTTATTGTAATAAACATGCATCCTAAAAGAGGATTTGTTTCTTCAGGGTATTTTCTTGCTGTAATAGACATGCATCGTAAAAATGATTTCTTTCGTCAGCTTATTTTCTTCCTGTAATTAACATATTCACTTAAAATGATTTTTTTCAGTAATAGACGTGTATCTCAAAAGAGGATTTGTTTCTTCAGGGTATTTTCTTCCTGTAGTAGACATGCATCGTAAAAATGATTTCTTTCTTTAGGCTATTTTCTTCCTGTAATTGACATGTTCGCTTAAAAGGATTTGTTTCAGTAATAGACGTGTATCTTAAAAGATGATTTGTTTCTTCAGGGTATTTTCTTCCTGTAGCAGACATGCATCGTAAAAATGATTTCTTTCTTCAGGCTATTTTCTTTCTGTAATTGACATGTTCGCTTAAAAGGATTTGTTATTGTAGTAAACATGCATCCTAAAAGAGGATTTCTTTCTTCAGGGTATTTTCTTGCTGTAATAGACATGCATCGTAAAAATGATTTCTTTCGTCAGCTTATTTTCTTCCTGTAATTAACATATTCACTTAAAAGGATTTTTTCAGTAATAGACGTGTATCTTAAAAGAGGATTTGTTTCTTCAGGGTATTTTCTTCCTGTAGTAGACATGCATCGTAAAAATGATTTCTTTCTTTAGGCTATTTTCTTCCTGTAATTGACATGTTCGCTTAAAAGTTTTTTTTTCAGTAATAGACGTGTATCTTAAAAGAGGATTTGTTTCTTCAGGGTATTTTCTTCCTGTAGTAGACATGCATCGTAAAAATGATTTCTTTCTTCAGGCTATTTTCTTTCTGTAATTGACATGTTCGCTTAAAAGGATTTGTTATTGTAATAAACATGCATCCTAAAAGAGGATTTGTTTCTTCAGGGTATTTTCTTGCTGTAATAGACATGCATCGTAAAAATGATTTCTTTCGTCAGCTTATTTTCTTCCTGTAATTAACATATTCACTTAAAAGGATTTTTTTCAGTAATAGACGTGTATCTTAAAAGAGGATTTGTTTCTTCAGGGTATTTTCTTCCTGTAGTAGACATGCATCGTAAAAATGATTTCTTTCTTTAGGCTATTTTCTTCCTGTAATTGACATGTTCGCTTAAAAGGATTTGTTTCAGTAATAAACGTGTATCTTAAAAGATGATTTGTTTCTTCAGGGTATTTTCTTCCTGTAGTAGACATGCATCGTAAAAATGATTTCTTTCTTCAGGCTATTTTCTTTCTGTAATTGACATGTTCGCTTAAAAGGATTTGTTATTGTAATAAACATGCATCCTAAAAGAGGATTTGTTTCTTCAGGGTATTTTCTTGCTGTAATAGACATGCATCGTAAAAATGATTTCTTTCGTCAGCTTATTTTCTTCCTGTAATTAACATATTCACTTAAAAGGTTTTTTTCAGTAATAGACGTGTATCTTAAAAGAGGATCTGTTTCTTCAGGGTATTTTCTTCCTGTAGTAGACATGCATCGCAAAAATGATTTCTTTCTTTAGGCTATTTTCTTCTTGTAATTGACATGTTCGCTTAAAAGGATTTGTTTCAGTAATAGACGTGTATCTTAAAAGAGGATTTGTTTCTTCAGGGTATTTTCTTCCTGTAGTAGACATGCATCGTAAAAATGATTTCTTTCTTCAGGCTATTTTCTTCCTGTAATTGACATGTTCGCTTAAAAGGATTTGTTTCAGTAATAGACGTGTATCTTAAAAGAGGATTTGTTTCTTCAGGGTATTTTCTTCCTGTAGCAGACATGCATCGTAAAAATGATTTCTTTCTTCAGGCTATTTTCTTCCTGTAATTGACATGTTCGCTTAAAAGGATTTGTTTCTATGATAGACATGTATCCTAAAAAAGGATATGTTTCTTCAGGGTATTTTCTTGCTGTAATAGACATGCATCGTAAAAATGATTTCTTTCGTCAGTTTATTTTCTTCCTGTAATTGACATGTTCGCTTAAAAGGATTTTTTTCAGTAATAGACGTGTATCTTAAAAGAGCATTTGTTTCTTCAGGGTATTTTCTTCCTGTAGTAGACATGCATCGTAAAAATGATTTCTTTCTTAGGCTATTTTCTTCCTGTAATTGACATGTTCGCTTAAAAGGATTTGTTTCAGTAATAGACGTGTATCTTAAAAGATGATTTGTTTCTTCAGGGTATTTTCTTCCTGTAGTAGACATGCATCGTAAAAATGATTTCTTTCTTCAGGCTATTTTCTTTCTGTAATTGATATGTTCGCTTAAAAGGGTTTGTTTCAGTAATAGACGTGTATCTTAAAAGATGATTTGTTTCTTCAGGGTATTTTCTTCCTGTAGTAGACATGCATCGTAAAAATGATTTCTTTCTTTAGGCTATTTTCTTCCTGTAATTGACATGTTCGCTTAAAAGGATTTTTTTCAGTAATAGACGTGTATCTTAAAAGAGGATTTGTTTCTTCAGGGTATTTTCTTCCTGTAGTAGACATGCATCGTTAAAATGATTTCTTTCTTTAGGCTATTTTCTTCCTGTAATTGACATGTTCGCTTAAAAGGATTTGTTTCAGTAATAGACGTGTATCTTAAAAGATGATTTGTTTCTTCAGGGTATTCTCTTCCTGCAGCAGACATGCATCGTAAAAATGATTTCTTTCTTCAGGCTTTTTTCTTTCTGTAATTGACATGTTCGCTTAAAAGGATTTGTTATTGTAATAAACATGCATCCTAAAAGAGGATTTGTTTCTTCAGGGTATTTTCTTGCTGTAATAGACATGCATCGTAAAAATGATTTCTTTCGTCAGCTTATTTTCTTCCTGTAATTAACATATTCACTTAAAAGGATTTTTTTCGGTTATAGACGTGTATCTTAAAAGAGGATTTGTTTCTTCAGGGTATTTTCTTCCTGTAGTAGACATGCATCGTAAAAATGATTTCTTTCTTTAGGCTATTTTCTTCCTGTAATTGACATGTTCGCTTAAAAGGATTTTTTCAGTAATAGACGTGTATCTTAAAAGAGGATTTGTTTCTTCAGGGTATTTTCTTCCTGTAGTAGTCATGCATCGTAAAAATGATTTCTTTCTTCAGGCTATTTTCTTTCTGTAATTGACATGTTCGCTTAAAAGGATTTGTTATTGTAATAAACATGCATCCTAAAAGAGGATTTGTTTCTTCAGGGTATTTTCTTGCTGTAATAGACATGCATCGTAAAAATGATTTCTTTCGTCAGCTTATTTTCTTCCTGTAATTAACATATTCACTTAAAAGGATTTTTTTCAGTAATAGACGTGTATCTTAAAAGAGGATTTGTTTCTTCAGGGTATTTTCTTCCTGTAGTAGACATGCATCGTAAAAATGATTTCTTTCTTTAGGCTATTTTCTTCCTGTAATTGACATGTTCGCTTAAAAGGATTTGTTTCAGTAATAAACGTGTATCTTAAAAGATGATTTGTTTCTTCAGGGTATTTTCTTCCTGTAGTAGACATGCATCGTAAAAATGATTTCTTTCTTCAGGCTATTTTCTTTCTGTAATTGACATGTTCGCTTAAAAGGATTTGTTATTGTAATAAACATGCATCCTAAAAGAGGATTTGTTTCTTCAGGGTATTTTCTTGCTGTAATAGACATGCATCGTAAAAATGATTTCTTTCGTCAGCTTATTTTCTTCCTGTAATTAACATATTCACTTAAAAGGTTTTTTTTCAGTAATAGACGTGTATCTTAAAAGAGGATTTGTTTCTTCAGGGTATTTTCTTCCTGTAGTAGACATGCATCGCAAAAATGATTTCTTTCTTTAGGCTATTTTCTTCTTGTAATTGACATGTTCGCTTAAAAGGATTTGTTTCAGTAATAGACGTGTATCTTAAAAGAGGATTTGTTTCTTCAGGGTATTTTCTTCCTGTAGTAGACATGCATCGTAAAAATGATTTCTTTCTTCAGGCTATTTTCTTCCTGTAATTGACATGTTCGCTTAAAAGGATTTGTTTCAGTAATAGACGTGTATCTTAAAAGAGGATTTGTTTCTTCAGGGTATTTTCTTCCTGTAGCAGACATGCATCGTAAAAATGATTTCTTTCTTCAGGCTATTTTCTTCCTGTAATTGACATGTTCGCTTAAAAGGATTTGTTTCTATGATAGACATGTATCCTAAAAAAGGATATGTTTCTTCAGGGTATTTTCTTGCTGTAATAGACATGCATCGTAAAAATGATTTCTTTCGTCAGCTTATTTTCTTCCTGTAATTAACATATTCACTTAAAAGGTTTTTTCAGTAATAGACGTGTATCTTAAAAGAGGATTTGTTTCTTCAGGGTATTTTCTTCCTGTAGTAGACATGCATCGCAAAAATGATTTCTTTCTTTAGGCTATTTTCTTCTTGTAATTGACATGTTCGCTTAAAAGGATTTGTTTCAGTAATAGACGTGTATCTTAAAAGAGGATTTGTTTCTTCAGGGTATTTTCTTCCTGTAGTAGACATGCATCGTAAAAATGATTTCTTTCTTCAGGCTATTTTCTTCCTGTAATTGACATGTTCGCTTAAAAGGATTTGTTTCAGTAATAGACGTGTATCTTAAAAGAGGATTTGTTTCTTCAGGGTATTTTCTTCCTGTAGCAGACATGCATCGTAAAAATGATTTCTTTCTTCAGGCTATTTTCTTCCTGTAATTGACATGTTCGCTTAAAAGGATTTGTTTCTATGATAGACATGTATCCTAAAAAAGGATATGTTTCTTCAGGGTATTTTCTTGCTGTAATAGACATGCATCGTAAAAATGATTTCTTTCGTCAGTTTATTTTCTTCCTGTAATTGACATGTTCGCTTAAAAGGATTTTTTTCAGTAATAGACGTGTATCTTAAAAGAGCATTTGTTTCTTCAGGGTATTTTCTTCCTGTAGTAGACATGCATCGTAAAAATGATTTCTTTCTTAGGCTATTTTCTTCCTGTAATTGACATGTTCGCTTAAAAGGATTTGTTTCAGTAATAGACGTGTATCTTAAAAGAGGATTTGTTTCTTCAGGGTATTTTCTTCCTGTAGTAGACATGCATCGTAAAAATGATTTCTTTCTTTAGGCTATTTTCTTCCTGTAATTGACATGTTCGCTTAAAAGGATTTGTTTCAGTAATAGACGTGTATCTTAAAAGATGATTTGTTTCTTCAGGGTATTCTCTTCCTGCAGCAGACATGCATCGTAAAAATGATTTCTTTCTTCAGGCTTTTTTCTTTCTGTAATTGACATGTTCGCTTAAAAGGATTTGTTATTGTAATAAACATGCATCCTAAAAGAGGATTTGTTTCTTCAGGGTATTTTCTTGCTGTAATAGACATGCATCGTAAAAATGATTTCTTTCGTCAGCTTATTTTCTTCCTGTAATTAACATATTCACTTAAAAGGAATTTTTTCGGTTATAGACGTGTATCTTAAAAGAGGATTTGTTTCTTCAGGGTATTTTCTTCCTGTAGTAGACATGCATCGTAAAAATGATTTCTTTCTTTAGGCTATTTTCTTCCTGTAATTGACATGTTCGCTTAAAAGGATTTGTTTCAGTAATAGACGTGTATCTTAAAAGATGATTTGTTTCTTCAGGGTGTTTTCTTCCAGTAGCAGACATGCATCGTAAAAATGATTTCTTTCTTCAGGCTATTTTCTTTCTGTAGTTGACATGTTCGCTTAAAATTATTTGTTATTGTAATAAACATGCATTAAAAAGAGGATTTGTTTCTTCAGGGTATTTTCTTCCTGTAGCAGACATGCATCGTAAAAATGATTTCTTTCTTCAGGCTATTTTCTTCCTGTAATTGACATGTTCGCTTAAAAGGATTTGTTTCTATAATAGACATGTATCCTAAAAAAGGATATGTTTCTTCAGGGTATTTTCTTGCTGTAATAGACATGCATCGTAAAAATGATTTCTTTCGTTAGTTTATTTTCTTCCTGTAATTGACATGTTCGCTTAAAAGGATTTTTTTCAGTAATAGACGCGTATCTTAAAAGAGCATTTGTTTCTTCAGGGTATTTTCTTCCTGTAGTAGACATGCATCGTAAAAATGATTTCTTTCTTCAGGCTATTTTCTTTCTGTAATTGACATGTTCGCTTAAAAGGATTTGTTATTGTAATAAACATGCATCCTAAAAGAGGATTTGTTTCTTCAGGGTATTTTCTTGCTGTAATAGACATGCATCGTAAAAATGATTTCTTTCGTCAGCTTATTTTCTTCCTGTAATTAACATATTCACTTAAAATGATTTTTTTCAGTAATAGACGTGTATCTTAAAAGAGGATTTGTTTCTTCAGGGTATTTTCTTCCTGTAGTAGACATGCATCGTAAAAATGATTTCTTTCTTTAGGCTATTTTCTTCCTGTAATTGACATGTTCGCTTAAAAGGATTTGTTTCAGTAATAGACGTGTATCTTAAAAGATGATTTGTTTCTTCAGGGTATTTTCTTCCAGTAGCAGACATGCATCGTAAAAATGATTTCTTTCTTCAGGCTATTTTCTTTCTGTAGTTGACATGTTCGCTTAAAATTATTTGTTATTGTAATAAACATGCATCCTAAAAGAGGATTTGTTTCTTCAGGGTATTTTCTTCCTGTAGCAGACATGCATCGTAAAAATGATTTCTTTCTTCAGGCTATTTTCTTCCTGTAATTGACATGTTCGCTTAAAAGGATTTGTTTCTATAATAGACATGTATCCTAAAAAAGGATATGTTTCTTCAGGGTATTTTCTTGCTGTAATAGACATGCATCGTAAAAATGATTTCTTTCGTCAGTTTATTTTCTTCCTGTAATTGACATGTTCGCTTAAAAGGATTTTTTCAGTAATAGACGTGTATCTTAAAAGAGCATTTGTTTCTTCAGGGTATTTTCTTCCTGTAGTAGACATGCATCGTAAAAATGATTTCTTTCTTAGGCTATTTTCTTCCTGTAATTGACATGTTCGCTTAAAAGGATTTGTTTCAGTAATAGACGTGTATCTTAAAAGATGATTTGTTTCTTCAGAGTATTTTCTTCCTGTAGTAGACATGCATCGTAAAAATGATTTCTTTCTTCAGGCTATTTTCTTTCTGTAATTGATATGTTCGCTTAAAAGGGTTTGTTTCAGTAATAGACGTGTATCTTAAAAGATGATTTGTTTCTTCAGGGTATTTTCTTCCTGTAGTAGACATGCATCGTAAAAATGATTTCTTTCGTCAGCTTATTTTCTTCCTGTAATTAACATATTCACTTAAAAGGATTTTTTTCGGTTATAGACGTGTATCTTAAAAGAGGATTTGTTTCTTCAGGGTATTTTCTTCCTGTAGTAGACATGCATCGTAAAAATGATTTCTTTCTTTAGGCTATTTTCTTCCTGTAATTGACATGTTCGCTTAAAAGGATTTTTTCAGTAATAGACGTGTATCTTAAAAGAGGATTTGTTTCTTCAGGGTATTTTCTTCCTGTAGTAGTCATGCATCGTAAAAATGATTTCTTTCTTCAGGCTATTTTCTTTCTGTAATTGACATGTTCGCTTAAAAGGATTTGTTATTGTAATAAACATGCATCCTAAAAAAGGATTTGTTTCTTCAGGGTATTTTCTTGCTGTAATAGACATGCATCGTAAAAATGATTTCTTTCGTCAGCTTATTTTCTTCCTGTAATTAACATATTCACTTAAAATGATTTTTTTCAGTAATAGACGTGTATCTTAAAAGAGGATTTGTTTCTTCAGGGTATTTTCTTCCTGTAGTAGACATGCATCGTAAAAATGATTTCTTTCTTTAGGCTATTTTCTTCCTGTAATTGACATGTTCGCTTAAAAGGATTTGTTTCAGTAATAGACGTGTATCTTAAAAGATGATTTGTTTCTTCAGGGTATTTTCTTCCAGTAGCAGACATGCATCGTAAAAATGATTTCTTTCTTCAGGCTATTTTCTTTCTGTAGTTGACATGTTCGCTTAAAATTATTTGTTATTGTAATAAACATGCATCCTAAAAGAGGATTTGTTTCTTCAGGGTATTTTCTTGCTGTAATAGACATGCATCGTAAAAATGATTTCTTTCGTCAGCTTATTTTCTTCCTGTAATTAACATATTTACTTAAAAGGATTTTTTTCAGTAATAGACGTGTATCTTAAAAGAGGATTTGTTTCTTCAGGGTATTTTCTTCCTGTAGTAGACATGCATCGTAAAAATGATTTCTTTCTTTAGGCTATTTTCTTCCTATAATTGACATGTTCGCTTAAAAGGATTTTTTCAGTAATAGACGTGTATCTTAAAAGAGGATTTGTTTCTTCAGGGTATTTTCTTCCTGTAGTAGCCATGCATCACAAAAATGATTTCTTTCTTCAGGCTATTTTCTTCCTGTAATTGACATGTTCGCTTAAAAGGATTTGTTATTGTAATAAACATGCATCCTAAAAGAGGATTTGTTTCTTCAGGGTATTTTCTTGCTGTAATAGACATGCATCGTAAAAATGATTTCTTTCGTCAGCTTATTTTCTTCCTGTAATTGACATGTTCGCTTAAAAGGATTTGTTTCAGTAATAGACGTGTATCTTAAAAGATGATTTGTTTCTTCAGGGTATTTTCTGCCTGTAGCAGACATGCATCGTAAAAATGATTTCTTTCTTCAGGCTATTTTCTTTCTGTAATTGACATGTTCGCTTAAAAGGATTTGTTATTGTAATAAACATGCATCCTAAAAGAGGATTTGTTTCTTCAGGGTATTTTCTTGCTGTAATAGACATGCATCGTAAAAATGATTTCTTTCGTCAGCTTATTTTCTTCCTGTAATTAACATATTCACTTAAAAGGATTTTTTTCAGTAATAGACGTGTATCTTAAAAGAGGATTTGTTTCTTCAGGGTATTTTCTTCCTGTAGTAGACATGCATCGTAAAAATGATTTCTTTCTTTAGGCATTTTTCTTCCTGTAATTGACATGTTTGCTTAAAAGGATTTTTTTCAGTAATAGACGTGTATCTTAAAAGAGGATTTGTTTCTTCAGGGTATTTACTTCCTGTAGTAGACATGCATCGTAAAAATGATTTCTTTCTTCAGGCTATTTTCTTCCTGTAATTGACATGTTCGCTTAAAAGGATTTGTTTTTGTAATAGACATGTATCCTAAAAGAGGATATGTTCCTTCAAGGTATTTTCTTCCTGTAATAGACATGCATCGTAAAAGTGATTTCTTTCTTCAGTTTATTTTCTTCCTGTAATCGACATGTTCTCTTAAAAGGATTTGTTTCTGTAATAGACATGCTTCCTAAAAAAGGATATGTTTCTTCAAGGTATTTTCTTCTTGTAATAGACATGTTCTTTTAAAAGGATTTGTTTCTGTAATAGACATGTTCTTTTAAAAGGATTTGTTTCTGTAATAGACATGTATCCTAAAAGAGGATATGTTTCTTCAGGGTATTTTCTTCCTGTAATAGACATGCATCGTAAAAATGATATCTTTCTTCAGGGTATTTTCTTCCTGTAATAGACATGTTCTCTTAAAAGGATGTGTTTCTATAATAGACATGTATTCTAAAAAAGGATATGTTTCTTCAGGGTATTTTCTTCCTGTAATAGACATGTATCGTAAAAATGATATCTTTCTTCAGGGTATTTTCTTCCTGTAATTGTCATGTTCGCTTAAAAGGATCTGTTTCAGTAATAGACGTGTATCTTAAAAGAGGATTTGTTTCTACAGGGTATTTTCTTCCTGTAGTAGACATGCATCGCAAAAATGATTTCTTTCGTCAGCTTATTTTCTTCCTGTAATTGACATGTTCGCTTAAAAGGATTTTTTCAGTAATAGACGTGTATCTTAAAAGAGGATTTGTTTCTTCAGGGTATTTTCTTCCTGTAGTAGACATGCATCGTAAAAATGATTTCTTTCTTTAGGCTATTTTCTTCCTGTAATTGACATGTTCGCTTAAAAGGATTTGTTTCAGTAATAGACGTGTATCTTAAAAGATGATTTGTTTCTTCAGGGTATTTTCTTCCTGTAGCAGACATGCATCGTAAAAATGATTTCTTTCTTCAGGCTATTTTCTTTCTGTAATTGACATGTTCGCTTAAAAGGATTTGTTATTGTAATAAACATGCATCCTAAATGAGGATTTGTTCCTTCAAGGTATTTTCTTCCTGTAATAGACATGCATCGTAAAAATGATATCTTTCTTCAGGGTATTTTCTTCCTGTAATAGACATGTTCTCTTAAAAGGATTTGTTTCTATAATAGACATGTATCCTAAAAAAGGATATGTTTCTTCAGGGTATTTTCTTCCTGTAATAGACATGTATCGTAAAAATGATATCTTTCTTCAGGGTATTTTCTTCCTGTAATTGTCATGTTCGCTTAAAAGGATCTGTTTCAGTAATAGACGTGTATCTTAAAAGAGGATTTGTTTCTTCAGGGTATTTTCTTCCTGTAGTAGACATGCATCGCAAAAATGATTTCTTTCTTCAGGCTATTTTCTTTCTGTAATTGACATGTTCGCTTAAAAGGATTTGTTATTGTAATAAACATGCATCCTAAAAGAGGATTTGTTTCTTCAGGGTATTTTCTTGCTGTAATAGACATGCATCGTAAAAATGATTTCTTTCGTCAGCTTATTTTCTTCCTGTAATTAACATATTCACTTAAAAGGATTTTTTCAGTAATAGACGTGTATCTTAAAAGAGGATTTGTTTCTTCAGGGTATTTTCTTCCTGTAGTAGACATGCATCGTAAAAATGATTTCTTTCTTTAGGCTATTTTCTTCCTGTAATTGACATGTTCGCTTAAAAGGATTTTTTTCAGTAATAGACGTGTATCTTAAAAGAGGATTTGTTTCTTTAGGGTATTTTCTTCCTGTAGTAGACATGCATCGTAAAAATGATTTCTTTCTTCAGGCTATTTTCTTCCTGTAATTGACATGTTCGCTTAAAAGGATTTGTTTCAGTAATAGACGTGTATCTTAAAAGATGATTTGTTTCTTCAGGATATTTTCTTCCTGTAGCAGACATGCATCGTAAAAATGATTTCTTTCTTCAGGCTATTTTCTTTCTGTAATTGACATTTTCGCTTAAAAGGATTTGTTATTGTAATAAACATGCATCCTAAAAGAGGATTTGTTTCTTCAGGGTATTTTCTTGCTGTAATAGACATGCATCGTAAAAATGATTTCTTTCGTCAGCTCATTTTCTTCCTGTAATTAACATATTCACTTAAAAGGATTTTTTTCAGTAATAGACGCGTATCTTAAAAGAGGATTTGTTTCTTCAGGGTATTTTCTTCCTGTAGTAGACATGCATCGTAAAAATGATTTCTTTCTTTAGGCTATTTTCTTCCTGTAATTGACATGTTCGCTTAAAAGGATTTGTTTCAGTAATAGACGTGTATCTTAAAAGATGATTTGTTTCTTCAGGGTATTTTCTTCCTGTAGCAGACATGCATCGTAAAAATGATTTCTTTCTTCAGGCTATTTTCTTCCTGTAATTGGCATGTTCGCTTAAAAGGATTTGTTATTGTAATAAACATGCATCGTAAAAGAGGATTTGTTTCTTCAGGGTATTTTATTGCTGTAATAGACATTCATCGTAAAAATGATTTCTTTCGTCAGCTTATTTTCTTCCTGTAATTAACATATTCACTTAAAAGGATTTTTTCAGTAATAGACGTGTATCTTAAAAGAGGATTTGTTTCTTCAGGGTATTTTCTTCCTGTAGTAGACATGCATCGTAAAAATGATTTCTTTCTTTAGGCATTTTTCTTCCTGTAATTGACATGTTTGCTTAAAAGGATTTTTTTCAGTAATAGACGTGTATCTTAAAAGAGGATTTGTTTCTTCAGGGTATTTACTTCCTGTAGTAGACATGCATCGTAAAAATGATTTCTTTCTTCAGGCTATTTTCTTCCTGTAAGTGACATGTTCGCTTAAAAGGATTTGTTTTTGTAATAGACATGTATCCTAAAAAAGGATATGTTCCTTCAAGGTATTTTCTTCCTGTAATAGACATGCATCGTAAAAGTGATTTCTTTCTTCAGTTTATTTTCTTCCTGTAATCGACATGTTCTCTTAAAAGGATTTGTTTCTGTAATAGACATGCATCCTAAAAAGGATATGTTTCTTCAAGGTATTTTCTTCTTGTAATAGACATGTTCTTTTAAAAGGATTTGTTTCTGTAATAGACATGTTCTTTTAAAAGGATTTGTTTCTGTAATAGACATGTATCCTAAAAGAGGATATGTTTCTTCAGGGTATTTTCTTCCTGTAATAGACATGCATCGTAAAAATGATATCTTTCTTCAGGGTATTTTCTTCCTGTAATAGACATGCATCGTAAAAATGATATCTTTCTTCAGGGTATTTTCTTCCTGTAATAGACATGTTCTCTTAAAAGGATGTGTTTCTATAATAGACATGTATTCTAAAAAAGGATATGTTTCTTCAGGGTATTTTCTTCCTGTAATAGACATGTATCGTAAAAATGATATCTTTCTTCAGGGTATTTTCTTCCTGTAATTGTCATGATCGCTTAAAAGGATCTGTTTCAGTAATAGACGTGTATCTTAAAAGAGGATTTGTTTCTACAGGGTATTTTCTTCCTGTAGTAGACATGCATCGCAAAAATGATTTCTTTCGTCAGCTTATTTTCTTCCTGTAATTGACATGTTCGCTTAAAAGGATTTTTTTCAGTAATAGACGTGTATCTTAAAAGAGGATTTGTTTCTTCAGGGTATTTTCTTCCTGTAGTAGACATGCATCGTAAAAATGATTTCTTTCTTTAGGCTATTTTCTTCCTGTAATTGACATGTTCGCTTAAAAGGATTTGTTTCAGTAATAGACGTGTATCTTAAAAGATGATTTGTTTCTTCAGGGTATTTTCTTCCTGTAGCAGACATGCATCGTAAAAATGATTTCTTTCTTCAGGCTATTTTCTTTCTGTAATTGACATGTTCGCTTAAAAGGATTTGTTATTGTAATAAACATGCATCCTAAAAGAGGATTTGTTTCTTCAGGGTATTTTCTTGCTGTAATAGACATGCATCGTAAAAATGATTTCTTTCGTCAGCTTATTTTCTTCCTGTAATTAACATATTCACTTAAAAGGATTTTTTTCAGTAATAGACGTGTATCTTAAAAGAGGATTTGTTTCTTCAGGGTATTTTCTTCCTGTAGTAGACATGCATCGTAAAAATGATTTCTTTCTTTAGGCATTTTTCTTCCTGTAATTGACATGTTTGCTTAAAAGGATTTTTTTCAGTAATAGACGTGTATCTTAAAAGAGGATTTGTTTCTTCAGGGTATTTTCTTCCTGTAGTAGACATGCATCGTAAAAATGATTTCTTTCTTCAGGCTATTTTCTTCCTGTAATTGATATGTTCGCTTAAAAGGATTTGTTTTTGTAATAGACATGTATCCTAAAAGAGGATATGTTCCTTCAAGGTATTTTCTTCCTGTAATAGACATGCATCGTAAAAGTGATTTCTTTCTTCAGTTTATTTTCTTCCTGTAATCGACATGTTCTCTTAAAAGGATTTGTTTCTGTAATAGACATGCATCCTAAAAAGGATATGTTTCTTCAAGGTGTTTTCTTCTTGTAATAGACATGTTCTTTTAAAAGGATTTGTTTCTGTAATAGACATGTTCTTTTAAAAGGATTTGTTTCTGTAATAGACATGTATCCTAAAAGAGGATATGTTTCTTCAGGGTATTTTCTTCCTGTAATAGACATGCATCGTAAAAATGATATCTTTCTTCAGGGTATTTTCTTCCTGTAATAGACATGTTCTCTTAAAAGGATTTGTTTCTATAATAGACATGTATCCTAAAAAAGGATATGTTTCTTCAGGGTATTTTCTTCCTGTAATAGACATGTATCGTAAAAATGATATCTTTCTTCAGGGTATTTTCTTCCTGTAATTGTCATGTTCGCTTAAAAGGATCTGTTTCAGTAATAGACGTGTATCTTAAAAGAGGATTTGTTTCTTCAGGGTATTTTCTTCCTGTAGTAGACATGCATCGCAAAAATGATTTCTTTCTTCAGGCTATTTTCTTTCTGTAATTGACATGTTCGCTTAAAAGGATTTGTTATTGTAATAAACATGCATCCTAAAAGAGGATTTGTTTCTTCAGGGTATTTTCTTGCTGTAATAGACATGCATCGTAGAAAAGGATTTCTTTCGTCAGCTTATTTTCTTCCTGTAATTAACATATTCACTTAAAAGGATTTTTTCAGTAATAGACGTGTATCTTAAAAGAGGATTTGTTTCTTCAGGGTATTTTCTTCCTGTAGTAGACATGCATCGTAGAAAATGATTTCTTTCTTTAGGCTATTTTCTTCCTGTAATTGACATGTTCGCTTAAAAGGATTTTTTCAGTAATAGACGTGTATCTTAAAAGAGGATTTGTTTCTTTAGGGTATTTTCTTCCTGTAGTAGACATGCATCGTAAAAATGATTTCTTTCTTCAGGCTATTTTCTTCCTGTAATTGACATGTTCGCTTAAAAGGATTTGTTTCAGTAATAGACGTGTATCTTAAAAGATGATTTGTTTCTTCAGGATATTTTCTTCCTGTAGCAGACATGCATCGTAAAAATGATTTCTTTCTTCAGGCTATTTTCTTTCTGTAATTGACATGTTCGCTTAAAAGGATTTGTTATTGTAATAAACATGCATCCTAAAAGAGGATTTGTTTCTTCAGGGTATTTTCTTGCTGTAATAGACATGCATCGTAAAAATGATTTCTTTCGTCAGCTCATTTTCTTCCTGTAATTAACATATTCACTTAAAAGGATTTTTTCAGTAATAGACGCGTATCTTAAAAGAGGATTTGTTTCTTCATGGTATTTTCTTCCTGTAGTAGACATGCATCGTAAAAATGATTTCTTTCTTTAGGCTATTTTCTTCCTGTAATTGACATGTTCGCTTAAAAGGATTTTTTTCAGTAATAGACGTGTATCTTAAAAGAGGATTTGTTTCTTCAGGGTATTTTTCTTCCTGTAGTAGACATGCATCGAAAAAATGATTTCTTTCTTCAGGCTATTTTCTTCCTGTAATTGGCATGTTCGCTTAAAAGGATTTGTTATTGTAATAAACATGCATCCTAAAAGAGGATTTGTTTCTTCAGGGTATTTTCTTGCTGTAATAGACATGCATCGTAAAAATGATTTCTTTCGTCAGCTTATTTTCTTCCTGTAATTGACATGTTCGCTTAAAAGGATTTTTTTCAGTAATAGACGTGTATCTTAAAAGAGGATTTGTTTCTTCAGGGTATTTTCTTCCTGTAGTAGACATGCATCGTAAAAATGATTTCTTTCTTTAGGCTATTTTCTTCCTGTAATTGACATGTTCGCTTAAAAGGATTTGTTTCAGTAATAGACGTGTATCTTAAAAGATTATTTGTTTCTTCAGGGTATTTTCTTCCTGTAGCAGACATGCATCGTAAAAATGATTTCTTTCTTCAGGCTATTTTCTTTCTGTAATTGACATGTTCGCTTAAAAGGATTTGTTATTGTAATAAACATGCATCCTAAAAGAGGATTTGTTTCTTCAGGGTATTTTCTTGCTGTAATAGACATGCATCATAAAAATGATTTCTTTCGTCAGCTTATTTTCTTCCTGTAATTAACATATTCACTTAAAAGGATTTTTTTCAGTAATAGACGTGTATCTTAAAAGAGGATTTGTTTCTTCAGGGTATTTTCTTCCTGTAGTAGACATGCATCGTAAAAATGATTTCTTTCTTTAGGCATTTTTCTTCCTGTAATTGACATGTTTGCTTAAAAGGATTTTTTTCAGTAATAGACGTGTATCTTAAAAGAGGATTTGTTTCTTCAGGGTATTTTCTTCCTGTAGTAGACATGCATCGTAAAAATGATTTCTTTCTTCAGGCTATTTTCTTCCTGTAATTGACATGTTCGCTTAAAAGGATTTGTTTTTGTAATAGACATGTATCCTAAAAGAGGATATGTTCCTTCAAGGTATTTTCTTCCTGTAATAGACATGCATCGTAAAAGTGATTTCTTTCTTCAGTTTATTTTCTTCCTGTAATCGGCATGTTCTCTTAAAAGGATTTGTTTCTGTAATAGACATACATCCTAAAAAAGGATATGTTTCTTCAAGGTATTTTCTTCTTGTAATAGACATGTTCTTTTAAAAGGATTTGTTTCTGTAATAGACATGTTCTTTTAAAAGGATTTGTTTCTGTAATAGACATGTATCCTAAAAGAGGATATGTTTCTTCAGGGTATTTTCTTCCTGTAATAGACATGCATCGTAAAAATGATATCTTTCTTCAGGCTATTTTCTTCCTGTAATTGGCATGTTCGCTTAAAAGGATTTGTTATTGTAATAAACATGCATCCTAAAAGAGGATTTGTTTCTTCAGGGTATTTTCTTGCTGTAATAGACATGCATCGTAAAAATGATTTCTTTCGTCAGCTTATTTTCTTCCTGTAATTGACATGTTCGCTTAAAAGGATTTTTTCAGTAATAGACGTGTATCTTAAAAGAGGATTTGTTTCTTCAGGGTATTTTCTTCCTGTAGTAGACATGCATCGTAAAAATGATTTCTTTCTTTAGGCTATTTTCTTTCTGTAATTGACATGTTCGCTTAAAAGGATTTGTTATTGTAATAAACATGCATCCTAAAAGAGGATTTGTTTCTTCAGGGTATTTTCTTGCTGTAATAGACATGCATCGTAAAAATGATTTCTTTCGTCAGCTTATTTTCTTCCTGTAATTAACATATTCACTTAAAAGGATTTTTTTCAGTAATAGACGTGTATCTTAAAAGAGGATTTGTTTCTTCAGGGTATTTTCTTCCTGTAGTAGACATGCATCGTAAAAATGATTTCTTTCTTTAGGCATTTTTCTTCCTGTAATTGACATGTTTGCTTAAAAGGATTTTTTTCAGTAATAGATGTGTATCTTAAAAGAGGATTTGTTTCTTCAGGGTATTTTCTTCCTGTAGTAGACATGCATCGTAAAAATGATTTCTTTCTTCAGGCTATTTTCTTCCTGTAATTGACATTTTCGCTTAAAAGGATTTGTTTTTGTAATAGACATGTATCCTAAAAGAGGATATGTTCCTTCAAGGTATTTTCTTCCTGTAATAGACATGCATCGTAAAAGTGATTTCTTTCTTCAGTTTATTTTCTTCCTGTAATCGACATGTTCTCTTAAAAGGATTTGTTTCTGTAATAGACATACATCCTAAAAGGATATGTTTCTTCAAGGTATTTTCTTCTTGTAATAGACATGTTCTTTTAAAAGGATTTGTTTCTGTAATAGACATGTTCTTTTAAAAGGATTTGTTTCTGTAATAGACATGTTCTTTTAAAAGGATTTGTTTCTGTAATAGACATGTATCCTGAAAGAGGATATGTTTCTTCAGGGTATTTTCTTCCTGTAATAGACATGTATCCTGAAAGAGGATATGTTTCTTCAGGGTATTTTCTTCCTGTAATAGACATGCATCGTAAAAATGATATCTTTCTTCAGGGTATTTTCTTCCTGTAATAGACATGTTCTCTTAAAAGGATTTGTTTCTATAATAGACATGTATCCTAAAAAAGGATATGTTTCTTCAGGGTATTTTCTTCCTGTAATAGACATGTATCGTAAAAATGATATCTTTCTTCAGGGTATTTTCTTCCTGTAATTGTCATGTTCGCTTAAAAGGATCTGTTTCAGTAATAGACGTGTATCTTAAAAGAGGATTTGTTTCTTCAGGTTATTTTCTTCCTGTAATAGACATGCATCGTAAAAATGATTTCTTTCGTCAGGTTATCACGTATTTTTGAGATCTCTTATTTATTTTTTTTGCTTATCGTTTTAAGAGAGACGAAAAAAAAAACAAGTTAGTAAAATCATGCAATGCGTTGATTACGATACTCTTTCCAACATACCAGAAATTATTACTCAAGTTATGTGGATAATGGCTGTGGAATAAATCTCGCTCCTGTGTCCTGACCTTTGACCCCATTACGATGATATTCAACAGAACCAGTTCACTATACCTCCGAAACAACATGATAAAGTTTTGCTGCAATCCAAGCATTTTAGGTAAGTTATGATGCACAAGGTCAATGGAATGGATCCCACTCCAGTGTCCTGACCTTTGACCCCATTTCGCCCATTTTCAATATGGTTCGTCTCCAGTGGCTCCCTACCACATACTAAAATTTCATCGAAATCGAACCATTTTTACGCAAGTTATGATGCATAAAGGCAATGGAATGGATCCAGCTCATATGTCCAGACCTTTGACCCTATTTCACCCATTTTCAATAGGGATCATCCCCAGGTGGTTCCTTATCACATACTAAAATTTCATCGAAATTGAACCATTTTTACGCAAGTTATGACGCATAAAACAATGGAATGGATCCCGCTCCTATGTGCTGACCTTTGACCCTATTTCACCCATTTTCAATAGGGATCGTCCCTAGGTGGTTCCTTATGACATACTAGAATTTCATCGAAATTGAACCATTTTTACGCAAGTTATGACGCATAAAGGCAATGGAATGGATCCCGCTCCTATGTCCTGACCTTTGACTCTGCTTCGCCCATTTTCAGTAGGGTTCGTAACCAGGTGGTCCCCTACCACATACTAAAATTTCATCGAAATAGAACCATTTTCACGTTAGTTATCGTGCGGACGGGCGGACGGAAAAAGCTGGAGTTTGCTTATAACATCCAGATGCCAGACTGAATGGATTGTGTTTAGAAATGTGAGAGCGCAACAAGTGATTGCATCTCGAATTTGAAACCCCACAGGGTCCAAAGCGGGGCCAGGAGAGCCGGAGATCGAGTGCTAAGGTAAATGCTGCTCTGGGTTCGCTTTCGGTTTAAATAACAAGAGAGGGCAGGAGGGGGATACGGGTGGAAGTGGCGTTGATGGAAGATGAATTACAATTACATCCGACATTCCAATATGTGGTGGCCTGTTGCCTGTTGACATGAGAGAGGAGTGAGATTTGCGAACTTCAATTAGCATGTTGTCATTTGAGAAGAAAATGGGGGTGCGAATTGGGAAATGAACATGAAGCACATTAGACCGCTAATTCAATGTCCAAGTGCCTTGGTATGTTGGCTTCATCTATCGCTATCGGAATTTTTAAAATCCACTTCCTGACGGAGATTTCAAATTTTTTTTATAATTTTCATTTTTTAGACTGTCTTTGCTATGCTCCTGTCTCTTGTGTAATCTTGTTGCTGTCATGTGATCTCTGTCTCATATTGTTCAGTTTGTTTTTCTGTTAATACTAAGTAAGTTCATGTGTCGTTACTCGCGAATGCCAATATACTAAAAACTAAACAGTTTATTTTTTGTTAAGTGATTAGATAGATTACATTTTTGCTGTGGAATATCTTTTACCCTCCCTCCTCCGACACTAAAGTTTAGTTACTGCCCTTTCTTTCAGATTCAGTGGTTGATTAACAGTTGGTCATATATTATTTATTATTACTTCAATTTACTGTTTTACGGTTAAATTGTTCCTTGGTTTAGCGATTTAAATTATCATTTTGGGGACTAAGGGCTCGTCAGGCTATTTGTTAGCTCTCCCCATGGTTCCCTTGCGACATTACATCACAACGATTTGTTATAAAGAATCTGTTGCAGTGCTTCAATTTATTAAAAACTCAAAGATTATAGTGTTACGTTGGTGCTTTGTAATTATTATTTACTTTGGTTATGCTCCCTGTGGTGAGACTTTTAGTGTATTGGCAACAAAGTGCTCGCACCTTCTTCTTGTCGGTTTGTGTGACTTAATTATTTATTTCAGTATGTTATAAAGAATCTGTTGCAGTGCTTCAATTTATTAAAAACTCAAAGATTATAGTGTTACGTTGGTGCTTTGTAATTATTATTTACTTTGGTTATGCTCCCTGTGGTGAGACTTTTAGTGTATTGGCTACAAAGTGCTCGCACCTTCTTCTTGTCGGTTTGTGTGACTTAATTATTTATTTCAGTATGTGACTTTTTGAAAATGTTACTTTCGTTAATATATATTTCATCATGTATATGCCTTAATGAAAATACACTATCTACCAACAAGTAATTGGACACCCCTGCAATCGACGATATCTGTGGTCCTCATACACGTCACGGCCGCCGCCGTTAAATATCGTGTGGGAAACAACAACGCAACCAGTCGCATGCAAGATGCCACACAGGTCGGACCTCTCGAATTTCGAGAAAGGTGCAATCGTCGGGTATCACAGAAATGGCCGATCCATACATGACATATCCAGCGAGTTGAAGTACCCAAAATCGACAGTGGCCTACGTGATTGGCAAGTGGAAGATGATAGGTGACTGTCGGAATGTGCCCCGACCCGGCAGACCAACAAAACTGGGAGTTAGAGATCGACGGGTGCCGGCCAGAGAAATTTGGAGGAACCGCACCAAATCGATGGGCCACATCCGCGAGGAGTTTCAACAGGCATCCGGGAGTGTTCTTTCGATGAATACCATCCGTAAGGAAGCCCATCTGCTCGCTTATCATGAACGTACTGCCACCCAAAAGCCTTTGATTACCAAGTCCAATAGCGCTGCTCGGCTAACGTGGTGCAAAGAACGTCGACAGTGGACTCTGGAACGACGAATCAAGGTTTACCCATTACAGTTCGGATGGCAGGGTCTGGGTTTGGCGTCTGCTTGGAGAACGCCTCCTGCCGGAATGTATTGTGTCAACTGTGAAGTTCGGCGGCGGTGGAATTATGCTATGGTGGTGTTTCTCCTGGTATGGCACGGGACCCTTAGGCGCAATTCCTGGTAGACTCAACGCCTAGACCTACTGCACCATTTTGGATGACCATGCGCTTTCTACGTTGTGGCAGTTTTACGGGGTGGACCCATGTTACTTTCAGGATGACAATGCCACCTGTCATGTTGCGAGGTCCACCATGACTCGGTATGGTGACAATGGGGTTAATCGAATGGACTGGCCTGCGCGGAGCCCGGACCTTAACCCTATCGAGCACCTCTAGGACGAGGTGGAGCGTCGACTTAAAGGGTGCCCCCGCCGTCCGAAATCGGTAAAGGAACTGACCTGTCTTCTCCAAGCCGAGTGGAAGAAAATACCGCTAGCCGTCGTACAACGCCTGGTTGAGAGTATGCCCCGGACGGTCGCAGCTGTAATCACCGCTCGTGGAGGCTCCACCAACTGTTGAAGGTGAATAAACTTCATTTTCCTTTGCTATCGCAGGTGTCCAATCACTTGGTGGTAGATAGTGTATGATGTTATTAGCAAAAATCGAATTGTATGGAAATAGTTACACTTTTGAAGTTTTGTAATAGTACCACTTTTGAAGTGCTACAATTGTTTAGTTACTTTAGTTACATTGCATGCTGCGTGCAACTGTTGATTTCTATGATATAAAAAGCCTGAGTTCATTAATTCTGTTTGCACATTTATATTACTGTTGGTATTACTGTATTCCTGGACTTTTGTTGTTTATCATGATTGTAGATGTAGTCCCGGGTGTGTATCGACTAAATTCCGTTTTGTTGTGGTGTGGCATGAAATTGTAGTTAACCAAAACATAAATAAATAAATTCGCCCTAGCGCTATATTCCAGCAGGACAATGATCGCCCACATATGGCCCGGAATGTCCAAGATGTTCGCCAAATATGTCCTTGATAAAACATTCCTGGGACATGGCAGCTAATCGAGTAGCCATGCAAGAGCCTCCTCCAGTCACCACAAATCAACACTAGTCTAGAATAGAAGCTGCCTGCCAGGCTAATTTCCAGGGCGATCTCAAAAAAACTTCTTCCATTCAATGCCACTCCGTGCAGAGTCTGTTATTTATCTGACTTCTCCCGATACTGAGTTTTTAAGCTAAAAATACATGTACAGTTCCACAAATGTAATCAGTTATCTCCTGCTACAACAGACTGATGTTACTGTTATAAGTAAAATGGTAACTCGCAGTTCCAGCTTCTTCATAGTTGCGTCACTGGTGTCGTCAACTATGATTGTGTCACTGTCACAAGTAAAATGGTAACTCGCAGTTCCAGCTTCTTTACAGCTCCGTCACTGGTGTCGTAAACAGCGACTTTGTCACTGTTACAAGTAAAATGGTAACTTGCAGTTCCAGCTTCTTCATAGTTGCGTCACTGGTGTCGTCAACTGTGATTGTGTCACTGTCACAAGTAAAATGCTAACTCGCAGTTCCAGCTTCTTTACAGTTCCGTCATTGGTGTCGTAAACAGCGACTTTGTCACTGTTACAAGTAAAATGGTAAATCGCAGTTCCAGCTTCTTCATAGTTGCGTCACTGGTGTCGCCAACTGTGATTGTGTCACTGTCACAAGTAAAATGCTAACTCGCAGTTCCAGCTTCTTTACAGCTCCGTCATTGGTGTCGTAAACAGCGACTTTGTCACTGTTACAAGTAAAATGGTAACTCGCAGTTCCAGCTTCTTCATAGTTGCGTCACTGGTGTCGTCAACTGTGATTGTGTCACTGTCACAAGTGAAATGCTAACTCGCAGTTCCAGCATCTTTACAGCTCTGTCACTGGTGTCGTAAACAGCGACTTTGTCACTGTTACAAGTAAAATGGTAACTAGCAGTTCCAGCTTCTTCATAGTTGCGTTACTGGTGTCGTTAACAATGATCGTGTCACTGTCAGAAATAAAATTGTAATTTGCAATTTCAGTTTTTTACAGCTTCGTTACTGATGTCGTAAACAGGGATTTTGTCACTATTACAAGTAAAATAGTAACCCACAGTTTCGGCTTCTTTACAGCTTCATCACTTTTGTGGTAAACAGTGATTTTGTCACTGTTACAAGTAAAATGGTAACTTGCAGTTCCAGCTTCTTCATAGTTGCGTCACTGGTGTCGTCAACTGTGATTGTGTCACTGTCACAAGTAAAATGCTAACTCGCAGTTCCAGCTTCTTTACAGTTCCGTCATTGGTGTCGTAAACAGCGACTTTTTCACTGTTACAAGTAAAATGGTAACTCGCAGTTCCAGCTTCTTCATAGGTGCGTCACTGGTGTCGTCAACTGTGATTGTGTCACTGTCACAAGTAAAATGCTAACTCGCAGTTCCAGCTTCTTTACAGCTCCGTCATTGGTGTCGTAAACAGCGACTTTGTCACTGTTACAAGTAAAATGGTAAATCGCAGTTCCAGCTTCTTCATAGTTGCGTCACTGGTGTCGCCAACTGTGATTGTGTCACTGTCACAAGTAAAATGCTAACTCGCAGTTCCAGCTTCTTTACAGCTCCGTCACTGGTGTCGTAAACAGCGACTTTGTCACTGTTACAAGTAAAATGGTAACTCGCAGTTCCAGCTTCTTCATAGTTGCGTCACTGGTGTCGTCAACTGTGATTGTGTCACTGTCACAAGTAAAATGCTAACTCGCAGTTCCAGCTTCTTTAAAGCTCCGTCACTGGTGTCGTAAACAGCGACTTTGTCACTGTTACAAGTAAAATGGTAAATCGCAGTTCCAGCTTCTTCATAGTTGCGTCACTGGTGTCGCCAACTGTGATTGTGTCACTGTCACGAGTAAAATGCTAACTCGCAGTTCCAGCTTCTTTACAGCTCCGTCACTGGTGTCGTAAACAGCGACTTTGTCACTGTTACAAGTAAAATGGTAATTCGCAGTTCCAGCTTCATCACAGTTGCGTCACTGGTGTGGTCAACTGTGATTGTGTCACTGTCACAAGTAAAATGCTAGCTCGCAGTTCCAGCTTTTCTACAGCTCCGTCATTGGTGTCGGAAACAGCAACTTTGTCACTCTTACAAGTAAAATGGTAACTAGCAGTTCCAGCTTCTTTACAGTTGCGTCACTGGTGTCGCCAACTGTGATTGTGTCACTGTCACAAGTAAAATGCTAACTCGCAGTTCCAGCTTCTTTACAGCTCCGTCACTGGTGTCGTAAACAGTGACTTTGTCACTGTTACAAGTAAAACGTTAACTCGCAGTTCCAGCTTCTTCATAGCTGCGTCACTGGTGTCGTCAACTATGATTGTGTCACTGTCACAAGTAAAATGCTAACTCGCAGTTCCAGCTTCTTTACAGTTCAGTCATTGGTGTCGTAAACAGAGACTTTGTCACTGTTACAAGTAAAATGCTAACTCGCAGTTCCAGCTTTCTTACAGCTCCGTCATTGGTGTCGAAAACAGCAACTTTGTCACTGTTACAAGTAAAATGGTAACTAGCAGTTCCAGCTTCTTCATAGTTGCGTCACTGGTGTCGCCAACTGTGATTGTGTCACTGTCACAAGTAAAATGCTAACTCGCAGTTCCAGGTTCTTTACAGCTCCGTCATTGGTGTCGTAAACAGCGACTTTGTCACTGTTACAAGTAAAACGTTAACTCGCAGTTCCATCTTCTTCATAGTTGCGTCACTGGTGTCGTCAACTGTGATTGTGTCACTGTCACAATAAAATGCTAACTCGCAGTACCAGCATCTTTATAGCTCCGTCACTGGTGTCGTAAACAGCGACTTTGTCACTGTTACAAGTAAAATGGTCTCGCAGTTCCAGCTTCTTAACAGTTGCGTTACTGTGTCGTTAACAATGATCGTGTCACTGTCAGAAATAAAATTGTAATTTGCAATTTCAGTTTTTTACAGCTTCGTTACTGATGTCGTAAACAGGGATTTTGTCACTATTACAAGTAAAATAGTAACCCACAGTTTCGGCTTCTTTACAGCTTCATCACTTTTGTGGTAAACAGTGATTTTGTCACTGTTACAAGTAAAATGGTAACTTACAGTTCTAGCTTCTTTACAGTTGATTCACTGGTGTCGTCAACTGTGATTGTGTCACTGTCACAAGTAAAATGCTAACACGCAGTTCCAGCTTCTTTACAGTTCCGTCACTGGTGTCGTAAACAGTGACTTTTTCACTGTTACAAGTAAAATGGTAACTCGCAGTTACAGCTCCTTTATAGTTGCGTCACTGGTGTCGTCAACTGTGATTGTGTCACTGTCACAAGTAAAATGCTAACTCGCAGTTCCAGCTTCTTCACAGCTCCGTCACTGGTGTCGTAAACAGCGACTTTGTCACTGTTACAAGTAAAATGGTAACTCGCATTTCCAGCTCCTTCATAGTTGCGTCACTGGTGTCGTCAACTATGATTGTGTCACTGTCACAAGTAAAATGCTAACTCGCAGTTCCAGCTTCTTTACAGCTCCGTCACTGGTGTCGTAAACAGCGACTTTGTCACTGTTACAAGTAAAATGGTAACTCGCATTTCCAGCTTCTTCATAGTTGCGTCACTGGTGTCGTCAACTGTGATTGTGTCACTGTCACAAGTAAAATGCTAACTCGCAGTACCAGCATCTTTACAGCTCCGTCACTGGTGTCGTAAACAGCGACTTTGTCACTGTTACAAGTAAAATGGTCTCGCAGTTCCAGCTTCTTAACAGTTGCGTTAATGTGTCGTTAACAATGATCGTATCACTGTCAGAAATAAAATTGTAATTTGCAATTCCAGTTTTTACAGCTTCGTTACTGATGTCGTAAACAGTGATTTTGTCACTATTACAAGTAAAATAGTAACCCACAGTTTCGGCTTCTTTACAGCTTCATCACTTTTGTGGTAAACAGTGATTTTGTCACTGTTACAAGTAAAATGGTAACTTACAGTTCTAGCTTCTTTACAGTTGAATCACTGATGTCGTTAACAGTGATTGTGTCACTGCCACAAATAAAATGGTAATTCCTAATTCCAGCTGTTTACAGTTCCGTCACTGATGTCGTAAACAGTGATTTTGTCACTATTACAAGTAAAATAGGAACCCGCAGCTGCGACTTCTTTACAGCTTCATTACTGGTGTGGTAAACAGTGATTTTGTCACTGTTACAAGGATTCTGATAAATCGCAGTTCCACCCTCTTTACAGCTGCGTCACTGGTTTCGTAAACAATGCTTTTGTCACCGTTTAAAGTCACCGTGACTTCTATGGAACTATCACAGTTATCACTCTCACAGGAAAATCATCACTGTTGAATCCGCAGCTAGTACTTTTGCTTTAGCTTGCTTATTTTCTTTGACAAGAGTTTTGACTTAAATTGGAAAAATTCGTTAAACTAATTTTTTTACGTTAGTTGTTCTCTGAACGGCAGTGAAACCTACTGTAGATACTGCAGAAGAGACGTAAGGGTCGTTTTTGTGCTGGAAAGACGCGTTACTCACGGAGAATTTGTAGGAAGACAATTTCTGATCATTTGAGGAACGCAGATAAATTACAGCAGCGTAATGTGAAGCAGAATGTTTTTAGTAAGGTGGAGACAAATATTTTTAGTTGATTTAGCCATGTTGAAAGAAAGAGTGGTCCGATGCTTACTAAGAGAATGTATTCTTCCCAAGTAGCAGGAAAGAAAGTTAGAGGAAGTCCAAGAAAATCGTGAAAGCACCAAACTCAGGAATGTGTTCGTGAGAAAAAGATGATGAGTATGAAGTTCAAAAGATCCAGTGTGGGAGGTGTAATGGATGTCAGTAAAGTATGATTTGTGCCTGCAAATTGCTGTAAAAGGAGAACTTTGTTACGTAAGGCTTTATGATGGATACTTACCATAACAAAAGCTGCTTTTACTTCACCTTATCAAGACGTACCGCTGATGATAGCCAGTCTGACTCAGGCAAAATGTAGAGTGCAATATTCAAAGTTCAACGTTTTTGGAACATAGCAAACGAGAAAGACAGACGTACTGTTGTGATTCGAATGGTAACGTCCAAGCGCGTTTGGTTATAAGTCTATTTATGACCTTACATCTATGGAAAGAAAACACTTATTAAAGGACTCAAGCAACTGATCTTTTAGTTGAAGCGGTAGTGAGAAGAATATCTTTTAAAGTTTTGTACTGGACTTTAGTTACTATAAACTATTTTTGCAGTCACTCTAATCTAGGCACATTAAGCTTCTCAGTATCTAAACAATACGTGAAAAACACATTACCTTCATTAAAATACGAGGGTTGTACCGAAAGTAATGCAAAAGGGAGGCTAACTTTTATTAACTGACAGAGGTCGTTAAAACTGCACATGTTGGTACAGTAACTCTCCCTCAATAGTAAACGTTCTTCTTCATTGAAGGTAAACAATGCATTCCAAGCAGAAGCAACGTGTCGTCGTTGATTTTTTCGTTATTTTAGGGTGCAGGCTGCCCAACATCCACAGAAGGATACAGCATGTTTACCGAGATGACACCATTAACAAGAGCAATGTGAACATATGGATGGAGAAGTTTAAAGAAAGGGAAACCAGCACTGAATACAAACCATGCAATCGGAGACAATCACCTGTGACCACCGACACGAATCGTCAGCGAGTGGATGAATTGATTCGCGAGGAGAGACGAGTCGCAATCCTTGAGTTTGTTGCACAACTGGATTGTGGTCACAATGCCATACAGAAGATGATGGAAGACTTAGCGTATCGGAAAGTGTGTGCAAAGTGGGTACCCCGTCAGGTGACACCTGATGTGAAGGAGAGAAGAGTGCAAGTCTGTTCTAATCTACTGAGAGCATTTGAAGCCAATGAAGACACGTCTTTTCCCCGATCTAGTGACAAGGGATGAAACGTGGGCTTATCTTTACGATCCGGAAAAGAAGAATCAATCCATGGAATGGCGTCACAACTCTTTCCCAAGACCTAAGAAGTACAAGAGCCAGCGATTAGCACAGAAATTCACAGTGACTGTTTTTGGAATGACAGGGGTGTCAATCTTCTTGACGTTCCGGAACGTTGCCAGTACCGTGACCAGCGAGCGGTACATTGAGACGCTCGAAAAGCTTAGAGAAGCCATATGGAGGAAGAGACGGAACAAGAATCTGAAAAGGATCCACATTCGCCATGACAATGCGAGACCACACACATCTTTGGCAACAAATCAGGCAATCAGGAAATTAGGCTGGTCGGTGGTCCTTCATCCACCGTACAACCCAGATCTGGCGCCCTCGGACTTCGACCTGTTCGGTCCAATGAAGGACAGTAAACCTCTGCCGGGATCAACTAGTTAATGCCAGGTCCCTCCAGGCCAGGCACGTTCCCACCCAGTTAATGTCAGGCCCGACCCGGCCCGGTGTTTCTTTTTTCAGGTCCCGGCTCGGCCTTTCATAGGTTTCATTTTCGTAACTGTCACTTGATTTAACATAGGTGGTGTTTGTACTGTAACGTTTTGGAATAACTCGAAACTCGTGTGAAAAGAGGGTGTAAGCAAGTTAACTAACCCACCACTAACCACAAATACGGCAAATGCGATAAATAGTATTCATTTAACTTAAATAAATTATCGTCATTTCATAATCGAACCCTTCGTAGGGTCAGATATCTGTTTATACGAGTGAAGTACTGTCTTCTTCGACACTTTTGCCCAGAACATAATGTAAACTGATGCTTAGTTGCACACACGCACACACACACACTAACATGCCTAATGGTTAATAGTTAATACAACAAACTCCCGTACGCAGAATATAATTTCGTTCTATTAGCCCGACGTCCAATAGCACAAAGCGGGAGAGAAGAATGATTGCGAGAAAAAAGAAATATGATCACGGGAAGGGAAAGGCAGAGACTCTAAAAACAGAATGATTTAAATTTATAAGCAACCTGACTACCCGGTACACATGCAAGTGCAGGCCAGTCCAAGCTCGCCTACGAAATTGTAGGTCCGGCCCGTGCAGGGCTCTAAAGGACAATCCCAGGGTACAACGATTTGATGACAAAGATGAGGTGAAAGTGGTTGTCAAGAAGTGGGTAAAACAGTCTGCACCTCAATGTTTTAAAAGAGGATTCGAGAGTTGCGTTCAACGATGGCGCAAATGCGTCGCTTGTGATGGAGATTATGTTGCGTACCTTTGTATAGAAAAAGAATTTACTAACATGTGCAATCTGAACGACCTCTGTTAATTAATAAAAAAGTTTTGCCCGCTTTTGTATTACTTTCGGTACAGCTCTCGAACATTATAATTTTCAAAACATTTGTATAACATCATGCGTATTTTCAAGTTTCGTACAAAACGTAATGCAATTGGAATGTTTTTAACTGCAATAAAAAAATCAGGTTTCGAAATTTTTGACGGAAGTGAAGGTATGTCAGTCTCTGCGGATTATATGGGGAATGAAATAGTTTGGAATTTCATACGTTGGAGGTGAAATTCCCATATTCTCTGTTAGCGGTTTCAGCATAAATGCTTTTAATACACAAAAAATTGCAATCATGAATATTTAAAGAAATTATTGTTTCAGTTAATCGCACACAAACACTTCATATAATTTATCATGCAGAATTTCTTTAAAGGGGGAGTGAAACATACATACCACATTTGCAGATAAAATGGTAGATACATTTATAACAACCTTCTACCTCGGGTCTAATTTTCGCCTCAATCGGTATTTCTAACATGATCATACACACTATGAAACAAGTAGCAAAAGCTGGGTCCATCGTAAACTTCATGCTCAGTCAAAGCGCAGATGTATTGATGTTTTTAGCCTCTGTGTAGAAAACCTGTCGGAAATGAACGCTTCAGATCTGGGACTTCTATACCTATGAGTGAGTGGATTTATTGCAAGGGATTTTATTTGTTGAAAGGTAACACAAATATATAACTGGAAAAACAATACATCAATGCAAACGTTTTCGTGCAAAAGCCACGATCTTTTTTCCTGGTTTCGGGGCACATTTTCCTTCTTTAGAGGAACAAAAATTGTGCACATACATTACGTACATTTCTGCGTAGAAATTGAAAAAGGTTCTTTTTTCTGCATGTGTTTCTCGAAATTACTAGAAAATCATCTTCAAAATTATTTTATACAGCAATTTTAAAGAACTCTTCCCAAACAAAAAGTTCGTTAAAATTCAATATTCATTTTTTGAAAAAAACAAACAAACGAAATACCAAGAAACAGTCATCTAATCGAGATGAAAATCGGTATATGCAATGTACAGACTTCAAAATTAAAATGGGGCTACCGCCCTTAACTTTGGAACCGATCGTCGCATGTAAACAATTAAAATACCGTTGGAAAGCACTTGAAGGGAACTATCACGTGATGCGAAGAAACATGCTTATTAAGATAATTAACATGCTAATTATTAAGATAATTAACATGCTAATTATTAAGATAATTAACATGCTAATTATTAAGATAATTAACATGCTAATTATCTCTCTATCTTCGAATTTTCCCATATGACGGGCATGTAATTGTATGCGCATTCTAGGTGTTGGCTACATTGAAAAACTCCTAAACCTTAAATATCGTCCAAATCGGATGATTGACAGCGAAGATATTCGCAAAGTTAGAGGAAGCACCATATATCTGAATCTGGGTAGCACACCTGGAAAGTTTTCTTCCCTGCAAGAAGGGCGATAATATTAGGTTGATGCATAAGTTCATGGCGTTTTATTTCCCGAGTGTTTCCTTCCAGGTCAGTAGTGACAGCGCAGATGGCCAGTTGTATATCAAACTGTAGCCAGTAATATCGTGTATTTAAATGATACTGCGCTGTGTGATTGTGGCTAATGGATATTTGGTTTTCCGGTCAGGAAGTATGGAGTGTCAAGTAGATAGGAATGAATATTTCCAACATCTGCTCCTTTACGAGTTTAAAAAAGGATCCTCAGCCGCCGAGGCTACTGGACAAATTTGTGCTGTGTATGGGGAGGATGGTATTGCTCCGAAGGAAGCCCGCAAATGGTTTAAGCGGTTCCGAGGTGGCGATTGTGAAATCAACGACTCTCCACGTTCAGGTCGTCCATCTCACTTTCATGATGCATAAATCTGGAAACACAATGCGTGTCCTGATTTCGGGGTAGGCTGTCCCAACCCGACTTCTACAGAGGGCCATAGCCAATTTTCTTTCCCCATTTACCAAAGATTCCCCGGTGTCCATTTGTAGTTATTAGGAAGCCATTGAAAGGATCCACCCCTTTGCCTCAGGTTCGACACCTTTTCTCATGGTTTCCCTCGACGTGGTGTCACTGTTTCCAAGTGTTCCGGTGGAGCGTGTGCACAAAATCGTCGAGGAGAAGTTATGTTCTCTTCGCACTTATTCACCTTTAGAGGTTCAGGTTATTTCGTCTGCCCTCAAACTAGTGGCTATTAAATCTGTTTATCGCTATGAAGGTGTTTTTTACAAGCAGATATCTGGAGCACCAATGAGATAGCCATTTTCCCAAGTTCTAGCGGAACTTCTTTTACAGTCTTCAGAAAATCAAATTTTAACCTCTTTTCCTTCCAAACCTTTGCTTTTCATCCTCTGTGTGGATGATGTTCTAGTCTTTTGGCAATATTCTCCAGACCAGTTGAACTTACTATGTTACACTTTATCTTCTGTTTACCCTACCATTAATTTTTCATTTGAGGTGTAAGTGGAGGGGGGGGGGGGCTTTCTTCCTTTCTTAGATATTTTACTCTCTAGGGTTCTTCAAACCCATTCCTTACAGTTCTTGGTTCATAGGAAACCAACAACTATTTCTTCAATTATTCCGGCTTCCTCGTTTTAGCATATGACTTATAAATTGGCCTCTCTGAGGTTCCTAGTTTCTCGTGCTTTTACCCATTCATCATCGATGAGGAATCGCACAGTCGAATTAAGGAAAGGTCAGGCATCTTGCTCGTGACCAAGGTTATTCAGATAGAACTATTAATACCCTTATTAAGATTTACAAGGGCAGAAGTTTGATTACCTTAACCCGTGAAACTTCTAATGTACGTTTCATTGAATCTGTTTATCACATTTCCGACATTGTGAAAGTTTTGAAAAGGATCTGCAGGACTAATTCATTTGGATTTGGTGTTCGAACATCTAATATTTTTAGCCTAGTCCGGAGGGACAGAGATACCATCCCACTTGGATCCATAAGTGGCGTCTGCTGCATTCCCTTTGTCTCAATTTCACCCAACCATGGAAATCTTGTGTACATTTCTACGTCTGGAAGCATTGGGAGCCGAGTTTCTGAACATGAATATTCAACTCGGGCTACTACAGTTACCACAGCACTTACTAAAGCGTTATCTACTGGATTATATTATCCAGACTGGGATGGCATTAAACTTCTTGAGTCAGCTACTAATAGACAGTCGTTAATGCTGTCTAGAGACTTTATTTACTTCCCATTTCGGAAACTAATGTTGTAATGATGATTTTCCTGTCTTTTTGAATCCTATTTGGGGGAACCTACTTCAGTCTCTACCTACACCACGCATATGACGTCACTCTCCAAATAGCTTGAGAGATGAGTGTTTTTGCAATCTGGCAATCCCGTAAGGGACCCTTGGACTCTTGGGAAGGTTTATGACTATATAACTTTCTGCTTGCTTCTGTACTTTTGGCAAACGGTTTACGCCTGATGAATCGGCCAATGTGGCCTTCGTAAGATCTTGCCTTTTAACGTTCTTAGCCTGTTAGAGTGTAAATTTTTCATTTTCAATTTACTTCTGAAGTAGGGCTTACATGTGTCTTGAAGTGTGTTTCAACAGTATAATTGATTAATACATGTTATACAACTTGAAATATTTATTCCGTATTGAATGGTGTAACAATTTATAAAACATACAACGACTAAGTGACGGGAGGCTTTCTCAAGGCCAGTGAACACAATTTCGGAAACGACGATAATTTGGAATCTTGGAGCGCGTATCTACTACGTGTCTAGGTTGTAACGTATACTCTATATTCACTTTCCTTTTGATTTTACTATCTCTGGTTATTTTATTTTACTATGTAAATTATCTTCTTACTGAGTGAAATATTATTTCACCCGCTGAATGAGATCTGGCAATGAGTGTAAGTCATGACGTGGTGGTAGATAGTATATAGGCGCGTTTATCGAGACTTAGGGAGAGCTTTTGTTGTTGTTATGAGAGAGCGTTGTTGTTTACGAGGAGAGATTCTTCGTTATTGTAAATCAAGTTGTGTGAGTGCTTTAGTTGACCAAGAGTCTTAGGATAAAGAAGTTACTGTAAGTTTAGTCTTTCTCAATTCATAGTTTTTGTCAGACCTCTGTCTGGCTGTTAGGTTTATAACATTTATTTATAACTATAAATAACCAGCGTTAAGACTTTGTTTACGTTCGTAATTAACTAGTAACAACACCCTTTTGAATTCACTATTTTGAAGCTTAGTACAAGTATATCATTAGCTAGCTGGTAGGAAGAGAATCATTCATATGAATTAGCTTAGCGGAAAGAAAATAAAGCTAATTCATTATAATTGGCGCCCGAACTTTTCTCGAACACGAGATCTTGACGATTATTACCCATGTCTTCCTTACCTGAGACAACTTCAATTTTCCACCCCAAGGCAAGTTCCGAGGGTGATGGTGTTTTTTTGGACAATTTGCAAGAAGCATGTGGGTCTGACTTTGATATGCATGATCTACACGTACCCAGGCATTCTTCACCATTTCGTAATATACCAGCTTCCTATTACTCTGAGTCGCGGGTCGTTCCTGAGGGAGTTCAATCCTCTCAGCGAAGCAGAATGCTTGCCCATTTCTGCCGCATGCAGGAACAATTCATTTCAATGGTTTGGAGGGGTCCTTAAAGTTCCTCGAAGATCTGGAAGATCATTTTGATCTATATAATATTCCTGAAGACTGCAAAGTCCAAATCGCCGGTACTTGCTTGAGGGATACCGCTAAGACCTGGTATCGGCAGTGGAGAGTGTCGAACCCGGATTCTCATTATGAGAATTTCCGTGCAGAATTTTTGGAGGTCTTTCCTTTCGGCCTCAGTCGAACTAGCCTTGCTCAACAGCTTTTTTCGCGTCAGCAAGGTCCCAATGATAGCCCTGTTGCATTTGCGTTGGAAACTACACGCTTATATAACCTATGGGATCCACATGCCAGTCATGTTGACATGTTGGATACCCTCGTGCAGCAGCTCGACCCATTCTTACAAGATTTTCTTGAGGTTCGACACCCTGCCACAATTCATGAATGCCTTCGCCTCATACGCACGTATGAAGAGCGACATGGCAAACATGGTTCAACTCACCATGCTCGGGCACCCCGCGAGGCTTATTACGAAAACCCTCAGCGGCATAATAGGCATAATAACTTTCAACGCGAGTATACACAAGTGCACACCCAAGCTTCATACGTTCCACCACACAGAAGAGTGGCAAACCAACAGCGAGTTTCTGCACAAGCTTCGGAATATCGTAATAATGCACGGTATGCTCGACCCCATTTCACTCAGCAGCATTCGGAACGTTATCATGCTCAGGGCAATGATAATTTTTCTGCCCGTGCTGAGGGCAGACGTAACGGATATGAAAATGTCAACAGACACGCGGAGTTCCCGACGCAGGTTTCACGCAGTTTTCCTCATCGTGAAAATTTTCCCGATACCCGGCAGGGTCGAGGTTTCAGACCGCATGATAATCAAACCAGGATTCCTTTAAACTTCCAAAGGAAGTAGACGAAGGGTCGGTCCTGCTTCCTGATACCAAACATTCTGACCCTAAAACAGTATTAGTGACTGTTCAAACTCCTCAGTTGCCTGATGTATTCTTAACAATTGAAGATCTTATTGTCGAGACAAAGTTCGACACTGGGTCTGAAATATCAGCCCTAAATACAAAGTTTTGCACTGACAATTTTCCTGCAATACACGTTCAGTCTGCAACGCAGTATTTGCGAGGTGCAAATAATGAAATCTTCAGTATCGCAGGAACTGTCACATTATCTTTAGGGCTGGGAAAAGCTCGTTTTACACATTCTTTCCTGCTTATAGACGAGCTACCTGTGAAATGTCTAATGGGAATGGACTTTATACATCAGTTTCAAATAACTTTGAATTTTGTACAACATGTGATTTCCTTTCCGGAACCTGTCGAAATGATTCCTACGGTTCCTGTAGATATAACAAGTTTGTTATTGAGTAACCAATTGAATGAGAGGCAACGAGACCAGCTTTCTCTCCTTTTACAGGAAAGCCCTGGTTTATTTTCGGATCAACCTGGTTTCACACAGGTGGTTTATCATGTCGTTGACACTGATGGTTCGAAACCCATTGCGACGAAACCTTACCCTTGTGCTCCACATAAAAAACAGGAAATGCAACGTCAAATTGCTGAAATGATTAAGCAGGGCATAATAAGGGAATCAACAAGCGTCTGGGCTGCTCCTGCCTTTTTGGTTCCAAAGAAACAACCCAATGAATTTCGTTTCGTGACAGATTTCCGCAAGCTCAACCAAGTCACAAAAACGATCAATTATCCACTACCTGTCATGTCACATATTTTAAATTACTTGTCGTCAACCAAATGGATGTCAACCTTGGATTTGGCGAGTGGATATTGGCAGGTAGCAGTACATCCGGACTCTGTCGATAAAACAGGCTTTGTAACTCCTTTTGGGGCCTATGAATATTTACGTATGCCCTTTGGTCTAGCTTCTGCACCTGCTACTTTCCAAAAGCTTATGGATACGGTTCTCAGACCTGTCCTGGGTCCCCATGTGCATGTCTATTTGGATGACATTATTATCACATCAGAGACTTTTGACGAGCACCTTTCTCTGCTCAAACAGGTGTTCCAACTCATATACAATGCTGGCTTGACGTTAAAACCTAGTAAATGCCAGATAGCGAGGGACGAGATTGTATATCTGGGGTTGAAAATCACTCCCCACGGCTTATTTACTGATAATGAAAAAATTAGGCCTATTGTTGACTTTCCTCGGCCTAAAACAGCAAAAGAACTATCCCGCTTTCTGGGAATGACCGGATGGTATCAGCAGTTCGTCACCGCTTATGCTACAATATGTGAGCCATTGTATGCTTTAAAACGTAAATACAAGAAGTTTATTTGGACACCTGAGGCTAACGCTGCATTCGAAACACTGAAGTCTGCATTGACTCAGCCTCCGGTGTTGGCTTTCCCGGATCATACTAAGGAATTTGATATTTATACTGATGCATCCGGAGTTGGTCTTGGTTGCGTTTTGTCACAAGCTGGGCATCCAATAGCTTTTGCGTCTCGTACTTTAGCCAAAGCTGAACGCAATTATTCAGCTACGGAACGTGAATGTCTTGCTGTTGTGTATGCGCTGAATAAATTTCAATGTTATCTTAACGAATTGACGGTTAACATAATTACGGATCATTCTGCCCTTCAGTATTTGAATTCTGCTAAGCACCTATCTCAAAGACTTATGAAGTGGGCTCTGAAGTTACAGGAGAGCAATATCAAAATTTCATATCAGCCAGGTCATAAGAATCAATTACCGGACGCATTATCTCGCGTTCCGATTAGTGGGGTCCCCACAGAAACTACTCCTGGATGTCAGCCTTTATTTCTAATAGCTGATATAACATTCAGAGAGCAGATAATGGCAGAATTAATAAATGATCCAGATTTTGGGGATATCTATAATTTTTTGCTTGCGGGTTCGCCCCTACAAAGTAATCCTTCTCTGGCTGGAAGGTCACAACATTTTGAAGTGATAGAGGGTCTTCTTTATTATACAAAATCTCGGACTACTAGGGCAGAGTTTCGCCCATGTATTCCGCGAACCCTTAGAATGGCCCTTTTAAATGAATTTCATGACAAACCTCTTGCAGGCCATTTAGGTATTCGCAAGACCCGTTGTAAATTGCGGGATGTTGCCTATTGGCCTGGCATGTACCAAAGTGTGCTCGCATACGTTCAATCATGTTACGTGTGTCAGATTAATAATTACCGTAATGTAAGACCGGCCGGTCACTTGAAATCTAGTTCAAGTTCTCATGTGTTTGATATTATTTCAATAGATTTATTGGGACCTTATCCATTATCTGTTAAAAATAAAGCTCGTTACGTTTTAGTACTAACTGATAATTTTTCTAAATATGTTGAAGTTTTTCCCATTAAAGCCGCTACGGCAGAAGTTATTTGTAATGTCTTAGTTAATGAAGTATTTTCTAGATATGGTGCACCTAATAAAGTAGTTTCGGATAATGGTCCTTAATTTATTTCTGACATTTTTGAAAGAATGTGTGCGAGACTACACATTAAACATAAATTCATTTCCCCATATCATCCCCAGAGTAATCCTGCGGAACGCGTTAACCGCACGCTAGTGAAAATGATTGCGACTTTTGTAATGGATCATCATGAAAGATGGGATGACCATTTGGAGCTTTTTGCGTTCGCGCTCCGCTCGTCTGTCTACGAGTCTACTAAAATTACTCCTGCAGAACTTTTTCTGGGTCGCAAAATTAAAACCCCTTTTGAAAATTTAACGGGGATTATCGACGAACTAAACCAGCGACCAACTCCGCAATCAGTACGAATCATGGCAGAAAAAGCTCGTGTTGCAATGCTAGGAGCACAAGCGGCTCAAGCAAGATATTATAATACTAGGCGTAGGGAACCAGATCTTGTCGTTGGAGATCTCACTCTCGTGGAAACGCACTTCCAGTCTTCTGTTTCGCATACTTTAGCGAAGAAATTTGCACCCAGCTACGAAGGTCCATATCGGGTGGCAAATATCTTTGAAAATAATATTGTTCTGGAGAAACCGGACAACCAATTTCAATACGTACACGTTGATCAGTGTCGCAAGTATCATGAACGAAATATCGATTTCATAATCAACCCTACTCAACCTTCTGTTCCACAGACTCAAGAGTCTATATCTCACGATCAACCGCCAGAAATTTTGGACGAACCAACAAACATTTTTGAAGAATCTCCAGTGATTTTTCCTTCACCCTCCCCTCCTCCAGACGGGTTTCCAAACACGCAACCTGATTCTCCCATGAGACCAAGGCTCGAATCGAGTTCTTCGAATACTAGTATCGTTCCTTTCCCGCCAACCATTGCCAAGACTATTGCTGCGCGTTTCCTGATAACTCTGCACCAACGCGGGCTACTTCTTCTTTGAATACCTCGTCAGAAAGTATTCCTATAGGCAAATCTAAACATCGCCCTGCACGACCACTGAATTACAGCAGCGACTCAGAGGCTTCGGACATTTCTGACTTATCAGTTATGAACACTAAATTTCATGTTCCAAACCGTCCAGCACCACCAAAGGCTGGGCGCAAACGTGACTTGTCTCCCCAATCTGCTTCGCCGCAACAGGAACGAAGGCAGAAATCTTTGCATCCGCCCGGGTTTCGCCCCTGGAACCTACGTTCAGGGCAAACAGGGCCGATGCCTGCAGCTACTCTCATGCCACGTGGGCGTAAGCGAAAGCAAACGATGTGGCCGGAGCCACGTCCGTCCAAGAGAATACTGGAAGGACACAACGGGCCCCAGCACAAAGGAACTTCATATCAAAAGCCTGGGGAGCCCGTTCCTATCAGCCGCAAGGATTTCCGGACCGCCAGACTTTAGACGTTCCTGACCGTTCTTCTCAGCCGCAGGGATTTCCGGACCGCCAGACTTCTGACGTTCCTGACCGTTCCCGTCAGCCGCCGGGATTTCCTGACCGACAGCAGACCGATGTTCCAGTTCCATTACAGTCCCTGAAGAGATCCAAGCCACCTGATTTTACCAGTCCGATTAGGCCTGGGAAACGTTATCGCACTAGAGTTTTTTATGCGTCCTCGAGATAAGTAAGTTCTCGTGGACAGGTTCTTTTCTCAGTTTGTTGTTTTTCCTGCACGACCAGTTGGCGTGTCAGAATTTCTTTTTTCGTGTGGGCCTATGCATTCTTTTTTGTGTATATATGTGTGTGGGTTTTTTTTATATTTCTTCTATGTCCATCTACTAATCCAAATTTTTTTATATATCTATGTGCTTAGGGGTAAAATAATAAAATTGTTATTGTTAGGCAGCTCCAGGCAATCTTCGCTGCTGATACAGTTGGTGTGTATTCAACGAATAATGAGAACGTCATTTGAAATTAAAAAAGTGATTCCTGCTAGGCAGAATAAAAGGAAGGTATGCCGATGCAGGTTTGTTTTGTTCAACAATACAAGTTTCACAGACGAATACAGATTTCTTAATTTGTCATGCCAAGTTTGAGATTGTAAACACTGCTACCACCAAACAACAAATCAAAAAAGAGGTCGAGAAACGTCATTCAACGAAGTGTAAGACTTACACTCCAAAATTGATAGGTTTTTCGGAAACAAAAGAAAAAAAAAGGAAAAAAAAAAGAAAAAAAAAGAAAAATTAAGGGGGAGATGATGTAACGTATACTCTATATTCACTTTCCTTTTGATTTTACTATCTCTGGTTATTTTATTTTACTATGTAAATTATCTTCTTACTGAACGAAATATTATTTCACCCGCTGAATGAGATCTGGCAATGAGTGTAAGTCATGACGTGGTGGTAGCTAGTATATAGGCGCGTTCATCGAGACTTAGGGAGAGCTTTTGTTGTTGTTATGAGAGAGCGTTGTTGTTTACGAGGAGAGATTCTTCGTTATTGTAAATCAAGTTGTGTGAGTGCTTTAGTTGACCAAGAGTCTTAGAATAAAGAAGTTACTGTAAGTTTAGTCTTTCTCAATTCATAGTTTTTGTCAGAACTCTGTCTGGCTGTTAGGTTTATAACATTTATTTATAACTATAAATAACCAGCGTTAAGACTTTGTTTACGTTCGTAATTAACTAGTAACAACACCCTTTTGAATTCACTATTTTGAAGCTTAGTACAAGTATATCATTAGCTAGCTGGTAGGAAGAGAATCATTCATATGAATTAGCTTAGCGGAAAGAAAATAAAGCTAATTCATTATAAGGTGATATTGCGTCTCGCGGAAGGTGGGGTCTCGCGAATTACCTTTCAGACATTCTCTCTCCTTTTCCCCTTAATGTCCTATTTCATTAGAATCTTCCACGCAGCCAAGAGTTCGAGGGAAGGGCTCTCGTTGCAAGGGTTGGGGTGCATGAATATTTCGACGCTTTCTCTAGTCAGAGTTCCTCTGTAGTCAGTGTACCGAGCGATCCTCTTCATGTTTTTCCACTTCGGTACTGCGTCATATCGGGCTACTCCTTTGCAAAGCGCTGTTTGTGTTTTTCCTGCTTTAATGTCCCTTATGTGTTCTTTTCCCCTAATTGTAAGGGATCTCTTGGTCATTCCGATGCATGATCGAGACAAGCCATCAGGATATTCTAATGGTATCTCAAACACCCCAGCTCCAGAATTCACGTCAGGGTACTTATGTGTATTTGTTGTTGCTGTGGCGATGGAAATTGGTGATTTAATTACAATGCGTAATCCATGGCGCTTCATAAGGTTCTTAAACACAAACGAAAATTTTTACACCATTCAATACGGAATAAATATTTCAAGTTGTATAATACTAAGGTGTAAGTTCCATTATTGTGATTAATACATGTGTTTATCGTATTAGCACGAAAACTTAGTTATTATGATATTCATGATGATTATGGGAACAATTTGTTTCTTTAGAGGGAGGATTGCAAGATAACTGGAGAGCGGCTAGTCAACATAGGCAATGTTCCTAGTGTTTGTATGTCAAATGCTGTAGTTACATTACTTTGCTGTCATCAATGATGTTTCCACGTGCCAATTTCTGACAAAAAAGAACAGCGGTGCCTCCCCGATGGCGCAGTGGTTTAAGCGATAGTTCCTGATCATTCGTCCGAAAGGGGTCCGGGTTTGAATCCCGGTGAGGCATGGATGTTGTGTTTGTCTAACGGCACTGGCTCTCTCCCTTCCCTGGGACCAGTGGCCCTAAATTAGGGACGGGCGACTGGTTATAGCCCATTGAGTTGCGCACCGTAGTCGTTAAATCTCCAATTAAAAAAAGCTCGTCTTTTGTAAAAACATCGTGATTATGTAATCGGGTTGTCCGTCCGTCTGTAGACACCATATCCCTGTAACTACCAGTCCGATTTGGAAATTCCTTTTTGCATTGGGAAGCCTGAAATACTAGAATGATGGTCCCTTTATTCCATTTATTTTTCAGATTTACAACTTCTCCTCTAGAGGGATTAAATGCAGATGATATCGAATTCAAAACTAATTGTTGTCCACATATTTGCTTCTGAATAATCCGATTGAAAAAATTCTTTCTTTTTCAAAAACAATATTTTTTTATTATTATTACGAGTATTATTATATTATATTACACAGATTTAGACGAACGCAAGAAACGATTCTCCCACCGATGAAATGTGATGTAGCTAAAAAAGACAATCTGCGCATGTGCAAGCTGAAATCTGTTCTCAAGATCGAAAGAACAGCTGAATCGGAAGTGTGTTAGTGAGGGGGGATCGGTAACTGTTGATCTAGAATTTATGAATGTTACAGTCCAGCGTTTTGTAAATCATTTTAAAGCTGTTGTTAATAGCAGATAACCCGTTCTTGGTGTGGCAGGGAAGGAATCAAATTTCGCTACGTCGTGTACTTTATTAATGACGGGAGAAATGATAACATCAAAATGCAATTTTGTAATGGCTTTTCTTAACATTTAGCATCAGGTATATGTTAACCGGGATGTAAGGTCAGGTGATGCGTAACATCACAGCCTCTCCTTGACAAATGTCAACCCCGCCTTCTCGTGGTACATCCTGTTCCCACTAAAGGGGCTCTGACGACCGCCAATAGCGGTATAACTATACCATCGGGATTAGAGGAAATGCTATCCCACACTCACCAACCCGCTTGGCCAGCGTGGTGAGTTATGGCCAAACCCCTCCAAAATGACTCCACAACTTAAATCTTGGCCCTCAGTCTCCGGCAGCTGGAATGTACCCGGCCAAGGCAGCGGCCAGTGCGACATGAAGGCAGAGGGTGCTAAGAATCCCCGGAGGACCGGACTAGGCTGCCATCTGATGCTGACCTTGGCTACGTACAACGGACGCTCCCTATCTTCTGATTCAAGGCTTCTTGAATTGGAAGAGGAACTACAAAGGATCAAGTGGGACATCGTCGGGCTAAGTGAGGTAAGGAGAAAAGGAGAAGATCTCATTGAACTGAAAAGTGGACATCTCTTCTACTATCGTGGGACAGATACTGGCAGAACTAGTGGTGTTGGATTTATAATAAACAAGAAACTGAAGGATAAAGTTGTAGAAGTTGAAAGTTCCTCTGACAGAGCTGCACGACTCGTTATCCAACTCTCGAGAAGATACCAGGCTCAGATTATTCAAACTTATGCACCCACCACAAGTCATGCTGAAGAAGAAATTGAAGAATTTTATGAGGAAATTCGTGATCTAAATAATAAAGGTAAGCAGCACTTGAAGATAATTATGGGAGATTTCAATGCAAAAATAGGGCAACGGCAACAGAATGAAACTGCAGTAGGTAAATTCGGTCACGGCAACAGAAACCAGCGTGGAAATACTCTCGTAGAGTTTGCAGAGGCAGAAGGGTTTTTCATCTTGAACTCCTTTTTCAAGAAAAAGCCACACAGGAAATGGACATGGAGACATCCAAATGGGACGACAAGTGAAATTGATTTTATTATGTGTAACAAAAAATTCATCATAGAAGACTGCAGTGTGCTAAACAAGTTCAACACAGGCAGTGACCATAGATTGGTGAGATGTAAGATGCACCTCAACACTAAACTCGAACGTAGCAAGCTCATAAGACAAACAAAATGTATTGACATAACCAACCTTAAAAAACACCATAATACCTTCAAATTGGAACTGAAGAACAAATTCTCTGCTTTAGAAGGCCTAACATCGGAAGAAGTGGATATTTCAGAAGTTAACAGAAAAGTAACCAAAGCTCTTATGGAAACAGCAACAAAATTAGCTGGGTCTAAGAACAAATTGCATGTGAACAAATTATCAGGAAAAACCAAAATGTTGATGCAAAAAAGAAGAGTGATGAGGACAACTAAAGAAGATGTGACTTCCAAAGTGGAATATATAGAGCTATGCAAGACAGTACGAAAAAGTGTCACTGAAGACGTAAGGAAATTCAACTGTGAACTAGTAAGGAAAGCAATTGAAAACAACCAAAGCCTAAAGATAGCAAAGGGACATCTCAGTAAGGGGAAAAAACAGATTATGGCACTGAGAAAAGAAGATGGTTCTGTAACAAGAAATAGAGGAGAAATTTTGACAAGAGTGAAAGATTTCTACTCCAAATTATATGAAAGCGATGATACATGTACTCCAGACATCATGAAAGGTACCGGTACCAGAGTTCTTCCAGTCCTTCCAGCAGAAGTTGCACATGCAATCAAGAACATGAAGCGGGGAAAAGCTCCAGGAGAAGATGGAATTACTATAGACATCATACAAGAAGCAAGTGGAGAAATCGAAACAGTACTCGCCCAAATTTTCACTCGATGCCTTAATGAAGGGAAAATTCCTGAGGATTGGAACAACGCTACAATGATCTTGCTACATAAAAAAGGTGACATTGAGGATCTCAGGAACTACAGACCTATCAGCCTCCTATCAGTGGTTTATAAAATCTTCACAAAAGTTCTTTCACACCGCTTGAAGGTGACACTGGACATGGCTCAACCGAGAGAACAAGCTGGATTCAGGAGTGGCTACAGCACAATAGATCATATCCACGTACTGAGAGAACTAATTGAAAGAGCGAGGGAATATGAGCTTCCATTGTGCATGGCTTTTATCGATTATGAAAAAGCCTTTGATTCGGTGAAACCATCAGCAGTTGCAATGGCTCTGAAATCCTGCGGTATTGAAGATGCATACATTAATATTATTAATAACATCTATGAAAATGCAAGTGCAAAGATTCGGCTGTTTGAAAATACAACACACATAAAAATTGGAAAAGGAGTGAGACAAGGTGACACCATATCTCCGAAGCTCTTTAATGCCACATTGGAAAATGTCTTTCAATCACTGAACTGGGAAAACAAAGGGATAAAGATTAATGGAGATTATCTAACCCACCTTCGTTTTGCTGATGACATAGTCATTTTTGCAACTACCCCATCAGAGCTACAGAGTATGATCCAGGAACTTGCTGACAAGAGTAAAGAAGTGGGATTAAAAATGAACTTTCAGAAGACAAAAGTGATGTACAATGCTTTTACAAGAAATGAAGATTTATCGATTGATGGAGAAAAGCTGGAGATAACAGACACGTATGTTTATCACGGACAGCAGATATCAAGTGAGGGTCACATTGGTGAAGAAATTAATCGGCGTACAAAACTTGCCTGGAGAGCTTTTGGAAGAAACAGCATAATTTTCAAGAGCAATATGCCATTATGTCTTAAAAGAAAAGTGTTTGATCAATGCATCCTTCCAGTGCTTACGTATGGTGCAGAGACGTGGACCTTAACTAAAAGAGACATACAAAGGCTGCAGACAACTCAAAGCAGCATGGAGAGGTGCATGCTTGGTGTAACCAGGAGAGATAAGAAGAGGAACACGTGGATCCGAAAAATGACAAGAGTCTAAGACATCATGATCAGAGTTAAATCCCTGAAATGGCAATGGGCTGGACATACTGCCAGAAGAACAGACCATCGATGGACAGCCGAAATTTTAGATTGGATTCCAAGGGACAGGAAAAGACCCAGAAGAAGACCACATGGAAGATGGGTGGATGAAATTCGAAAGTATGCGGGAGTGACATGGAGGAGACTGGCACAAGACAGACCGTTGTGGAGGAAACTTGGGGAGACCTTCGTCCAGCAGTGGATTGATAATGGTTGACAATGATGATGATGATGATATGTTAACCATCGTTGCGCCACTTGATCGGACAGCAATGGGTGTGATTGCTACCGTCACCCATTTTCGTTACATCGATATACACTGAGTGGCCACTTTATTATGACCACCCCTTCAGTACTTCGTTGGTCCACTTTTTGCCCTTAATACTGCGGCGATTCTTCGTGGTATGGACTCCACTAGATGTTGATAGGTGGTTTGTGGAATCTGAGACCATGCTTGATGAATAGCACTTTCCAGGAGTGTGAGATTGCAGGGTTGTGGATCCAGCTGTCTGATGGCTCGTTCAACTTCATCCCACACATTCTCAATGGGGTTCAGATCTGGAGATTGTGGGGGCCACCTAAGCAAAGTAAACTCATCGGCATGTTCCTGAAACCAATCCTGTACAATACGAGCACTATAGCAGGACGCATTATCTTGTTGAAAGTAGCCATCGCCATTGGGATAAACCATCCACATGATGTTTAGATATGATGTGCCAGTCAGACGTTGATCAACACGAATTAAAGGGCCCAAAGCATGCCAGGAAAACATTTCCCAAACCATAACGTTGCCTCCACCAGCTTGAAGGGTTGTAGCAATGCATTTGTGGTCCATGCTTTCGTGCTGTTTCCGCCAAATTCTCACTCGGCCATCGGCATGGTGCAACTGAAAACGTGATTCATCGGACCACATAATTTGTTTCCAATTATCGACTGTCCAATCCTTGTGCTTCTGTGTGAACTGGAGACGTTTTCTCTTGTTAGCTGCAGACAGCAAAGTTGTTCGAACAGGCCTTCGGCTGGCATATCCCATCCCATGCAGTGTATGGCGAACAGTGCGTGCAGAGATCATTTGAGGGGATCCTTGATTAAAATAGTCTGCAATTTGCTGCACTGTTGCCCTTCTGTTGTCTGTTACCAGTCTGGGCACTCTCCGTTCCGTCCGAGCAGTCACTAGTCGATGACGACCATACGTTGCACGTAGAAACCCAGTTTTTTTTTTTTTTTGGCTGACAGTCCAGTCTTTAAACATTTTAGCAACAGCTGCTCTGGAACATTTCTCGAATGCGGCGGTTTCGGTGATACTCGCTCCACGGCTCCGAGCTCCTACAATCATCACACTCTGAAATTCCGTCAAATCGCATTTTGTACCCATCTCGTCACCCAAAAATCACTTCTACTACTGTCGTGAGCACTAAGCTTTCCCTTTTGTACTAGCCTCGCTCTCTGGCGGGAACAGCGTGCAGCCATAGCTCATTTGCTTAAAACTGTCAGTTGGTCATCATAAAGTGGCCACTCAGTGTATATATGTTTACTGAGAATTTACTTTAGTACTGCAGGAGGAAATGCTAAGCATCAAAAACTTCGACTTCGAGATTTGCGCAAAAGTACACAGTTTCACCGGACCATGATTTGGCAATTTCCATTGTCTTTGTGTGTCAGTCAATGGCGTCGTTTTCCTATATTGATGACTGAAAGAGCCCGAACATAGATAACAGGCAGTAGCATATATCATAAAACCAACACTTCCAATGATGTTTTACTAATCTGATATGTCTTGTATTTGTCTCTTTAATCGAATGAGATCAGGAAAAAGAAATTTTAACCGTTAACCGGCTTTAACACATTTACTCGGTATTAGCAAAATGGGCTGAAATCATTCCGCGCGAGTACATTCACTGTCTAGGAAGTGGGCCAAATGCTGTTGGAACGAGAGAACATGCATATGAGAAAGTGTTGCTTTCCCCAAAGGTTTGTACTTCGAAGAAGGTTAATTAGGAATACATTATACATCTAAGATGTGAACCTTCATGTGAGAAAGTGTTTCTTTCCCCATAGGCTTGTAATTCGAAGAGGTCAGTTAGAAATATATTCTCTGTCTAAGAAGTGGTCCAAACGCTGATTGAACGAGTCAACCTATATACGAGAAAGTGTTGCTTTCCCCATAGGTTTAAAATTGGAAGCAGTCAATCAGGAATATATTCTCTGTGTAAAAAGTGGTCTGATTTCGGGGGAACGAGTGAACCTGCATATGAAGAAGTGTTGCTTTCCCCATAGGTTTGTAATTCGAAGAGGTTAATCAGGAATATCTTCTCTGTCCAAGACGTGGGCCAAATTCGGTGGAACAGGTGAACCTGCATATGAGAAAGTGTTGTTTTCGCCATAGGCTTGAAATTCGAAGAGGTAAATTAGGAATATATACTCTACCTCAAACGTGGACCAAACTAAGTGGAACGAGTGAACCTGCATATGAGAAACCGTTGCTTTCACATAGGCTTGTAATTACCTCAAAACACGGCTCTAACAATAGCAACGCATCTATGGGATTAGAGAGATGTTGCTTCAGCCACTTTTTACACAGCGGCGTGATGTCCGTGTTTGGAAGACTAGCACTGCCGAATTACACCTGGGACATGGGGCAGAGAATAAAGGACTACAAGCGGGGGCTTATAGGGAGAAAACAAGTGTTTGAGTCACTTCTACCCAGTGGCATGATGTCCATGTCAAGAGGAACAGCCCTTCCTCATAATGCCTTAGTCCGTGTAGCAGAGAATAAAGGAAAAGAAAGGATCTCTTATAAGTAGATAAAATATATTTGGGTTACTTGTTTCTAACTAGTGGCATGATGACCATGGCAAGCTCTATCCTCATAATGCCTTGGACCCTGGAGCAGAAAATAAAGGACAATAAGGTAGCTCTTATAAGGAGAGAAAAGATTATTGTGTCACTTGTTTCAATCCTGTGGCATGATGTCAATGCTAAAACCCCTCCTGATAATGCTTTGAGTCATGGAGCAGAGAAAAAAGCACACGAAGGATCTCTTATAAGAAGAGAAATGACGTTTGACCCACTTGTTTTTATCCAGTGGCATGATGTCCGTGTAAAGGGAAGTAGCACTTCCGCATTATACCTTGCGTCATGGAGCAAAGAATAAAGAAGTGCTAGCGACTGCTTATATGGAGAGAAAAGATAATTGAATCATTTCTACCCAGTGGCATGATGTCCATGTCAAAGGGACTTGTCCTTCCTAATAACGCCTTCGATCATGGAGTAGACAATGAAGGACAAGAAGGGATCTCTTATAAGGAGAGAAAAAATGTTTGAATCACTTGTTTCTACCCAGTAGCATGATGTCCATAAGGACCTTCCTCACAATGCCTTGAGTCATGGAGCAGATAATAAAGGACAAGAAGATAGCTCTTGTAAGGAGAGAAAAGAAGTTTGCGTAACTTGTTCCTACCCAGTAGCATGATGTCCATGTAAAGGCTCTTCCTCATAATGCCTTGGGTCATGGAGCAGATAATAAAGGAGAAGAAGATAGCTCTTGTAAGGAGAGAAAGAAGTTTGCGTCACTTGTTTCTACCCAGTGACGTGATGTCCATGTCAAGGCTCTTCCTCATAATGCCTTGGGTCATGAAGCAGAGAATAAAGGAATAATATTCTTTTTTCTCTTGTAAGGAGAAAAAAGAAGTTTGCGTAACTTGTTTCTACCCAGTAGCATGATGTCCATGTCAAGGCCCTTCCTCATAATGCCTTGGGACATGGAGCAGAGAATAAAGGATAAGAAGGGATCTCTTATAAGGAGAGAAAAGATGTTTGAGTCACTTGTTTCTACCTAGTAGCATGATGTCCATTAGGCCCTTCCTCATAATGCCTTGGGACATGGAGCAGAGAATAAAGGATAAGAAGGGATCTCTTATAAGGAGAGAAAAGATGTTTGAGTCACTTGTTTCTACCTAGTAGCATGATGTCCATTAGGCCCTTCCTCATAATGCCTTGGGACATGGAGCAGAGAATAAAGGATAAGAAGGGATCTCTTATAAGGAGAGAAAAGATGTTTGAGTCACTTGTTTCTACCTAGTAGCATGATGTCCATTAGGCCCTTCCTCATAATGCCTTGGGACATGTAGCAGAGAATAAAGGATAAGAAGGGATCTCTTATAAGGAGGGAAAAGATGTTTGAGTCACTTGTTTCTACCTAGTAGCATGATGTCCATTAGGCCCTTCCTCATAATGCCTTGGGACATGGAGCAGATAATAAAGGACAAGAAGATAGCTCTTGTAAGGAGAGAAAAGAAGTTTGCGTCACTTGTTTCTACCCAGTGGCGTGATGTCCATGTGAAGGACCTTCCTCATAATGCCTTGGGTCTTGGAGCAGAGAATAAAGAACAAGAAGGGATCTCTTATAAGGAGAGAAAAATGTTTGAGTCACTTGTTTCTGCCCAGTAGCATGATGTCCATAAGGCTCTTCTTCATGATGCCTTGGGTCATGGAGCAGAGAATAAAGGACAAGAAGGGATATCTCATAAGGAGAGAAAAGATGTTTGAGTCACTTGTTTCTACCAAGTGGCATGATGTCCATGTCAAGGCCCTTCCTCATAATGCCTTGGACCATGGTTCACAGAATAAAGTAACAGAAGGGAGCGCTTATAAGCAGAGAATAAGGATTCAGAAGCGAGTTGTGACAGGTTTATGGTTGGTTTTGCTGAGATGATTGATGACAAAAGAATTATTTTGCCATAGATTTTGTAAAACTGGGTCGCTATGTGAACATTTGCATCTGGGGAGCTCAGGAAATTTCGGGCACCATTCGGTTCTTGCATGTCGGACGCTTAAACGGTTAAGGGAAAGATTGGTTTTCATATTAAATATCGAATTAGAGAGCAAATTTCTCATTGCTTTCTAAGTTATCGGTCAGAAATGACACCTTAATCACTGAGTTTATGATTGGATTATTGGAACAGCATGTCGTAGTCATTAGCACACGATAAATGGGAATGCGATTCAAGAAAATGCTTAATATTTCTCTTAAGCGTTTTTAAAAACGTATCTTATTTTTGCCTCACCCGTATTTCAGATCATACAGGAAAGAGAGAGACAGCAAGAATTGTTTTGATCATTGATCACATTGTCTGTTTTTGTGTGGAAAGGCTTTGCGTGTGGGAAAAAAGGGTTAGTAGTTCGTTACACAATGTATGTATGCTGCACATTCTGTGCAACAGAACTGTTTGTTTTATCTCTCCTCACTTCGATCCTTTCCTTGTGAAGAGGAAACCGGTTGATATTTCCATTTCCTCCTTACATAACTAGCGATCCTTCGTTTTGATAAAGAACTAGTTATTCTGTTACGTAATTTCATAAATACTAAATACTTTCAAGGAATAAAGTTGCGGAATAATTTCATAAAAAAGGAATCAGGGTTATTTTATTTCATAACAAGTTTGTAAAATCATGCAATACCCTGCTTATAATACGCTTTCCAACATGCCAGAAATCATTACTCAAGTTATCACTCAAGTTATGAGAATAATGGCTGTGGAATAAATCTCGGTCCTGTGCCCTGACCTTTGATCCCATTTCGATGATATTCAACAGACCGGTACGGTATACCTCCGAAATAACATGATAAAGTTTTGACGCAATCGAAGCATTTTTGTGTAAGTTATGATGCATAAGGGCTCATGGGATAGATCCCAATCCTGTGTCCTTACCTTTAACCCCATTTCGCCCATGTTCAATAGAATTTGTCCCCAGGTATGCCCCTACAACATACTAATATTTCATCTAAATCGAAGCATTTTTACGTAAGTTATGACGCATAATGGCGATGGAAGTGATTCCGATCCTATGTACTGACCTGACCTTTGACCCCATTTCGCCCATTTTCAATAGGGTTTGTTCCCAGGTACCACATACTAAAATTTCATCGAAATCGAACCTTTTTTACGTTAGTTATGACGCATAATAGCAGTGGAATGGATTCCGCTCCTATGTACTGACCTTTGACCCCATTTCGTCCTTTAAATAGGGTTCCTTCCTAGGTGATTCCCTACCAGATACTAAAATTTCTTCAAAATCGAACGATTGTTACGCGAGTTATCCTGCGGACGGGAACACACACATAACGCGTGACATAATGAGACAGATGGCGTGACCGCGCGCCAACATTCTCAAACGTGACATTGTGATGTCATAAGATTTCTAAGCATTGGTAACATTAATGGAACGACGCCATGACATTAAAAACGTTGTAATTCGGGGTGGTTATTTAACCCACTAAACGAATTTTCCTAAAGTCGAGATCAAGCTAAATCGATTTCTAGTACCAGAAAACGGTAGGTTAACGACTTTCATCAAAATTCTTGGAGCCGTTTTCAAAATAAAATATACATACATACAACAATTGCTACTTTAAGGTGGACGTCAAGTAATTTTGATTCCTATACTTCCAATGGAAAAACTTCTGTACACATTTTCTTCACAATTAATGCGTTCCCAAGGATGAAAATTTGAACATCGATTAAAATAGCTTCATTTCATAACTTGGAATACTTAAAATTTTCTAAACCATAACCGTAATTATGCAATCCAACATTTATTTGTCCACTGACGTCATCAAAGTACAGGTCGCGCCATCTTTTTTCTGGTTTCAACACCACCAAAGGAAAGGTTATTGTTTTTTAATATAATTATGCTTATGTTTTAGAAAATGTTAAGTATTCCAAGTTATAGTATGAAGTCATTTTAATCGATGTTCAAATTTCCATCCTTGGGAACACACGAATTGTGAAGGAAATATGTACAAAAGGTTTTCCATTGGAAATATAGGAAGCAAAATTACTTGACGTCCACCTTAAGTGTGTGGGATAAGGGCAATGGAATGGATTCCGATCCTATGTGCTGACGTTTCACTCCATTTGTCCCATTTTCAATAGGATTCCTCTCCAGGTGGACCCCTACCACATACTAAAATTTCATCGAAATCGAACCATTTTTACGCATGTTATGACGCATAAGGGCAATGGAATGCATCCCGCTCTTATGTCCTGACCTTTGACTCCACTTCACGCATTTTCAATAGGATTCGTCCGCAGGTGGTCCCGTACCACATACTAAAATTTCATCCAAATCGAACCATTTTTACGTGAGTTATCGTGCCGACAGACGGACGGGAAAAGCTGGAGCATATACGCTTCTTCAACTTACGGTTGGAAAGCGTTAAAAAAGGAACAAATAAATTACAAGAAAGTAACTGCGCCAACATGAATATAGCTTCTGGTGAACTTCTGCATAATTAGTGTGCTAACTACATCAATGCTCGCTATTTGAGTGCTCGAGAAGGCATGTGGCGTTTGCTGGAATAATCTATGCATAAACGCTTGCATGTAGTGCTAAGATTGCCTGTGCGTTTACCACAGGAGCAGCTTATAAGTTTCGAAAAAGGCCACGAACAGGAAGCTCTTGATGCTGCACGACTTAACCGCACTAAACTTGAGTTTGGGTTTTATCTAAATGAGATTGATGCTACTGCACGTCAGTATTATTACCCTAAGATCACATACCACTTTGCCTATGAAAACAACACCTTGAAGTGACGCCAAAGAGGAGGAAACTCTGTTGTTGGTTTTATCTAAATGCAATTGACACACTGTTGGAATCAAAGACCAGGAAAGATTCTACCTTCGCCTATTCTTACTTCATGGCCCTCCGGCCAACAGCTTGGAATTTCTTCGAATAGTGGATGGTACTGTATATGGCACATTAAAAAGGCAGCATTCCATCGTCATTTGCTGGATTCAGATGAAGAATAGGAGCGTTGCTTGCAAGAGTCAGCAACCTACAGTATCATATGCCAAGCCAAATGCGCCAGACACTTGCATATATCTGTTCCTCTTGCATGCCAACCAACGCCCTTGATCTTTGGTCTAAGTATTAAAAGATACACTATACTGACAAAAGTAACCAGAGACCCCGTCAAAGGCAAATGAACGGATCCGTTGCGTTGTTAAGATGCGCGGTAAAGCTGCAAACGGTATAAAACAAGCCTGCAGCTGACCGCGATCATATCGCACTGTGAGGTTGATTGAAAATGTCGCGGGAGAAGAGAACTGCCTTTGAGAAAGGAAAGATTGTTGGGTGTTATATTAGTGGGTTGTCCATAAGAGAAACCGAGGGGCGTTTTAACATACCCAAGTCAATTGTATTGGATGTAATGAATAAGTGGGAGATACAGGCATGGAACTCCATCCCACAAACTGACATCCAGCACCTGTACGACACAATGCATGAAGGTTTGCGTGCTTGCATTTAACATTCTGGCGGTTACACCGGTTATTAATGTACCAGCATTTCACATTTAAAATGGCTCTTCTCACGCTTACTTTAAGCTGTTATCTTGAAACCTTAATCGATTAAATATGTTACCTATACAAATGTATTGCCGCCATTTCATTCCTCTACAACTATTTTTTCGTGGTGTTGGGTTTTTTTTCCGTCAGTGTATATTGTTCAGATTTAGATGAACACAAGAAACGATCATGACGCAGATGAAATGTCATGTAGCTACGGAAATCCATCTGCGCGTGCGCTAACTAAAATATGATCTCAACGTGGAAACAAAAGCTGAATCGCAAGGGTGTTAGAGAGATAGATAGATAACTTCTTATCTAGAATATTTACGGGTTACACTCCATCGTGTTACATATTAGTTTACAGATCTTCGGGCGGTCGGGAGGAAGCCATATTTCACTAGGGCGCATGCCTTACTACTGTTGGGGAATGACGCATAGCATCAAAATACATTTTTGTAATGGCTTTTATGGTATGAAAATTAACATAAAGAAAACAAAAACGATGTGAGTCTCCAGGAGATCAGGAAATTTTAAGGTGATGGTGAATAGCAAGTGAGACTATAGAAATACCTCGAAAGCAGAATCCAAGAAAATGGAAAATGTGACATGGAAATGAAAGAAATAATTAATAAAGGAAAATATGCATTTTATGACATGAAAAACTTGTTTATTAATAAAATGAATAAAAATTTAAGGAAAATGCTTATTAAGTGCTATATTTGGAGTACAACTTTAAACAAGGGATAAACGTGGACAATCGGGAATAAAGTAGCTAAAATGTTGGTGGCTTTTGAAATGTAGTTATGGAGAAGATTGGGAAAAATAAAGTGGATTGAAAAAATTACCAATGATAAAGTATTGCAAAGAGTTGAAGGAGAAAGGGGTATAGTAATGACCATAAGAAAAAGAAAATATAACTGGATAACACATGTTTTAAGAGGAGACAGCCTATTGAAAAGAATGATAGAAGGAAAAATTGAAGGGAAGCGACCGGGACGAAGGAGACGACTAATGATGCTTGATGATATAATAGGCACAGAAAGCTATCAATAATTGAAGGATGTAGCAAGGTACAGGGGAAACTGGAAGAAAATAATTTGTTGAGTTAGCGTTGGACCTGTAAAAAGACAGAACACTAAACCTTTTCATCTTTCACAAAGAAAAAATATGCTGACCTTCGTGATCTCTCGGAAAAATTAAAGGGAATTTCTGTTCTTGAAAATATCACACATACTGATGAACTAAAGAATATCTTCAAAGTTAAAAATTTAAAAACTCAAATAAAATTAGAAAATATACTGAACACACCAGTTGTGAAATCTATTTGGAAACAACAAATACAAAAAAATTAGGAACACACATTCGCAATTTAAATTTCCGTATTTCACATAGCATCTTTCCTAATCATAAATGGCTGCATATAATTCATTTATCAAAGGACGCATACTGTAAATACTGTGCACTTTTAGGAGCCACTGAACACATTTTTGTAGAATGCAACTTTGCAAAATATGGAAAAAAATTTCTTAAATTTAACAGAAGATTTAAATAATAATCAAATTCTATATCATGTACTATTAAAATATAGTAATTTAAAAAATGATGCAATACATTATTTAATAGCCTTAACAAAATGTAATGCTTGTAAAAATTGAACCTTAATGTCTTACAAACAAAAAATCCAAATGCAGAACAAATGGAACTAGCAGTTAAATGTAATTTTCGACGAGTGTTAAAATTTGAAACTAGAAAATATGGAGTAAATAAGACTTTTAAGAAATGGGTATCATTAAAACCAATAGTTTACAGAAAAGTAAATAATGTTCTCAGTAAAATATTGGAATAAGATAATACAAATAATAAAAAATAATATAAAACTGAAATTAAAAAAAAAAGGATCCAGAAATAAACATTTATGTTGTGAATCTTTAATTTTCCTGTGGCAACTTTGTCTTTAAATGTTTACTATCTTTCTAAATTATTTTTATTTTTTCCCTTTTTTAAAGAATTTCTTCACTTTTTAATGCTTCCTAAAGGAGTGATACTAAATGAATTGTAGAAATCCGGTTCCGGGTCGTTCTTCCTGGTTAGTCTCCCTCCCACAAAGTTGATGAGAAAGAGCTGTATGGATGAATAATCGAAAATAATTACAACAAATTTCATAAATATTTTTATTGGATCCATAAGAACTTAGATTTTGTAGTAGATGAGAAGTATATTTCGGTTTCTGTTGTGCTCTTTTTTTAACCTGAAACCATTTATTTTTAAATACATATGATAGTTTTATATAAATAAATAAGTGGTTTAAATTACTAAATGCGTAAATGTTATAAAAGAGTGTAAAAGTTGTGTATAAATGTGAAATAGGAAAACAAATGCATAAAATCTTACTAATTCTTTATTAATCCCTCATTGGGCATGAGAATAAAAATAAAGAAACAGAACACTAATTATGATGATAATGAATGGCGTTTATCACATTTAGCATCAGGTACATGCTAACTATTGTTGCGTCACTTGATGGGACAGCTCTCAAAAATAAGATTGCATTAGTGGTTCTGAATACTTCCTTCCCTATTTTCGTTACATCAATAGTTTTTACTTGGCATTTATTTTAGTACTGTGGTCAAAGATGCACAGCACCAGAAACTTCGACATTTCCACAACAGAATACATTTTGTTTCGCCCGAACATATTTGACAATTTCCATTGTGTTTGCGTGTCAGCCAATGGCATATCTTGCCTGCGCTGCTGACTTAAACAGCCCTAACATACATAAAATTGATTAGCATATCTCGTAAAACCAACGTTCCCAATGACATTTTCATCATGTGATAAACTTTGTATTTGCCTTGTGAAAACTCACGTTTCTCCGTGACGCGATCGAAAACGCACCCCCTCACTCCGGAGTAAGTTGCTCTTCCGACTAAGCTACACGGACAGAATGTATCGCTGCAAATTTGTCGCCTTGGCATGTGCTTCTCCTCCGTAGTACGTTACATCTTCTTAAATTAGACTGGATAAGGAAAAAAGAAATAGAACCGTTTAACCAACTGAAACACATTTAGTCTGGATTAGCAAAAGGAGCTGAAATCATCCGGAGCGAGTACATTCGCTGTTTAAGAAGTGGATCGTATGCGGCTGGAACGAGTGAACTGGCATATGAGAAAATATTGCCTTCACTTTAGCTTTGTTATTCAAAGTTATCATCTCAGAGAATAATGGGCACTTTTCCTTTGTATTTACATACTAAATATGCTATAACAATAGCAACAAACCTAAGAAAGGAGAGGCATGATTAAACAACAAGGAACTGTACACCAACTATACTTAAATAGTATAACTATACTAGTAATCCCAATTTCTTGGTGTCCAATAGAAAATCGAAGTTTTTCAAGGAAGGCAGAGAGCAAACTGAATTATAGAACGCTTCAACAATTTGTACGCGGTGACTTGACATTAAGCGAAGAGATGTTAACGTAATTACATAAATGGCGCTCCACAGGGATCATCGCTTTCCGCCGTCATCGTGGAAGCAATACTTCTCCCAACTGAGCAACTGGCACACCAGTCTAATACTTGGTAGGTCTCCCACGAGAGCGCATGACTGCACAAATATGACGGGGCATGGACTCCACTAGCTTCTGGAAATATGCTGTAGGCAATGCACACTATACTTCTTGCAGAGCGTTCACAATTCGGGTGTATTCGGATCTCAGATTTTCGCGTTCGATAGCGCGTTGCATGGCATCCCAAATGTGTTCTATCACGTTCAAATCTAGGAACTTGGGTGGGAACGGCAACACTCCAAACTCAGAAGAATGCTCTTCTAACCATAATGGGGCGTCCCGCCACTTTTGTGGAGGTGCATTGTTCTGTTGCAAGAGGTCCAACCCATCAGCATGAATGAAGGACATGAACGGGTGTACCTCGTCAGAAAAGATGCGCACATAGCGTTGCCAGGTCACATATGTTTGAAGACGTAACAGGGGTCAAAGTGAATTCCAGTTAAACACACCCCATACCATTATGGACCCCCCACCAGCCGGTACAGTTCCCTTTTGACAGGCGGGATCCATGGCTTTATGGGGTTTGCGCCACACACGAATCTTTCCAATTGCCCGATACAGTTGGAAACGCGAATCGTCAGACCAGGCTACTTGTTTCCAGTCATTAAGTGTCTAGTGGCGGTGTTGCGATGCCCAAACCAGGCGCATAGCTCTGTATCGTGCACATATCAAGGGGACTCGAGTTGGGCGTCGGCTCCCAAAGCCCATATCGTACAGGGTACGTTGCACGGTCCGGACGCTGATGCCTGCTGCATTGAATTCCGATTATACCTGCGAGAATGTTGCACGCCTCTCGCGTAATACGATTCTTGACAGCCGACGATGGTCACATTCACCCATTGTCTTTTTACGGCCACATTGGTATCGTAGGTTGGAGGTTTTGCCGGAATTCTTGTAGTCACGGTACACCCTTGCAATGGTCGTCCGTGAAATTCCGAACTTCGTTTCTACCTCCGAAATACTATGGCCCATCTCACGAGCGCCAAGTATGACACCGCGTTGAAAATCGCTTAAATGGTTATTACTTGTCATTCTCATGCCGAAAACAGCTCTGACCGCTGGCAAGGATGTCAATCGTTTTATATACCCACTGGCGGAAGCAATCGAGTACGTGGATAGGAGACGTATTTTGCATAAGCTCGTATGTACCAGTTTTTCTGGTACTTCAGTGTATTATCACCAAAATCACCACAAGGCCTACCACCTGGCTAAGATATGCGGACGATGTATTTTTCACATGGCCTCACGGAAAGGAGACTATCTTGGTTTTTCTAGATAAAATCAACTATATTCATCCTACGATCAATTTCAGCTTGAGCTCGAAACCTTGCATTATATGGATGTTTTACTGAGTAAATCACCTGACAATTGCTTCGTGCACAAGTCTATTACAAACACACATCCGTCCCCAACCTGATTCTGCACGCTGATTACAATAGTTCGCGAATCCGAGGAGCCTTTGCCTGCCGTCTCCTTAGATGTTCCTTCTGGGCAATGCGAATGGAAAAACGTTATCGACTTGGCCAATGAGGCAGGATACACCCCGAACCTGGTACATTGCAATATCGAGAAACCCAGAACCAGTCCTATCAATCTTTCTATGCCACAGCTAAGCTACCTGTGTTCAATTCCCTATATACCAAATGTTTCCTATCAGCTCAAGAAAGCGCTTAAGAAGATGACCTCAGTGTTAGCATCAGGTCTCCGATGTCTTCATATACCATTCTTAAGGAAAACACCGACAAGACCCCACCTTCCAATGAAGCAGGGATTTATGCTATTCCTATACAATATACGAACGGCAGTAAGCGATTCTGCATTGTAATAATTAAACGTTCCTTTAGAATTACAGTCAACTAATATAAAAAGAACATAAAGGAGGGCAAAGAAATCACGGCCCTCTTCAGAGAAGTCAAGTTCAATTCCTCTTCTCCTATGTGGGATGACGTAAAAAATCAGTTTCCTACTCTACCCTCAAATCTACTGCCATTCGCGAAACTTTGGAGATCATAAGCAACAGCGAATCACGCAACGATAGCGTCTCGCTGGAGTTGCCACGAGTTTATAGCCAGTTCTTCAAGTAATGAATGCCTCTTTTTTGCTTTCAATCATTCCGCATGTTAAACGAGCGTAACGCCTCGTGCCTTTGAATTCTTGATTACGTTTGTATCTTTTCGTTTATTGTCAACTGAAGTCACCGTGTTCAAATTTTTGAAGCGTTCTATTGTTCAATTTCCCGTTTCCTGTCTACCTTTCTTGTAGAAGCCATCTGGTTGATCTGCGAAAGCTTGGAAACTTTGATTTCTATTTTACACCAAAAAATTCGGATTCCTAGTACTATTTGACAGAGATTATGTTTGAGCCCCTTCTTTCTACCCAGTGGCATGATATCCGTGAAAGGAGGACTAGCACTGTAGCACCATGCCTTGAGTAATGCGGCAGAGAATAAAGAACTTCTAGGAAGTACTTATATAGAGCGAAAAGATGTGTCGGCCACTTCTTTTTACCCAGCTGCAAGATGTCTGTGTAAGGGGAGTAGCACTACCGCATTTCGCCTTGAGTCATGAAGCAGAGAATAAGAGACTACAAGAGAGCATTTATATACAGTAACAATAAAAACAAAATGTTTGAGTCAGATACAGTATTTTTATCCAGTGTCATGGTGTCCGCGTCGGGGAGACTACTCTTCCCCTTAGCATGCCTTGGGCTTTGAGCCATGGAGAAGAGAATAAATGACTAGAAGAGAGCTCTTATAAGGTGAGACAAGATGTTCGAGTCATTTTTCCTACCCAGTGGTACGATACCGTTTCAGGGGAACTAGCACTACCGCATCCTGCCTTTGCTCTTGGAGCAGAAAATAAAGTACTACATGAGATTACTTATAAGGAGAGAACAGATGTTTTGAGTCAATAGTTTCTACCCAGTGGCATCATGCCCGTGTCATTGGGACTAGATTTCTGCATCATACGATTTATCTTGGAGTAGGGAACAAAGGATTGAAAGAAAGCGTTTATAAGAAGCGAAAAGATGTTTGAGGTACTTGCTTCTAAACAATGGCATGATATCCGTTTCAGGGGGACTAGCACTTCCGTATCATGGCCTGGGTCATAGAGTAAACAATAAAGCACTATAAGGGTGCGCTTATAAGGAGAGAAAAAATGTTTGAGTCATTTTTTCTACCAGCAGAGTGATGTCTGTCTCAGGGGGACTAGCACTTTCGCATCATGGCTTGGGTCATAGAAAACAGAATAAAGGACTATAAGGGAGCGTTCATAAAGAGAGAAAAAATGGAAAATGACCAAGTCATTAGTTTCTGTCCAGTGGCATGATACCAGTGTCTGGGTGACCAGCACTTCCGCATCATGGTCTAGGCTTTAGAGTATAGAATAAAGGACTATAAGGGAGCGCTTGTAAGGAGCGAAAACGTGTTTGAGTCATTTGTTTCTACCCAGTGGCGTGATGTCTATGTCAGGGGGACCAGCACTTCCGCATCATTGCTTGGATCATAGATAAGAGAATAAAGGACTATATGCTAGGGCTTATAAGGAGAGAAAAGATGAAAAATGATCAAGTCATTTGTTTCTCTCCAGTGGCATGATGCCTGTGTCAGGGGACCAGCACTTGCGCATTATGGCTTTGGTCATAAAGCAGAAAAAAAGGACTATCAGCGAGCGCTTATAAGGAAGCCAAAGATAAAAAATGACCAAGTCATCTGTTTATGTCCAGTGGCATGTTGCCTGTGTCAGGGAGACCAGCACTTGCGCATCATGGCTTTGGTCATGACTATAGAATAAAGGACTATAAGCGAGCTCTTCTAAGAAGAGAAAAGATGAAAAATGACCAATTCATTTGTTCCTATCCAGTGGCATGCGGCATGTGTCAGGGTGGCCAGCACTGGCGCATCAGGGCTTTGGTCACAGTGTAGAGAAAAAAAGGATTATAGGGGAACGCTTATAATGAGAGAAAAGGTGTTTGAGTCATTTGTTTCTACCGAGTGGCATGATGTCTGTATCAGGGGGACTAGCACTTTTGCATCATGGCTTGGGTCATGGAGTAGAGAATAGAGGATTAGATTGGTGCGCTTATAGGGAGAGAAAAGATTTTTGCGTCATTTGTTTCTACCCAGTGGCATGATGTCTGTATTAGGGGACATCATGCCACTGGGTAGAAACTCTTCAAGACCGAAGCCATGATGCGGAAGTGCTAGTCCCCCAGACACAGACTTCATGCCACTATGTAGAAACAAATGACGTTATTGTCTTTCATCTTCACTGGGTAGAAACTCTTCAAGACCGAAACCAGGATGCGGAAGTGCTAGTCACCCAGACACACACATCATGACACTATGTAGAAACAAATGACGTTATTGTCTTTTATCTTCACTGGGTAGAAACTCTTCAAGACCGAAACCAGGATGCGGAAGTGCTAGTCCCCCAGACACAGACATCATGCCACTGTGTAGAAACAAATGACGTTATTATCTGTCATCTTCACTAGGTAGAAACTCTTCAAGACCGAAGCCATGATGCGGAACTGCTAGTCCCCAAGACACAGACATCATGCCACTATGTAGAAACAAATGACGTTATTACCTGTCATCTTCACTGGGTAGAAACTCTTCAAGACCGAAGCCATGCTACGGAAGTGCTAATCCCCCAGACACAGACATCATGCCACTAGGTAGAAAAAAATGATCATTATCATCTTTCATCTTCACTGGGTACAAACTCTTCGAGACCGAAGCCATGATGCGGAAGTGCTAGTCTCCTAGACACAGACATCATGCCACTATGTAGAAACAAATGACGTTGTTATCTTTCATCTTCACTGGGTAGAAACTCTTCAAGACCGAAGCCATGATGTGGAAGTGCTAGTCCCCCAGACACAGACATCATGCCACTATGTAGAAACAAATGACGTTATTATCTTTCATCTTCACTGGGTAGAAACTCTTCAAGACCGAAACCATAATGCGGAAGTGCTAGTCTCCCAGACACAGACATCATGCCACTATGTAGAAACAAATGACGTTATTACCTGTCATCTTCACTGGGTAGAAACTCTTCAAGACCGAAACCATCATGCGGAACTGCCAGTCCCCAAGACACAGACATCATGCCACTAGGAAGAAACAAATGACCTTATTATCTTTCATCTTCACTGTGTGACGTACCTGCCAGAAGGACGCACACGACATAAAGGCCGATAGGAATCAGAATAAAACGTCCGCGTAGCTCAATTGGTAGAGCAACTTATTCCGGAATGAGGGGACCCGGGTTCGAATGGCGCGCATAAAAATGACGGAGAAATTTACTTCGTTATAATGGCGCCCGAACTATCTGGATGACCCGACCGTTCAAAATCTCGCAATGGTGTGATGTTATTTCCACACCGCGAGATAGGAAAAATGAGAGCAGCATTTCGAAAAAAAAATAAAAAAAAAATAAGGGGGAGATGATGTGACATACCTGCCAGAAGGACGCACACGACATAAAGGCAGATAGGAGTCAGAATGAAACGTCCGCGTAGCTCAATTGGTAGAGCAACTTATTCCGGAATGAGGGGACCCGGGTTCGAATCCTGGCGCGGATAAAAATGACGGAGAAATTTACTTCGTTATAACTGGGTAGAAACTCTTCAAGACCGAAACCATGATGAGGAAGTGCTAGTCTCCCAGACACAGACATCATGCCATTATGTAGAAACAAATGACGTTATTACCTGTCATCTTCACTGGGTAGAAACTCTTCAAGACCGAAGCCATGAGGCGGAACTGCCAGTCCCCAAGACACAGACATCATGCCACTAGGTAGAAACAAATGACCTTATTATCTTTCATCTTCACTGGGTAGAAACTCTTCAAGACCGAAACCATGATGCGGAAGTGCTAGTCTCCCAGACACAGACATCATGCCACTATGTAGAAACAAATGACGTTTTTATCTTTCATCTTCACTGGGTAGAAACTCCTTCATATCATACCTTGAGTCATGGAGCAGAGAATAAAGGATTTGAAGCGAATGTGACAGATTTATATTCGGTATTGCTGAGATGATGGGAGGATTTATTTTGCCGCAGCTTTCGTGAAACTCAACCGCAATATGTATATTAGTATTTGAGGTGGGTATAAGATTTTGGGCACCACCCGGTTCACGTACATCCATCGCTTAAAGGGTTCATGGCAAGATAGGCTTCCATAAGATATATCGATTTACAGAGGAAAATTTTCATTGCTTTCTAAGAATAAGGGCCCAATCTGTGAGTTTATGATTTGGGGAATCGATTTAGTCAGCTGCACACGATAAATGGCAACGAAGTTTTAACTGAATGCTTAATATTACTCGTGAATGTTTTTAAGAACGTGTTTTATTTTCGCCTCGGTCGCATTTCAGATGACAGGTATGAGACAAAAATGTTTTTGTCATTTATCACATTGTCTGTGCGGAAAAGCTTTCCCTCTGGGAAAAACTGTTAGTTGTTATTTAAACAGTGCATTATGCTGCTCATTCCGTGCAACAGCGATGTTTATTTTTTCTCTCATCACTTCGATCTTTCCCTTGTGAAGAGGAAACTGGTGGATATTTGCATTGTCTCCTTATGTAACCAGATATTCTTCGTTTGGAAAAAGAACAAGTTCAATATTGATGGAAATAGCGAAAGGTGGGCGAATTTTTACATTATTTGAAAAGGAATGGGAATTGACTTCCTCTCGTGTGGCGTGTCCACCCGTCTGCACGCAGTACCAGAAATTCTAATACGAATAAAACGCATTAATTTATTGCTTGAAGAGACTCATGACTGACATAGATCAGTTTTAATGTTGTTGGTTTTTGAAAAGCATCACAAGGAAAACACAATATAAGATGTGAATCCGTCTATTGTTGTGAATTCCATTCATCCAGATTCGCTAAATATGAATGCCGTTGCTTCGACGGGCTTTTCTTGAGATGTGTTAAATTCAAATTACTCGGAAACTTGAGATTTGGTCGTTCTGGGTGGTGTAGTGGTTAGCATACTCGGGAACAAACCGGGAGACGCGGGTTCGATTCCCTCTCCAGGACGATGAAATTTTCAAGTTTCCGGATATTATTTGACTTACCATTCTCGTAATAATTTACAGATACATGTACTTGGAGTGCCACTTTACCAAAGTAAGAAATCAACGATGCCAAAGTTATGTACTAGTTTTGTACAGTTTTGTACACCCAAAAGAAAATTTTGTACACCACCGGAAGTGGTACTTTTTGGCTCTTTAAAAGTGGCACTCCAAGTACATGCTGAGTGCCACTTTTTCAAAATCAAAAATAAACACTGCCAAAGTTTTGTACTAGTTTTGAACAGTTTTGTACACCCAAAAGAAAATTTTGTACACCACCGGAAGTAGTATTTTTTACTCTCCTTTGTGGCCCTCGAGCATGTACTTGGAGTGCCACTTTTCCAAAATTGAAAAAAAAAACCACTGCCAGAGTGTTGTCATAGTTTTGTACAGTTCTGTACACCCAAAAGAAAATTTTGTACACCACCGGAATTGGTACTTTTTGATTCTCCTTTGTGGCCGTCGAGTATGTACTTGGAGTGCCACTTTTCCAAAAACGAAAATAAGCACTGCCAGAGTTTTTACCTGGTTTTGACAAGTTTTGTACACCCAAAAGAAAATTTTGTGCACCACCGGAAGTGGTACTTTTTGACTCTCCTTCGTAGCCCTCGAGCATGCACTTGGAGTGACACTTTTCCAAAAACGAAAATAAACGCTGCCAGAATGGTGTACTAGTTTTGTACAGACAAAAGAGAGTTATGTACCCCTCCGGCGATGGTTCTCTTTGGTTGTCCAGCATGCTCCTAGAGTGTCATCTTTCGAAATTCGGAAGTAAACGCTACTATCTTTTTCCAGTTCATTACATACTTTTACTCCTGTTCATTATACACAACCAGCTGTTTTTGTGTTCATTATACGCAACTTTTATTTGTTCAAGGTCGCAAATTTTCGTGCGGTTGTCTGTCTTGTATAAACTAAAAAATTGTCGGAGCCTTAATTTTTATAGTAAAGGAAGGAAAGAAACAGTTTTTTGTTGCTTTGTTAAGCAATGCTTTCAGCAAAAGCATTTCGAAAACGCGAAGAGGAATTCAAATCATTGCGTATCATCGCTCCCAGTCTAGCAGCCATGCCGAGCAAGGTTGAGGGAGGGGAAGTTGCAAAACACCTCGGCGCATTCGCAGTGGCGTAACTAGCACCACTTGTGCAACCCCGGAAAGTTCATTTCAGCACCCCTAAGCATAATAATTTTCCCAGGATTTCGGACACTAGGGAGGATGTGTTTTTCACGGTGTTTGTTTTGGGAAAATGGGGATGTCAGGGAGACTGTCTGGTAAAGTAAAGGAACTACCTATATAGCCCTGAAGTTTTAACTTTTAAAATATTTTTTTTTGAGGTTTAACTACCACCGTGAGCAACTCAATGGGCTATAAGCAGTCGCCCGTCCCTAATTTAGGGTCACTGGTTCCAGGGAAGGGAGAGAGCCAGTGCCGTAAGACAAACACAACATCCATGCCTCACGGGATTCGAACCCGGACCCCTTACGGACGAATGATCAGAGGCCATCGCTTAGACCTCTGCGCCACCGGGACGGCAAAATAAATTTCGGAACAGAAGTACATAATGCAAGGTTATCAATCAGCCAGTTAGATTTAACACGGTCAGCTGTCAGATGCATAATCATGAATATACGTTTTATCGCATTGAAACGAATTTTTTTTTTTTTTTTTTTGATTGGAGGTTTAACGACCACCGTGAGCAACTCAATGGGCTATAAGCAGTCGCCCGTCCCTAATTTAGGGTCACTGGTTCCAGGGAAGGGAGAGAGCCAGTGCCGTAAGACAAACACAACATCCATGCCTGATCGGGATTCGAACCCGGACCCCTTACGGACGAATGATCAGAGGCCAGCGCCTTAGACCACTGCGCCACCGGGGCGGCAAACGAATTTGGTAAAATATATATATATATATATATTTTTTGATTGGAGGTTTAACGACCACCGTGAGCAACTCAATGGGCTATAAGCAGTCGCCCGTCCCTAATTTAGGGTCACTGGTTCCAGGGAAGGGAGAGAGCCAGTGCCGTAAGACCAGCACAATATCCATGCCTCACCGGGATTCGAACCCGGACCCTTTACGGACGAATGATCAGAGGCCATCGCTTAGACCACTGCGCCACCGGGGCGGCAAAATAAATATTTGGAACAGAAGTACATCATGCAAGGTTATCAATCAGCCAGTCAGATTTAACACGGTCAGCTGTCAGATGCATTATCATGAATATACTTTTTATCGCATTGAAACGAATTCGGTAAAATATATATATATATATATATATATATATATTTTTTTATTGGAGGTTTAACGACCACCGTGAGCAACTCAATGGGCTATAAGCAGTCGCCCGTCCCTAATTTAGGGTCACTGGTTCCAGGGAAGGGAGAGAGCCAGTGCCGTAAGACAAACACAACATCCATGCCTCACCGGGATTTGAACCCGGACCCCTTACGGATGAATGGTCAGAGGCCAGCGCCTTAGACCACTGCGCCACCGGGTAAAATATATTTAAATGTTTAAGGTTAACAACTATGAGACTTTAGTGATCGCTATTGGATATGGTTGTATACAAACAGGAAATTCAGTATTCTACACTGAAAGAATGCAATATGGGTTTCGTAGCTGCAGATATTAATTTGCATGTACAACAAAACTTCAATGCAGGCCAGGAAAAAAAAGTGCGTGTGGAAATGCAATGTGCAGGTATGTGATGTTTACAAATATACGAGTACTATACCCAGTGTTCGAAATGGGCAGGTATGGCATACCGGTAGTTAACAAAAATGGAAGTGAGCATACCGGCAGTTAAAAAAACGTTATTTACCATCCTGGTATGTAATAAATTATAAACCCTTCACAAACTACGTAAAGATATTAGGATGAAAGCACAAATTTTAACGCAAAAATCGGCAAATGACATTTTTAACGGATAAAATTGATAATTAGCAGCTGAGACTGAGAGAGACCACAAACCCTGCAATGAAGTTTTTTAAATTTTTACATTAGTTTTATAATATTATATACATTAATTTTTCAATACCAAAAAAAAAAAAACAATTATACGGAATGGTATGTATTTCTTTCGAAACCTCCTATTTATACTATGTGGATCTATGGTCTTTTTTTTTTTTTTTTTTATTTTTTGAGGTTTAACGACCACCGTGAGCAACTCAATGGGTTATAAGCAGTCGCCCGTCCCTAATTTAGGGTCACTGGTTCCAGGGAAGGGAGAGAGCCAGTGCCGTAAGACAAACACAACATCCATGCCTGACCGGGATTCGAACCCGGACCCCTTACGGACGAATGATCAGAGGCCAACGCCTTAGACCACTGCGCCACCGGGGCGGCGATCTATGGTCTACAGCATACCGGCAGTAGCTCTGTGCCACTTCGACCACTGAGTGTACCATATGACTACATAATATAGATATAATATAAATTATAATTATATGATTAAAATACAAGTGGAAAAAAAATTATGCGATAAGTGGAAATTTTCTTGTTTTTAGGACTTCTTTCTAGCCTTCATTTTTTGGCGAAATTATTAAGCGTTGAGGTCCATTCTTTTGGTAAACTGCCTTTCAATGCAATGACAATTCCTACAGCCTATCTTGTGACATGATGCTTCTTAAATAGTTTTTACAAATTTTAATTTGGAAAACGATCTCTTTACAGATGCAACTGTGACGGGTAGCCGTGAGTGTTAAGAAAAACATCAAGGGTATAATAACCTAGTTTAGTACAACCACCGACAATTATAGGATCCACATCCTCCACGAGGAATCTCCATGTGGCCTCGCACTTTCCTTCAGCAGTGCACCAATAAGGCGATTGCAGAGCGATCGTATTACAACCCGAAGCCAAAGGGCCGAATAGCTTCAACGTGTAGGACATCAAGCAACCGAAAAATTGTTATGCTGTGTGTTGGTAAAACGTGAAAAGTGCAATGTATTTGTTTATTCAACTGACGCCACATATTTGGGGGATTTTCACTTAGGATATCAGTGCTTCCAAAGTGTACCATCCATTTTTTAGTGTTCACAAATTTGGTACACATTTAAACAATAATTACTTATTTTACACTTGCAGGTGTCACAGCTCATCGTAAATTTAAATAACGCAAACTTTCAATAATAACTTTTGGAATGTCCTAATATCAGTGTTCCATTGCATTTTATTTCCTTTTATCATGACCTTAATTGATTGAATTTACTTTTTGTTTCGAAATGCATCCACCCGTCTCCCAAATTTTAATTTTCACCAAAAGTCAATATTTACCTTAATTTTAACATTTGCTAAATTTAACTATTAGTTACACACATGAGCAAAACCTATCCATAACAGTTTGAAATGTGGTCAAGAAGGAAGAAACAAGATGATGGATGTGAAGACGAACTTTAGGCTTGCTCAAACACACTGATCTGTTTCCTTCTGTTCGACAGGCTATTCTTATTGTTCAAACATTACCAGTAACAACCTGCCCAGTGGAGAGGTCCTTCAGCATTATGAGAACGGTTAAAAACCTGGTTAAGGTTAAAAATTGCAGATGGACGTTTATCTGGACTGTGCATGATGAGTATTCATCGAGAAAAGGTTTTTGAGAATAAACATGAACTCATTCAAAATGTGATTGATAGATTTGGACAAAACCAAGACGTTAGCAGTTTTTATTTCATAGTATCTCTTCTAAAGTGCAAGAAACAGAAAATTGAAGGGGGTATAAAAATAAACAGATAAATGTCCATAAAAAAAGGGGGTTTATACTCATACTCAATAAAGGACGAAGGAGCAGTGCAATTGTTTTATATAACCCAAAGTTAATGTTTCCATACAAAAAGACTGTATTAAGTTCATTATTAAATTTAGCTAGAAGCCTACAGTAAGGTTAAACTTTTGACTCAGATATGAATAATCAGTGGCCAGTAATTGGTAAATGACATAATTATTATTATTGTCCGTTATTTCAATACTAAATATTGAATATAGAAAGAAAGATGTGTCCAAGTTCCCAAACTTTTCGGGTGGGGTGGGTGAGGGGGCTAACAGTGCTCCGAACCCACTTTCTAGCTTTAGGGGTTCGACGCACTCGCCTGACCCAACCCCTACTATGCCATATAAAGACGCAGGGGTACTATAAATTTAAGCAATAATTATGAGAGTGGGAGTATACCTGTTTGCCCCCTCCCCCGGAAAAGTGGCAGCGGACTCCCATGCTCATGGGGGATAACGCTGCGGGAAAAAGTTTCCGGCCCTTTATATGATTCTTTTATCACCAAAATGGCGGTAAAACAAGTTCCTAAAGTTTGGCCAAATATTTAAAAAACTACAAGACAAAACGATTATGTACAATTTCGCATTTTCAATACATGAAAAAAAATCTTTACTTTTTAAAAACTTTGTAGTAAATCCGAATGTTATTTTGTTTTATATTCATACCCCTATTACTCCTTCTTTATTAGCATCGCTCTTTTCAAAGCAAATTGTTTACAAGTTGATTTCTCAATAGTATTTGAGTAAAATATTCTCTAATCTTTGCTTATTTAAAATTTGTCAAAGTCAGAGAAAAAACATAACTACACTGCCGGACAATTGCTAAGGACGGATGACAATAGCAACGATAGCAACCATAAAATGGAAGGCAGGAAAATGTGGAAATTAGCGTAAGTGCGGGATACAGTAAGACGTGTTGTGCGTATGCAAATTTTGGATTGCCGAACTTGTTCGTGACGTCATAGCGCTGATAAGAGATATAAAGGATTTGACGCGTATTGACCGTTGTTGTTCAAACGCAAAGTTGAAAGGGAAAGAATCAATTGACCAACTTGCAAGTTTCAGTATGTCTTCCCGACATCACCTAGATGATTTTACGCGTGGCCGTATTATTGGCAAGATTGAAGAAGGGCGTAAAATAACAGATGTTGCTAGGGAGTTCGACGTCAGCCACAGTGTTGTTTCAAGGCTTTGGAAATCATTTCAAACAAATGGAGAGTGTAGCAAACGTCACGGGGGAGGTCGTGTTCGCAGTACGACACCTGCAGAAGATCGGTACATAGTGCTATCAACAAAAAGACACCGGCGCAGCACAGCTAGTGAGGTAGCAAACCAGTTTATGGCTCCTACTGGCAAGCGGATCTCCCGAAAAACTGTCGCCAGACGTTTGCATGAAGGAGGACTATACGCCCGCCGTCCTGTTGTGTGCATCCTATTGTCCAGACGTCACCGTACCGCCCGTTTGCAATGATGCCATCAACATCGCAATCGGACTGATAACGACTGGTCTGCTGTCCTCTTCTCAGATGAGAGTAGATACAATCTATCGTCTGATTGTCGACGGCAACTGATCTGGCGTGATAGTGCTACTGCATATTGTCCAGCAAACATACAGGAAAGGGACCGATATCCGACATGTAGTGTCATGGTATGGGCTGGCATCATGATCAATGGCCGTACGTCCCTCTATGTGCTTCCAACTGGGACTATGACTGGCCAACGATACATTAATGATGTTCTGCTACCTCATGTTCGCATGTTCCGTGGTGCTGTCGGTGATAGATTCATTTTCATGGACGACAACGCAACATGTCATCGAACAGTCGCTGTCCAGGAGTGTCTTGAGAGCGAGGATATTCAACGCCTCGTATGGCCAGCACGTTCTCCAGACCTGAATCCCATTGAAAATATGTGGAATGCTTTAGGGAGGAGTCTTGCTTGTCGCCAATGCCCTCCAATAAACAAGGACACCCTCATCTGTGCACTGACAGAGGAATGGGATAAATTACCCCAACAGCTGCTTGATAATGTTGTGCAAAGCATGACACGACGTGTGGAATCTTGCATCGCCCTCCATGGTGGCCATATCCCGTATTGACATCTTACGCCGGAACGCCTGCGGACGGTAATTGCATTTTTTTCACGTTTATGTATTCTGCACAAAATGGCCTGTTTGTCCCTTGAACACGTTCCAAAGCCTTCTAGATTTCAGAGCACAATAAATTGTCTTTCTTGTAATGTCCTGGCATTCTGACATTATTTTATTTCACTTGGTGTCCAACCACACTTACTTTTTTATGCGCTATATAGCCGTTTATGATCCGTCCTTAGCAATTGACCAGCAGTGTATGAACGTTATTAAGTTTTGCACAATCTGTTTCATGGCTGAACTACAACAACAACAAAAACATCCGCACCATGCCAAGAGTTGTAGCTTGTCTAAGTGCACGTTTTATTCAGAGCAACGATTGCGAAATAAATTTTTCATCCAAATCGAAACTAAACAACATATCCTTCTCTGATGAGATCAAGGTCCGACTTTGCACGACGAAGGAACACAACAACGCTGACCGAAAGTAAACAGCATACCCTTCTCTGATGGGATGAAGGTTCAACTTTGTCTGCACCAGGAACTCAGTAACACTGTCTCGATTCTCTCAAACTTGTGATATACCGGTTACGTATACGTAAACGAATCAAAGAACTGTGAGTTTGTGATAATCAGAAATTACAAAATTTATGTACATCGAAAAACGCGTATAAATGAATTAATTAGCTATTATCGAATTGGAAAAGCTTAGAAAATACAGTAAAATATCGGGACTAATGCAAAATTACGTATAAATGTCAAAAAATATAACTGGAGTACACATAGCCGAAGTTTCACTGAATATCTTTTTATTTCTACAAAGCAATGCTTAAATATAAAAATTGTGTTTAAACTGAAAACCACTAGATTGAAAAAACATTGTGCAGAAATTCAAATTGCTTGAATTTCAGTCTGTGACGCATACCTGTAACTTAAACCTCCTTTCGAGTTGCTTCTAAACTAAACATTTTCCCACTGAAGAGTTCGTTACTTCTCTAAACAGCTTGAACATTTTAGCGACACTGACAGTGAGTCACAGCAAAATTTATAGAGACAACCTTGATTGTAAATAATGGAGAGGGGGTACAGAAAGGAAGATTGCAAGTAATTGTGGGGAACTGATATAAAGAAAGAGACTTAAACGAATACGTATTGTTGCTATATGGTGATCTAAGAGCTATTTTGTGTCTAATGATTAATCACAATATGACGATTTTTATATAGATGACCTTCGAACTTTCATTGAGTGGAAAATTAAGGGAAAAGAGATTTTAAACATAAATCCTTTTGCTGATTCTTTCAACTTGGCCGTCTGGCTACTGGGTTATTACAAAAGTGTGTTTTATATGCAACAAACTAGGAATATTAATCAAATTAGTTACCATTTAAGCTACTGCTTCGAAAATCAAGAGTCAAAAAGTACCACTTCCGGTGGTGTACAAAATCTTCTTTTGGGTGTACAAAACTATGAGAACACGATGACAGTGTTGTTTTTCAATTTTGTAAAAGTTGCACTCCAAGTACATGCTCGAGTGCAACAAAGGAGAGTCAAAAAGTATCACTTCCGGTGGTGTAAAATTTTTTCTTTTGGGTGCACAAAACTGTACAAAACTAGTACAAAACTTTGGCAGTATTTATTTTCGATTTTGAGAAAGTGGCACTCCAGCATGTACTTGGAGTGCCACTTTTAGAGAGTCAAAAAGTACCACTTTCGGTGGTGTACAAAATTTTCTTTTAGGTGTACAAAATTGTACAACACTAGTACAAAACGTTGGCAGCGTTGATTTCTTATTTTGGAAAAGTGGCACTCCAAGTACATGTATCTATAATTTACACCAATAAATGGAATCACATCTTCAAGCATCGTCTACGTTACTCGATAATGAAAGAATGTAAGAAATGATGGAAAACTTACCACATATGTAGACAAGGCTGACCCGGCGGCGCAGTGGTTGAAGCGATGGCTTCTGATTCCGAAAGGGGTCCGCGTTCAAATCCCGGTGAGGCATGGATATTGTGTTTGTCTTACGGCACTGGCTTTCTCCCTTCCCTGGAACCAGTGACCCTAAATTAAGCACAGGCAATTTCTTATAGCCCATTGAGTTGCTCACATGAATGGCAGTGAGATCAGCCAGAAGCGAGACCCGTCACTAAATACGACGATCATCAGGCCGAAGGGAGAATCGTCGCTAAGTACGACGATCATCAGGCAGAAACGAGGCTCGTTGCTGAATACGACGTTCATCAGGAAGAAGCGAGATTAGTCCTTGATTATGACGATCTTCAGGCAGAAGAGAGACTCGTCGCTGAATACGCCGATCTTCAGGAAGAAGACAGACTCGTCGCTGAATACGATGATCATCAGGCAGAAGAGAGACTCATCTCTGAATACGACGATCATACTAAATACTCGTCACTAAATACGACGATCATCAGGCAGAAGAGAGACTCGTCGCTGAGTACGACGATCTTCAGAAAGAAGCGAGACTTCTGGATCATCAAGAAGAAGCAAGACTCGTAGCAAAATACGACGTGAGTGATGTTGTCCCGCCGCGCATGTCTGGTACAGCACCATGGCAACCACCTTGCGCGTCGGGGTACTGCGGTGAGTGGCAGTCGTCGCCATGGCTGCTAGAGGACTAACCTGCCTTATCCAGCCTGAGGTTCACAGTCCGTGTCGATACGGGGATGTCCAGAGCGGAATTGTACGCTTTGTCGAATGTTGTCCGTTGTGGATGTAGAACTGCCACGACTTGCTGTCGAATGCTGTGATCGAAGCGTTCAGACGTACGCTTATGTGCACTGCTCTGACTACAGCAACACACGTTGCCTTCCTGCAACCACGATAACTTGTTATACATAGAGTCATCATCATCATCATTGTCAACCATTATCAATCCACTGCTGGACGAAGGTCTCCCCAAGTTTCCTCCACAACGGTCTGTCTTGTGCCAGTCTCCTCCATGTCACCCCTGCATACTTTCGAATTTCATCCACCCATCTCCCATGTGGTCTTCCTCTGGGTCTTTTCCTGTCCCTTGGAATCCAATCTAAAATTTCGGCTGTCCATCGATGATCTGTCCTTCTGGCAGTATGTCCAGCCCATTGCCATTTCAAGGATTTAACTCTGATCATGATGTCTTCCACTCTTATCATTTTTCGGATCCACGAGTTCCTCTTCTTATCTCTCCTGGTTACACCAAGCATGCACCTCTCCATGCTGCTTTGAGTTGTCTGCAGCCTTTGTATGTCTCTTTTAGTTAAGGTCCACGTCTCTGCACCATACGTAAGCACTGGAAGGATGCATTGATCAAACACTTTTCTTTTAAGACATAATGGCATATTGCTCTTGAAAATTATGCTGTTTCTTCCAAAAGCTCTCCAGGCAAGTTTTGTACGCCGATTAATTTCTTCATCAATGTGACCCTCACTTGATATCTGCTGTCCAAGATAAACGTACGTGTCTGTTATCTCCAGCTTTTCTCCATCAATCGATAAATCTTCATTTCTTGTAAAAGCATTGAACATCACTTTTGTCTTCTGAAAGTTCATTTTTAATCCCACTTCTTTACTCTTGTCAGCAAGTTCCTGGATCATACTCTGCAGCTCTGATGGGCTAGTTGCAAAAATGACTATGTCATCAGCAAAGCGAAGGTGGGTTAGATACTCTCCATTTATCTTTATCCCCTTGTTTTCCCAGCTCAGCGACTGAAAAACACCCTCCAATGTGGCATTAAAGAGCTTCGGAGATATGGTGTCACCTTGTCTCACTCCCTTTCCAATTTTTACGTGTGTTGTATTTTCAAACAGCCTAATCTTTGCACTTGCATTTTCATAGATGTTATTAATAATATTAATGTATGCATCTTCAATACCGCAGGTTTTCAGAGCCATTGTAACTGCTGATGGTTTCACCGAATCAAAGGCTTTTTCATAATCAATAAAAGCCATGCACAATGGAAGTTCATATTCCGTCGCTCTTTCAATTAGTTCTCTCAGCACGTGGATATGATCTATAGTGCTGTAGCCACTCCTGAATCCAGCTTGTTCTCTCGGTTGAGCCATGTCCAGTGTTACCTTCAAGCGGTGTGAAAGAACTTTAGTGAAGATTTTATAAACTACTGATAGGAGGCTGATAGGTCTGTAGTTTCCGAGATCCTCAATGTCACCTTTCTTATGTAGCAGGATCATTGTAGCGTTGTTCCAATCCTCAGGAATCTTTCCTTCATTAAGGCATCGAGTGAAAATTTGGGCGAGTACTGTTTCGATTTCTCCTCTTGCTTCTTGTATGATGTCTACAGTAATTCCATCTTCTCCTGGAGCTTTTCCTCGCTTCATGTTCTTGATTGCATGTGCAACTTCTGCTGGAAGGACTGGAGGAACTCTGGTACTGGTATCTTTCATGATGTCTGGAGTGCATATATCATCCCTTTCATATAATTTGGAGTAGAAATCTTTCACTCTTATCAAAATTTCGCCTCTATTTCTTGTTACAGAACCATCTTCTTTTCTCAGTGCCATAATCTGTTTTCTTCCCTTACTGAGATGTCCCTTTGCTATCTTTAGGCTTTGGTTGTTTTCAATTGCTTTCCTCACTAGTTCACAGTTGAATTTCCTTACGTCTTCAGTGATACTTTTTCGTACTGTCTTGCGTAGCTCTATATATTCCACTTTGGAAGTCACGTCTTGTTTAGTTGTCGTCATCTCTCTTCTTTTTTGCATCAACATTTTCGTTTTTCCTGATAATTTATTTACATGCAACTTGTTCTTAGACCCAGCTAATTTTGTTGCTGTTTCCATAAGAGCTTTGGTTACTTTTCTGTTAACTTCAGAGATGTCCACTTCTTCCGATGTTAGGCCTTCTAAAGCAGAGAACCTGTTTTTCAGTTCCAACTTGAAGGTATTATGGTGTTTTTTAAGGTTGGTTATGTCAATAGATTTTGTTTGTCTTATGAGCTTGCCACGTTCAAGTTTAGTGTTGAGGTGCATCTTACATCTCACCAATCTATGGTCACTACCTGTGTTGAACTTGTTTAGCACACTGCAGTCTTCTATGACGAATTTTTTGTTACACATAATAAAATCAATTTTATTAGTAAAACAGGTTAAATACGTCAGTGACGTTCGTACTAAAGAGATGAAGCGCATGTCAAGATGCCAATGTTGCAGCGATAAATTCCGTCGGTGTAGCAGCAGGACGCGGGTTCGATCTCTGCCAGCGGGCAATCTGTCTTTCACATTGGCGCCCGAACGTAAAAATGAATCTACGGGCCGTTGGGTTCTTCGAAAAATATGTGATGCTCGTTTCACGCATCGTCTGGAATTAAGGCGAATTCCTTCTTCGCTTCGTAAATCTTCCATACCTCGTCTGGGATTAGTCAGAATTTCCTTTTCTAGAGAGAATGAATTTCAGCATGATTTGCCGCGGACCCGAAACCTGCGATTTCGAGCCCCCGGTTTTCTTAAAGGGGGGGGGTCTATGTGGCGTAGTGAAGAGGTAAAGCGTATGTCAACACAGCAAAATTGCAGCGATAACTTTCGTTGGTGTAGCTTAATTGGGAAAACATTTGTCTCCGGAGCAGAAGGAGGATTCGAATTTCACAACCAGCATATTTGTGTTTTCACACTTCATACCTATTATATGGCCACCTGTACGTGTGCTGCATTGCAAAGTGCCTTTCAATCATTGAACTGGGAAAACAAGGTAGGCGATAAAGATTAATGGAAAATATTTAACTCACCTTCGTTTTCCTGAGGACGTAATCATTTTTGCAACTATGATCCAGGAACAGTCTGACAAACTGAAGAAGGGAGATTAAAAATGAACTTCCAGAAGACAAAACTGATGTACAATGCTTTTACACGAAACAAAGACTTCGCGATTGATGAGGGAACTTTTTAGCGTGTATTAGTTAGCCGTTAGTGCAAGATTATAAGTAAAGGTTTTTACACTTATCCATACTCGATTTAACATAAATTTAATACAAGTCTAGATATCTATATAACGTGCAAGATTTTTCGAAACGCCGTGTGTTTCATCGTCAGGTACAACAATAATAATTAAAAATTGGAACAAAAGCATATTTTGAACCTAATAGTATTACGTTACATGTTCGTGGGATGACACGAATTATCATAAAATAAACATACATACACGTGCGGGATCTACGTATGTGTTAACGTTATTGTCACGATAAGTGTATATAGATGAGTAGTGGCGTATTCGGTGCTATCTAAGCTAGCTGTGAAGCCCAGAGAATTTACAAATAAAACTGAATTAAATATACGCAAATAAAAGTCAATTATCAACGGTATTAAAATATCTTGATGCTTTTGCTGCGAAAAAAAAAAAAAAAACGAGTGCGAATTCGCTTCTTTGACTCAGTCTGGCGAGCGAAAACCAACGGAATAGCGCAAGCAGATGTTCCAGAGTCTTCGCAGTTCTGATGCGAAAACCTTCGGTACTATCACCTGCTAGTGTTTCCATGACAACATGAATCATCTGGTAGAGGGGAATGGGCCATTGCTTTGGGAAAGGGTTCTCTCAAAATAAAGAAAACTTAGACTACCTCAAGCACTCGCATACTCCCGCCCATAAGAGTGTTTCGCGAGAATTGCTTCAGTTTTTGTGAAGAGTCAATGAATTAAAGTCAGAGTTTTATATCTTAAATTCGTGGCTTTGTTAGATTTGAACTGTTTTGATAAATTTTGTGAAAGCTTCCCTGAACATCTACGGTCAGAACTTAAAGAACTCTATGCTTCAAATTTTGATACAGCTCGATGAAAAAATGAACTGAAGGTGTTTTATTCCCTTGATGAATACAAAAACAAATCAGTAAGAGACATTACGTGTTACATAAAGTTGAATAAACTGGACATTGTGTTTAGTGAAGTGTACAAATTAGCAGACCTCATATCAAGCTCTCCATCAACAACTGCAACTGCCGAAAGAAGTTTATCTGCATTAAAAAGAATCAAGATGTATCTTAGAGCCACACAAGGACATGCACATTCGAGCAACTTGGCTGGTTTGTTAATAGAGAAAAACATTCTTTTTAAATATGAAAAAGTACTCGGAAGAAATATTTTATGAAAACGTAACACTCAAGTTCACACAAAAGGGAAGAAGAATGGAGTTCCTGTACAAATAAAGTATTCAGAAGAAGAATGGAGTTCCTGTACAAATAAGTGTTCAAATCCTAATCCTCATAATTATTTAGTATCATGTTAGCAATATCATGTACCTAAAATTTAGAAAAACAATGTAACTTCTATTACTTGGCAATTAAAAATTAAGCTTCGCAAATTAAAAAAAGAAACAATACTGGAGGGAGAGGAGGACGGGTGAGATAGCCCAGTTGTCGGACCCAAGATACGCCACTGTAGATGAGAAGTATTACAAACAAGATGATTACGTCTTTAGTAAGACACATGATGTTGGCAAGATTTTCGTTTGTGCGAATGGCATGTGGTAAATAGGAAAGGGTCATTTTTGGCTTATTAGCGGCACCCATGGGAGCGGGATACAAAGGAGAGAGTCATCATTGCAGCATTTGGATTCGTGGGAGTGTATGAGTAAGCTTTCAGAAAGTAGCAGCGCTCTCTTTATGTTTGGGGTGGCTAGGATCTTACTTTGTGGTCGTTCAGGATGGTGCGTGCCATTGTTCACTATACGTGACAATGTGGTGGAATCAGAGTAGGTCAGAATTGAGCATTTATGCTCCTTGAACCTGGTGCCCAAGGAGCGTAAGGTTGACCCTATGCAAACCATGTACTCATTTTGGTTGCTACCGTGTTTAAGTGGTATAATGTAAACGCAATCTCTGTGAAAAACAAAAGTAGGATTCCTGCTTTTTTAACAAGTGAGAACACGTTAATGGTGACATCGCCGAAGTCCATGCAGTGTTTCATAAGAGCAATCTTAAATATGTTTGTTAGTACCGGATAGTACGGGATGGATCCAGCCTATTTTATCTCTTTAAGTTTCTTGTTGAAGGTGTTTATACCACGTAGTAAGTACTTTATCATGTTTTTATCCACGTCCACGTCATGTTTGTGGTACCCATTATCTATGGCTATTTTGCGTATTTTGACTAGTTCATGGTTTCTATCCCTTGTAGTAGTGCAGTGCGTAAAGGCTCATTTTTACGTTGTGGTATCCATTGTCTTTGGCTATTTTGCGTATTTGGACTAGTTCATGGTTTCTATCCCTGGTGGTAGTGCAGTGCGTAAAGGCTCATTTTTACGTTGTGGTAACAACTTTCTTGGCTATTTTGTGTATTTGGACTAGTTCGTGGTTTCTATCCCTGGTAGTAGTGCAGTGCGTATAGGCCCATTTTTATGCTGTGGTATCCATTATCTTTGGCTATCTTGAGTATTTGGACTAGTTCATGGTTTGCATCCCTGGTAGTAGTGCAGTGCGTACAGGCTCATTGTTACGTGGTGGTATCCATTCTCTTTGGCTATTTTGCGTATTTGGACTAGCTCATGGTCTCTATCACTGGTATTAGTGCAGTGCGTAAAGGCTCATTTTAACGTTGTGCTATCCAATATCTTTGGCTATTTTGCGTGTTTAGACTAGTTCATGGTTTCTATCCTTGGTGGTGGTGCAATGTGTAAAGGCTCATTTTTACGTTGTGGTATCCATTAATTATCTTTGGCTATTTTGCGTATTTGAACTAGTTCATGATTTCTATCCTTGGTTGTAGTGCAGTGCGTAAAGGCTCATTTTTAAGTTGTGGTATCCATTATCTTTGGCTATTTTGCGTATTTGGACTAGTTCATGGTTTCTATCCTTGGTAGTAGTGCAGTGCGTAAAGGCTCATTTTACGTCACGTTTGTGGTATCTTTGGCTATTTTGCGCATTTGGACTAGTTCATGGTTTTCATCCTTGGTAGTAGTGCTGTGCGTAAAGGCTCATTTTACGCCATGTTTGTGGTAAACTTTGTCTTTGACTATTTTGCGTATTTGGACTATTTCATGGTTTTTATTTTTGGTAAGTGTGCAGTGCGTAAAGGCTCATTTTACGCCATATTTGTTGTATTTATTCTCTTTGGCTATTTTGCGTATTTGGACTAGTTCATGGTTTTTATCACTGGTAGTACTGCAGAGCGTAAAGACTCATTTTTTCGTTGTAGTATCCATTATCTTTGGCTATTTTGCGTATTTGGACTAGTTCATGGTTTATCTCCCTGGTAGTAGCGCAGTGCGTAAAGTTTCATTGTTACGTTGTGGTATCCATTAATTATCTTTGGCTATTTTGCGTATTTGGACTAGTTCGTGGTTTCTGTCCTTGGTGGTAGTGCAGCAGGCAACGCTCATTTTACGTCATGTTTGGGGTATGTTTGGCTATTTTTGCGGGACTAGTTCATGGTTTTTATCCTTGGTAGTAGTGCAATGCGTAAAGGCTCATTTTACGCCATTTTTGTGGTATCCATTGTCTTTGGCTATTTTACGTATTTGGACTAGTTCATGGTTTTTATCCTTGGTAGTAGTGCAGTGCGTAAAGGCTCATTTTACGCCATGTTTGTAGTATCCATTGTCTTTGGCTATTTTACGTATTTGGACTAGGTCATGGTTTTTACCCTTAGTAGTAGTGCAGTGCGTAAAGGCTCATTTTACGCCATTTTTGTGGTATCCATTGTCTTTGGCTATTTTACGTATTTGGACTAGGTCATGGGTTTTATCCTTAATAGCAGTGCAGTGCGTAAAGGCTCATTTTACGCCATGTTTGTGGTATCCATTGTCTTTGGCTATTTTACGTATTTGGACTAGTTCATGGTTTTTATCTTTGGTAGTAGTACAGTGCGTAAAGGCTCATTTTACGCCATGTTTGTAGTATCCATTGTCTTTGGCTATTTTACGTATTTGGACTAGGGTATGGTTTTTATCCTTAGCAGTAGTGCAGTGCGTAAAGGCTCATTTTACGCCATGTTTGTGGTATCCATTGTCTTTGGCTATTTTACGTATTTGGACTAGCTCATGGTTTTTATCCCTGGTAGTAGTGCAGTGCGTAAAGGCTCATTTTACGCCATGTTTGTTGTATCCATTGTCTTTGGCTATTTTACGTATTTGGGCTAGTTCATGGTTTTTATCCTTAGTAGTAGTGCAGTGCGTAAAGGCTCATTTTACGCCATGTTTGTGGTATCCATTGTCTTTGGCTATTTTACGTATTTGGACTAGTTCATGGTTTTTATCCTTGGTAGTAGTGCAGTGCGTAAAGGCTCATTTTATGCCATGTTTGTGGTTTCCATTATTTTTGGCTATTTTGCGTATTTGGACTAGTTCATGGTTTCTATCCTTGGGAGTAGTGCAGTGCGTAAAGGCTTATTTTGCGTAATGTTTGTGGTATCCATTGTCTTTGGCTATTTTGCCTATTTGGACTAATTCACGGTTTCTATCCTTGGTAGTAGTGCAACGCGTTTAGGCTCATTTTACGTCATGCTTGTCGTAACCATTGTCTTTGGCTATTTTGCGTATTTGGACTAGTTCATGGTTTCTATCCCTGGTAGTAGTGCAGTGCATAAAGTCTCATTTTTACGTTGTGGTATCCATTCAATTTGGGTTTTTTGCGTATTTGGACTAGTTCATGGTTTTATCCTTGGTAGTAGTGCAGTGCGTAAAGGCTCATTTTACGTCATTTTTGTGGTATATTTGGCTATTTTTGCGGGACTAGTTCATGGTTTTTATCCTTGGTAGTAGTGCAGTGCGTAAGGGCTAATTTTACGCCATGTTTGTGGTTTCCATTATCTTTAGCAATTTTGCGTATTTGGACTAGTTCACGGTTTCTATCCTTGGTAGTAGTGCAACGCATTAAGGCTCATTTTACGTCATGCTTGTGGTAACCATTGTCTTTGGCTGTCTTGCGTATTTGGACTAGTTCATGGTTTCTATTATTGGGAGTAGTGCACTGCGTAAAGGCGTATTTTGCGTCATGTTTGTGGTATTCATTGTCTTTGGCTATTTGGCCTATTTGGACTAGTTCATGGTTTTTATCCTTGGTAAGTGTGCAGTGCGTAAAGGCTCATTTTACGCCATGTTTGTGGTATTCCTTGTTATATGCTATTTTGCGTATTTGGACTAGTTCATGGTTTCTATCCTTGGCAGCAGTGCAGTGCGTAAACGCTCGTTTCACATGGACTCTGCGTTACTTCGAGGAGAAAACCTCGAGGTAACCGTTACTTACATTTAGCTTGGACAACATGCATCAAGCAAAGGTTACATTGATGAGGAAAGTTAGCTGCGTATAAAATTTGGCTGGAGAGCTTTTGGAAGGAGCAGTACAATGTTTCAAGAGCAATATGCCATTTTATCTTAAAAGAAAGGTATTTGACCAACCCATTCTTCCAGTTCTTACCTATGGAACAGAGACATGGACGTTAATTGAAAATGACATTCAAATTCTGAAGACAACGAAAAGATGCACGTAAAGATGCATACTTGGTGTAACCAGGAAAGATAAAAAGAACAACTCGTGGACAAGAAACATGACAAGAGTGGAAGACATCATGATCAGAGTAAAATCCTTGAAATGACAATGGACGGGACATGTTGGCAGAAGAACGAACCACCGATGTTCAAATTTTACACTGGATAACGATGGAGAAATTTTTACTGGATACCAATGGACGGGAAAAGACCCAGAAGACCACATAGGAGATGAGTGGATGAAATTATAAAATGTGCCGGTGTGACGTGGAGGAAAGTGGCTCAAAACGCACAGTTGTGGAAGAAACTTGGGAAGACCATCATCCAGCAGCGGATTGGTAATGTTTGGCAATGACATGTTCTGTGTTTAAACTGTAATCAATCGATATCCATAGGGCCGGCTGCTGCGGAACTGGAATCATTTGCATATTTCAAGTATCCCTTACATGCTATTTGCCTTACCCGACGTCAATTCTTTTTTCTTTAGGCTGTAAGCAGTCGGCAGTCGCTAATTTAAAGCCACTAGTTCCAGGGAAGGGAGAGAACCAGTGCCGTGAATCAAACGTAACATCCATGCCCCACCGGGATTCGTAAGCGGACCCCTTTCGGACAGATTGTCTGAAGCCATCACTTGGTTCCCAATCACTTCGACCGTGTTCATTTCGTCTACGCCCACCTCGTCCAGTTCATTTCTTGCAACGTTCACCTTGTCCACTGTTCACTTCGTCCGCTGTTCACTTAGTCCAATGTTCACTTAGTCCAATGTTCACTTCGTCCACCGTTCATTTCGTCCACCATTCACTTTTTTCACGCTCATTTCGTTCTCAGAATAAATGGAATACCGTCGATTTTTTTCATGGAGTTTTGCAAGCGATTTTTTTTCCTGTCTGAGTTTCTTGATTAAAATATAACGATTTTAAATGTTATTTAAAGTAAAACAAGGAACTTTACTTTGAAGAGCTTTTTAACTCTTTTGTGTGGTACAATGTTAATCACTGCAGCATTACTTAAGCTGTGTTCGGTAAAGGACGATAAGGTGGGATTTTTTAATAACGCTGCACTTTTATCTAGGCATTAAATATTTACATAAGATGCCAAGTTATAAATATTTCTCTTTTACTTACTTAGGCACTAAATACTATTTGCTATGCCTCATGTGCAGGCCTTTTGACAGTTTTTATTCTGCTGATGTCATATTCAAAACATTTACGTACCCACTCAAGGTAATAATATTGTGTTTTTACTGAGGCACGAAACATTAATTCATAATCCCTAGGCTTAGGCCGTTTCAACAGTTTTTATTCTACGGGTGTCATATTCATAACGTTTACCTATCAACTCAAAGTAATAATAGTGCGCTTTTACTTAGGCACTAAATATTATTTTATATGCCCTAGGCCGTGACCTTTTTCACAGTTTTTCTTCTAATCACGTCATATTCATAACATTTGCATATCAAATCAAGGTAATAATACTGCGCATTTGCCCAGGCACTAAATATTATTTATTGGGCCGTAGGCCTAGGCGTTTTTTTACAATGTTTATTCTATGGATGTCGTATTCATATTGTTTACGTATTAAGTCAGCGTAATAATATTACGCTTTTGTTCAAGAATTAAATATTATTTGGCCTAGGCCTAGGCCTTATTCACTGTTTTTATTCTAAGTACGTCATATTCGTAACATTTTCATATCAAATTAAGGTAATAATATTGCGCTTAGCTCAGGCAGTAAATATACAATAATATTGCGCTTAGCTCAGGCAGTAAATATACAATAATATTGCGCTTAGCTCAGGCAGTAAATATACAATAATATTGCGCTTAGCTCAGGCAGTAAATATACAATAATATTGCGCTTAGCTCAGGCAGTAAATATACAATAATATTGCGCTTAGCTCAGGCAGTAAATATACAATAATATTGCGCTTAGCTCAGGCAGTAAATATACAATAATATTGCGCTTAGCTCAGGCAGTAAATATACAATAATATTGCGCTTAGCTCAGGCAGTAAATATACAATAATATTGCGCTTAGCTCAGGCAGTAAATATACAATAATATTGCGCTTCGCTCAGGCAGTAAATATACAATAATATTGCGCTTAGCTCAGGCAGTAAATATACAATAATATTGCGCTTAGCTCAGGCAGTAAATATACAATAATATTGCGCTTAGCTCAGGCAGTAAATATACAATAATATTGCGCTTCGCTCAGGCAGTAAATATACAATAATATTGCGCTTCGCTCAGGCAGTAAATATACAATAATATTGCGCTTAGCTCAGGCAGTAAATATACAATAATATTGCGCTTAGCTCAGGCAGTAAATATACAATAATATTGCGCTTAGCTCAGGCAGTAAATATACAATAATATTGCGCTTAGCTCAGGCAGTAAATATACAATAATATTGCGCTTCGCTCAGGCAGTAAATATACAATAATATTGCGCTTCGCTCAGGCAGTAAATATACAATAATATTGCGCTTAGCTCAGGCAGTAAATATACAATAATATTGCGCTTCGCTCAGGCAGTAAATATACAATAATATTGCGCTTAGCTCAGGCAGTAAATATACAATAATATTGCGCTTAGCTCAGGCAGTAAATATACAATAATATTGCGCTTCGCTCAGGCAGTAAATATACAATAATATTGCGCTTCGCTCAGGCAGTAAATATACAATAATATTGCGCTTAGCTCAGGCAGTAAATATACAATAATATTGCGCTTCGCTCAGGCAGTAAATATACAATAATATTGCGCTTAGCTCAGGCAGTAAATATACAATAATATTGCGCTTCGCTCAGGCAGTAAATATACAATAATATTGCGCTTAGCTCAGGCAGTAAATATACAATAATATTGCGCTTCGCTCAGGCAGTAAATATACAATAATATTGCGCTTAGCTCAGGCAGTAAATATACAATAATATTGCGCTTAGCTCAGGCAGTAAATATACAATAATATTGCGCTTCGCTCAGGCAGTAAATATACAATAATATTGCGCTTAGCTCAGGCAGTAAATATACAATAATATTGCGCTTCGCTCAGGCAGTAAATATACAATAATATTGCGCTTAGCTCAGGCAGTAAATATACAATAATATTGCGCTTAGCTCAGGCAGTAAATATACAATAATATTGCGCTTAGCTCAGGCAGTAAATATACAATAATATTGCGCTTCGCTCAGGCAGTAAATATACAATAATATTGCGCTTCGCTCAGGCAGTAAATATACAATAATATTGCGCTTAGCTCAGGCAGTAAATATACAATAATATTGCGCTTAGCTCAGGCAGTAAATATACAATAATATTGCGCTTAGCTCAGGCAGTAAATATACAATAATATTGCGCTTAGCTCAGGCAGTAAATATACAATAATATTGCGCTTCGCTCAGGCAGTAAATATACAATAATATTGCGCTTAGCTCAGGCAGTAAATATACAATAATATTGCGCTTAGCTCAGGCAGTAAATATACAATAATATTGCGCTTCGCTCAGGCAGTAAATATACAATAATATTGCGCTTCGCTCAGGCAGTAAATATACAATAATATTGCGCTTAGCTCAGGCAGTAAATATACAATAATATTGCGCTTAGCTCAGGCAGTAAATATACAATAATATTGCGCTTCGCTCAGGCAGTAAATATACAATAATATTGCGCTTAGCTCAGGCAGTAAATATACAATAATATTGCGCTTCGCTCAGGCAGTAAATATACAATAATATTGCGCTTCGCTCAGGCAGTAAATATACAATAATATTGCGCTTAGCTCAGGCAGTAAATATACAATAATATTGCGCTTAGCTCAGGCAGTAAATATACAATAATATTGCGCTTCGCTCAGGCAGTAAATATACAATAATATTGCGCTTAGCTCAGGCAGTAAATATACAATAATATTGCGCTTAGCTCAGGCAGTAAATATACAATAATATTGCGCTTCGCTCAGGCAGTAAATATACAATAATATTGCGCTTAGCTCAGGCAGTAAATATACAATAATATTGCGCTTAGCTCAGGCAGTAAATATACAATAATATTGCGCTTAGCTCAGGCAGTAAATATACAATAATATTGCGCTTCGCTCAGGCAGTAAATATACAATAATATTGCGCTTAGCTCAGGCAGTAAATATACAATAATATTGCGCTACGCTCAGGCAGTAAATATACAATAATATTGCGCTACGCTCAGGCAGTAAATATACAATAATATTGCGCTTCGCTCAGGCAGTAAATATACAATAATATTGCGCTTAGCTCAGGCAGTAAATATACAATAATATTGCGCTTAGCTCAGGCAGTAAATATACAATAATATTGCGCTTCGCTCAGGCAGTAAATATACAATAATATTGCGCTTCGCTCAGGCAGTAAATATACAATAATATTGCGCTTAGCTCAGGCAGTAAATATACAATAATATTGCGCTTAGCTCAGGCAGTAAATATACAATAATATTGCGCTTAGCTCAGGCAGTAAATATACAATAATATTGCGCTTAGCTCAGGCAGTAAATATACAATAATATTGCGCTTCGCTCAGGCAGCCATATGAAATAATATTTAGTGCTTAATTAAAAGCGCAATATTATTACCTTGAGTTGATAGGTAAACATTATGAATATGACACCCGCAGATTAAAAACTGTTGAAACGGCCTAAGCCTAGTGATTAGGAATTAATGTTTCTTGCCTCAGTTAAAGCACAACGTTATTACCTTGAGTGGATACGTAAACCTTTTGAATATGACATCGGCAGAGCAAAAACTGTCAAAAGGGCCTACGCATGAAGCATAGCAATTAGTATTTAGTGCCTAAGTAAGTAAAAGAGAAATATTAATAACTTGGCATCTTATGTAAATATTTAGTGCCTAAATAAAAGTGCAGCGTTATTAAAAAATCCCATCTTATAGTCCTTTTGCGAACATAGCGTGAGTCATACTGTAGTGATTGACATCGTACCACATAAAAAGAATTAAAAAGCTCTTTGTAAGGGCGAAAAGTAATAATGAGATGCATATAAATTAAGATATGATCTAGTGCTAATTTATGTACATAAAAACAATTAAATAACTTTATTTCATTAACTGTGTGCATATACAATGCCCAAGGTTAGAAGGGCGCCAGCCTGTCTGGGAAGACTGAATACGTCCTTTATGTGAAAGAATGTCAGTATTGTTATATGTTTTGTTCTGTTTATATAGAGTCTGGTTTCCACGTGCAGAAGTCCGTTAGAAGGAATGTGAAGTATGAGGTCCTCGGGCACGGAGACATCAAGCGAGAGCGAGCGAGTTCCCAGAAGCAGGAGCGGCTGGGGTGCGGATACGGAGAAAGTTGGCCTGCGGACAAAGGTCAGGTTCGCTCCAGGACCTGACAAGGTCAGCGCCTTGTAGTAGGTCAGCGCCTCGTGGTAGAGGGGGCCGAAAAGAGAAAGGAGGGGTCTTCTGGAGCAAGGGGGATAAGAGATAGCTTCGGAGAGAGAAACAGGATTGCGAGGTGCGCTTGGACGGCGGGTAGACGTGCGGCGTCTAAGCTCCAAGGAACGCAGTTCCTGTTATTTGCGTGAAGCCGGAGGCTTCGGGAGAAAGTGAAAAAGATTTGCAACGAGTGTCTGGAAGACGGATAGACGTATGGAGTTTTAGGCTCCGAGAAACGCAGTTCCTGGTTTTTAGCGTGAAACCGAGTGTTTCGGGAGACAGCGTGGCATCGGAACGACTCGGATATTAGAGTGGCGTTAGGGCAACGGATTTGAGATTTAACAATTCGTGACGGACGACGCATGCGACACAAATTCGTTGACGTGGACATTGGCACAGGAACCAGACTCTCACTAGTACTTTGATTCATTAAATTTATTCTCATTCACGAAGTATTTATTGAAGTTGATGAAGTGCCTTACAGTAGCCATTCTCTCCCTTCCTTGATTCGCGGATAATTACACAAAAAGGCGGAGGAAGAGGGGCCTGGATTATAAATTTATTATTAATAAATTATGAAAGTGAGAACCTCAGATTATTTGCTGTAGGGGGAAGTTGTTAAATTAACTCACGGACGCCTATCGGAAAGAAGGCGGGACTTAGCACGAAAGTCTATGTCTCACCCTATAACGAAGTGAATTTCTCCGTCATTTTTGGTCTACGCCGGGATTCGAACCCGAGGCCGCTTATTCCGGAACAAGTGTACTCGGGTTCGAATCCCGGCGTAGACCAAAAATGACGGAGAAATTTAATTCGTTATAATGGCGCCCGAACTATCCGGATGACCCGGCCGTTCAAAATCTCGCATTGGTGTGATGTTATTTCCACACCGCGAGACAGGAAAAATCAGAGAATTCCTTCTCCAGCGCTTCGAAAAATAAAAATGTGTGATGTTGCATTCCACACAGCAGATTGACTGGGAGTTCTCAAGTGCACGTTCTACATTGGATGGGTGCCTGCAACGATTCATGGTCACGGCTGACCCGTGGGCCATGCCCCCGGCCCTCTTTCGGGGGGAGATGTGACGTACCTGCCAGCAGGACGCACATGACATAAAGGCAGATAGGAATCAGAATACATGTCTGCGTAGCTCAGTTGGTAGAGCGACTTGTTCCGGAATAAGCGTACTCGGGTTCGAATTCCGGCGTAGACCAAAAATGACGGAGAAATTTACTTCGTTATAACCCTTACACTCTTCAAAGTTAAGTTCCTTGTTTTACTTTAAATAACATTTAAAATCGTTATATTTTAATCGAGAAACTCAGACAGGAAAAAAAAATAGCTTGCAGAACTCAATGAAAACCAACAAAAAATCGACGGTATTCCATTCATTCTGAGGACGAAATGAACGTGGACAAAGTGAACGGTGGACAAAGTGATCCCTCACCCATCACTTAGACCACTGAGCCACCGGGGAGGCGTCAGTTCTTTGCCGTTGTTTGCCGTTGTTGCCTTTACAAAAGTTGAGAGGTGTATACGGACTTTTAATGCATCTGCATATTGTGCATATGTGGCATGAGTCAAAGACTTGTGCTGTTCTGTTTTCTATAGTAAGCAGAATAAATTATACATAACACATTTGCAAATAAAGTGATATGCGCTCTCGTAAGCAGCTAATATCTCGCGAAAACTTTCTTTGCAGTCAGACTTGTGAATGTGATCGTGCTGGCTGTAAGCGGAAGGGCAGAAACTTATCGTTCCTGATTAATTTTATCCCAGTTAAAAGGCAGCCAAGGTTTTGCAACTTAAAACGAAAATCTGTTGGTAATATACAATAGGAGACACTCTACAAACCTTTTCATAAAAATAAGAGAATTTATTACAAATATTTTCGTTTTCTAAATGATAATGTAAATAGAGCAACTGACGCAATGTGTACATGCAGAAAAATGCGCGTAGAAATGGCCTTCATTTTCCTGAATTCTGAACAACCTTTTCCTCCTAATGAGGAACTGAATCGGACAATATAAATGGTAAAGAAAAAAATGCTCATAAGCTTAAATAGTCGAAGACTTGACAGAGTCATGCAAAATACTGGATTTGGTGATTGCGGAAAGGTACCCACGCGTTGTAGAACACAGAGGCATGCACTAGCGTTGCATAACTGAAACGCAGATTTTGTTCTGGAACTGGTAAACCTGAAACACCCGGTGAAACTAAATAATTCGTGTTATTCTTATTTTGAAGCTGCCCACAAATCATAATTTAAGTAAAATAAATGAAATCAACGTATCCACAATGAAGTATGTGAAAACAGGAGTTTGTCACTGATGGAGATCGAACCCGTGTCCCTCGCTCTGGAGTGAATTGCTCCAACCGACATTGACGGAATTTATCGCTTCAGATTTTTTGTCTTAACACGTGATTCGCCTCTGTATTACGTCACATCATCTCCCTCTTAATTTTTTCTTTTTTTTTCTTTTTAAGAGAAGTCGCATTTTCATTAATTCCAGACGATATGTGGAGCAAACGTCACACATTTTTCGAAGAACCCAACTGCCAATAGATCTATTGTTACGTTTGGGGGCCAATGTGACAACAGGAGTTGGGCAGTGACGAGGATCGAAACCGTGTTCCCTCGCTCCAGAGTGAGTTGCTCTAATCGACGGAGCTACACGGACGGTATGTATCGCTGCAGATTTGTCGTCTTGACACGTGATTCACCTCTCTAATACGTCACAAATAATGTACACGTAAAGAAACAAATAGAGAAAAACAAGAGTTAGCATGTTATAATTAAATTCAAAGAATCGCACACACGCATAAATGAACAAACACACGAAAACATGTTTGTTCATTTATGTATCCATAATTAATTAATACACACATAAATGAACAAACACAGGAAAACGTGTTTGTTCATTTATGTATCCACAATGAAATAAAACACCCATAAATGAATTAATACTGCCATAAATGAACAAACACAGGAAAACATGTTTGTTCATTTATGTATCCACAATGAATCAATGCACGCATAAATGAATTAATACACCCATAAATGAAATAACACACTCGTAAATGAAAAACACAGGAAAGCATGTTTGTTCATTTATGTATCCACAATGAATTAATACACCCATAAATAAAGAAACACAGGAAAACGGGTTTGTTCATTTATGTATCCACAATGAAATAACCCACGCATAAATGAACAAACACAGGAAAACGTGTTTGTTCATTTACGTATCCACAATGAATCAATAAACTCATAAATGAACAAACACAGGAAAACGTGTTTGTTCATTCGTGTATCCTCAAAGAATTAATACACCCATAAATGAATTAATTCACCCATGAGTGAACAAAGACAAGAAAACATGTTTGTTCATTCATGTATCCTCAATGAATTAATACACACATAAATGAAAAAACACAGAAAAACGTGGGGTAGGCCTGTGTCAAATCATATTTAAAAGTTCAGGGCCGCAGTTACCGAGTTCTACGAGGGTGGATGGAAAAGTAAAGCACACCATTTTTCGGCAACAGTTTAATAGATAAGCATAACAAAATATATATACAGTGAAACTACATTTCTTAGCTATTTTTCTACATAGAAACGGAGACGCTCGAGACATTTATACTAGCGTGGTACCAGTTTTAGCATACCTTGTATATAAAAATCCGTTTCCTGGGCGTAAAGCCACCTGAGGAAAACCGATTTGACTTCGTCAGCCGCGTCGAAGCTTGGTCACCCAGGAATCTTTTCAAGGGACCAAACAAATAAAAGTCAGAAGGAGCCAGGTCCGGACTGAACGGTTGGTGTTGGAGCACCTCCCAGCCATATTCCACGATTTTGTCTCCGAACGTGTCGTGCATCATGTGGACGAGCGTTGTCAGGAAGCAGTCTGAAATTTGTAGCGTCTCTGTTGGGTCTTTTGGCACGAAGAGAACGACGCAACTTTGTCAGTGTGTCAGCGTAGGTTTTGGCTTTCACAGTCTCCGTTGGATGAAGCTTCACCAGGAGAACATCATGAATGCCCCAGAACACCGTCATGGTGACTTTTTATGCAGACTGGGTTACTCTGAATATTTTTTGGTATCGGGGAGTCGGAATCCTTCTACACACCATACTGGCCATCTTTGTTTCGGGAGTGTAGTGGTACGACCAGGACTCATCGCCCGTCACTACACCTGTCAGAAATACGTTTCCATCTTCTAAGTAACGCATCAAGTGGTCCAATGATGACATTACCCTCTGTCCCTTCTGGACGTCTGTCAAGTGCTTCGGCACCCATCGCGCACTGACCTTGAGAAATTGCTATTTGTCATGCGCGATATCGTAAGCTATACCGTATGAAATGCTGAATTTCTGAGCCAAAGTGCGCTGATGGATACGCCGATTTACTTGTTCAGTGCTTTTCACAGCGGCAGGCGATGACGTGGTTACAGGCGACAGGAACTTGGTTAATCGGTAAGACCATACATTTCGACTATTAACTGGTCAAAGTATATGGAGGTGATTGCCTGAACCGCAGCAACATCTCCAGATGGTGCAGTTCCTTTGCAGAGGGCCGTGGCAACCTTACCGATTCGAAACGTTTTCGAACTCATGGGTCAGGAAAATAACAAGACATGGTGATAAAAAAAAAATAACTGAAATGGCAATGAGCTGGACATACTTCTAGGAGATCGGACCACCGCTAGACAACTGAAATGCTAGATTGGATCCCAAGGGTCAGGGAAGGACTCTGAAGAAGACCACGTGGTAGATGGATGGATAAAATTCAGAAGCATGCTATGTCGCAGTGATATGAAGGAGACTGGCCTAAGAGGGAAATTTCTGGAATAAATTTTGGGAGACTTTTGTCCAGCAGTGGACAGATAATAATGAGGGTGATTTGCCAAACGAGAGTGATGAGACAGGGCGTTGTCTGGTTGAAAGTACCAGATAACTGCGATGTAGATTAAAATTTGCTGAAAGTGTAGCAACAGAATGGCTATAGAGAGAGCGTACATACCTGGTCACGTGAACCACGAGATCCAATTAGTCACGAACTGTTTCGCCGGGAGGATGCTTCCCTCGTAAAAAGAAACAACGTTTTTGTTCCTAACTGAGCTTAAATAGATGTATGTGTTAGAGTTGTTACCTATAAATTTAAACCGAGAAACTGTGTGCACCTAACAAAATAGATGTACATGAATACCGAATATTCCACATCCTTTATATGATTAAACAGATGCATGTGAGATTTTCATTTATTAAATATACTGCTGGCCATTAAAAGTGCAACAACAAGAAGATCGCATCTCAAGGGCTCGAAAGTTGGGAGAACAGCACAACACGAACGCACATGTAAATGATTAACCAGCCAGCAAATATGGAAATCATGTGGACCCGTAACCCTACACCCCAGAAAGTCGTATAAGAGGGGCGAACAAGCAGCTGGTGTTAAGCACTCTAAGTGTGTTTGCTCGGCGTTCTTGGTCACTGATAGCTGCAGTATGTCCCGTCGAAGACAACGGCAGCTACCAGGCTCCCGACTTCCATTGCTGGAGAGTTGTGGCATATCGGGATTTCAGATCATTACTCCGAGTTATTGGTGCTCTCGTGGGACGGCATGCGGCCACGGTGGGAAGAATATGTCGTCAAAGGGTAGCGGAGGAGCAAACATAGTGACGTGCGGGATCCCAACAGCCCCATCACACCACTGGACGAAAAGACCGACATCTGGTGTGCATCGCTTTGACGGATCTCACAGTCACATCGACCACCGTAACTCAACAGGTCGGGTGTATGGCACAGCACACGGACGGTTCGACGTCGTCTGCAGCAGAGGGGCAGTTTTGCACGGCGCCAAGTGCTTCGGCTACCTTTGACTGTACTACACCATCGTCTGTGAATGAAATGGTGCCAAGAACGTCGCGCAGTTAGGAGCGAATGGCAAGGCATCGTGTTTCTCAAGGAATCCCGCATCAGTTTGCAGCACCATCCTGGGTGAATCCGTGCTTGGCAGTTCTGCGGCGATCGGTTGAGTGAGTCCTGCATTATGCTGAGTCGTACTGGTCCGGTACCTGGTGTTATCGTGTGGGATGCCATTGGATTCCAATCCCGAGCACGCCTCGTCCGCATTACCGGTGCGTTGAACAGCCATCGTTACATCTCTGAGATGTTGGAGCCTGTTGTTGTACCATAACTTCAGAAAATGTCTGGCGCTATTTCATCATCATCATCATTGTCAACCATTATTAACCCACTGCTGGGCGAAGGTCTCCCCAAATTTCCTCTACAACGGTCTGTCTTGTGCCACAGGATCCTGTGCGACCGGCTGTGGCACACAACGGCCAATAATTCCTGGATCGCCACCATGTGCCACGTCTTCCTCGGCCCGTGCGGTCCTCGGATATGTCGCCTATTGAACACGTGTGGTCCATGATCGCCGGACAATTGCTATTCCAGCGACCATCCGGCTACAACGGAGGAACTGTGGCATCGTATCGAGCCATTTTTACCAAGTGTGCCGATAACATATGCACATGAGTTAATCAAAGAAAGCGATTGCTTATAGCCCGTTGAGTTTCTCACGGTGGTCGTTAAACATCTAATAAAAAAATAAAAAATAGAAGAAAAACTAAATTCCTTGGGTACCCTGAATGATCCGGAAATCCGAGCTTTCACGTAAGCCATGAAATTGGTTTTCAAAAGGACTTACCTTAAATTTCAAAATGCCATTTACCAACAAAAGGAAGGAGCCCCTATGGGGTCCCCACTCTCACCTCCCCTGGCAGAGATTGTATTACACGATTTACAGGAACGAGTTTTGCAACTTATTTCAGTAGCTCCATGCCTATATCTACGATGCACAGATAAAATTCTTGTTTTATGGAACAATGACGTTGATTCCCCATATGAATTTGCTGAGCTAATGTCCTTGCAGATTACCTCAATTAAATTTGCAGTTGAACTGGAACAAAATTATGCTTTACCATTCTTAGATTTTATGTTGAAGAGAAACCCTGTACCAAAACTATTTCTTCTCCGTATACCGCAAGCCTAGTACAACATCAGCAATTATACCATATCATTCAACACATCCTGATACATATAAGCTATCTGCATTTGAGTTTCTTATTCTTAGAGCTTACACCCATTCTTCAAGTGTTACCATCAGGAGAACAGAATGAATTCTAATAATTGCCACAACAGACGAATATGGGTGCCCCAGAAATATACCAGTAGTAAACCAGATCCATCGAAAAATAAAAAGAACATATTTTTCTACAATGACTAAAGAACCCAATCAACGCAAATATGTTGGGTCAGTGGATTATATTCCAAAAGTTATGAATATACTTAAAACTTTCTGTTAAAACTTTTTTCTTAAAACGTTCTGTTAAAATTTTTACTTAAAACTTTCTGTTATGTAATAGCAGATTCGGAGTTTATAAAATACCGTTATAGGCCCTGGATACCATTGACATAGATCGAATTTATATTGGATCCACCATGAAGAATTTGAACTTTCGTATTGTGGAACACAAGTACAGTGTCAAAACACATTTAACCCCTGAACTCTACTGCACTTGCAAGATTAGTTAACCAAGGAACCCACATCACTCTGTGGAATGAGGCAAGAGTTTATTTCATGTCACAACAACAGGAGTGCGACTCCGCTAGGGGAGAGTTTACACATCATCAATAGCGCTGATAAATGTTGTAATGATGAAGTACCCAGATTCATACCTCCACTTCGGATACCGTTCATTTCGAATAACAGGGACCAAATAAACTCCCCCAATAACATTTTACACACAACAATCCTTTGAGCGTGGTGATGTTTTTTGAAGTCATTAGAGAGCTGAACGCGGTGTGTTTACATAAGAGTGATGTCCCAAGGTGGACTCATTCTTACAATATCACATTCTAAAAATTGCCTGAGGATGCGCTGGAAACCAGCACGAAAGATCTAGTGATGTGAGTTTGACTTTGAACTTTTGCTTCAGTGTAATAAGGTCATTTTCATCGTCCATTTTGACTTTCAGTAATATGTTACATCGTGCAACAACGGCATTCTCACAGTTAGTGTTATTAGTGGCGCAGTGTGTAAATTGCGAACTAAAATCCGACCGCTCTCAACCCAATAATGTAAATTCCGAACTAAGAGCCAAGACCCCTACGTGTAAATTGCGAACCAACTTTTCTAGACCCGATGTGTAAATTGCGAACCAACTTTTCTGCGCCCATTCTGACGATAAGAAAAAAAACCAGTATGTAAAAATAATGAATAAAACAATGTAAAACATTTTAAAGCAATGCGTTCACGAAAACAACAAAACTAGTTTGTCATCCTTGCGCCGGGGCCATGTTAATGTTCTCTGTGATGTTCCATATTTAGTATATGTATGTTCATTTTTTTCTGTGATATTCCATATTTAGTATATGTACATTTGTACTTAATTCATTGTACTCACAAAAACAACAAAACTAGTTTGTCTTCCTTGCGCAGGGGCCATGTTAATGTTTTTTCTGTGATGTTCCATATTTAGTATATGTACATTTGTACGTAATTCATTGTATTCACGAAAACAACAAAACTAGTTTGTCATCTTTTTGCATGGGCCATGTTAATTTGTTTTCTGTGATGTTCCATATTTAGTATATGTACATTTGTACCTAATCCATTGTATTCACGAAAACAACAAAACTAGTTTGTCATCCTTGCGCAGGTGCCATGTTAATTTTTTTTTCTGTGATGTTCCATATTTAGTATATGTACATTTGTACGTAATTCATTTTATTCGTGAAAACAACAAAACTAGTTTGTTATCCTTGCGCAGGTGCCATGTTAATTTGTTTTCTGTGATGTTCCATATTTAGTATATGTACATTTGTACTTAATTCATTGTATTCACGAAAGCAACAAAACTGCTTTGTCATCCGTGCGCAGGGGCCATGTTAATTTTTTTTTCTGTGATGTTCCATATTTAGTATATGTAAATTTGTACGAAATTCATTTTATTCCCGAAAACAGCAGAACTAGTTTGTCATCCTTGCGCAGGGGCCATGTTAATTTTTTTTCTGTGATTTTCCATATTTAGTACATGTACATTTGTACTTAATTCATTGTACTCACGAAAACAACAAAACTAGTTTGTCATCCTTGCACAGGGGCCATGTTAATTTTTTTTCTGTGATGTTCCATATTTAGTATATGTACATTTGTACGTAATTCATTGTATTCACGAAAACAACAAAACTAGTTTGTCATCCTTGCACAGGGGCCATGTTAATTTTTTTTCTGTGATGTTCCATATTTAGTATATGTACATTTGTACGTAATTCATTTTATTCACGAAAACAGCAGAACTAGTTTGTCATCCTTGCGCAGGGGCCATGTTAATTTTATCTGTGATGTTTCATATTTATTATATATACATTTGTACTTAATTTATTGTATTCACTATAATATCTTTTTTTTTTTTTGCAGTCAGTGTAGGCGTCTAGGTTTAACAAATCTTTTCCTTTTTCAGAGATCGAGAGCGTCACTTCCATCGTAAAACTTGTCGGACAACAAAAGATATATCTAAAGCAAAGCAATTAAAACAGGCGAGCTAGCTTTGGTAATTCCAGCAGATGTTCAGAGAAGTCGGTTTGGAATTTACATATAGCGGCCACGGGCCTTGGTTCGCAATTTACATATAGAGTTTTAATGGCGGTCTGATTTTAGTTCGCAATTTACATACCACCTATTAGTGGGGCAGATAAGTGATAAAATCTTTCACATGTGGATACAAGTACTACAGTTGGTGTGGTTATCAGTCATGGTCCAATAATTTGAGAAATCACATTAGCCACTTGAATTTCGAAGATGGCCGCCATATTCCAACATGGCTGCCATTTCCAGTATTTATGCCAAAGAATTAAACCCACTGGACTGGATTCAACAACTTTTCCTTTGTTTGTCACATAAATGGGGAAGTTAACTGTACAACTAAGTATAAAACATCTTAAGCTTCTTTATTGAATTTTTAGCAATACACTAATTTTAGCAATGCACAAACCAATATAGTTACACCAAGCATGATGAAACGAAATATGTTTGGATACGTCCACTGCAAATCTTAAGAAATTTAAAGTTATGCCGGCAGCTGTATAGTGATGTGCACATAAGACCAAAGCGGAAGTATTTGCATTGTCCGCAACATTCAAACTTCCATTTGCACTTAGTAAACTGCTGATAACTTTCTGCAATCGATGAGAGCTCACTCCACATGATCTGCCAGAAATCACCATTTTTGGTTCATCCCCATTCAGCAGGAATTTGTATATCTAAATGGGATAATGTTGCCTGATTACATATACAGCCAGCCTGGTAGGCTGCTCGTTTCACGTGGTTGCTACTCACGTGAGAGTGGTCTGCACAACATTTTAGCAAAAAGTTAGTTGCGGGTGATTCTGCTTCATGAGTTCATAATCGGTTAAGCTGCAGTCGTTGCTACTCGCGTGTGAGTGGTCTGCACAACATTTTAGGAAAGAGTGAGTTGCAGATGATTCTGCTTCATGAGTTCATAATCGGTTGAGCTGCAGTCGTTGCTACACGCGTGAGAGTGGTCTGCACAACATTTTAGCAAAAAGTTAGTTGCGGGTGATTCTGCTTCATGAGTTCATAATCGGTTAAGCTGCAGTCGTTGCTACTCGCGTGTGAGTGGTCTGCACAACATTTTAGGAAAGAGTGAGTTGCAGATGATTCTGCTTCATGAGTTCATAATCGGTTGAGCTGCAGTCGTTGCTACACGAGTGAGAGTGGTCTGCACAACATTTTAGCAAAAAGTTAGTTGCGGGTGATTCTGCTTCATGAGTTCATAATCGGTTAAGCTGCAGTCGTTGCTACTCGCGTGTGAGTGGTCTGCACAACATTTTAGGAAAGAGTGAGTTGCAGATGATTCTGCTTCATGAGTTCATAATCGGTTGAGCTGCAGTCGTTGCTACACGCGTGAGAGTGGTCTGCACAACATTTTAGCAAAAAGTTAGTTGCGGGTGATTCTGCTTCATGAGTTCATAATCGGTTAAGCTGCAGTCGTTGCTACTCGCGTGTGAGTGGTCTGCACAACATTTTAGGAAAGAGTGAGTTGCAGATGATTCTGCTTCATGAGTTCATAATCGGTTGAGCTGCAGTCGTTGCTACACGCGTGAGAGTGGTCTGCACAACATTTTAGGAAGGAGTGAGCTGCGTGTGATTCTGCTTCATGAGTCTATATTGGGTCATAATGAGGCTCAAACCTACTGTAATGTAGTCGAGACATGGGGCGATGAGGCAACATATGAACGCACTGTTCGCTGGTGGGCGAGGAGTACTGTTCGTAATGTAGTCGAGGCATGGGGCGAGGAGGAAACATCTGCACGTACTGTTCGTCTCTTGTTTGAAAAGCTTCGTTCCTGTGACACGAGCCTACAAGATGAGGAAAGCCGAAGACGATATTCTGTCTTTTATAACGACCCTCTTAAGGCAAATGTGGAGGCAAATTTTCTCGTCACAGTCCCAAAACTCGGCAAACAGCGCAATTGTGTGTCAACCATGTCCGGACATTTCCACCAAATCGGTGAGGTCAAGGAACTTGATACGTGGGTCCCACATGAACTGACGGCGCATTAGAAACCGTAGCTGTCATAATGTCGACACTCAAAATGTCGATAAGGTCATAAAGTCGACAGTCAAAATGTTGATAAGGTCATAATGTCGACCTGAAGTTAGAAGAAAGTTTTTCACTTTCTTCTTACTTCAGATGATAAGCGCGTTTCGTTCATTTTGGACAAGTGGCTGTGCGAAAAAGAAAGTCTACACCAAAGCGTTATATCCCAGCAAAAACACAAGTGCTGGGAAACTGCTGGCCACCAGCTGGCAGTGATGGGTCACTGCTGGCTGAAATCGGCCGCTCACGGCCCGGTAGTGGTCCGTTGGTGGCAGCGCTATCAGTTGGCGAGCCTTGATGGCCCTGCAGCATTGCCGTGAATTGTGGGCCTCCAAGCAAGTGCCACTAGTGGCCCGTTGCTGGCAACCAATGCAACCCCCCAACAGCAGGTAGAAGCAACGGGACTGCGCATGCGCAGAAGCAACACTTGCTGTGTCTCTCATGGTACCAGTTAGTTGAAGACGACGCTATCGCCATCGTGTTATTTTAGTGGATGTTAAGAAAAAAATCCATATGTGGAGAGGCGAATTAATTTCCTAATGAAATTCCACGTCGACGAAGATATCAGATTAAGCCGTGAAATACTAGATTACAGCCATGAAATACACCCACTCCATTCCCATGAATAACAATTCATGGAATGGAGTGGATGAATAACAAGAAAAAATTTGAAACCGCTTGAAACACATATCCTGGAAAACCATTAAAATAGCGTTTGTTGGAAAAAAAAAAAGAATTATACGCGTACAAAATTTATTAATTATTTGAAAGGAAAAAAAAGCAACGTTATGTGGTGTGTACTCATCCATGGGTTGAATACACAAGACTGGGAGGAATTCGCTTCTAAAAAGAACGAGAAGTAAAATAAAATAGCTTTTACTCTTTAAAGCAAATGTAGCTTCGGACAACGAAAAGGAAAAACACAACGTTAAAAATGTAACATGAACCCGGGTAAATATATATTTATTCAACAATCTCTTTTCAAGACGGCAAGGACAGTACAAAACTTTGGAAAGCGACTCTAAGTATGTACACTCCTTGAAAATGAGTGAAGTTCCCTTAAGGTAAAAAAAAACAACTATCGTTACGTTGAAAAAATTAATTTATCAATTATATGAAACTGACTTTTATGAAAAATACCTCGCAATATTGTAAAATGAAAGAGGGAAGCATTCCGATTACAAATTGCATACCAAACAGATAGCTTCCACCACCTACCCGAACGTCGTTAATTAGTCCGGTCGGTAGCGAGCGCGGCTTCCACGCAAACGGCCCAGGATCGAATCTAGTCAGATGCAAACGGACGTTTTTCCGGTCTGTCGAGAAAATTTCCCCAGCGCTGTGCGTTAATTCACAAACTTCGTAAGGGTAGAAAAAAAAACTGTAGCTTTAGGAAACTGCGGTTATCCTTGCATTTTTTATTATTATGGCTACTACTGGGAAATTGGCGGACAAGATTCGGCAAGCCACCAGTTACGTCAAGTGGTTGCTGGCTGCCACTAACGGCCCACTAGCGGACCACATTAGGCTAGCCATCATTTCTGGCACGTGCTTGCAGGGCCACTGAAGGGCCACTTGTGGCAGCTACTGCCTGTGATGGACCACTGATGGCCCTGTTGTGGCATATGCCAACTGATGAGGTGCCAACTGTTGGCCTGAACTGCTGGCCCTTCTGTTGGCCGCCCACACATTTTATTGACGGTTCGGCAGCGGCAACATAGTGCTGGGCCTTTGCTGGCAGTGCTGGCTGCCAGCAATGGCCCACTGCTGGCCCAGCAAGACTGTTTTTGCTGGGATAGTATATATATATATATATCATCATCATCATCATTGTCAACCATTATCAATCCACTGCTGGACGAAGGTCTCCCCAAGTTTCCTCCACAACGGTCTATCTTGTGCCAGTCTCCTCCATGTCACTACCGCATATTTACGAATTTCATCCACCCATCTCCCATGTGGTCTTTTTCTGGGTCTTTTCCTGTCCCTTGGAATCCAATCTAAAATTTCGGCTGTCCATCTATGGTCTGTCCTTCTGGCAGTATGTCCAGCCCATTGCCATTTCAGGGATTTAACTCTGATCATGATGTCTTCCACTCTCGTCATTTTTCGGATCCACGAGTTCCTCTTCTTATCTCTCCTGGTTATACCAAGCATGCACCTCTCCATGCTGCTTTGAGTTGTCTGCAGCCTTTGTATGTCTCTTTTAGTTAAGGTCCACGTCTCTGCACCATACGTAAGCACTGGAAGGATGCATTGATCAAACACTTTTCTTTTAAGACATAATGGCATATTGCTCTTGAAAATTATGCTGTTTCTTCCAAAAGCTCTCCAGGCAAGTTTTGTACACCGATTAATTTCTTCATCAATGTGACCCTCACTTGATATCTGCTGTCCAAGATAAACATATGTATCTGTTATCTCCAGTTTTTCTCCATCAATCGATAAATCTTCATTTCTTGTAAAAGCATTGAACATCACTTTTGTCTTCTGAAAGTTCATTTTTAATCCCACTTCTTCACTCTTGTCAGCAAGTTCCTGGATCATACTCTGCAGCTCTGATGGGGTAGTTGCAAAAATGACTACGTCATCAGCAAAACGAAGGTGGGTTAGATAATCTCCATTAATCTTTATCCCTTTGTTTTCCCAGTTCAGTGATTGAAAGACATTTTCCAATGTGGCATTAAAGAGCTTCGGAGATATGGTGTCACCTTGTCTCACTCCCTTTCCAATTTTTATGTGTGTTGTATTTTCAAACAGCCGAATCTTTGCACTTGCATTTTCATAGATGTTATTAATAATGTTAACGTATGCATCTTCAATACCGCATGATTTCAGAGCCGTGGTAACTGCTGATGGTTTCACCGAATCAAAGGCTTTTTCATAATCGATAAAAGCCATGCACAATGGAAGTTCATATTCCCTCGCTCTTTCAATTAGTTCTCTCAGTACGTGGATATGATCAATTGTGCTGTAGCCACTCCTGAATCCAGCTTTTTCTCTCGGTTGAGCCATGTCCAGTGTTACCTTCAAGCGGTGTGAAAGAACTTTAGTGAAGATTTTATAAACCACTGATAAGAGGCTGATAGGTCTGTAGTTCCTGAGATCCTCAATGTCACCTTTTTTATGTAGCAGGATCATTGTAGCATTGTTCCAATCCTCAGGAATCTTCCCTTCATTAAGGCATCGAGTGAAAATTTGGGCAAGTACTGTTTCAATTTCTCCACTTGCTTCTTGTATGATGTCTATAGTAATTCCATCTTCTCCTGGAGCTTTCCCCCGCTTCATGTTCTTGATTGCATGAGCAACTTCTGCTGGGAGGACTGGAAGAACTCTGGTACCTTTCATGATGTCTGGAGTACATGTATCATCCCTTTCATATAATTTGGAGTAGAAATCTTTCACTCTTGTCAAAATTTCGCCTCTATTTCTTGTTATAGAACCATCTTCTTTTCTCAGAGCCATAATCTGTTTTCTTCCCTTACTGAGATGTCCCTTTGCTATCTTTAGGCTTTGGTTGTTTTCAATTGCTTTCCTCACTAGCTCACAGTTGAATTTCCTTACGTCTTCAGTGATACTTTTTCGTGCTGTCTTGCATAGCTCTATATATTCCACTTTGGAAGTCACATCTTCTTTAGTTGTCCTCATCTCTCTTCTTTTTTGCATCAACATTTTGGTTTTTCCTGATAATTTGTTTACATGCAACTTGTTCTTAGACCCAGCTAATTTTGTTGCTGTTTCCATAAGAGCTTTGGTTACTTTTCTGTTAACTTCCGAAATATCCACTTCTTCCGATGTTAGGCCTTCTAAAGCAGAGAATCTGTTCTTCAGTTCCAACTTGAAAGTATTATGGTGTTTTTTAAGGTTGGTTATGTCAATACATTTTGTTTGTCTTATGAGCTTGCCACGTTCCAGTTTAGTGTTGAGGTGCATCTTACATCTCACCAATCTATGGTCACTACCTGTGTTGAACTTGTTTAGCACACTGCAGTCTTCGATGACGAATTTTTTGTTACGCATAATAAAATCAATTTCACTTGTCGTCCCAATTGGATGTCTCCATGTCCATTTCCTGTGTGGCTTTTTCTTGAAAAAGGAATTCAAGATGAAAAATCCTTCTGCCTCTGCAAACTCAACGAGAGTATTTCCACGCTGGTTTCTGTTGCCGTGACCGAATTTACCTACTGAAGTTTCATTCTGTTGCCGGTGCCCTATTTTTGCATTGAAATCTCCCATAATTATCTTCAAGTGCTGCTTACCTTTATTATTTAGATGACGAATTTCCTCATAAAATTCGTATATATATATATATATATATATATATATATACGAATATATATATATATATATATATATATCATCATCATCATTGTCAGCCATTATCAATCCACTGCTGGACGAAGGTCTCCCCAAGTTTCCTCCACAACGGTCTGTCTTGTGCCAGTCTCCTCCATATTACTCCCGCATACTTTCGAATTTCATCCCCCCATTTCCCATGTGGTCTTCTCCTGGGACTTTTCCTGTCCCTCGGAATCCAATCTAAAATTTCGGCTGTCCATCGATGGTCTGTCCTTCTGGCAGTATGTCCAGCCCATTGCCATTTCAGGGATTTAACTCTGATCATGATGTCTTCCACTCTTGTCATTTTTCTGATCCACGTGTTCCACTTCTTATCTCTCCTGGTTACACCAAGCATGCACCTCTCCATGCTACTTTGAGTTGTCTGCAGCCTTCGTATGTCTCTTTTAGCTAAGGTCCACGTCTCTGCACCATACGTAAGCACTGGAAGGATGCATTGATCAAACACTTTTCTTTTAAGACATAATGGCATATTGCTCTTGAAAATTATGCTGTTTCTTCCAAAAGCTCTCCAGGCAAGTTTTGTACGCCGATTAATTTCTTCATCAATGTGACCCTCACTTGATATCTGCTGTCCAAGATAAACGTACGTGTCTGTTATCTCCAGCTTTTCTCCATCAATCGATAAATCTTCATTTCTTGTAAAAGCATTGTACATCACTTTTGTCTTCTGGAAGTTCATTTTTAATCCCACTTCTTTACTCTTGTCAGCAAGTTCCTGGATCATACTCTGTAGCTCTAATGGGGTAGTTGCAAAAATGACTATGACATCAGCAAAACGAAGGTGCGTTAGATAATCTCCATTTATCTTTATCCCTTTGTTTTCCCAGTTCAGTGATTGAAAGACATTTTCCAATGTGGCATTAAAGAGCTTCGGAGATATGGTGTCACCTTGTCTCACTCCTTTTCCAATTTTTATGTGTGTTGTATTTTCAAACAGCCTAATCTTTGCACTTGCATTTTCATAGATGTTATTAATAATATTAATGTATGCATCTTCAATACCGCAGGATTTCAGAGCCATTGCAACTGCTGATGGTTTCACCGAATCAAAGGCTTTTTCATAATCGATAAAAGCCATGCACAATGGAAGTTCATATTCCTTCGCTCTTTCAATTAGTTCTCTCAGGACGTGGATATGATCTATTGTGCTGTAGCCACTCCTGAATCCAGCTTGTTCTCTCGGTTGAACCATGTCCAGTGTCACCTTCAAGCGGTGTGAAAGAACTTTAGTGAAGATTTTATAAACCACTGATAGGAGGCTGATAGGTCTGTAGTTTCCGAGATCCTCAATGTCACCTTTCTTATGTAGCAGGATCATTGTAGCGTTGTTCCAATCCTCAGGAATTTTCCCGTCATTAAGGCATCGAGTTAAAATTTGGGCGAGTATTGTGTCGATTTCTCCACTTGCTTCTTGTATGATGTCTACAGTAATTCCATCTTCTCCTGGAGCTTTTCCCCGCTTCATGTTCTTGATTGCATGTGCAACTGCTGCTGGAAGGACTGGAAGAACTCTGGTACTGGTACCTTTCATGATGTCTGGAGTACATGTATCATCCCTTTCATATAATGTGGAGTAGAAATCTTTCACTCTTGTCAAAATTTCGCCTCTATTTCTTGTTACAGAACCATCTTCTTTTCTCAGTGCCATTATCTGTTTTTTTCCCTTACTGAGATGTCCCTTTGCTATCTTTAGGCTTTGGTTGTTTTCAATTGCTTTCTTTACTAGTTCACAGTTGAATTTCCTTACGTCTCCAGTGATAATTTTTCGTACTGTCTTGCATAGCTCTATATATTCCACTTTGGAAGTCACATCTTCTTTAGTTGTCCTCATCTCTCTTTTTTTGCATCAACATATTGGTTTTTCCTGAAAATTTGTTGACATGTAATTTGTTCTTAGACCCAGCTAATTTTGTTGCTGTTTCCATAAGAGCTTTGGTTACTTTTCTGTTAACTTCAGAAATATCCACTTCTTCCGATGTTAGGCCTTCTAAAGCAGAGAATCTGTTCTTCAGTTCCAATTTGAAGGTATTATGGTTTTTTTAAGGTTGGTTATGCCAATACATTTTGTTTGTCTTATGAGCTTGCTACGTTCGAGTTTAGTGTTGAGGTGCATCTTACATCTCACCAATCTATGGTCACTGCCTGTGTTGAACTTGTTTAGGACACTGCAGTCTTCAATGACGAATTTTTTGTAACACATAATAAAATCAATTTCACTTGTCGTCCCATTTGGATGTCTCCATGTCCATTTCCTGTGTGGCTTTTTCTTGAAAAAGGAGTTCAAGATGAAAAACCCTTCTGCCTCTGCAAACTCTACGAGAGTATTTCCACGCTGGTTTCTGTTGCCGTGACCGAATTTACCTACTAAAGTTTCATTCTGTTGCCGTTGCCCTATTTTTGCATTGAAGTCTCCCATAATTATCTTCAAGTGCTGCTTACCTTTATTATTTAGATGACGAATTTCCTCATAAAATTCTTCAATTTCTTCTTCAGCATGACTTGTGGTGGGTGCATAAGTTTGAATAATCTGAGCCTGGTATCTTCTCGAGAGTTGGATAACGAGTCGTGCAGCTCTGTCAGAGGAACTTTCAACTTCTACAACTTTATCCTTCAGTTTCTTGTTTATTATAAATCCAACACCACTAGTTCTGCCAGTATCTGTCCCACAATAGTAGAAGAGATGTCCACTTTTCAGTTCGATGAGATCTTCTCCTTTTCTCCTTACCTCACTTAGCCCGACGATGTCCCACTTGATCCTTTGTAGTTCCTCTTCCAATTCAAGAAGCCTTGAATCAGAAGATAGTGAGCGTCCGTTATACGTAGCCAAGGTCAGCATCAGATGGCAGCCTAGTCCGGTCCTCCGGGGATTCTTAGCACCCTCTGCCTTCATGTCGGACTGGCTGCTGCCTTGGCCAGGTACATTCCAGCTGCCGGAGACTGAGGGACAAGATTTAAGTTGTGGAGTCATTTTGGAGGGGTTTGGCCATAACTCACCACGCTGGCCAAGCGGGTTGGTGAGTGTGGGATAGTATTTCCTCTAATCCCGATGGTATAGTTATACCGCTATTGGCGGTCGTCAGAGCTCCTTTAGTGGGAACAGGATGTACCACGAGAAGGCGGGGTTGACATTTGTCAAGGAGAGGCTGTGATGTTACGCATCACCTGACCTTACATCCCATATATATCCATATATATATATATATATATATATATATATAACGCTTTGCATTCCATACATATATATGCACTATATTGACAAACGTCACCGGACATCACTTCAAAACTAAATGAACGGATCCGCTGAGTTGTTAAGATGCGCGGTACAGCTGCAAACAGTATAAAAACAAACCTGCAGCTGACAGTGATCATATCGCACTGTGAAACTGAGTGAAAATGTCGCGGCGAGAGAGAACTGACTTTGAGAAAGTAAAGATTGTTGGGTGTTATATTAGTGGGTTGTCCATAAGAGAAACCGAGAGGGATTTAAACTTACCCAGCTCAACTGTTTTGGATGTACTGAATAAGTGAAAGACACATGACGTGCCTGGAGCAGCAAAACGCACCGGCAGACCAAAGAAAATCAGTGATAGAGGACATCGAAGCCTCAGGAGAGTCGTTACAGCTAATCGACGGAGTACCGCACAAGACTTTAGTGTATAGGTGAGTAAAAATGCAGGAAGCTCGGTATGTGCACGTACCATTCGCAGAGAACTTCATTCAATGGGTTACCGTGGTCGTGGGCCTTTCATCTCCGCTCGAAATGCTACTCGTCGTTTAGCACGGTGTAAAGAACATATATCGTGGGACGTAGATCAATGGCAACGGGTCCTATGGACTGATGAATCCAGATGTACGATCCATCAGTCTGGTGGCCATGTGTGGGTATGGCGGCAGCCGGGGCAATACTATGTATCACAGTGTACTGTTCCTACGGTCAAGTTTGGAGTTTGCAGTGTACTCGTGTGGAGGTGTTTTTCGTGGTACGGTCTTGGCCCATTCGTTATCGTGGACAAACCTGTTAACCAGCATGTCTACCTCAATTTTCTGGACAATTATGCCCTACCAACACTGTGGCAATACTATGGAACTGAGCCTTGTTGGTACCAACATAATAATGCACTGATCCATAAAGCAAGGCTGTTGCGGCGTGGTTTGACGATAATTCCGTATCTCGTGTGGACTGGCCAACACAGATCCCTGATCTCAATCCTATACAGCACCTATGGGATGAATTAGAGCGCCGCATAAGAAGTTCGGAACCAATACCTGGTACTAAGTGACAGTTGGCGGCAGCATTATGTACTGAATGGAAGCGGATATCTATCGCTGTGTTCCAAAACTTTGTCGAAAGCATGTGTCGAAGGGTCAGTGCATGAATTAAGGCCAATGGTGGCTTCAAAATATATTTATTCAAGGTAGAACACATTAAAATACAATCTATAATCGTCAAACGCTAAAATCTGTATACAAAATGTACAGCATAGCGCACAAATTGAAAAATGGAAAATAGGAAGCAATGCACACTGCTCATCAACAATGAAAATAGACAAGCATTTCTGGGCTTCTACATACTCAAAAGAACATATTTGAAAAATGTAAACAACCTGTTACTCAAAAATGCATAACCGTGCTAATACACACTTAATTAAGAACATAAAGTAGGAATAATGAGACAACTTGTCTCTTGCAATGCGGTACAATCTCTCTGAGAGTTTAAAACGACGTATTTACAAGGATTCATAATACAATGCGAATAAAAAAAACTGGTAATCAATCAATTCAATGAAAAATTGAACTCAGGAGATGAACAAACTTGGGCAGCCTCATGGAAATGAAACATAATTCTTGTTCAGCAATATTTAAAATCAATGTACTTATCTACAGCTCAGTGCAATCTTTTTGGTGATCGAAAACAGCAATTTTCAAAAATGCGGCACAGTTCTATTTTTAAGGTTATATATATATAAGTAAAATTAGAAAACACTCGATGAATAAAGCTTGAAACTACAATATTTACACTACTATTATTCAATAATGGGGGATTGACAACGCAAAGCAACTCTAAACAAATACATACAACATAGGAAAATAATTTTCACAAAGTATGATACTCATAAGTGTAACAAATGCGATTGACAAACTTGTACAAAAAGATAAAATAAAGTAATAATCATGAGACAACTCGTCTCTTGCAGGATGGTGCAAAATATCATTAAATTTCACACAATGTATTTACAAGGATGTACAGCACAATGCAGTTCAGACACTGGCATTAAAACAAATCAAAGGGTGGTTGAATCTGAGTACAAGAATCAACATGGACATCCTGAATGATATAAAATATAAAACTTGTTAAGCAATTATCTAAAATAATGTACACATATTCAGCACTGTGCAAACACGTTATAAACCCAATTAGAACTAATTTACAAAATTGCGATACTATGTAATTGACAATGTGGAGCACTAATACTAAGAAAAATACGCTTACGATTGATGAATAGAGCCTGCACGTTTTTATTATACTATAGAAATTCTAACATTATTCGAAGTTAGATGACTGTCAACACATAGCGTCTCCTAACATAAGGAGCAGTACATTAGTTACTATTAACAATTCAGATATACATAATGTTCAGAACAATGCATATGATAAACTGCAATTATTAAAAATTAAAGTGCGCCCTTAAGACGAACGAAGCTTGAACGTCATGAAAAGGAAAATACAAAATGGGTGTCACTAAATCAAATAATTGTGTACACCCTTCACGCTAATTATCCAATAAAATAAGTGCGGTTAATTTCAGTGCTGAGCAAATATCTTTGAAACGGGTCTGGTTCATTTGCCCGACGTTTACTTCACCGAAGGGTCACTTGACCGAAAATCACTTCACCGAAAAAATTGTTTCACCGAAAGATCACTTGATCGAAGCGTTCATTTCACCGAAGGGTCACTTGATCGAAAGGTACATTTCACCGAAGGGTCACTTGATCGAAGCGTTCATTTCACCGAAGGGTCACTTGATCGAAAGGTACATTTCACCGAAGGGTCACTTGATCGAAAAGTTCATTTCACCGAAAGGTCTCTTTACCTAAAAGTTCATTTCATCGAAAGGTCATTTCATTGAAGGGTCAGTTTATCGAAAACGCTAGATTTCATTACAGGATCTGTTGAAGCATGGTGCAAGTTTGACAGACAGACCCCCGAAACGTTAGGGGATCATACTCAAATTGCACTTTTGATTTCTCCGTGTCACAGAGAACGCAAAGATTTAGTTTTAAGGCAAAAATAATTAATTTTAAGTCCCTATGACTCGGCCTAGGCCTTTTTAGCAAGTTTTATCATGTTCATACGTTTTTCATAAAAATCATGTTCAGTGCTCATGTTCATAAATAGTTTACATGAAAAGTCAAGTTAATAACGTTGCACATTTATTCAGGCAAAAAATAATCAATATTAGGGCCGTAGGCCTCGCTTAGGCCTTTTTAGCAAATTTTAACCGTGCGTGCTCATGTTCATAAGGTTTACATAACAACTCAAGTTAATGATGTTGTACACTTATTTAGGCAAAAAGAATCAGTCATAAAGCCCACGGCCTCGGCTTAGGCCCTTTTAGAAAATTTTAATCCTGCATGCTCATATTTATAAGGTTTACATAAAATGTCAAGTTAATAATGTCGCACATTTATTCAGGCAAAAAGAATCAATATTAGTGCCGTAGGCCTCGCTTAGGCCTTTTTAGCAAATTTTAACGGTGCGTGCTCATGTTCATAAGGTTTACATAAAAAATCAAGTTAATGATGTTACACATTTTTTCAGGCAAAAGACGTAGGCCTCGCTTAGGCCTTTTTAGCAAATTTTAACCGTGCGTGCTCATGTTCATAAGGTTTACATAAAAAATCAAGTTAATGATGTTACACATTTTTTCAGGCAAAAAGAATCAATTTTAGGGCCCTAGGCCTCCGCTTAGGCCTTTTTAGCAAATTTTAATCGTGCGTGCTCATATTTATAAGGTTTACGCAAAAAGTCAAGTTAATAATGTTGCACATTTATTCAGGCAAAAAAAGAATCAATATTAGGGCCGTAGGCCTCGCTTAGGCCTTTTTAGCAAATTTTAACCGTGCGTGCTCATGTTCATAACGTTTACATAACAACTCAAGTTAATGATGTTGTACACTTATTCAGGCCAAAAGAATCAGTCTTTAAAGCCCTAGGCCTCGGCTTAGGCCTTTTTAGAAAATTTTAATCCTGCTTGCTCATATTTATAAGGTTTACATAAAATGTCAACTTAATAATGTCGCACATTTATTCAGGCAAAAAGAATAAATTTTAGGGCCCTAGGCCTCCGCATAGGCCTTTTTAGCAAATTTTAATCGTGCGTGCTCATATTTATAAGGTTTACGCAAAAGTCAAGTTAATAATGTTGCACATTTATTGAGACAAAAAGATTCAATTTTAGGGCCCTAAGCCTCGGCTTAAGCCTTTTTAGGAACTCTAAACGAATTTCGCGAAAACGTTCCATGTAAGCCAAGCGAGAATTGTGCTTTAATTTGAAGAAATTAATTGCCGATGATCCGAGGTACACTTGGTTTGAGGGAACTGTACCCCGAACTTCCGTTGTATTATATTCTGTGCCGCTGGAGTCTGTCAGTGTATCCAGGATGTTCCCCTTGAAGTGTCTGCGAAGTCCGTGAGCTTTGGGGGGGGGGGGGGCTTTCCCCCAAAATGTTAAAATGGACGTAGAGCTGTAAACATTAGAACCTTGCTTTATATAATGATTCTGTACACGATCACGAATTTTCAGGAGGGTGGGACGAATTCACCCTCCCCCAAGTTTCTAAGAGCGCAGACAGGTGTTCAAGGTAAGGGATTTGCTCGCAATTTCTATGCTTCATGTTGTGTTTAGTGCCAAACTATGTATGCCCTTCCCCCTTCCCCCAGAAATTTGGTGAAGTCTGTAAAAGGGATACGAGGTGCTTGGTTTTGAGGGCTCTACCCCCAACTTCCGTAATTTTATATTCTGGACCTCTGGAGTCGGTCATCAGTGTATCCTCGATGTTACCCCTGAAGAGCTCTTGGAAACGGAGGGGGTTCAGTTTCACTCCACATTCCTGAAAATTCGTGGTCGTGTACAGAATCATTATATAAAGCATGGGTCTAATGTTTACAGCTCTACGTGCATTTTAACATTTTGGGGGAAAGCCAACCCCCCCCCCCAAGATGACGGACCTCGCGGACGCTTCAAGGGGAACATCCTGGATACACTGACAGACTTCAGCGGCCCCGAACATAATATTACGGAAGTTGGGGGTACACCCTCCCAAAACTAGGTGTACCTCGGATCCTCGGCAATTTTTTTCTTCAAATTAAAGTGCAATTCTCGCCTCGCTTGGCTTACATGGACCGTTTTCGCGAAATGCGTTTGGAGTTCCCAATTCAGTTCTCAATATATGCCCAGAAACGGCAATCTGTAACCCCCCCCCTCTTGATTTTTTTAACTTGACATTTTATGTAAACTTATGAACAAGCAAGATTAGAATTTTCTAAAAACGCCTAAGCTAAAAAAAAAAAAAAAAAAAAAGGCCTAAGGGCAATAAAATTGATTCTTTTTTGCCTGAATAAATGTGCAACATTATTAACTTGACATTTTATGTAAACCTTATGAATATGAGCACGCTCGATTAAAATGTTCTAAAAAGGCCTAAGCTGACCTTGGGCCCTAAAATTGATTCTTTTTTGGCTGAATACATGTGCAACATTATTAACTTGACTTTTTACGTAAACCTTATGAATATGAGCACGCACGATTAAAATTTGCGATAAAGGCCTAAGCCGAGGTCTAGGGCCCTAAAATTGATTATTTTTGCCAGAAAAATGTGTAACATTATTAACTTTACTTTTTATGTAAAGCTTATGAACATGAGCAAGCACGATTAAAATTTGCTAAAAAGGCCTAAGCGAGGCCTACGGCCCTAATATTGATTCTTTTTTGCCTGAATAAATGGGCGACATTATTAACTTGACATTTTATGTAAACCTTATAAATATGAGCACGCACGATTACAATTTTCTAAAAAGCCTAAGCCGAGACCGAGGGCTTTAAGACTGATTCTTTTGGCCTGAATAAGTGTACAACATCATTAACTTGAGTTGTTATGTAAACCTTATGAATATGAGCACGCACGATTAAAATCTGCTAAAAAGGCCTAAGCCGAGGCCTAGAGCCCTAAACTTGATTCTTTTAGCCTGAAAAGTGTGCAACATCACTAACTTGAGTTTTTAGGTTAACCTATGAACATGAGCACGTACCGTTATTATTTTCTAAAAAGGCCTAAGCTGAGGCCTAGGACCTTAAAATTGATTCTTTTTGCCTGAAAAAAATTGCAACATTATTAACTTGACTTTTTATGTAAAGCTTATGAACATGAGCAAGCACAATTAAAATGTTCTGAAAAGGCCTAAGCTGAGACCTAGGGCCCTAAAATTGATTATTTTTTGCCTGAAAAATTGTGTAACATTATTAACTTTACTATTTATGTAAAGCTTATGAACATGAGCAAGCACAATTAAAATTTTCTAAAAAGGCCTAAGCTGAGACCTAGGGCCCTAAAATTGATTCTTTTTGCCTGAAAAAATGTGTAACATTATTAACTTTACTATTTATGTAAAGCTTATGAACATGAGCAAGCACGATTAAAATTTGCTAAAAAGGCCTAAGCGAGGCCTATGGCCCTAATATTGATTCTTTTTTGCCTCAATAAATGTGTGACATTATTAACTTGACATGTTATGTAAACCTTATAAATATGAGCACGCAGGATTAAAATTTTCTAAAAAGGCCTAAAACGAGGCCAAGGGCTTTAAGACTGATTCTTTTGGCCTGAATAAGAGTACAACATCATTAACTTTAGTTTTTATGTAAACCTTATAAACATGAGCACGGACGGTTAATATTTTCTAAAAAGGCCTAAGCCGAGGCCTAGGGCCCAAAAATTGATTCTTTTTTGCCTGAATAAATGTGCAACACTATTAGCTGGACATTTTACGTAAACCTTATGAATATGAGCACGCACGATTAAAATGTTCTAAAAAGGCCTAAACCGAGGCCAAGGGCCCTAAAACTGATTTTTTTTTTTTTTTGTCTGAATAAGTGTGTTTACATAACAACTCATTAACTTGAGTTGTTATGTAAACTTCATGAATATGAGCTCGGGGGATTAAAATTTGGCAAAAAGGCACAGGTCTATCTATGACTTATAATTAATGTTATATTTCGAAAAACCTACTTATGGGGAGGTGTTTAAAAGAAATTAAAAGTGTATTTTTTATACAATCCAATAATGTTTAGGTGACCAGTTTTTTAAAAACCAGCACCATACTCCAACAAAACTATAACAACAAAATTCTAAGTTTTCGATAAACTGACCATTCGGTGAAATGATCTTTCGATATAATGAACTTTTAGGTAAAGTAATCTTTCGGTGAAATGAACTTTTCGATCAAGTGTCCTTTCGATGAAATGAACTTTTAGGTGAAGTGATCTTTCGGTGAAATGAACTTTTCGGTCAAGTGACCCTTCGGTGAAATGTACCTTTCGATCAAGTGATTTTCGGCGAAGTGATTTTCGGTCAAGTGACCTTTCGGTCAAGTGAACGATACCCCTTTGAAACAAATCGCTGAGAAAACCAGAGCACTTCAAAATCTAGAAATTCAAATATCAGATCTACTGACCGTGATGCGCAATGACGCTGGCGGGCCGGTAAACCATGAATCAGACGGTTACCAGGTGGCAAGAACCTGGCTCTCCCAACGCTGGGCTACTGCAACGGAATGCTCCAGTCGAAGGCGGGATATCAGACGGTCGCGGAAGTGACTTAATAAAGCTGAAGAAGCTTCATGTGCAGTCAGAAGAGTAGGCCTGTCTCGGCAACGTTGGTGAAACACATAAATTACATGCTTCACCTAAATAAAAATAAAGACACAGACTGATGGAAGCTTGACTGGGGAAAAGATCTTCAGGAGAACAGTCCGATAGCGTCAAAAGTCAGATCTGCTGTACTGGAACGTTGAGCGATGGAAAATGCCAAGTTCAGTAGTGGTAATAATATCACACAATGTTGATAGGTATGGGAGACATCAGCCTCCTGAGCACAGAAAAGACAAAGCGGGTAATTGAGAAGAGACATTCGGAAAAGGACAGAGGGAACAGGAAGACGACCGTGGAGGAAAAGCCAGTGAGTGTTAACTTCTAGAGGAGCAGAAAGAGGAGGCAGGGCGGCGGACCAAACCGCTGTGGTGGAAGCGGGAGGAAAGTCGGGAATGTGGAGAGGGGGATAAGAGTGGGACGCAGAGAGGAACTGATAGAGAGCGGATACCGAGAGAAAAGAAATTGGAAGAGCTGAGCCAGAAGCAGGCAAGAATAAAAGAAAGGGAAGAGAAGCATAGGGAACCAAGGAGAGACCCAAGTGGGAAGCAAGGTCTGGAAACTGAGAAATGATAGTTGAAAGAAAAGTGTTGTAGACATCGTGAGAGGAGGAAGAAAGGAGAAGAGAGGGAGGGAGGTTGGCGAAGGGTCGCCAGGAAAGGTCGGGGTTAGTGAGGTCTCTAACTGTTACAACCCCAGCTCGGAGCCAGGAAGGATAGGCAAAGTACGAAAGATGAGAGGGATGTATAATTGATAAATAAAAGAGAGGTTCTGAGAGGAGCTCAGTAGTAGAAGCAGGTGGGGAGCGAAAGAGAGGGAGGGAACGAAGAAATGTTAGAGCTTCGCGGTAAACAGGGGGGAGTCGAATGTGTGTGAGGTGTCGGTGGTCGCTTAGTTAAAAGGAGAGAGAGGAGAAGTTAGGGTTGCTCGGGGAAGCGATGACGTCCCGAGCTGCAACGGCATCCAGTACTAGCAATGTGAAGAGGCGGAGAAAAGTTGTATTCCTGACGGCCTTGTAATACTCCTGTATATCAGTGAGTCCAATGCCGCCGTGGTCTGGAGGAAGGCAAAGCTTTGTAGCGCTAACCCAGTGGTGGCAGGTCCATATCACGGAGGTGAGACAACGGGTGATTTCATGTAGGCAGAGTTTTAGAGATATTACACCAAGCCAGGAGTGTGTACACAAGGAGAGTAGATACATTCGAGAAAAACGTGCACGCTGGAAAAATGATGAGCAGAACTGGGCTCTCCTCAACGAGGCAGTTGACCTGTGCAAACGTGGGTGAATGACATTCCACGTTACGAGGAGGCCCGCTTGCAAGGAACCAATATGTACCCCAAGAAAGCGCTGTGAGATGGAAGACCAACTCGCTTCCCACGGGGTGTCTGCACGATGTGTCCATGAGCCACACCATAAGCCAGAACTTTTAGAGGAGTTGAGAGCAGCACCTGAACATGAGGTGTAGGTTGCGAAGACTAGTTGGAGGCAATGAAACTCTGAGTCATGGCGTATGCAGAGAGTAACGTCATCTGCATAAACGACAGAGGTAGTGGCATGATGTCTTGTACAGGAAGAAGGTGGTGGCAGAACTGCTTGAAAGGATTGGTGTACTGAGCGGAGAAATGGTTCGATTGCAATGGCGAATAGTTGTCCGGAGAGAGGGCAACTATGCCGCACTCCTCGGCTGAAGGGGATGGGCGCTGTAAGAAAGATGGGTAGCTTAACCTGGAGAACAGCATCTTGATAAAGTGAAGTAAGAAGAGCAACAAAGGGATGAGAAACACCGAAGTGAAGGGGAGTTGCTGAAAGATAGGAGTGAGAGATGTTATCAAAAGCAGATTGTTGGTCAAGGGAAAGGAGGGCGAGTGGTTCGGAGCGTGATCGGGCAAAATGGATAAGATCGTTAAGTAGATGGATGTTATGAGAGAGTGAACGGCCGGGAACAATATAGGTTTGATTGGGAGAAAGGATGTGAGTAAGAATGGGATTAAGGTGTTGGGAAAGAAGTTTTGTGTAAAGATTATAATCTAAATTTAAGAGGGAGATGGGGCGCCAATTCCCCAGGTTAAGCAGATCACCCTTCTTGGGGAATACGACTAAATGAGCTACTGTGGATCTCCTTTGTAACAGTGAGTGATGAAAAGCAGAAGAAAAAGCAGAAAAGAGAAACGGTAGTATGAGTGGTAGAAAAGTTTTATAGAAGGGGAACGTGAGGCCGTCTAGACCCCGAGTGGCTCCAGAGTTCGAAGATGAAAAGGTAGAAGATAATTCAGAGCGTGTGGTAGGAAGGAGGAGGGAAGAGGCAAGATGGGCGCGAACTTATGGTTGGTTAGAAAGAAGAGAAGCCATAGCAGAAGAGGATGGCGGAGCTGGTTCACAGTACTTCTCAGTAAAAAAACTTTCGGACTTGGGAACACAGAGTGATTGGATCATCAGACACCTCGCCAGATGAAAGGCGGAGGTGAGGAAGTGAATTTGATGCTGTCCTTGTTGTTTCCATGGACTTTTATAAATTCATAATTGGATGCGTCCGGCGATAGATGTTGAAGCCGGAGACGTCGTAGTGCCTGTTGAGCCAGAGGAAGTATGAGTGACCGTAATTCTTCTTGATAGGGGCAGAAGAGAGGATCACTAAGGCTTAATATGAAGAGAATGGGGCGAACATGGTCGAGACGCATGTTTTGGAGCATCTTTGATTTGAAAGAAAGGGTGCGAACAAGGAGAACGAATTGCTGTTTAATCTCCATCCATAAAGTTAGACCCCAAGGCGCTGATTGAATTTGTGGTCGTCTTTCTTCTAGAAAAGTGCGGACTGAAGTACAAAAGTTTGGATCAACAAGGAGAGTGTCGTCAAATGTCCATGGACAAATCGTCCGGGGCTGTGCTAGAGCAGCTTGAACACTTATAACGATGGCACAATGGTCAGAAGAAGCTGCCGGAGTGATGGTGGATTCAGTAACAGCTGGAAGAAGATTAGGTGATGCGTAGAACCCGTCAAGACGAGCTGTCAACGGATTTTGATTATGATGCGAGCGCTAAGTATGTACTGTCGACAATGGATGGAAATGATGATGCACATCGATGAATGAGTTGTCGGATACAGTTGACTGGAGGAGATTCACCAAGTTGCCGCGGCGTTCTCTAATGGAAGGAGAACGATCTAGCGTAGGATTAAGGGTAAAATTAAAATCCCCTCCAATTAAGACATGATTTGCGGGGGGAATGCTAGATAGAGCACGACGAAGGCGAGTAAAGAGAATTGCCAAATTGGTTGAGAGCTTGGAATATAAATGTTGAAGATATGACAACATGTTGATGCAAATGGTGAATGAAGCACACTGTAATACATCTCGACATAGGTTTCGAATAGAAAGAGAAGTGATAATGGAGTTAAAAGTACGACAGATTCCAATAGCAAGACCGCTATGGGGTGATAATCGAAAGGCATGATAAAACGTGTAGTTCCATTGGCACCATCGTGAGAAAATCGTAGTGGAATGACAATTTGTCTCTTGTAGTAAGAGAATATCAGCTCCATGCGGAGTGAAGTCCTCATTTGCCAAGGCATTGGAGAGTGGGGATGAGAATCCCCTACAGTTAAGTGATATAATCTTGAACACTTTAGTCAGCTAGTGCTTGTTGGAGATCCTTGACAACAGGAGGAAATGACTTAAGTAGATTGAAGTAGGTTTTAGCCCACGGATGTTCCTTGCGAAGGTAGGAGAGACATTGAGATAGGCTTTGTATCTGATCTAACATAAGAGGGAGAAACGATGCGTACTTTGTAAGTAATGCATGCGCTGTAGAGTAGTCTGTCTTGTGTGACAGGTATTGATGGAAATTATCAAATGAAATCGGCCCAGTAAGAACAGAGGCATCCTTAAGATAATCGAATGGTTCATAAAAATTGGGGGAGGCTCTTCATCAGCCTGAAAAGCAGAGGCAGCAGCTTTTGATGGTGAGTTTTGACGGGAGGCACCGCCAGCACGGGGTGAGGATCTACGTGAAGTAGAAGTCAGCCTCTTTGACTGTCGTCTTCGAAAGGATCCGCGACATTTCAGCGTAGGTGCAGTCGAACTTTCATCACAGCGCGACGTGTGGCCTGAATGTTCACCAACAGCAGGTTCATAGGTGCCGATGGTGAGGGCTGGGGAAAGACCCTCTGTAAGGGACTCTGAAGCAGAATGCCGTCGTAAGGGAATCGAACAACTGAGTGAGGGAAACTCTAGTTCTAAGTCCATTGATGGAACATTCGAAGACGTGCGGTGACCAACCCCTGCAGTCGACGTTTTTGCAATTTTCGTCTTCGGAGCTCCCTGTGCAGTGGTTGAAGATGTTGAACGGCTCGGAAGAGGGCCCGAAACTGTAGAAGTATTATTAGGAGCCTGTGATGCCAGATGTGGGCAATGCACACGCAAATGATTCTCCCCGTGACAATAAGTGCAGTGGAGGGAGGTTCTTACTTCAATTCGTCTCCGTTGCTGTCCGCAACGAACGTTGAGAATCTCTGGGCAGGCCAACAAGTGTTCATCAGATGGAAAGAGTACTCTGGCACTTCGACGAAATCCTCCTATTGACATATCGTCCGGATCTCTCAATGCAGCTGAAAGAGTAGTCACGGGCCCAACAACCCGGACGAACTTACTGAGAACAGTGCACAGCGCAACGTCTGAGAGTTCAGGTGGAACCGGGTAAAAGGTCACCTGAATGGGCCGTTGTGAGACAGGTTCTGGTAGTAGATGGACGTCGTTGAGGGATAAACCCTCGATCATGACAAGATCTGCATGCTCTATAAGAGCAAAGTATACTAACACAGCTCGAGGTTTACGAGCCATATGCGTAATACTGGCTCCAGCTGGAAGTAACTTCTTGAGAGCAAGACTATATCTTTTCAACTTTGTGTCGGGTAGTGCGTCAAAACACACTTCGAAGTCCATGGTAGAATGGAGTTTTCCCCTCTGGGGAATCTTCTGGAATGTCAATGTTGGCAGTAGAGCCATCTACACTGACGTATGAGTCTGGTAGGACTTCTGCGACAAACTTGAAAGAAGCTTTTGCTCCAGTAAGGGCGGCAGAGTATGCCCGAGGAGCAGGGCTATTGTGCAAGGGCTGCGACACCGCGCGGTTGTCTTGAAGAGGCTGTTTGAACTGAGTTGAAGTGGAGGGTAAATTAGCAGCGCTGTCAGACACATCCATTCCTTCATCTACAACGACAGAGGGTAGCGTTGAACTGACGTCACTGGCCATCGCAGGGCGTGTAGATTAAGCTGTAGACGAGAAGTCACGTGCCACCTCTAGTGGTCGAATGACGTCTCCATCAAGCATTGTAGATGATTGTTCTCGTATCGAGGAGGAGGGAGGAAATGCCTCGTTGATATGGGCGGGAACATCGCTCTTATCAGCAGCCGCCGCCATTGTTAATGGTGAGGGCTACCTGAGAAATCGACTAGCTCGGTCGAGAATTCAAATGAGGATAACAGAAAAAATAAACTACTCAGCAACTTGGGAGATGTAACAAAACAAAGCACAAACCTTCAGCTTGAAGGAACACAAAAGGAAAATGACGAGCCACACGATAAAACACACTAAATGGGCACAAAACACGGAGCTCAGCAAGCGTGACTTAGGCCAAAGGTGGTTTCAAAATATCTTTATTCAAGGTAGAAATCAGGAGACGAACTAATAAGGACGTCTAAATACAAATAAAATACGATCAAAGATCGTTAAACTACTAAAACCTATATAAAAATATACAGCATAGTGCACAAGTTGAAAAATGGAGCAAAATTACAGCTCGTGATAAATGAACAGCGACAAGCATGTCTGGGCATTTAGGAAGGATTTTAACAAAAAAACTTATTGCTCATAAGTGCATTGCTGTGCGATTAACAAACTTGTTCAAGAAAATTGAGAGCTTCAGGAGACAACATTTCTCTTGAAAAAAAAAAAAAAAAAAATACAATAAGACAGTAAGGTGTAACACATCATAGTTACAAGAATGTACAGTACAAAGCAATTGACAAACTGATCATAAGACAAATCAATGAAATGATGAATATCAGGAGAAGAACGAACTTGGACTTCCTGGTGTAAATATAATATATTACCTGTTCGGCAATATTCAAAAACAATGTACAGATATACAGCACAGTGTCAACATGTTACAAATCAAAATCGGACCATATACAGAAATGTAACACTATTCTGTTGACCAGATAGAAAATGTAAGTATAATAAGAAAACACACGATGAATAAAGCTTTAACATATTCTCACTATCCATATGTAGTGATAGAAGAATGATAGTACCAAGCATCACCTCACACAAAAGAACAAAATAGGTAAAATGTTTTTCAAAATATATTACTCATGAGTACAACACCATGCAATTGACTAACTTGTGCAAAAATAAATACAGTAAGAATCATTAGTCAACATGTCTCTTGACAGAAGGTACGATATGGCAGTGAGTTTTAACACAACATATTTACAAGGATGTACAGTACTATGCAATTTAAAAAAAAAACTGATTATCAGACAAATCATTGGAATGTTTAATAACAGGAAATAACTAAACTTGGACATCCTGATGCAAATAAGATGGATTACTTGTTCCGCAATATTTTGAAAACTATGTACAATTATACAGCACAGTGCAAACATGTTCGGGAAACAAAATAGAACAAAATTACAAAAAACTACACTGTAGAAACAATATCTATGTTTATACAGCACTATGCTAATGACTAACTGCAATATTTATACTCAAAATGTAAACTAAAGACGAACTAACTTGAACGTCAATGTAGGAAAAAAAAAATACAAGATGAGTGTCACAAAAAACAATTTGCTGTGTAAACACGTACAGCCCTTTATAAAAAAACCCATGCGGTAAATTTCCAAGCTGTGCAAAGATCTTGAAAACAGATTGTTGATATTTACATATGCATTTCTGATTCAAAAAGGTCAAATACCAAATCTGCCGACCGTCAGGTACAATGACGCTGGCGAGCTGGTAAACCATGAGGCAGCCGGTGACCAGGTGGCAAGGAACTGGCTCTCCCGACGCTGAGTAACTGCAACAGAATACTCTAGCCGAAGTCGAGATGTCAGACGGTCGCGGAAATGGCATAATAATGCCGTAGAAGCTTCATGCACAGTCAGAGGAGTAGTCAAATATCTGCAGCGTTGATGAAACACGTAGATTACATGCTTCGCTAAAATAAAAATATAGGCACAGACTGATGGGAGCTTGACTGGGGGATAGTTCTGTAGCAGAAGAGTCCGATATGCATCAAATGTAAGATCTGCTGTAATGGAACATTGGGCGATAGTAAATGCCAAGTTCAGCATTGGGAGTAATATAACACAGTGTTGATAGACATGGGAGACATCAGCCTCCCGAGCACAGAAAGGGCAAAGAGGGGAATCGAGAAGAGACATTCGGAAAAGAACGGAGGGAACAGGAAGGCGGCGATGGAGGAAAAGCCAATGGGTATTAATTTCTAGAGGAGCAGAAAGAGGAGACAGGGCGGCTGACCACACCGTAGCAGTGGCAGCAGGGGGAACATCAGGAATGGGGAGAGGAGGAGAAGAATGGGACATAGAGAGGAACCGATAAAGAGCTGACACCGAGAGAGAAGAAACGGGATAAGCTGAGCCAGAAGTAAGCAAGAAAAGAGGAAATGGGAGAGAAGCAGAAGGAACAAAGGAAAGACCTGAGTGGGAAGCAAGATGAGGAAATTGAGAAATGATAGATGAAAGAATAGAGTCGTAGATGTCACGAGAAGAGGAGGAGAGGAGAAGAGAGGGAGGGAGGCTGGCGAACGGTCGCCAAGAAAGGTCAGGGTTAGTGAGATCTTTAACTGTTACCACACCTGCTCGGCGCCAGGTAGGATAGGCAAAGTACGGAAGATGAGAGGGGTGAATAATCGAAGAATAAAAGAGGGGTTCAGCAAGGAGCTCAGTTGTGGAATCAGGTGGAGAACGAGAGAGAGGGGAGGGAACGAAGGAAAGTTAGAGCTTCACGGTAAACAGGGGGAAGTCGAATGAGGGTGAGGGGCCGGTGGTCCATGAGTAGTAAGGAGAGAAAAGAAAAGTTAGGGTTGCTCGGGGAGGCGATGACGTCCCTAGCTAAAACGGCATCTGGTACTGGCGACGTGAAGAGACGGAGAAAAGTAGTGATTCTGACGGCCTTGTAGTACTCCTGTGTATCAAGGAGTCCGATGCCGCCGTTATCCGGAGGAGGCAAAGCTTTGTGACACTGACCCAGTGGTGGCAGGTCCAAATCAGAGAAGTAAGACATCGGGTAATTTCATGAAGGCGGAGTTGTAGAGACTTGACACCAAGCCAAGAGTGTGTGCACAAGGAAATCAGGTAAGTTCGAGAGAGACGAGCTATCTGGAAGAATGATGAGCAGAACTGGGTTCTCCTCCAGGAGGCAGTTGACCTGAGCAAGCGTGGGTGAATAGCATTCCACGTGTAGAGGGGGCAGCTTGCAAGGAACCAAGATGAACTCCAAGGAAGCGCTGTGAGATGGACGACCAGCTTGCTCCCCAAGGGGTGTCTACACGATGTGCCCATGAGCCGCACCATAAACCAGTGCTTTTAGATGAGTTGAGCGCTGCACCGGAGCATGAGGCATAAGCTGCGAATAGACGTTGGAGGCACGGAAACTGTGAGTCATGAGGGATGCAGGTGGTGACATCATCTGCGTATGCAACAGAGGTAGTGGCATGATGTCTTGTGCAAGCTGAGAGTGGTGGCAGAACTGCTTTAAAGGATTGGTGTACAGAGCGGAGGAAGGGTTCAATTGCGATTGCAAAGAGTTGTCCGGAGAGTGGGCAACCCTGCCGCACTCCCCGGCGGAAGGGAATAGGCGCTGTGAGGAAGGTGGGCAGCTTGACCTGGAGAACGGCGTCTTGATAGAGTGAGAAAAGAAGAGAGACGAAGGAAGGAGGAAAACCGAAGTGAAGGAGTGTAGCCGATAGATAGGAATGTGAGATATTATCAAAAGCGGATTGTTGGTCAAGAGAGAGAAGGGCGAGGGGTTCAGAGCGAGATCGGGCAAGATGGATTAGATCATTTAGTAGATGGATGTTATGAGAAAGTGAACGGCCGGGAACTGTGTAAGTTTGATTTGGGGAGAGAATGTGAGTGAGAATGGGGTTAAGGCGTTGGGAAAGAAGTTTAGTATAAAGTTTATAATCTAGATTTAAGAGGGAGATAGGGCGCCAATTCCCCAGGTCAAGGAGATCACCTTTCTTAGGGAATAGTACAACATATGCTACTGTGAATCGCCTCGGTAGAGGGGAGTGATTGAAAGCAGCAGAAAGTGCAGAAAAGAGAAATGGTAGAAGGAGAGGTAGAAAGGTTTTATAGAAGAGGAAAGTGAGGCCGTCCGGACCCGGTGCGGCCCTAGAGTTTAAAGAAGAAAACGTAGAGGATAGTTCAGAGAACGTGGGAGGAAGGAGGAGAGAAGAGGCAAGATGGGGAGGAACTTGTGGTAGGTTAGAAAGAAGTGATGCCAAAGCTGAAGAGGATGGCGGAGGAGATTCACAGAACTTCTCTGTATAGAACTTTCGGACCTGGGAACATAGAGTGAGTGGATCATCAGACACCTCTCCAGATGCGAGGCGAAGGTGCCGAAGTGAATTCGATGCTGTTCGTGTTTTTTCCATGGACTGTAAGGAAATCGTAATTGGATGCGTCTGGCGATAGATGTTGTAGCCGGAGACGTCGTAGAGCTTGTTGAGCCAGAGGAAGGAGGATTGATCGCAGTTCTTCTTGATAGTGGCAGAAGAGAGGATCACTTAGGCTTAGGATGGAGAGCATGGAACGGACATGGTTGAGACGCATGTTTTGAAGCGTTTTTGCTTTAAAAGAAAGATTGCGAACGTGGAGAACGAGTTGCTGTTTAATGTCCAACCAAAAAGTCAGACCACAAGGAGCTGATTGAAGTTGAGGTCGTTTGTCCTCAAGGAAGGAGCGTACTGAAGTACAGAAGTCTGGATCTGTAAGAAGAGTGTCGTCAAGAGTCCATGGACGAATTGTACGGGGTTGTGCTGGAACTGCTTGAATAATAAGAACGATGGCACAATGGTCAGAAGAAGCTGTAGGAGTGATAATAGATTCTGTCACAGCTGTAAGCAGAGTAGATGAGGCGTAGTATCTGTCAAGGCGAGCTGTGTACGGATTTTGATTATGTTGCGAGCGCCAAGTATGTACAGTCGATGAAGGATGGAAGTGACGGTGAACATCAATGAATGAGTTGTCGGAGACCACTGACCGAAGAAGATTCACCAAGTTAACACGGCGTTCTCTGGTGGAAGGAGATCGGTCCAGGGTAGGATTCAGAGTGCAATTGAAATCCCCTCCAATTAAAACATGATCTATGGGAGGAATGCGAGACAAGGCACGACGAAGGCGAGTAAAAAGTATTGTCAAGTGGGTTGAAGAGCTTGGAATATAAATATTAAATATATGATAAGATGTGGAAGCTATGGTGAATGATGCACACTGTAATAGGTCTCGACATAAGTTTCGAACCGAAAAAGAGGTGATTATGGAGTTGAAAGTATGGCGGATACCTATAGCTAGACCACTATGGGATGATAGTTGGTAGGCGTGGTGAAATGTGTAGTTCCACTGGCGCCATCGTGAGAATATCGTAGTGGATTGGCAATTCGTCTCTTGTAGTAAGAGAAGATCAGCTCCTAACGGAGTGAGGTCTTCATGTACCAAGGCATTAGAAAATGGGGATGCAAATCCCCTGCAATTAAGAGATACAATCTTGAAGACTTTTTTCCATTAATGCTTGCTGAAGAGCCTTCACAACAGGAGGAAATGATTTGAGTCGATTAAAATAGGTTTTAGCCCACGGATGTTCCTTGCGAAGGTGGGAGATGCATTGATTAAGGACTTGGATCTGATCATGCACTAGAGGGAGAAACGATGCATACTTTGAGAGTAAAGCATGCGTTGTGGAGTGGTCTGTCTTATGTGACAGGTATTGATGTAAATCTTCAAATGAAATCGGCCCAGTAGGAACCGAGCCATCCTTAAGGTATTCGACAAGATCCTCAAATTTAAGAGGAGGCTCTTCGTCGGCCTGGACAGAAGAGGTAGCAGCCTTTGATGGTGAATTCTTTCGAGAGGTACTACCAGTACGGGGAGAGGTGCGGGGTGATGCGGCAGTCGGCTTCTTCGGTGGGCGTCTTCGAGAAGAACCACGACGTTTCAGCGAAGGCTCAGTTGAGCTCTCATTAACTCGAGATTCGTGGCCAGAAAATCCGTCATCAGCAGATTTAGAAGTATCAATGATAAGGGCAGTGGAGAAACCCCCTGAAGGGGACTCCGCTACAGAATGACGACTCATGGGAAGCGAACAATTAAGTGAGGGAAAATCCAGTTGCTGGTCGAAGGATAAAGGGTCCGTAGACACGCGTTGACCAACTCCTGCAGTCGACTTTTGTGAAAGTTTCGATTCTGAAGCTTTCTGTGCAGTGGAAGAAGGTGTTGCTCGGCTCAGAAGAGGGCCAGAAGTTGTAGGAGAATTATCAGGAGCCTGTGATGCTAGATGTGGGCAATGCACACGTAAATGATTCTCTCCGTGGCAAAAAGTGCAGTGGAGGAAGGTAGTCACTTCAATTCTCCTACGTTGCTGTCCACAACGAACGTTGAGCACCTTTGGGCAGGCGAGCAAATGTTCATCAGATGGAAAGATCACTCTTGCACTTCGGCGAAATCCTCCTATGGATTTATCGTCTGGATCTCTCGGCGCGGCTGAAAGAGTAGTAACTGGCCCAACAACTCGGCCGAACTTACTGAGTACAGTGCACAGCGCAACGTCTGACACCTCAGGTGGAACCGGATAAAAGGTAACCTGGATTGGACGCTGAGAGACAGGTTCTGGTAGAAGATGGACGTCTTTGAGGGACAAACCTTCCGTCAAGACAAGATCCGCATGCTCTTTAAGAGCAAAGTACACCAACACAGCTCGAGGTTTTCGAGCCATGTGAGTAATACTGGCTCCAGCTGGAAGTATCTGCTTGAGAGCCATACTATATTCTTTCAACTTTGTGTCTGGGAGCACATCAAAACACACTCCGAAGTCCATTCTAGAATAGAATTGTTTTCCCGCTGGGGAATCTTCGGGAATATCTATGGTGGCAGTAAGGCCATCAACAATGACGTACGAGTCTGGTAAGACTTCTGCAACAAACTTGTAGAACTTCTGCGAGAAGCTTTTGTTCCAGTAAGAGCGGCAGAGTATGCCCTAGGAGCAGGACTCGAGCGTGAGGGCTGCGACGCCGCGCGGTTTTCTTGAAGAGGCTGTTTGAACTGAGTGGAAGTAGAGGGTAAATTAGCAGCGCTGTCAGACACATCCATGTCTTCACTTAAAGCAACAGAGAGTTGCGCTGCACTGACGTCACTGGTCGAAGCAGGGCAAGAAGCTTGAGCTGTAGTTGAGGAGTCACTTTCCACTTCTAGTGGTTGGGTGACGTCACCTACAAGCATTGGAGGAGATTGGTCTCGTGTCGAGGAGGAGGAGGAGGCGGCAGGAAATGCCTCGCTGATATGGGCGTGGACATCGCTCTTATCAGCAGCAGCCGCCGCCATTGTTAATGACGAGGGCTGCCTGAGAAATCGACCAGCTAGGTCGACAATTCAAATGATGATAACAGAAAAAATAAACTACTCACCAACTTGGGAGATGTATCAAAACAAAGCACAAACCTTCAGCTTGAAGGAACACGAAAGGAAAATGACGAACCACACGATAAAACACACTAAATAGGCACACAACACGGAGCTCAGAAAAACGTGACTTAGGCCAAAGGTGGACCGACACCGTACTAATGTATGTTGTATTTATCTTCTAGGTATCCGGTGACGTTTGTCAATATAGTGTATATTAAGACTTCAAAGAACCCAACAATAACCTGAACTCAACAACGAACAACATTTTGAAAAACATCAGATGTCCACCCACCCACAAATAAGCAAACAACCTTAGCCTAAACGAACGCGACCAAAGTGCAGAACAAAAATCAAATCGTTTTAGTGCGCGTCAGGGGGAACACCTGCTACTTAGAAGTGGCTTTTCGATGTTCTGACTAAAGCTGGCTGTAGCCCTAAGCCTGTCAGAAGTGTCGCCGAAGCCAACAACGATCAACTTAAAGCGAAGTTTCAAACATCCAACAATACATTCAAACGAAGTCTGCAGATCAGCGATAACGAAGCCGATGCCGAAAGATTGCAAGTCTTGGACCGGAAACCATGTGACCAGAGGACAGGTGGTACGGTTAAGAATCTGTAAGACCTAGGTGTAACTGTGTAAAGGTAGGAAGATGAAGACAGAGGTTAACTGAAATCTTCAGCTGTAAGTGATTTATTAAACAACACTTAGAAACCTGCAAATTAAAATTGTGAGATAAATTTTTAGTAATAGCTGTAATGTGTATTCTGGGTTGAGAAGAAAACTGGAAATCAGAATTATAATTATAGAGCAGCTGTTTTGATAGTCTGCAAACGACGAGGAAGGGATAGTTGTTGGAACGTAGTAATTTGTAATAAATCTCTAAGTGCCGAGATCAGATTTGTTGAAGTACTACAAATTCTATGCAATCGGGGGAATTGTGAAATTATTAAATTCCGTTGTACTGATAAGGAGATGTTTGAATCCCAGTAAATATGAAAATTAATTTTAAAAAGAAAATCTTCTTTTGTCAAGAACCTCTGTGCCAATATATTTGGGTCTTGTCGATATATTGATATATGACGAATTTGTCTGCTCTAAAGTCAATTATTAGGGATAGATCTGCCCTGCACTATCTACGAACTCTCTGGACAGTTAAATACACTGCCCGACAATTGCTAAGGACGGATGACAATAGCAACGATAGCAACCATAAAATGGAAGGCAGGAAAATGTGGAAATTAGCATAAGTGCGGGATACATTAAGACATGTTGCGCGTATGCCAATTTTGTATTGCCGAACTTGTTCGTAACGTCATAGCGCTGATAAGCAATATAAAGGATTTGACGCGTATTAACCGTTGTTGTTCAAACGCAAAGTTGAAAGGGAAAGAATCAATTGACGAACTTGCAATTTTCAGTATGTCTTCCCGACATCACCTAGATGATTTTACGCGTGGCCGTATTATTGGCAAGATTGAAGAAGGGCGAAAAATAACAGATGTTGCCAGGGAGTTCGACGTCAGCCACAGTGTTGTTTCAAGGCTTTGGAAATCATTTCAAACAAATGGAGAGTGTAGCAAACGTCACGGGGGAGGTCGTGTTCGCAGTACGACACCTGCAGAAGATCGGTACATAGTGCTATCAACAAAAAGACACCGGCGCAGCACAGCTAGTGAGGTAGAAAATCAGTTTATGGCTGCCACTGGTAAGCGGATCTCCCGAAAAACTGTCGCCAGACATTTGCATGAAGGAGGACTATACGCCCGCCGTCCTGTTGTGTGCATCCCATTGTCCAGACGTCACCGTACCGCCCGTTTGCAATGGTGCCATCAACATCGCAATTGGACTGATAACGACTGGTCTGCTGTCCTCTTCTCAGATGAGAGTGATACAGAGTATCGTCTGATTGTCGACGACAACTGATCTGGCGGGATAGTGGTACTGCATATTGTCCAGCAAACATACAGGAAAGGGACCGATATCCGACATGTAGTGTCATGTTATGGGCTGGCATCATGATCAATGGCCATACATCCCTCTATGTGCTTCCAACTGGGGCTATGACTGGCCAACGATACATTAATGATGTTCTGCTACCTCATGTTCGCATGTTCCGTGGTGCTGTCGGTGATAGATTCATTTTCATGGACGACAACGCAACATGTCATCAAACAGTAGCTGTCCAGGAGTGTCTTGAGAGCGAGGATATTCAACGCCTCGTATGGCCAGCACGTTTTCCAGATCTGAATCCCATTGAAAATGTGTGCGATGCTTTGGGGAGGAGTCTTGCTGGTCGCCAATGCCCTCCAATAAACAAGGATACCCTCATCTGTGCACTGACAGAGGAATCGGATAAATTACCCCAACAGCTGCTTGATAATGTTGTGGAAAGCATGACACGACGTGTGGAATCTTGCATCGCCCTCCATGGTGGCCACATCCCGTATTGACATCTTACGCCGGAACGCCTGCGGACGGTAATTGCATTTTTTCACGTTTACGTATTCTGCACAAAATGGCCTGTTTGTCCCTTGAACACGTTCCAAAGCCTTCTGGATTTCAGAGCACAATAAATTGTCTTTCTTGTAATGACCTGGCATTCTGACATTATTTTATTTCACTTGGCATCCAACCACACTTACTTTTTTATGCGCTATATAGCCGTTTATGATCCGTCCTTAGCAATTGTCCAGCAGTGCATTATGATACTACCAATGTACCGCATAGCACAATCAGAATACTGCCCTGTTCTTATGATAAATAAGTTTTCATGGTAGTGCAGGGATAGATTTGCCAACGTACTGGAGAAATTAGATCCCATTGGTATGCCTTTAATTTGACTGTACAAGTAATCACCCATGCATATGTAATTACAATGAAAGCAAAAACTTTTTAAATACAGTAATTCCAGTATTCTTTGTTAAAATGGAGATAGTCGCTGAAGTCATCAAATAGTCGTCCACATACTACGTCCTCAGGCTTTTAATGTCTATTAAAGTGAGATGATTTCTAAAGTCGTTGGTGCATACGTCATTGATACTATGTGGACTGTTCTTCTTAATAACTCTAATACTGGTTAGTTATTTTTGATAATCAGTATTTTGCCAATGTTTTGTACAATAATTTTTAACAGTCCTTTGAACATATTACTGGCTAGCCTGCTATGACGATTTCTAGCATTTGTTATAAATCGGAAGACTACTGGTGTCTTGTACAATTTTGGAATGGCATATAAATAAGGATATTGAATTTTCCCCTTTTTCAATTTAAGTCTTTTGTGTAGGTCGATCATTTCCTTTCCGGTAACTAATTTATCTACAGTATTACTCCTATAAGAGTAATTATTACAGAGTTCGTATCTTATTAGTTCAAAAGAATTTTTTTTGCAAAATATTGCAGCCTTATCCACTGTAGTGATTATTAATTTCTCTTTAATGTCTTTGATGCATAATTAAAGACTTGATAGATTTTCTCTGAAATTCCGTCTAGTTAAACTCATCCATTTCATAAACGCCTGATATGGTATAAGGATCCTAAAGGAAACCTTTAATGCACTGGCGTGCAGAAATTAAGGACAAGACAGTTTTTCAAATGTAACGTCGTGCAGAAGTACTTCACATCGACTCAAATCATACCGTAAGATCCCCAAGATGTAAGAATATGGGACAAGTGAGCAAAACCGTCCAAACAAGGAATCCAAAGGATACAAAACACTTTATTGAAAAGGTAGCTTCGAGCACAACTGGACAGAAAACAGAAACGTCCATGTGACAGGCGGCTCCGAAGAAAAATCCAGTCATTAGTAGGGAAAATGATCACCCCTGACTGCGTTCCAGGAATTACAATGCCTGTCCATGCTGAGGACGAGGTTGTCACGGAGCTGTTGAGACATCGCGGCCCATTCCTCTTGCAGCGCCAATCGCAGGTGGGGAACCGTTGCTGGCGTCTGGTGACGTGCTGCCAAGCGTCTCTCGAGAAGGACCCTCATGTGTTCGATTGGATTTAGGTCAGGGGACCTTGCGGGTCCATGCGTTGAATACCTTCACTCTCCAACAGCTATGCGACAGCCACTGTACGATGAGGTGTAGCGTTGTAGTCCATGAAGAGGAACTCAGGACCCACAGCACATGTAAATAGACGCACGTGAGGCAGGAGAACCTCGGTACAATAGCGTACACCAGTGACTGAACCTCCTTGGGAGATGTGGAGGTCAGTACGGCTACCAAGCATGATACCGCCCCAAACGAGAACTCCGGCACCTCCAAACGGGTCACTTTCGATGATGTTGGTGGTGTGATTGCGTGTTCCCTGCTCTCTCCAGATGTGTATACGTCCAGAATTGCTCGTCACACTAAATCGGCGCTCATCCGTAAAGAGAACTCGACCCCATTGCTGATGTGTACAGTTCTTGTGGTCCTGGCACCACAGAAACCGCCGTCTCCTATGAGCAGACGTTAATGGTACACACCGTACTGGCCGTCGTGCAAATAGACCACCTTTGTGCAGCCACAGGGCCACGGTAAAACGCGGTAACGCACGTCCAGTTGTCTGTTGCATATGCCTTGCGATTTCTCCCGCTGTCTTCCGTCTGTTTCTTTTCGCTTGTAGGACAAGATATCGGTCGTCCGCCGCCATTGTTTCTCGTGGACGACCACTGCTAAACTCAGGGACAGCTGTTCCCGTTGTTTGAAATGCTCGCTAAGCTCGTGAAACGATACTGTGAGCGATCCCAAACTCCTCGGCCACACTAGTCACACTTCGACCTTCTTCAAACTTCCGAATGATGGAACCTGGGGTAAAGTCATCCAGATGTCGTCTACTGGATTGCCCGTTGGCCATATCACACGGTGGTAGCAACGCGACGTCTTTCAAACCGATGTACACCGTGCAAGGGCTTTCACCGAATTGCTGATCGCACACCACCCGTATGTTTTATACCCTTCCGACACCCACTCCCCACCCCTACGTCATGCCGCATATATTCGCATGCCCTACCGTACCGGACCCTAGTCTATCTCCTGAGTAATCTTTCGGTTCGCTCTGTCTGCTCGTTCAGCTGTCATGCTAATTTCTCCTTATCGTCCTTAATTTTTGCACACCAGTGTATATATTGAATTAAGTCTCATGCGGAGATATCAATAATTTTTGACCCACTGTTTTTTCTGGTGACTGTAATTTTTTCCTCTTTCCATTACTCTTCGAAGATCTGGGCTCAAAATAATTTCCAAATTTCCAGTTATAATGTGTCCGTGTTGACCATCTATAAATTGTGTGTATTCTTCTGGATGGCAGAAACAAGGAAACTTGTCTTAAGTATGTTTACTACTATAATTCTTAGCCACCCTCTCTTGAATTATATGTCTTCCAGGGGAGGGACTATATTTGAAACAGGTGATAATCTCAAACTCATTCAAAGGAAATTCATTATACACTGGCGGAAAGTGAAAAAATAACACCAAGAAGGAGATGTCTGATACCAACGAAATTTATACAGCATAATACAGAATACAGAGGATAACGTGATCAAAACATTATGGCAAAATTCCTGCTGTATTTGCTGGTAAACTGAAAAATAACATTTCCAATTGACGTGGTTAGTACGAGGTTGAACCGCCATGAACTACATCACACTGAGCAATTCTGGCATTGAGTCTGTCGTACAGATGTTGGATGTAAGTTTGGGGTATTGAGCTCCAACCATCCTCAATCTGGTCGCGTAAATCGGGGATGGTCGTGTCTGGCCGTGGAGGCCGGATAAATCGTTGTCCCATAAAATACCACACGTGCTCAATGGGGGACAAATCCGGTGAACGTGCAGGCTATGAAAGTTGTCTCACACCCTGAAGTGCATGTTGTGTTGCATGTGCCGTGTGTGGGCGTGCGTTATCTTGCTAGAAAACACCACGATGGACCGACCTTACAAATGACACAACAACGGGCTGAATGATGTTGTTGATGTAGGAGGTACTGTTTAACGTACCCGGTACAAACACTAGTTGTATACGGGAGTGATAGCTGATCGCTTCCCACACCAGGAAACCAGGTGTAGGCCCTATGTATCGCTGGCGGATGCAAGAAGGATGGAGACGCTCCCCTGTGCGCTTGCAAACATGCATACGGCCATCGGAGCCTCCCAAGCTGAATCTGCTTTCATCGCTGAACACGACAGATCGCCATTGCGTTCTCCAGTGCAGACGTTGGCGACACCACTGCAGCTGTTCCTGACAGTGGGCTGGAGTCAGAGGTACACATGCCAGAGGCACACGTGAACGTAGTCCTGCATCCAGTAGAAGGTTGCGGATTGTTCGCACAGTCACCTCAGGTGCAACGGTAGCTCGGTTTGCGTCGCAGTGGATGTTCTGCTTGACAACGCCGCTCTTCTTATGCGTTGATCGGTCCGCTCATCAGTCCGTCTGTGACTCCCGGTTCCACGTCTTCTCGTGTGGGAATGTTCCTCCGACCATCCATGCCACCATCGACCACCACCGATACTTCCCGTCCAATTCGATCCGCAATACGACGATACGACCACCCGACCTCGCGGAGTCCGACTAGACGACCTCGCGCAAAGTCCGATAACTGTTGAAATCGTACACGTCTTCCATGTCCAGGCATTGCACCTTCTTCAGGGTCTCCGCACGTGTCCGTACGCCGACGACTAATTACATTCACTTCGCCGTACTCCTTAAGTAGCACCGACGATAATTTGCATATTATGCCGTGCTGAGGCGTAAGCGCTCACCGGTTGCTCCTAAAATTAACATCACACCTACGTACACTCGACCCCATTAACATATGTAAATTTTATGATCGTCCGCCAATTCCTTCTTGGTGTTCTTATTTCACTTTCCGGCAGTGTATAATTGCGTTATTACTGTAATCGGTTTTAAGGAACTTGTTGTTATCGATTACAATATCGGCGAATCTTATATTCACTTTATTACATTCCTTTTTTAAATGCAGCTTAACTGTGGTAATGAAATTACAGAAAACGAACACCAGATGGTGCAACAATAGCAAAAGTGGTAAATCACATGATTAACCTACGCACGATTACAGGACCAATGAGCGATGAGTCGAATGGTGACAGGGAGGTAATCAGTACAATAAAAGCATATGGATGTGATATGTTGCTGAAAATCTGTGGACACCTGATCAATGTTTTCGGATTTTCATCAACATTATCCACGTTTTTCTTGAATGAAAACAAAATTTAATCGAAGGGATAATAGTGATCACTTCAGGAAAGGGTGACGATCCTTCCCTGGAGTGATTTGCTGTTAAACTTTTCGTAAACTTAGATTTCACCTCGCCTGGGTTTGATCTTTATATCCAGAGAGAAAGTCAAGAAAATGTTACTGAAAATTCTATTTTCTCATCGTTGTTTTTTTTTTGTTTATTCTCTGCTTAACGTACAAAATGAGTGTTTTTACTTTCTTATGGGATAGGAGAGTAGCAAAGGGCCACCCTCCCTCCGATTCAGTATTTATCATCGCTCTGGGGCTAGCCTAGGAATTTTTGGTTAAGTTCCCCAAAATAAGCACATAAATTGTGAAATAAGAGTTAGGGATTGCTTTCAAAATTACTCAGCCCAGCAGGAGGGAAATGGCAGTGTACATAAGAAAAAAAAGAAGGGAAGTAATATTTCGAGTGGAGAGTAGTGTAAATAATATTTTTCTCTTTCTTTTGCCTGTATTATGTGAACAAAAATTTAGCATTTATATGACTCAGTATCAAAGTTTGAGGTCGCACCATTCAAAAGATAAGGTATTATAATAGTAATGTTTCACTTAATGAGTTGTCGCCAAGTAGATTTACTATGGAAGCGAGAGCAAATATGATATTCAAAAATAAAGAAGGGTCTTCCCCCTTGGCATATAACCAAATAAAGAAATTCTTTCTTTTTAGAGAGATCATAGAAAGAGAATAAACCTGGAGTATGCTCATTAAAAAATATTTATGAAAAAGAAGAATTGTATTTCTTGCTTTGGTAAGTGTATGAAATAACATGTAAAAATATCTTGTAAGCCAGCTGCAGTTTCCCTTTTCTTAACAAATAGCGGTCAATGCTCCAAGTTTCCCAGAAAAAAATAGGGATTAAAGCAGCGAATTCTTTCGACCACTTTCAGGAAATTTCCTTCCAAGAAGACCACCGGGAGTTGAGGACATTCCAATTTTTTCCCCCGAGGTCTGGCGAATCTCCCTAGCTGAAGGGGCTTAGCGAGCTGAAAAAGATACCCTTGGAAAACACTCGGAAAAGGGATTTGTTGGCCGGTTGAATGTGGGAGGCAGCAGCCATTCCATCAAAATTTATGGAGTTGCTTACTCCGAAGTGAAAATGCTTTAGCTGTGAGGCGAACCGCATGTCTTGCACGTGCGTTTCACATGCTGTTGGCTGAAGGCAGCCAATGGGACGGCTGGCGGTCTTTCTGACTGTTCTGGTTGGTCGGTTGATCCTCCGAAGGGAAAGAAGTCACTGAGCGTCCATTTTGACTTGAAGAGGCTCTCTCTCTCTCGATTTTTTGGTTGCGGTGGAAAGAGTAAGAAAAAAGTGGATGGCAGTTGGGTCCAGAATGGCACAGATTGTCTTTGACCAGCAAAGGGTAAGGTTGAATGGTTACCCTCCACCTGGGAAGCATTTCTCGAAATGATGATGACACCATCACCGAGAATGCTGCCTTAACCTGTCCACTACGATGCTGATGACACCTCCTGCAGCCGATGCCCTGCGAAGCTGAGATCCACCGGACCGGCCATACCATAATAGCTTCCGAGAGGAGCTAACCCTAGGGTTAAATAGGCTCCATGAAGCACGTCCTGGCCGATTAGTAAGAGCCGACTCACCCGTATAGCACCTAACCCTAATGCCTCGCTAAAGGCTTTTACCATCAGAACGTACGACACCAGCAGAGAAAAATATGGAAGAAAAAACAATAGGAGTTGTCATCAAAAGATCAATGAGTTGAAGAATCCCAACCTGACCAGGCAATCCTGCTGCAAATATGAACATAAGAGAAGATTTCTGAAATTCAACTACGCGAGGCGAGCGGAAGAGCCGGACAGTAAAAACAGGTAAAAATAGTGAACCCCACCAACAAAAGTCCTCGGGTTTAATTATGTAAGTTGTCTTTTATTGTTTTTTATCCTCAGAATATGACTAATAGTTTTGTTTTGATAGGGTCATAAAATTGGCTGAGAAATTTAAGAAGGAGGCTAATTTTGAGGGGGGCTTGTGTCATAAGGAATATAACCTGTAACTAGTGTTATAGCTCAAATAAAACGAAAAGTCTTTAGATAAAAAAATAAATAAATAAATAATTACTATGTTTGATAATTAAAACCGCTCATGATGTTTTTGTAATGGCCTCAAAATTTCTGAAAATGTGAGAGGCAGGTGAAACATAGTAGAATAGCTACTAAGGCTCAAAGGTATCAAAAAGGAATTGCTATGACACATGTTAAAATAAGTTGGATCACTAAACCATAATCAATACAATTTTGTTCTTCTGATGTTCTTATACCACATGTTGTTATTGTTTCAAAAATAAATATAGGCATTAGCCTTTCAAAAACCTAATTTTGGTACGAATTGGGAATTCAGTTATCGTGATGTCTCCTAAATTTCTCAGCAACGGCACTCATCACCCAACGCTCTGACGTTGGCTAGAATTCACTTGGGTGTTGTTAAAAGAATGTTAATGTCCTAACAATTAAAAATAATTACTGTCTAATAGTCAATTCTCATACTTACAAACACGAGTTCCAGAAATACGGTCTCATTGAGATGACAAATATATTACACATGTACCAAAAAACACAGTGCTATAGTTATTCCTCGGATGTGAAAAACAAGAATTGTTCAGTATTCACAGAAACACAACTTACACGTGTGTTATGACAAATATGACATCTTAAAGTTCTTTTTCGTATTATTAACTTTTTTTTTGTTTCTAAATACATCCACAAATCTCCCAAAGTTAAATTTTAGTCTAAATTCAAAATTTTCCTTCAGGTTTGCTTTTGGCTATCTACTATAATCACCTTACATAACGTCACTGAGATTTCCGCCACAACAGATGTCTCTTACAACCGACCGCTGAAGATGGGCACAGTGTAGCCTGAAACATGTCCGGACGAGCGAGGAGGGACTTGTTGACTTTTTAAATATTTTAATCTTGATACTTCATAATTTCAACTGCTAAAAATCTGGCTGCGTCAACGTAATCTAGTCTTGACAATGGTCTCAAAATTATTTTAACTCATCACCCTCTTCTTGTAGAATTGTGCTGATATTCGTGTTTGTGTTGAACTTTGAACGTGCGATACCTTTAATGATGTGGTACAACAGTAGACACTGGACAAGAAGCATGATTGATTGCAAGCCAGAGGGACTGAAACCGGAGTTAGGTGAGCGGCAATATGTGTTGCTCCATATGCTTCATTGCTGAATGTTATGTCTCACTGGATAGAACCTATGTGAGGTTTCAACATTTAAATGTATATATACTGTAACACTGGACAGGTAACACTGGACATGGCTCAACCGAGAGAACAAGCTGGATTCAGGAGTGGCTACAGCACAATAGATCATATCCACGTGCTGAGAGAACTAATTGAAAGAGCGAGGGAATATGAACTTCCATTGTGCATGGCTTTTATCGATTATGAAAAAACCTTTGATTCGGTGAAACCATCAGCAGTTACAATGGCTCTGAAAACCTGCGGTATTGAAGATGCATACGTTAATATTATTAATAACATCTATGAAAATGCAAGTGCAAAGATTAGGCTGTTTGAAAATACAACACACGTAAAAATTGGAAAGGGAGTGAGACAAGGTGACACCATATCTCCGAAGCTTTTTAATGCCACATTGGAAAATGTCTTTCAATCACTGAACTGGGAAAACAAGGGGATAAAGATTTATGGAGATTATCTAACCCACCTTCGTTTTGCTGATGATGTAGTCATTTTTGCAACTACCCCATCAGAGCTGCAGAGTATGATCCAGGAACTTGCTGACAAGAGTAAAGAAGTGGGATTAAAAATGAACTTTCAGAAGACAAAAGTGATGTTCAATGCTTTTACAAGAAATGAAGATTTATCGATTGATGGAGAAAAGCTGGAGATAACAGACACGTACGTTTATCTTGGACAGCAGATATCAAGTGAGGGTCACATTGATGAAGAAATTAATCGGCGTACAAAACTTGCCTGGAGAGCTTTTGGAAGAAACAGCATAATTTTCAAGAGCAATATGCCATTATGTCTTAAAAGAAAAGTGTTTGATCAATGCATCCTTCCAGTGCTTACGTATGGTGCAGAGACGTGGACCTTAACTAAAAGAGACATACAAAGGCTGCAGACAACTCAAAGCAGCATGGAGAGGTGCATACTTGGTGTAACCAGGAGAGATAAGAAGAGGAACTCGTGGATCCGAAAAATGACAAGAGTGGAAGACATCATGATCAGAGTTAAATCCCTGAAATGGCAATGGGCTGGACATACTGCCAGAAGGACAGATCATCGATGGACAGCCGAAATTTTAGATTGGATTCCAAGGGACAGGAAAAGACCCAGAAGAAGACCACATGGGAGATGGGTGGATGAAATTCGAAAGTATGCAGGGGTGACATGGAGGAGACTGGCACAAGACAGACCGTTGTGGAGGAAACTTGGGGAGACCTTCGTCCAGCAGTGGATTGATAATGGTTGACAATGATGATGATGATGATACTGTACATGTAGAAATATTCTTAAATTCAAATATAAATATTCCATTATCATTGAAGTCAACTTGTCTTTTCGGAGCTCATATACTACAACGTGTGTAACAGTATTATAGAGGACTTTGTCCTAATATACAAGGAGTGTTCAAATGAAAAGGTACGAAACGACACTGTGGGTATAAATGAAGACTTTATTCAAAGTATACACCATAGGCCGTAGCACAACGATCCCATTGATTAACGAGCTGAAGGATTCCTTGTTTCCAGAATTCCTGTGGCCGTGACGAGACCCAGTCCTGCACAGCGTCCTTGAGTTCGTCGTCCGAGTGGAAGCGCTTCCCTTTCAGATGTTTTTTCAGGGGACCAAACACATGGAAATCGCAGGGCGACATGTCCGGGCTGTATGGCGGATGGTCAAGCTGCTCCCACTGGAACTTGGCCAGTTCCGCGTGTGTGACCCTGGAGACGTGTAGACGCGCGTTATCATGGAGCAGAACCACACCCACCGCGATGAATAGCGGCCGGTTTAACACCTTCCGCTGTCAGAAATCGGATAACGCCTCGCTGCTCCTCAATCGTCGAATTTTGCAATGTGAACGCCATCCTGTCCTCACACGCACTGCCGCGTCAATTGGACGGCGCTCTTTATAAGAGCCTCTGCTCTCTCCTGCGCATGCGGGCGCCCGCGCATGCTCCGATCCACGCCGGCGACTCTAATCGCATCCCTAGATGTGTCGCTACGTTCTCCCATAGCGGCATAGGCAAATATGTTAACGGTTACGTTCTTAATGACGTTTCGTACCTTTTCGTTTGAACACCCCTAGTACATTTCCTAAATTTCGTTTGAAAGTGTCGTTGCACTGCTGTCACAGATTGACTACCTGATTGAATTCGGGGACAACAAACGCTTTCTCGCTGTTTGAAGCCATCTTACCGACTATAAGACGAGCAGCGGCCGCTAGCGGCGACCAAAGTAAACTTTTAGCATTGCGTGTCTGGTAACATCCATCTCGAGCAACATATCGCTAATATGACAGCCACAAAAAAAAAAAACATGAAACAGCTTCAGTTATTTGTGAACACCCTGTATGTTGGAACTTTAAGCTTTTTCTCTGTAATCGGTTTTCTGAGCTTTTTGTGGGTTTTGTGATTGATCTAACAAGTTAACATTTATTAACTGTGGTAATTCATGTGAGTGTGTCTCTGTGTTTATAAATAAAGCAACACTGATGCTTAAAATGTTTTTTATTGTGGAGACTTGTTTGCGATAAAATATAAAATATTGATAATTTTCAGTGCTATAGAATGCATTCTAATGTTTACGATACTTTTGGAAAATAATTAAGTTTACAAAAATCTTCGAAGGAAAACTATAAACTGCGTCATACAAAAGGATCAAAAGAAAAAAGTAACATGCGCAAGTTTGTGAATTACTTCTTTCAACACATGCCAGGAAACATCTTGCACTTCATAAGCAAAGGAGATGCGCACACCTAAAGAGAATGAAATGCTGCCCAATTACTGTTATCATATCACATAAACAACAAGAATGAATATTAATAAGAACAAGAAAGCCAGTGAAAGATCTGAACATCTGTATAAAACATTTTGCAATAGCCAGAGTCATATGAAACGCACTACACCGATGAGTGATTACATTATAACCATTCCCAGCATAGATAAATGAACTCGCCTGCAGACCGAACGCTGGCGCAGATGAAGTTTACACAGCATTATACACACTGAAGTGCCAGAAAAACTGGTACAGACAAGCTTATGCAAAATACATAGCAACGTTACCTATGCGCGTACTCGGTTGTGTCCGCCAATGCGTATATAAAGCCACAGACATCCTTCCCAGCTGTCAGAGCTGCTTTCAGCATGAGGATGACAAGTAATAACGATTTAAGCGATTTTCAACGCGGTGTCATAGTTGGCGCTCGTGAGATGCGCCATAGTATTTCGGAGGTGGAAACGAAGTTCGGATTTTCACGGACGACGATTGCAAGGGTGTACCATAACTACATGAAACCTACAACCTACGATACCAGTGTGGCCGTAAAAAGGCATTGGGTGAACGTGACCATCGTCGGCTGTACAGAGTCGTTTCACGCGATAGGCGTGCAACACTCTCGCACGTATCATCGGAATTCAATGCTGGAGCCTCAACAAGCATCAGTGTCCGTACTGTGCAACGTACCCTGCACGATATGGGCTTTGGGAGCCAACGCCTAACTCGAATCCGCTCGCTGGGTGCACGGCACAGAGCTATGCACCTCGCTTGGGCACGCAACACCGCCACTGGACACTTGATGACTGTAAACAAGTAGCCTGGTCTGACGAGTCGCGTTTCCAACTGCATCGGGCAGATCGAAGGATTCGTGTGTGGCGCAAACCCCATGAAGCCATGGATCCCGTCTGTCAACAGGGAACTGTACCGGCTGGTGGGGTGTTCCTAATGGTATGGGGTGTGTTTAGCTGGATTTCACTGAGCCCTCAGGTACGTCTACAAACGTCTGTGATTGGCCAACGCTATGTGCGCATCCTTTCTGACGAGGTACACCCGTTCATGTCCTGCATTTATGCTGATGGGTTGGGCCTGTTCCAACAGAACAATGCACCTCCACACAAGTGTCGGGACGCCACATTAGGGTTAGAGGAGCATTCATCTGGGTTTTTGGTGTTGCCATTCCCACCCAAGTCCCCAGATCTAAACGTGATAGAACACATTTGGGATACCATGCAACGCGCTATCGAACACAAGAATCCGATACCACGGAGTACGCCCGAATTGTGGAACGCTCTGCAGGAAGTACGGTGTGCATTGCCTACAACATATTTCCAGAAGTTAGTGGAATCCATGCCCCATCGTATTTCTGCGCCCGTGGGCACCTACAAAGTAATAGGTTGGTGTACCAGTTTGTCTGGCACTTCAGTGTATACAACCCGAGGACAGGCTTTCGTTTAGTAGAGTGTTCGGAGTCAGAATGGTAAAAATTGCTGCATGATTTATCGGAATTCGAAAAAGGACATATTGTGATGGCACGGCGCTTGGGAACAACGATCTAGGAAACGGCGAGGCTTGTGTGTTGTTCATGTGTCGTTGTTGTAAGTACGTATCCAAAGTGGTGCACAGATGGCCAAACAACGCACCATCGTCCAGCCGTGTGTCGTCCTTAGCTGTTTTATGCCAGAGGGGGAGCGGAGACTCACACTGACCGCAGGGCCACAGTGCGACAAATTACCAGCAGCTACAAACGTGGTGTTCAGGGAAATGTCTTACAGCACACAGTTCATCGCAGCCTTCTGCGCATTGGCCTGCGTAGCCGAAGACCCAGCCTGCTTCCCGTGCTCACAGAACGGCATCGCCAACCACACATGAAATGCACCCAAGATCATCGAGATTGGACCATGGATGATTGGAAGGAAGTAGACTGGTCTGACCAATCAAAATTCCTGTTGCATCAGGTAGACGGCCGAGGGCAAACACGCCGCTTACCAACGAAGGCTATGGCACCTGGAGGCTCAGTTGGGCAGAAACAGGCAGGTGGCGGTGTTATGCTGTGGGCGATGTTTTCTTTGAACACATTGGGCCGCATTATCCCAATAGCACAATCTCTGACAGCTGTCAGGTTTCAGAACATCGTTGCGGACCAAGTTCGCCCATTCATTTCAACTGTGTCCCGTGCTAGTGATGGTCATTACCAACATGGTAATGCGCCATTCCACACTGCCAAAATTGTCAGGGAGTGGCTCAAGGAAAATGCTGGTGACTTTCTTTTAATGACCTGCGCTCCAAATTCACCTGACATGAACCCAATCGAACATTTGTGGTTCGACTTGGAAAAGCGGGTTCGCGCTAAATCACCACAGCTCTCGACATGTACGGGAACTGGAGGACCTGCTGTTGACATTATGATACCAGACACCCCAGGATACCTGTCGCCACCTCATCGAATCGATGTCCCACCAAGTCACCGCTGTTTTGGGAGCTAAAGGGTGTTCTACAGCTTATTAGGTTGGTGGTCATAATGTAATGGGTCATCGATGTATATATTTTACCACTTTCGCGACCACAGTGCGCGTCGCGCCCTGACATGCGAACAACTACAAGCACTCGAGGCACCCTGATAGCAAGAGTAGGACTTCGTAGCACTCCATGTTCTTCGAATTTGCATGGTGTCCCGGTGTCCCAGAAGTCACCCTCAGCCACCATTGTTGTCGCTAAGAAAAGAATGGAACTAGGAGTTTGTTTGTCCCGGAGCTATATCACTTAGCCTTATGGCATCGCTCAGTAGAACTGTTGCTTTGTTGACACGTGTTTCGTTTGTTTGTGATATTTTGCATTGTCCCAAAATCTGAGTTTATGCGGGGAAATTTATTGTAAAACTTTCTTCAATTTGCTCAATATAAATAAACAGATTGAGAGCATATTTTTCAAGAAAAGATCAAGAAAGGGGAAACGTAAACAAGATTTCCCTATCTGCCTAAGGCTCTCAGTTGAAGAACGCACTGACTAAGGGAAACGTTCGAAGGTCATTCATTGTATGTCAATTATGGAGATCGGACATTTCAAGTAGTTACTTAGCACTAATCCTTGTTTTGTTATTGCAGAAGCGAGGGGAATGAAGTTCGAAACAAGCAGCAGACATTTTCGAGCTTTATGTATTCTGAGTGATAAAAACATTTTACAATCGTGGTCGTTAAACGGTTGAAGAAATGCTATTTTGGTTCGAAAACGCATTTTTATAGGTAAGGTTCATTGCTTCTTCGGGAAAGAACTGCTTTCTAAAAGTTAGTGTATCATCTTCGTACATCTGGCAAATTCGAAACATTTATCACGAAGATTTGATATTTCTATGAGTCACGTGAAGGAACAACAAGTGTCGGATATGACAACTTCTCAAACTGAAGTGCTCTTAAGGTAACGAGAAATTCAGAAATATCTGTAATGAGTCTTATATACAGAGTGAGTCAAAAGTCCTTAGACAAACTTTAAGGGTAGGTCAGGCATACAAACACAAGTCTTTTTACGTAGGAACTCGTGGTCGCAAACGCAACGGACGACCGCTAGAGTGGGCTCTTTGCAAGCGAGTGAGTTGGGACGTGCTTGGCAGGATCATTTGAGGCGCGGACGTTGCCGGAATAGGATGAAGGAGTACACTTGTACGGAGATGACAGAGATGCATTTAATTTATGGGGAAGCGAAAGGAAATGGCTGTGCATCACAGCATTTGTATCTTCAACGTTACCCAAATCGGCGGGTGCCCCATCATCAGACGTTTGGGCGTTTGCACCAACGATTGTGTACAAGAGGGTCATTCGAAGTAAGCAGACATCGTGGTCGAGACCGAACGACGCGTTCACCTGTTACACGGAAGAAGTGATCATACGTGAAGTGGAAGGCGACCAAAGTACAAGTACGCGAACCATTTCTCGTAACCTTGGCGTTTCGCAATCCAGTATGATGCGCGCGTACTGCGCGATGAGTGTTTACACCCTTACCACATTCAACGCGTCCCGACACTCGGAGCTGGAGATTACCCCCTGCGACTCGCCTTTGCAGTTTGGTTTTTGAAAGAAGCTGCAGCTCAGGCTGATTTTCTAGCCTGGGTTTGTTTCACGGACGAAGCTACATTTTCAAAGGACGGTGTTGTGAATGTGCATAACTGGCACGTGTGGGCGTATGAAAACCCAAGAGCAACACGCCCACATGGTGCACAACAACGATTCACCATAAATATTGGGGCAGACATTGTGGGAGATTGTTTGCTAGGCCTATACCTTCTGCCACCACGGATAGACGGGAGAACGTATCGCATATTTTTGGAAGATGTGTTACCAGAGTTACTCCATGATGTCCCGGCAGGCATTCGCCGTAACATGTGGTTTCAGCACGACGGGGAGCCCGAAAATTTCAGTCATATTGTGCTGCACTATCTCGATGCAACTTACCCAGCAAGATGGGTCGGTCGGGGCGGGCCCTTCATGTGGACTCCACGATCCCCTGATTTGTCCCCCTTGATTTCTTCGTGTGGGGCTACACGAAGAACCTTGTTTACGAAACCCCTTTGACGACCGACGAAGACCTCGTCGCGAGAGTCATTGAAGCAGCTGCACGGATCAGTGAGAGGCCTGGCATCTCTGAAAGTGTACGACGGTCCATGCGTCGACGTTGCAAAGCGTGTATCGATTCGGACGGCAAGTCCTTTGAACACTTACTTTAAGTATTAAGATACTATAAAAGGTTTGTTGTTGATACGTGTAACTGTAATACTACGTACTACTTGTCATTGTACTGTTGTTATTCATACTTGAACCTGTAAATCTGTGTTGTACCTGTGTTGTTGTGTTGTTGTAAACCTGTATTGCATTAAACCTGTGTTCTACACTTTATCTGATATCCTTTTTTTAGTTAATTCACTGTCAAAGAGCTCCCTCTAGCGGTCGTTCGTTGCGTTTGCGACCACACGTTCCTATGTCATAATGACTTTTGTTCGTATGCCTGACTGACCCTTAAAGTTTGTCTAAGGACTTCTGACTCACCCTGTATTGGGTGTGTGCATAAGTTCTAACCGGTTTTGTAGGCTACAAAGAAAGGAAGAGAATACAACAAATAACGTACCTAGGATTTCACATAACTATAATCATTGTGTATGACCTCTTGCCATCTGTCTATGAGTAGGCGACTCACACGACAGAAAATCTCCTGTGTTTTAGAGCTAAAAAGGTCATATAATGCCGTTTACGTATCGTCCATATCATCGACAGTTTGACGAGCGAAATTGTTCTGTAACGATAGAAAAAGGTGGTAGTCCATAGGTGCCAGGTCAGGGGAATTTGCCGGGTGAGGTAACACGTGCCAACCAAGGTTCAGTGTTTTTGCCGAGAGATTAAAGCAGCATGGGGGTCTGGCGTCATCATGATGAAGGATCACGTCTTTGCGATTGACATGTGCTGGCCCCTTCGATGTCAGTTGTTCTCGCAATATGTCCAACTGTTGGCAGTAGAGGTCAGCATTTACCGTTTGGTTAGGTGCCAACACCTCCCAGTGGATTATTCCCTGGACATCGCGCCAAACACTCAACAAAACATTTTTGGGATGCAGTCTTCCTTTTGAGGTCGATGGAGCAGACTCCGCACCTTTGTACACAGTCCGTCGATGCTTTACAAAAGAAAAGAAATGCATGTATGGATTCACTCTTCTTGTTGCTTTGCAGAACGCAGGAGCGGAATCTAGTTATCGAAATTGATGATGAACCCAAGCGCATTCATTCGTCTTTCGACTGTTGTTCTGTGTACAGACAACGTTTCCGTTAATTCCTGAACTGTTGGATGTGAATCATTTGTTATGACTTAGTCCACTTCCTCTTTAGAAACCCTGATGGACGTCCAGGACGTGGTTGATCTTCACAGCCTCTGTCTCCGTCCCGGAATTTCCGAAACCAAGGGTGATATGTGCTATCATCAACTGCATCCTTCTCACACACTTGATAGATGTTGCGATGTGCCGCGCCTGCAGTGCTGCCTTTATCGAACTAGTACAGGAAACAATGTCTAATGTGCTCCTTATCGCATGCCATGTTACACCGTCCGAGGTTTCCGTTACGAATAACTTACTCGGGCAAACCTAGTACCTCTATATGCTCTACTACTCCATGCTTTATTGGTCGAAAATGCGGCATCGCAGCGTCATCTGTGACGTAACTTTTCCGATCGCAATTTGCATCTATTAGAAAAACAAGTAAAACTTTTGCACTCACCCAATAGCAATCGAGAGGAGCAAGTTTTCGATAAATAATTTTTAATTAATCTGTTTCCTAATGTATTCAGTTGCCGCCCCAGTGGCGCAGTGGTCTAAGCGATGGCCTCTGATCATTCGTCCGAAAGGGGCCCGGGTTCGAATCCCGGTGAGGCATGGATGTTGTGTTTGTCTTACGGCACTGGATCTCTCCCTTCCCTGGAACCAGTGACCCTAAATTAGGGACGGGCGACTGCTTGTAGCCCATTGAGTTGCTCACGGTGGTCGTTAAACCTCCAAACAAAAAACAATGTATTCAGTTTTATATTTCATTTTCATTTATATTTCTGCTACTACTATAATTTTTCTTGACACATATTTTCTAAAAAAACGTACCTGCTTATTTATAGTATCGTTTTTTCGTCATCTGAGGACACCATATCTCTGCAAATATTAGCACGATTTAAAAAATTACATTTATACAGGAAAGCTTGTAATATGAAAACGATGATCCGAACTTTCAGGCTTTTTCCAATGCATAATTTTACCGCTAGAGGGCGTAAATGCATATGCTATCAAATTCAAAGTGCACTTTTTTCCACTTATTTGTTTGTAAATTTTCGATTGCAAAAATTACTTCTTCCTTTTCATGTCATTTATAACAAAGATGATTTTCCGTACAGTTTCTTTTTCAAGAAATATGGATCTTCCGTAGAAAGGCGTAAAGGTAAATTGCGATTTCCCAGATATCTTTGCTTCTGAAAGTCAAATTTGAAAAATTCTTTCTGCATCGAATACAGATCCTGGTGGTTAATGTTCACCATAAAATTTCTAATTTTTGGTAGAGAATAGTTTGAACACCAGGAAGCGTGAAGTGTATTTCTGTTTCTGATACATAATAAATAAACACTTACGCTCAATAAATACAAACTCTCGGTGATGCAAAATCTAAACTTTTGAAAATTCCATTGAAAACATCCTTTCATGGACCGATAGCGCTCATTTCCGAAAACATTTTGAGAATACCTTCTTCTTTATATATTGGGTTGTCGGAAAAGTCATGACGTATTTAGCCATGTTTTACAAAGGTCATTTATTGATAGAAAGAACAAAGACCAATCAATGATATAATGTCCGTTTTGTTCGATAACCTTTTGCCATCTTTCAGTGAGCTGCAGAATGCCTCGTTCATAGAAGTACCCGTCTATCGTCGCGAAAAACTGTACAAGGTGCTGATTTACAGCCTCATCTGAATTGAACGTTATACCACAGAAGGACTGTTGAAGAGAGCAAAAAAAGTGGAAGTCTGACGGCGCAAGGTCAGGCGAGTATGCTGGGTGTAGCAACACATCCCACTCAAGCTCCAATAATTTTTGGCGGGTGATCAAACTTGTGTGTGGTCTCGCGTTGTCGTGATGGAACACAACACCTTTACGATGAACGAGCTGTGGACGTTTCTGGATGATGGATTCGTTAAAACTGTCCAATTGCCGACAGTACACATTCGAACTGATTGTTTGGTTCCGTGGTAGGAGCTCGAAAAACACGACACCTTTAAAATCCCACTACACTGAGACCAGAACCTTCTGCTGATGAATGTCTGCTTTGGATGTCGTTTGAGGCGAAGCAGGACGTCCAGACCAAGAACGTTTGCGCAGCACATTGTTGTACACAATCCACTTTTCGTCACCAGTTATCAGTCGCGTCAAAAACGGATCGTTTTCCTCACATTTAATGAGCATATCGCAAGTGTTTATACCCGCCGTCAACTGAGCTTCTTTGAGTTCATGAGGAACCCACACATCGAGCTTGCTTACGTATCCCAGCTTCTTCATGTTGTCGTGAATGTTTGAATGATGGATGTCCAATGTGTCTGCAATTTCTCGTGTTGTGTAACGTGGGTTTGACTGGATCAATACCTTGATTTGTTCGTCATCAACCTCGGTTGGCCTCCCGGATCGAGGAGCATCGTTGAGGTCAAAATCACCAGCACGGAACTTTGCGAACCACTGCTGGCACTGACGTTCTTATAGAGCATTATCACCGTTTACTTTAGGCAACTTTTCACAAGCTTGACCCCCGTTCTTCCCTTTACGGAAGTAAAACAGTAAAATATGGCGAAAATGCACTAAGTAAAATATGTCTTCCATCTTCAACTTTATGACAAATCTCCGCAAATCAACCAAATCGCTCATTATTCCTTTTATACTGCAGCTAGAACTGCCACCTGTCGAAAGCCATAACGATAACAGAGCTGCGCATGCCTCTAGTACTTCCGAAATCGCCCAACCGCCATCGGGTGCCAAATACGTCATGACTTTTCTGACAACCCAATAGCACACAGTTTTATTACCAAGGGGCCTAGTTTTATATCTCATTTTCGTTTACATCTCTGCTATTAAGAGCCCAATTTGAAAAATCGTTTCTTTATCGGAGAGCGGTTTAGCACCGAAATGTTCTGTACATAATTTCAAAATTTCCTTAGCGCACAAAATGTGCCACTAGAGGGCGTGAGTTCACATATCTGTTTTCAGAATGATTCTAGCAATATCAATGCGACTGAAATCCCGATTGAAGAAATCTTTTTCGATAAGATTCTACTAATTATGGAAACATTTTGTGTACATTTCCTTTTCAAAGTAATGCATAATTTCCCCGCTAGGGGACCCAAATATTTAATCTGTTTTTCTCGATATCTCTGTTTCTAAATGCCCTATTAAAAAAATTCCTTTAACACAGGATACCATTTACCTTGTGGAATACTTTAGGCTCGTATAATAATTGATTTTTTGTTTTATATTTCACAGTTGTGTGGCTAAGTGGTGTTTCTGTAATTTGGATTGCAGGTGTATCTCCTCCTTAAAAAATGCTATTGGAAAATTCCTTTTTTTACTGGATGTCATTTGCTACAACAAGGATAACTTTATCGTCTTGAAATAACTCGCAGATTTCCCGTTAGAGGGCGTAAATATCAAATCCTCCTTCCTGCTATCTGTGTTTGCGGGAGACGTATTTGAAAATTTCTTCTTCCTTAGCATAGCTTTTCCTATGAAGATCACTTTTCGCATATTTTGAACTTTTCCGTTATTTAAAATTTTTCGCTAGTGGGCTTAGATTTATATTATGTTCCCTTCTATATTTTTTCTTTTAACTGTTCGTTTGACACTCTATTTGTCTCTGATATCTTCCTCTGCTATGAGTAACTTTTTGGGCACCCTTTGTTAATTTTGGTAACATACTTTTTAGCCGTTGGAAGCAAATAGCTGTTTTTATTTCATGATACTAATAATCATGCCCGTTCTCCGAACGGTGAATCTCTGAATTCACTTTTGAAAATAAAATTAAAGGAAGGCAAAAGTAATTAAGGGAGAGAAAACTAATTTAAAATCCGTAACTGCTTTATACGATTAGAACAGCGTCGTAACGTCAATGCATGCGGTTTGACGTAAAACGGAGCTGGCTTTGAAGCCCCTTAATTTTAAATCAATATTTGAAATGTTCAAAGCATTTCAGTAATTCTGACAAAATTATGGTTAAATCTATCAGCATTTTGAAACAGTAAAGCTAAGCCACACTTTTGAAATTTTTGGTTTTCAGACTTTTTTGTAGGTGTAGAAGTGGCAGAAAAATTCAAGCAGACAATGTTTCAAAGCGCTGGTTATTTTTTTGTTTCCGGTAAGACCTACCAGCATGCCAATTCTTAGATCTCTAGATTATTTAGAAGTGGCCTAATAACTCGCGAAACGTTCAACCAGACAATGTTCCAAAGCCGCCATTTTGGTTTTCGGACTTCGCTAGCTATCCGGACCTTAAGACCTATCCCAATGCCAATTTTCAGATCTCTAGGTCATTTAGAAGTGGGCGAACAATTTGCGGACGAACACTCTCGCATTTCTTCCCTTTGCTTTTATATACGAGGTGAAATGGTGTATATATTTCAAAATACGTGGAGATAATGTAAATATACGATGTCATCGTTTTGTCCACGTTATTTTATAAACAACGAATAGCAACTGAAAAATTGTACATCCGGCACAGCTGGAATCGAACCCCAGATATCTCGATAACTAGCCGAGTGCGTTCGCTTTACGCTTCGGTGTCAACAATTCACAGCGCTATTCGTGGTTTATCAGTCAGCATCTCACTACGCAAATCCATATTGATGGGCTCAGCAACTGATGTGTCGCCATCTAGTGGCATTCAACAAAGCATGCTGTTTAATGGCAACTGAAAAATCTCCATTTCTGTCTCCCTTTGGATTTATCAACTGTAATTAAACAGCATGCTTTGTTGAATGCCACTAGATGGCGACACATCAGTTGCTGAGCCCATCAATATGGATTTGCGTAGTCAGATGCTGAATGACAAACCACGAATAGTGCTGTGAATTGTCGGCACCGTAGCGTAAAGCGAACGCACTCGGCTAGTTATCGAGATATCTGGGGTTCGATCCCAGCGGTGTCGGATGTACAATTTTTCAGTTGCTATTCGTTGTTTATAAAATAACGTAGACAGAACGATGACATCGTATATTTACATTTACGAGGTGAAAGCCTATACTTACATAGGTATTCACATATGCTTGCGGAAAACGCCGAACTTTAAAAGCATCGTTACGTCATTAAGCATTGCTTCATTACCAGCCTGATTGTAGCCTGTCCTTTCACCCAATGAAAAGAGAGTGCTAGAAATGGCTGCGTCACCATGGCAGCAGGTCACGGGAGCAGAACGTTCCTGTGTGGTTAACGCTGAAAAGAGAGTAAACCGCTCGTTTCTTCTCTTTGCGTCTCTAAAAGTGCTTAAAAATCAGAAAATGGCTTTTTCTTAAAAACATTTTTTTGTAAAAGAAAGAAGATAGTTGTGAGTTTATGCCGAAAAAATGACAATGCGTTATGACTTATAGTTTGCCATATATCCGTTTTTTAAAATAGATCCCTCGCGAAATAGAAAATTTTGTGAAATTTAAAAATTTCATTTCTTGTGAACTAAATCGAAATTCAAAAAAAAAAAAAAAAAAAGAAAAAAAGGGTGACGAAGTGCAAAAATTCGGCCATGCCCCTACATACCAACAAAGTTTCGTGGTTCTGTTGCTGTTTGTGTGTCCAGAACGCGACCTGACAGCACATTTTTGTCTTCCTTAACTTTGAAATGCAATAGCTCTTGCAGTCACGCCAGAATCGAAAAACGGTTTATTTCTGCGTATTTTCCGAACAATTATCTACAACCGATGTAAATTTCATATTTTTGTGTTCAGCACGTTTTGCGCTGCGAGCTAGAAAAACGGGAGTGAACAAAATTTCTAAAACAGCGGCCGCGGGAGCGGCGGTTACATTTCTTCAGAATAGAGAGATTTTATGGATTTTAGACATCCGGTTGATTTAACGTAATTATAAATACACCACAGAAATAAACGGATCTAATACGTTACATGTGTCTCATGAGTATCTGGTTAATTTTTTTCTAACTGGTTTCATTGACTAAGAATAACTATGAAAAGTGTTTATTCGCGTTGGAAAGGATTCAAAAGAAGTTCTTATAACAACCGAAAATTCGATGTGGACTTTCTTGTTTCACATGCGTGCTAAAAATGACAGTGGAAGCTCGTCCTGTCGGTATCATACCTAGCTTTCAAGTATTCTCTCTATGCCTCATCTGAAAAGTTGTGGAAAGGCGCTAAATTCTTCTGGGTGTTACTTTTCTCAAATGGAATTGATTGTAAAAGGTGTTTCCAACAGAGAGAACATTATCTTTGGCCTCATCATTCGATTCTCATATTGTTTCTTTCTAATATTCATAATTGGTGACTAGAACTTCCGCAAAATCTTCTGCTTCACAGCCGTTGTTGGTAGGCCAATCCATTCCTCACTATGGGTTCTCACTCGTTTACACTGGGGATTGTGTGCACATTTCCGTGTAAAACTTCAAGGGTTTAATTGCTGTGAAATATTGGGTTTACGTCATCACGCCAGCTGAAATCTAAGTGCTGAAACATTATGTTTTAATTCGTTGCTCATAGAAGCTGCCAACTTATTTCAGCATTTTTCGGTGTCTCAGTTAAGCACTTTGAAGTAAACAGTGACGCGATAAATAAACACGGTTGAATCACATTATTGTGACCACCACCCAACATCCACGGTAACCGCCGTGTGCAGCGCGAACAGCAGCTAGATGGACTGGGCGGGACACAATAAGGTGCTGGAAGGTGTTTACAGGTATGTGAAGCCATGCGGACTGCAGTGCATCTGACAGCTGCTGGGGGGTGGGGGTGGATCCGAAGAGCGAACAACACGATCGAGGTTGTCCAACAGATGCTAAATGGGATTTATGTCTAGGAATTAGTGGGCCAGGGAGGTACTTTGAAATCTTCGTAGTGCTTTTCCAACCATTCTCGGACATTCCTAGCTGTGTGAAACGTCGCACTGTGTAACGTATACTCTAGCTTCAGTTTCTTTTTGATTTTACTATGTCTTGTTATTTTATTTTCCTATGCAAATTATCTTCTCACTTAACGAGATTTTGTTTCTCCCGATGAATTATATGTGGCAACGAGTGTAAGTCATGACGTGGTGGTATGCAGTATCATCATCATCATCATCATCATGTCAACCATTATCAATCCACTGCTGGACGAAGGTTTCCCCAAGTTTCCTCCACAACGGTCTGTCTTGTGCCAGTCTCCTCCATGTCACTCTCGCATACTTTCGAATTTCATCCACCCAACTTCCATGTGGTCTTCTTCTGGGTCTTTTCCTGTCATTTGGAATCCAATCTAAAATTTCGGCTGTCCATCGATGGTCTGTTCTTCTGGCAGTATGTCCAGCCCATTGCCATTTCAGGGATTTAACTCTGATCATGATGTCTTCCACTCTTGTCATTTTTCGGATCCACGAGTTTCTCTTCTTATCTCTCCTGACTACACCAAGCATGCACCTCTCCATGCTGCTTTGAGTTGTCTGCAGCCTTTGTATGTCTCTTTTAGCTAAAGTCCACGTCTCTGCACCATACGTAAGCACTGGAAGGATGCATTGATCAAACACTTTTCTTTTAAGACATAATGGCATATTGCTCTTGAAAATTATGCTGTTTCTTCCAAAAGCTCTCCAGGCAAGTTTTGTACGCCGATTAATTTCTTCACCAATGTAACCAGCACTTGATATCTGCTGTCCAAGATAAACGTACGTGTCTGTTATCTCCAGCTTTTCTCCATCAATCGATAAATCTTCATTTCTTGTAAAAGCATTGTACATCACTTTTGTCTTCTGAAAGTTCATTTTTAATCCCACTTCTTTACTCTTGTCAGCAAGTTCCTGGATCATACTCTGTAGCTCTGATGGGGTAGTTGCAAAAATGACTATGTCATCAGCAAAACGAAGGTGGGTTAGATAATCTCCATTAATCTTTATCCCTTGGTTTTCCCAGTTCAGTGATTGAAAGACATTTTCCAAAGTGGCATTAAAGAGCTTCGGAGATATGGTGTCACCTTGTCTCACTCCTTTTCCAATTTTTATGTGTGTTGTATTTTCAAACAGCCGAATCTTTGCACTTGCATTTTCATAGATGTTATTAATAATATTAATGTATGCATCTTCAATACCGCAGGATTTCAGAGCCATTGTAACTGCTGATGGTTTCACCGAATCAAAGGCTTTTTCATAATCGATAAAAGCCATGCACAATGGAAGTTCATATTCCCTCGCTCTTTCAATTAGTTCTCTCAGTACGTGGATATGATCTATTGTGCTGTAGCCACTCCTGAATCCAGCTTGTTCTCTCGGTTGAGCCATGTCCAGTATCACCTTCAAGCGGTGTGAAAGAACTTTAGTGAAGATTTTATAAACCACTGATAGGAGGCTGATAGGTCTGTAGTTCCTGAGATCCTCAATGTCACCTTTTTTATGTAGCAAGATCATTGTAGCGTTGTTCCAATCCTCAGGAATTTTCTCTTCATTAAGGCATCGAGTGAAAATTTGGGCGAGTACTGTTTCGATTTCTCCACTTGCTTCTTGTATGATGTCTACAGTAATTCCATCTTCTCCTGGAGCTTTTCCCCGCTTCATGTTCTTGATTGCATGTGCAACTTCTGCTGGAAGGACTGGAAGAACTCTGGTACTGGTACCTTTCATGATGTCTGGAGTACATGTATCATCCCTTTCATATAATTTGGAGTAGAAATCTTTCACTCTTGTCAAAATTTCGCCTCTATTTTTTGTTACAGAACCATCTTCTTTTCTCAGTGCCATAATCTGTTTTATCCCCTTACTGAGATGTCCCTTTGCTATCTTTAGGCTTTGGTTGTTTTCAATTGCTTTCCTTACTAGTTCACAGTTGAATTTCCTTACGTCTTCAGTGATACTTTTTCGTACTGTCTTGCATAGCTCTATATATTCCACTTTGGAAGTCACATCTTCTTTAGTTGTCCTCATCACTCTATTTTTTTGCATCAACATTTTCGTTTTTCCTGATAATTTGTTTACATGCAATTTGTTCTTAGACCCAGCTAATTTTGTTGCTGTTTCCATAAGAGATTTGGTTACTTTTCTGTTAACTTCAGAAATACCCACTTCTTCCGATGTTAGGCCTTCTAAAGCAGAGAATCTGTTCTTCAGTTCCAATTTGAAGGTATTATGGTGTTTTTTAAGGTTGGTTATGCCAATACATTTTGTTTATCTTATGGGCTTGCTACGTTCGAGTTTAGTGTTGAGGTGCATCTTACATCTCACCAATCTATGGTCACTGCCTGTGTTGAACTTGTTTAGCACACTGCAGTCTTCTATGACGAATTTTTTGTTACACATAATAAAATCAATTTCACTTGTCGTCCCATTTGGATGTCTCCATGTCCATTTCCTGTGTGGCTTTTTCTTGAAAAAGGAGTTCAAGATGAAAAACCCTTCTGCCTCTGCAAACTCTACGAGAGTATTTCCACGCTGGTTTCTGTTGCCATGGCCGAATTTACCTACTGAAGTTTCATTCTGTTGCCGTTGCCCTATTTTTACATTGAAATCTCCCATAATTATCTTGAAGTGCTGCTTACCTTTATTATTTAGATCACGGATTTCCTCATAAAATTCTTTAATTTCTTCTTCAGCATGACTTGTGGTGGGTGCATAAGTTTGAATAATCGGAGCCTGGTATCTTCTCGAGAGTTGGATAACGAGTCGTGCAGCTCTGTCTGAGGAACTTTCAACTTCTACAACTTATCCTTCAGTTTCTTGTTGATTATAAATCCAACACCACTAGTTCTGCCAGTATCTGTCCCACGATAGTAGAAGAGATTTCCACTTTTCAGTTCAATGAGATCTTCTCTTTTTCTCCTTACCTCACTTAGCCCGACGATGTCCCACTTGATCCTTTGTAGTTCCTCTTCCAATTCAAGAAGCCTTGAATCAGAAGATAGTGAGCGTCCGTTATACGTAGCCAAGGTCATCATCAGATGGCAGCCTAGTCCGGTCCTCCGGGGATTCTTAGCACCCTCTGCCTTCATGTCGGACTGGCCGCTGCCTTGGCCAGGTACATTCCAGCTGCCGGAGACTGAGGGCCAAGATTTAAGTTGTGGAGTCATTTTGGAGGGGTTTGGCCATAACTCACCACGCTGGCCAAGCGGGTTGGTGAGTGTGGGATAGCATTTCCTCTAATCCCGATGGTAAATTTATACCGCTATTGGCGGTCGTCAGAGCCCCTTTAGTGGGAGCAGGATGTACCACGAGAAGGCGGGGTTGACATTTGTCAAGGAGAGGCTGTGATGTTACGCAGAGCTTCGTTTTATATGTGATAGGTTCTTCCTGATTATTGATATGCGATTTACCTACGTTTCTACGATATTACGATAGTACGAAAGTTCGGGCTATCAGTAGTTGTGTTATTTTGGAGTGTGTATTTGAGTAATACCAGGAGCTCCCCAATAAAAGGTTAAAAGTGAGTACGTTTACTTAGTTCATTTTATTGTCAGACCTCTGTCTGGCCGTTAAGTCTATTTCATTGAGTGTTTACGTTAAGTTCAGGGTATATTGTGTTTACCGCTCTAATAAGGAAGCCTTCAAGGTACTAATGTACTAAAACCGAAGTTATATTACTGATATTCAAGATAATGAGGAACGCTGAGTAAAAATAAATTCCATATTCTTGGAATTTATTGCACGTGCGTGTCTTACCTAAACAAACTCTAGCACTTTGAATATTAAGCACACTTAGCTACGTCAAGTAACCTTTCAATAACCCTAACGTGACTTAACGTAAGCTTTCCTGCACTACACGTCCAGCCGGAGAATTTTATTCATTATAACTGTAGTGCTGGAAGATACCATCATCCCCAGGGAACGAAATCTGCATTTATGGAGGTACGTGGTCTGCAAAGATGGATTCATAACGAATTAGGTCCTTAGTGCCTTCTACAGGTGTGAGTCGACCCAGAGAATGCCACGAAAACATTACATGTTTCTCTCCATATAAGCCAAAGTGCATTCGTTCGATGAAGCAAAAAACGTGATTCATCGGAGAAAGCAATCCTCTGCCAAAGAGCGGAGGTCCAATTCCGATTCTGCCGTGCAAATGTAAGCCTTTTCTGCCGATGCACCTTCGTTAGCATAGGTGCAGTGACCATTCGTCTGCATCGGAGCAGCAGGGTTCGCTGAAATGTGGTTTTAGACACACTTCCGGTAGCCCCCACGTTCATTCGGCCAGTGAGTTGCTCCACTAAAGAGTGTCGATGGGCCTTCACGCACCTTCGAAGCCGACGCTCACCTCTCTCATATAAATGGCACGTGGTACTCCACAGTTTCCACCCCGCTTATTCGCAATGGTGCCATTTCTCCAATCACGATACACTTTAACCACAGCAGCGCACGAACAGCTCACAAAGGGCGTTGTTTCAGAAATACTGCCACCTTTGGCACGAAAGCCGATAATTATCCATTTTTGCAAATCTGATAAATCGTCCCTTTTATCGATGACAGCAACGAGTGATATGTTTTCAGATTGATTACAGCACACCTTATACTGTATACCCTCCAAGCCAACTCACGACATGTGCCTTCTTTCATTGGCTACTCGCTGTTGACGTTAAAAGTAGGACGTGGTCACAATAATGTGTCTCGACTATGTACTTCTCTTTGTAGTAATAAAATGGTACGTAGAAATCAAGCATTTCAAAATCTGACTCACGAATTTGGCAAGACGATATTCACCACTTTGTAGTGTTCTTAGGGACGTAACTACATGTAGAGTCAGTTTACCTAAAAGGCCAATATTAAGTTAAGTTTGACTAAATATTGAAAACTACGGTTAGCTTAATACTCACCATCCTTAAACAAGCATAGGTTGACTAAACGAGCAGATAAGTAATAAGTCGGTATTTACATAAACTTCAACGTTTTATTTAATCCTTTAGACATTGGCTATCGCAATTCATCAATACCACTTGCAGCATGACACACTCTTGAAAAATATCAAACCTCGTAACAGGTGAAATGTTGTAACAAACAACTTATAAATAACCAACCCGAACTTTAGAATGAGAGACTCAAAATATCGAATTATTATCTCAGAAGCGTTTAGCGTAAAATATTAGATAGCTAACGAAAATCAAGCTCACGCCTCGTAACACCAGCGATCATACATTGAAAAACATATTTTTATCACATCTTTCTACATTCGTCACACCATCGCTGACCTCAACACTATTGGAATTATAGCCTCACGGTGCTAAAAAAGAAACAACAAAAATGCAGTTTGTCATAAAAGACTTTGCAGCCGCTTTAGATGGATTGCGACATAATTGTGTGGCAGGTGCAGCTGTTGTTCACCCATCGAGGAAGCGCCGTGTACCTTGAAACCACACATCCGGTTCTCTCTCTCTCTCCCTCTGATGTGAGCGCGGTTGGGAAGAAAACTGTCTGTGTGTGCTCTGGTAGATGTTTGTGGCGGTCGTCCATTGCGGTGATATCTGTGTGGGTTGTTCATTAATAGAAGTAATTGCTGATGAATACAGGAGCAGCTTTATTAAATGTAATGTTCCCGACCATTAGACTGAGTTCGGCAAAACTATTTCAAGGATGTGTATTCCCTATTATTAAGTAAGTGCTGTCTACAACACTACGCAGTTATGTGGCAAGACTGAAGTGTTCTTCTACAAAAAAAACATGACGTCAGTAAGAAATGCGTTATTGTATTATCATGGATTAACTACGTGTTGTGAACGTATTAGCTCAAGTTGGATATCACTGTGTCTACGTATCAACCTTTGTACACGATATTGACAAAAGTCACTGGACACTTAGAAGAGAAACACAGCATAGCATTTATTGACATACATTAGTTAGGTGTCGGTCCACCTTTGGTCCTTAATGCATGCACTGACCCTTCAAGACATGCTTTCGACAAGGTTTTGGAACACAGCGATAGGTATGCGCTTCCATTCAGTACATAATGCTGCCGCTAACTGTTGCTTAGTAGTAGTCCTTGGTTCCAAACTTTTCATGCGGAGCTTTAATTCATCCCATAGGTGCTCTATAAGATAAAGATCAGGGCTCTGTGCTGGGCAGTCCACACACGATGCGGAGTTATGGTCAAGCCACGCCGTAACAGTCCTTGCTTTATGACTCGGTGCATTATCTTTCTAGTACCAACAAGGCTCGGTTCCATAGTATTGCCACAGAGTTGGTAGGGCATAATTGTGCAAAATATCGAGGTAGACGTGCTGGGTAACAGCAGGTTTGTCCACGACAACCAATGGACCGGACCATACCGCGGAAATCATCCCCACACGAGTACACTGCCAGCTCCAAACTTGAGCGTAGGGACAGCACAGTGTGGTAAATAGCGTTCCCACGGCGGCCGCCATACCCACACACGGCCATCAAACCGATGGATCCTGTATGTGGATTCATCAGTCCACAGGACCTGCTTTCCATTGATCTACGGTCCACGATAAATTTTCTTTACACTATGATAAACGACGAGTCGCATTCCGAGGGGAGATGAAAGGCTTACGAGCAGCCGCACGACCACGGTAATCCATGGAAATAAAGTTATCTGCGAATGGTACGTGTACACATCGAGGTTCCAGCATTTTTACTCACCTGTACACTGAGGTTTTGTGCAGTACTCCGTCGATTAGCTGTAACGACTTTCCAGAAGCTTCGACGTCCCCTATTACTAATTTTATTTAGTATGGCTGTACGTTTTGCTGCTTCAGGCACGCCATGTGTCTTCCACTTATTCGGTATATCCAAAACAGTTGTCTTGGGTATGTTTAAACGCTTCTCGGTTTCTCTGCTGGGCAAACCACTACTATAACAGCCAACAATATTTCCTTTCTCTAAGTCAGTTCACTCCCCCGCAGCGACATTTTCACTCAACCTCACAGCTGGATATGATCGCGGTCAGCTGCATGCTTGTTTTTATACCGTTTGCAGCTGTTCCGCGAATCTTAACAACGCAGCGGATCCATTCATTTGCTTTTGAAGGGTGTCCGGTAATTTTTGTCAATATAGTGTATTATAATTAAAAGTTTTTTTATTATTTTGCGTACAACTCAAGTCGGTATATGGTTGGTTTTATTATTATTAGTATTATGTCCGCTTTGTTCTATTACTGTTAATCACGCATTCTTCCGCTTTGAATGAAGGTGTAGCAAAAGAACTTTTCCCTTTTCTACTGAGTACCGAGCGAATTGGAGTGTTGGTATTAACTATTTAAATACAAATCCATTTTAAGAATTTAAAAACAGATTATGAGACTGAAGTATCTTGTTCCGGATAGGATATAAATGTTCTGAATTTGCAAAAAGGAATATGAACGGCGTAAATAATGAGTTCTCAAACGAATTCGTTTTTGCCTATTGACAAATTGAGTGATATAAATTTTGGCCTCTGGAAATATAAATTACAGATATATTTCATTACGGAAGATTTATGGCACTTAATTTCTCGTGAGGTTACTAACGAAGACAAAACTGATGCGTGGCGTAAGTAAGACGCACACGCCCAAGCCATAATTTCTTTATCGGTCAAAGATGACAAAATTATCGATATTAGACATGAAACATCAGCTTTTGATATGTGGAATGCTTTAAGGAGAGTACATGAGCGTGCAAATTTAACAAGCAAATTGTATTTTTTTAGAAAGCTCTACAGCACAAAGAACGATGAACATGAGCCATTCTAGCAACACATTAACAACGTATTAGAAATCAATAACAACCTTGTCGCCCCGGTGGCGCAGTGGTCTAAGCGTATGCTTCTGATCTCTCGTATGAGATGGGTGTGGGTTCGAATCCCATTGAGGCATGTACGTTGTGTTTGTCTTACGACAGTGGCTCTCTTCCTTCCTGGATTCAGTGGCCTTAAATTAGGGACGAGCAAGTTCTTATAGCCCATTGAGTTGCTAAGGATGGTCGTTAAACCCTTAATCAAAAATAGTCTATATATTAATTCCATAAGGTTTTTGACTGTAACACCAGTTGTGAGAGAACGGCTGAACATAAACATATAGTTGAGGTATCAAAATAATGGTCTTACCATTTAGATGTGCCAGTCGAAAAGAAAAATAAGATTGGGGCAACGGTTCGGGCGTTGTGGGGCGGCAAATTTCCCATCTAAAGTCAATATGAGAAGCGTGCGGTCGACTCACGCGCTGTTGAAGTCGGTGGTACGAATTAACTCAGATAGTCCAAAGTCGGAAGTCTATCTTATCAGCGAAACGTTGTGCAAAACAACGCTAGCAGGAATTTGTTTGAAAGTTCTTATCGGAACAGAGATCACTCTAAGATCTGATTACGCTGTGCCATTGGACTGTGTGATGTATATATACAATTTAACATTCATCCAATCCAGTTTATTGACGTAGGCAAGACGTTTCCCATTATGTAAAGATGTAATAAATAAACGTTTTATACGAGTTATTTCTCTCTAAAAAGAAAAAAAAAAGACTGATCATCGATTTCGACGGGTTTCGTTCACCGGGAGAAAAAAAAACTATTCGTCGATTCCGACGGTTTTCGTCTACCGGGTTCGAATCCCGGTGTGGCATGGATGTTGCTTTTGTCTAACGGCACTATCTCTCTCCCTTCCCTGAAACCACTGTCCCTATAATAGGGACAAGCGACTAATAGTCCAAGCGTTGGCTCAGGATCATTCGTTCGTTAAGTGTCCGGGTTCGAATCCCGTGAGGCATGGATGTTGTGTTTGTCTTATGCCACTGGCTCTCTCACTTCCCTGGAGCCACTGACCCTAGATTAGGGAAGGGCGACTGATAATAGCCCAAGCGTTGGCTCATGATCATTCGTTCGTTAAGGGTCCGGGTTCGAATTCCGGTAATGCCGCCCCGGTGGCGCAGTGGTCTAAGGCGCTGGCCTCTGATCATTCGTCCGTAAGGGGTCCGGGTTCGAATCCCGGTCAGGCATGGATGTTGTGTTTGTCTTACGGCACTGGCTCTTTCCCTTCCCTGGAACCAGTGACCCTAAATTAGGGACGGGCGACTGCTTATAGCCCATTGAGTTGCTCACGGGGGTCGTTAAACCTCCAATAAAAAAAAAATCCCGGTAAGGCATGGATGTTGTGTTTGCCTTACGTCACTGGCTCTCTCCCTTCCCTGGAACCACTGACCCTAAATCAGGGACGGGCGACTGCTTATAGGCCATTGACGGTGGTCGTTAAATCTTCAATCACAAAAAAAAATCACGATCCTGATCTTTACTGAAGTGGTTGAATGAATTTGCCAATCAAATAAAGTTTACGTTTGTTGTTTCATATAAGTTTATTATTTTCAAAACAAGAAAAAAAAATTACCTTCGATTCCGACGAGTTTCATCTAGTAATAATAATAAACTCAGGGCAATTGGGGAAGAAATAAAAGGCTTGCATATTACTGCAGTTATATTGTGCCGTTTACTTTGCAGCAATGATATATTGGTAACTGCCCTTGAAGCAAGACCAAAAATGAATTAACCCTTGAGCTTGTTAAGAATAGATTAATTGATGAGTACAATTCTGGAATTGAAAGCTTTAAATTACAGCAACGGGTCATCAAGCAAAGTCCTTAAAGTTAAAAGTCAAGCCTACAAATACAAAAATAAAGAGCAAAAATTCTGGAGTTTTTGCAAGAAACCTAATCATTTAAAAAATGAGTGTTGGCATTGGAACAAAAGTAAAACTAAATTGCATAAAAATACTAAGTCCCACATGAGTGATGCAATAATTAAACGAACTAAAAATAAAGTATCTAGTAACTCTGATAACAAGACAAATAAAAATAATGTCCTTAATGCTCAACAAAATAACAAATTCCCATTCAAAACCAAAACAAATAAAACCGACACTTTTAATGAACGGTATATTGGTTCTGGAGCCACAAGTCACATGATCAACTATCGGAACTTTTTCCAATCGTTAGACACTAGTAAGGCAGATATTATAACTACTGCAAGTGGTTCAGAAATGAAATCTAAAGGTACAGGAACTGGCTTTTTTACTATAAAAATGAAACAGGAAAGATACATGATTTAGAACTTAGATAACTCTTGTATGAGCCAAAACTTGAGAGTAATTTACTCTCAGTAAAGAATATCTGTAGTTGGGGTCATAAAATTATTTTTGCAGATAACAAATGCCTTATGCAGAATAATGACGAACTCATTGCTATAAGCATACTAGACAAAAATGGTTTGTATAAATTGCAGAAAAAAACTGTAAATAAAGTGGCCAAGATAGCAACAGAATGCAAAAATAAATAGTGCATTAATTTGTGGCACAGACGTTTGGGTCATTGTAACACAAATAGCATAAAACAAAATGAAAAATCATGTTTTAATAAAAGGCATAAAAGTTTCTGGTTGCAAAGCTATTGATAGTTGTGAAAAATGTATTAAGAGCAAATTAGCAGAAAACCCATATCCTAAAGTGAGTGAACATAAATCTCTTGAAGTATTGCAACTGGTACACTCAGACATATGTGGCCCAAGTCCAGCAACCACACCAGGAGGTAAACGCTATTTCATTACTTTTGTCGATGATTTTTCGCGTTTTACATATATTTATCTGCTATCCATCAAGAATGAAGCTCTTGTCAAATTTAAAGAATACATTTCTTCTGTAAGCAGCAAATTTAAGAAAAAGCCTACAACTAATCGCACAGATAATGGAGGTGAAACTACTGGTTTAGAATTCGAGGAATTTCTAGCCAAGAAGGGTATCGAACACCAAACGAGTGTTCCATACTCAGCACCCCAAAACGAAGTTGCAGAGCACAAGAACCGTTATTTGCAGGAAATGTGCAAACCCATGCTCTTAGATGATCATGATGTTCATATGTAGAGGATTTTAGGAAGGGAGTGTCTGACCCCAGGTCTTAAACAACCCTTAGAAATAAGAAGCTAGGAGATTTGGGCTAGAGTGCCCGATAAGAAAGTGACACGGAAGCGAAGTAGAAAGGGGGAGGAAGACGCCCTTATTTATTACCGGGGAGCCAGTACCCGTGGTCCAACGGCTTTACGTGCCCATGCGACGCACGGCAGATATTTAGTGGATCGAGCGTTCGTACCTGTTTGGGATCGAACCTGAGGTCCTTTCCGTGGCAGTAACGAACGTTGCCCACTAGGTCACTCTTAGATGCAGGACTGGATAACAGTTATTGGGAAGAATCTGCATATCTTCAAAACTGATTGCCAACTACAGCAACGGGGAAAACTCCATTTACACTATGGAATGGTCGTGAGCCATACATTGGGAACCTCAAAGTGTTTGGAAGTAAAGCTTACTGATATGTACCTAAGTAACGTAAAAGAAAGTTGGATGACCATTCAAGAAGTGAAATTTTATTAGGGTATTCTGAAAGAATAAAAGGATACAGGATCCTTCTAAAATCAGACTCATCTAGTGAAATAGAAGAAAGTTGGATGACCATTCACGAAGTGGAATTTTATTAGGGTATTCTGACATCTAATTTTATTAGGGTATATAAGACTCATCTAGTGAAATAGAAGAAAGTTGGATGACCATTCACGAAGTGGGAATTTTATTAGGGTATTCTGACATCTAATTTTATTAGGGTATATCAGACTCATCTAGTGAAATAGAAGAAAGTTGGATGACCATTCACCAAGTGGAATTTTATTAGGGTATTCTGACATCTAATTTTATTAGGGTATATCAGACTCATCTAGTGAAATAGAAGAAAGTTGGATGACCATTCACGAAGTGGAATTTTATTAGGGTATTCTGACATCTAATTTTATTAGGGTATATAAGACTCATCTAGTGAAATAGAAGAAAGTTGGATGACCATTCACGAAGTGGAATTTTATTAGGGTATTCTGACATCTAATTTTATTAGGGTATATCAGACTCATCTAGTGAAATAGAAGAAAGTTGGATGACCATTCACCAAGTGGAATTTTATTAGGGTATTCTGACATCTAATTTTATTAGAGTATATCAGACTCATCTAGTGAAATAGAAGAAAGTTGGATGACGATTCACGAAGTGGAATTTTATTAGGTTATTCTGAAATAATAAAAGGATACATGGTCCTTCTAAAATCAGACTCATCTAGTGAAATAGAAGAAAGTGAAAGAGTAAATACCCCATGCAACTAGAATGTCATCCACATTATTGTTTACGTGGATAACCTTCTAGTCGCGTGTGATACTAAGGGAGACATGGAGAAAAATATAAAACTGCTTGCTAAGATCTTCGACAAAAAAAACTTAGGACATATCACTCATTGCCTCGGGATACAGATCGGTAGAAAAGAGGATGGAAGCTATTTGATAAATTAAACAGCTAAGATTGAAGAAATCAACAAAAGATTTGGTGAATCTGAACAAAAAATGAGTTACATACCTATGAGTACACACTTCTATAGTGATGATAATAATGAAGAAGAATTTCCTGACAATCGAAAATGCAAGGAAGCAGTGGGAGCTGTAGTGTACATATCTACAATTACGAGACCTAACATAGTACATCTTCTGGACTTTTAGGCGAAAGAGTAGATAACCACACAGTTTAAAACTGGAAAGCCCTGCAAAGATATCACAATATCTTAAAGTCACATCTAACATGAAGCTATTACTTAGTGCCAAGGAGCAGCTAGCTTTGATAAGCTATGCAGATGCGGATTGGGCAAACGACTCCAAAGATCAAAAATCAACTAGTGGTTACGTCTACAAACTCGGCAACAGTTGCATCTCATGGGCAAGTAAGAAGAAGATTTGCACCGCATTGTCTTCAACGGAAGCTGAATGCATCGCCATTGCTCAGGCGTCAAAAGAACTCATTTTGTTAAGACAACTGCTGGATGACCACAATTACCAGCAAGAACATCCAACCATCATGTTCGAGGACGACATATCGTGCATCAAATTGGTGATGAATGAGGGAATTAGTGCTAGAATCAAGCACATCGATGTGAAATATCATTTCATCAAAATCCTCCAATCTTCTACCATGACTTTGAAATATTGTCATACAGGTGAGATATGGTCTGATTTCTTCACAAAACCGTTGGCTCAAGACAAAATTGAAAAATTGAGAGATAATCTTCAACTGACGTGCCAATCCATCGGAATGAGTGGGAGTGTTAGAATTATAGCCTCACAGCGGAAATAAAAGGTAAACGCAGATCGTCCGAGAAGATTTGCAGCCGCTCCAGATGGATTGCTACATTAATGCGTGGTACAGCTGTTGTACCAGGTAGTAATGTGGTGCTATTAGATGCAGCTGTTGTTCACCCATCGGGAGAAGCGTCATGTACCTTGAAACCACACATCCGGGTCTCTCTCTTTCCCTCTGATGTGAGCGCGGTTGGGAAGAAAACTGTCTGTTTGGGCTCTGTTTAATGTTTGTGTGCGGTCGTGTATTTCGATAATGTCTGTCTGTATTGTTCATTAATAGAACTAACTTCCTCTGAATAAAGGAAGCAGCTTTATTAAACGTAATGTTCCCAATCATTAGACTCAGTTACGCTGCACTGTTTTTTTAGATGTGCATTTTCTATCATTAAGAGTTATTCTCTAACAGCAACGCAATTATGTGGTGAGACTCAAGTCAACTTCTACAACAAATATGGCGTCAGTTGAAGTCAGTAAGAAATACGTTTTTTATTATGTATATGATGCACTGTGTGTTCTAATATCGTTAAGCAAATATTCTTCCGCCTTGAATGAAGGTCTAGTAAAATTAGTTTTTCTTTTCTACTGCATACTAAGTCGATTGGAGTGTTGGTATTAACTATTTAACTACACATCCAATTTAGGAATTTATCAATAAACACTTCTTGCCAAAACACATTCGGCGAAAGAAAAATGTAAACGTTAAATGTGGTAAAATGCTCAAAGAGAACGAAACAAATTTACACAGAGGGAGGAACTAAAAAGGACATTTGTATTAGAGTATAGTTACAACATTTTGCTCGAGCTATATAGCTAAACCTAATCACACATATTTAATCAAACAATCTTATCATTAGCCCATAGATCTCTCATCGTTCTGCATCTAACGTAACAACACAAGCTGCACATGTCCTGTTCTTATTGACCTTTTACCCACAGCCAGTCATTGCCAAATTTACAAAATTGTCCCTAGACGTTGATGTCGTTAAATCAGGAAACGTTGAACGAAGAGAAACCAAAGTTACATAAGAACAGAAAAACTCAAACTGAAGCTTAAATTAGAGGTATATACGTCACATCCTCTGCAACACTATAGGGTGGCATTCAGCCCCACGTATCGCATTCATTTCTCCATCAATATTCTTCGAAGTTTGGCATTGCAAAATCAGGAAATGGATCATAAGTCTGTACTCCAGTTTGTCTGTGTTTAGCCCTGATACTAGACAGCTCGGTGATTTGAAGGTTAAAATTTAGGGGAAATTAGTTACGCCCATGGAGGACATCAAAAAGGCATTTTTAACAAAAATATGACTTGGAAAACTTATAGTGCTTTTATTACTTCAAGTTGTTTTTAGTAGTTTAAATATTCCCTGGAACCAGTGGCCCTAAATTAGGGACGGAGGACTGCTTACAATCCATTGAGTTGCTCACGGTGGTCGTTAAACCTCCAATAAAAAAAGTAGTTAAAAATAATGCATTAACTAGTGTTCTTATCTTACTCGTTCAACGTAAATCACACTCTAGAAATAATTAATCGTGATGGACCAATCGGGAATGATTAGTTCACAACGAATGACTCTTCATAATGAAAGTTAGCTCTTACCGCAGTGAATGACCATACATTGCCGACCATTTATTTTCTAATGCAACACACACTTAATTCGCAGCATGTTTAACTTTATTTCGACCCCATGAGTTCTGGAAACGAATTCCCAACATAAAAGTGACGTCGAGAATTAATAGGCGTAAACTGTGAGTGATCAATCAGCAGTCAACTAAGAATTAATAGCGAAACTATAGAATGGGAATTAACTTTTAATGTTATTCATCCGACTGTTGTGCATGAATCGTTCTCAGCGAGCTTCAGGTAAGTTTGCCAAAAAGAGCTGTGTCCTTGACTGTGTCCTTGTCTTATGATCCCAAAAACGATATTCTTGCAACGAATGATTTACTCAGTGAGCGCACTGACAACCTGGAAATCGCAGCATGAATGATGAATGAATTCCCAAGAAAGTATGATTTATGCCATCACTAGTAAGCACGAGATCCCTGCAACGAGTGATTTACTCCGTGAGTGTAGTGACAACCTAGAAATTGAATGCTCATTCGTTTGAATGATCATTCGTGAATGACACTTTTGCGTGAATGATGAATGAACTCTTAAAAGAAGGAATGATTTATGCCATCACTAGTAAACACGCGATCCCTGCAACGAATGATATACTCAGTGAGCGTAGTGACAACCTGGAAATCGAATGGTCATTCACTTGAATAATTTTATTGGTGAATGACGTTTTTGCGTGAATGATGAATGAACTACCAAGAATGAATGATTTATACCATCACTAGTAAATACGAGATCCTTGCAACGAATGATTTACTCAGTGAGAGTAGTCACAACGTGGAAATTGAGCGATGATTCTTTTGAACGTTCATTCGAAGATGGATCGTTTGCCCGAATGATGAATGAACTCCCAAGAAGGAATGATTTATGCCATCACTAGTAAACACGGGATCTCTGCAATGAATGATTTACTCAGTCAGCGTAGTGACAACCTGGAAATTGAATGATGATTCTTTTGAACGTTCATTCGAAGATGAATCGTTTGCTTCAATGATGAATGAACTCCTAAAAAGGAATGGTTTATACCATCACTAGTAAACATGAGATCCCTGCAACGAATGATTTACTCAGTGAGCGTAGTTAGTGACAACTCAGAATTTGAATGGTTATCGTTTGAATGATAATTCGTGAATGACTATTTTGCATGAATGATCAACGAACTGCCAAGAAGGAATGATTTATGCCATCACTAGTAAACCCGAGATTTCTGCAATGAATGATTTACTCAGTGAGCGTAGAGACAACCTGGAAACTGAATGGTCATTCTTTTGAATGATAATTCGTGAATGCCTCTTTTGCGTCGTGAATGATGAATGAACTGTCAAGAAGAAATGATTTATACCATCACTAATAAACACGAGATCCCCGCAACGAATGATTTATTCAGTGAGGGTAGTGACAACCAATAAACTGAATGATGATTCTTTTGAGGAATCATTCGTGAATGTTGAATATACTTCAAACGAAGAAGGATTTATGCTATCACTAATAACTAAGTGAATAACACTTCTAGCGTGAAAGAATCAGAACTTACGTTAACAGCAACTTGTTCACAAGTATGTTTACTACTCACCGGAAGTTTCTGGTCTCTCTCTCTCTGTCTCTCTCTCTGTGTCTCTCTCTCTCTCTGTCTGTCTCTCTCTCTCTCTCTCTCTCTCTCTTTTAGCAATTCACTATAATCTTAAACTCCTTCGCTGATACTTAATCGTAAACTCTGGGCTAAACACAGAAATCTCGCAATCATATAGCTACAACTTATTTGCATTTTTGAGACTACGATGAGATCCTCACTGGAATATGCGGCGTTAATTTGGAGTCCTAGCCAAGTAACTCTAGTAAATTAAATTGAGAAAGTTCAGAAAAAGTTTCTTCAACACCTTTTTTACAAATCGACCGGTGCTTATATAACGAACATCCCGACTGCTGACCTTCTGACATTCTTCAAGATGACCTCTCTGCAATCGAGAAGGAAGGCTCTCCAACTCGGCGTCATCAATGGTGAGATAGATGATACTAAAATTGTAAATCAATTAAGTTTCCGTGTCCCATATTTACCGAGAACAAAATGTGAACTATTTGCAGTGCCATTTTGCAGAACAGATGATGGAAAAATTATCAGTTATGTAAAATATATATATGCTTCACAACTCTCTTGAAGAATGTCCAGATATTTTTAATATAAGTAATATTTTTTTTTCATAAAGCATGTTTTGCAGGATTGTAAATATCACTTGGTAATTATCACTGTAAATATAAACATAGCAATTCCTGTAACTAGATTTACCGTCTGCAGGGATGTGCTCACAATAAATAAATCAAATAAATAAAACACATAAATCTACAACTAGCTCCTATCTCGTTCTACGCTTTAACTAAATCTTGATTTTTTTATTTCCTTCTGCCACACTGTATGTGTTGCCAAACTACGTAAGTACTTTGGGGAAGTAATGTGATGTTGAATAAGAAAATATTGAACCGGAAATACCTCACAAATTGAAACAAGAAATTGAAATTTGAAAACATTTAAGCCGGAGACGAAGTTTGGAAGAGTATTCTCAAAATATTGGATTCCTAATGAATGAATTCCAGTATAGGTTTTGCAGTTTTATATTGTATGAACTGAAATCTGGCCTTTTATGTGCCAAAAGTGGATGAAACTGAAAAATGTCAATAACATTTGTGTGCCAGATACTTCGGTGGCAAATGGCTTTTTCCGTAAATAGCTGCGCAGCATTTTTCGAATATACGTTCAATGCCGTCCCCAAGTGACTTCATTTTACGAGTGTTGCCAACAACAGCTAAAATCACATCATTATTTAATTCTTTTCTGTAGTCCTCAAACTGGCTGAGTGTGAAATTTTGGACGTTTCTCAAAAAACACTATGACAAAATTGAGAAATGCAGAATACATTTTTTGAACAATTCGAAATCCTGTTTGTTCGCTGCAGTGAAGGCTCCAGGTACGGGCATACCTGACAACCGCCCAGGGCCCCGCGCCTAGAGGGGGCCCGCACCACCGCCAATTAATTAGGAGTTTTTTGCCTGGCGTCACCTAAAATATTGTGGTTGTAGTAGTTCACGATCATATACAGATAAATGACCAATTTTAATATTTGTTTAGCTACTATTTTTAATTAGTGACATCAAAAAATTACTCTGTTAGAAATGTTTTTATTTTTTGGTCAGAGACATTTTTTCAGCCGAAAAGTTGTGGAATAATGTCTAAATATAATTTTTTTAAGATATTTTTTATAGGAGTTTTGCCGCAATTTCGGGTACAAGTAGTGAGTTGCAATGTATTTGCTCTTCTGTCCATAGAAAACCACGTGACATCTACTCTGGACTATAGTGATTGGATTGAAGACTTCAGATACAAGAAATGTCGCAGAATTCTTCTTTAAAAAATAGAATTTTCTTATAATTATACAGCTATTCTTGTTTATTTAATGACAAGTCATTTTGGAAAGGTAATATTTTGGATAAAAATCAATACCATAATTCCCGATAAAAAAAATTGCTTTGGGATCACATTCACCCCAAGTGAGGGTTTGTGTGAAGATAAAAAAGGAAAAAATCGAAAGACTGCTTTGCTAACAGAGTAAGCAACATGTAATGTTTTACATGTTGTTTTTGTAAGGGGCTATTCCGATTGCGAAGGGACCCGCAAGGACTACACTGTTAAAATATTGGTGAGAGGTTGTACTAAAATATGGAGTAAGTAAGGAAAAAATTTGCTGCAACCATAACTTTGGGCAACCTTTACGCCAAGTTATGGTTCAACCGTTACACCAAGTTATTGTTCAACCTTTACGCCAAAAAACCGGTTCAACCTTTACGCCAAATTATAGTTCAGCCTAACGCCAAAAAACGGTTGAACCTTTACGCAAAATTATGGTTCAGCCTAACGCCAAAGAACGGTTCAACCTACCGCGAATTCAGGTTCACTTGATATGCTCTTTATTTACAGCACATTTTATATAAATAAGGATCAGTACATGTTCAGTTCAACTTCACAACATGTACTGATCCTTATTTATATAAAATGTGCTGTAAATAAAGATCATATCAAATGATTTATTAGAGTGCAAGTAAGCTACTGTCAAATATAAAATCAAATACTATTATATTTAAAATAAATAGGTATATTTAGGTGTAAGTATGCCAGCATTCATTTTTAGTGTGACCTTTCTACACACACACATTGTTCAAAATTTGCGATATACTACTCCAATAAAAATGAGACCTTATTTTCTACATATACTGTAAATGTGTACTGTTTTTTATTATTATTATTATTATTATTTTTCTTTTGGCGGACCAGTGATTTGGAAATTCGAATGGTTCGCTGGGCTTGTAGCAGATTTATTTCTAATTTTAACACTGCAAATAGGTCATTGCTTGCAATTTTTTGAGGGGATAGGGGAATTTACCAGATGGCAGTCGAAAAATTATGGAATACAGGTATTTGAGAAATTGTTTAAAAAAATATGTAATAAGTTTAGGCTATAAAATAACTATTGCAATCATAAGATTTGAAAAAATAAACAAAAAGACTAAACTGTGGGCATACCTTTTCTAATAACAAATAAGGCTTAGGGTTTGTGATCTATCGTCCTGTATAAGTGCTTGAAATAAACTTAAAACATCACATTTTAAAACATGCAGGGGTCACTTAAAAAATAACAAATAGTTTAACAAGTAAACTTACCCTTACACTGTTAAAAATTTCGTCTTTAGATTACGAGCAGCGCCCGGCAGCTAGGGGTCCGACCATTGCACGTAAAATTACGGCGTGGCCCGTTTTTCTGAAAGCCAGTAAAATTAAGATTCAACCATTAATACCAAGCCCGTAATTTGAAGGTCAATGCCCGTAAAAATAAAATTTGACCATTTTCAGTTAAGCCGTAATTTGAAGAGCAATTCCTTGAAAATACAGTTTGACTGAATTCAGCTAAGACTGAATTTCACAGGCTTAATTAACTGAATACAGTTTTCAGTTAAGCCGTAATCTGAAATTAAAAAGTTTGATCTTGCTCATTTGAATTTCACAGCAATCCATGTATTTATAGTTTGACCATATTCAGTTAACCCTCGTGGCAAGTAGTCACACGACTTTTACAGTAAATGCACATTTTTTGTGGAAGAGTGTGCAGGTAAATGCATGTTTTTTTGTGGAAGTGTGTGAGTGTGAAAGTGTTTGATGCTTGGTTTATTACCAATTAATTCAGTTTTAAATGTGAGTAATGATATTTTCATATCTTAAAATTAAGTTTATTACAATTTGATAAATAATAACGTCAGTTACACACAGATTTGTTTGACGTTAGGCTTTATGAACTCTGTACACAGTTGGTTGAACAATACATTGTTCCTTTTAGACATTTTAATTTGCACATGTACTAATACAGTATTTGCATAAATGAATACAAAGGACAGTTATGTAGTAAAGACACATACAGGCATATTCTTATATTTAGACGTTATATTCATGACAAACAGATCTACGAACTGGTATCCGAGTACATTGCGTCTATAGGGTATTCAATCCACATTGGTGTTTAAGTTGGTTTTTCATTAAGGTTTTGACTAGTACTACATTTCACATAGGGTTGGGTGAAGCTTTTCTTGTTTTTACATTCACTACCTTGTGTGCTATTTCATTTTACATTCTACTGAGCACTGTGTTGTCAGTGTTTCCTCAACTTTTACGGTCGTTTCTTATTTCTAATTTTTGGATATTTACCTACTTTTCACATTTTTAGTAAAATTATGTCAAAAACTGGAAGTGCTGTTTCTGAAAGTTTATATTGCTTCCCCATAATTAAGGTATCAGAAAGAAAAAAAACTTGAATAGAAGTGGAAGCTTGAACTTAATGGGGCATCATTTCAAATCTCAGACCACCACCCAGAGAAGAAACGCTTGCTTAGACCCTGATTCTAAACGAATCATTCTAGAACATTAACGAATATCATCAATATTTCTAAAATATTAAATTTTCCTGTATGTGGGATGTTTTAGAAATGACTTCAGTGCATAAGGTGGTCCTTCCCTTGGTGTGTTGCCACAAGGAAACCATTTCGGAACACAAAAACCTTTTGGAATGCTATTAAATAGTTGTATTTATAATATCTTGGGAATACCTGAAGATAGTGAAACAATTTTTCATTGATGTACAAATCAGGCGTTTAGTGACAATGGGCAAAAAAAAACAAAAAAAAACTTCGATGAAAGGAACACGGCAGAATCCCTAAATTTCTCAAAAAACAATTTCATCTTATCATTTTGTACCAATTTGTGCACTGTCATCTTAAAACAGAAATGCAAAACATGTAAAAAAAATTCCTATCTTTTAACTTAAAAAAGAATTGGCTTCTGATTTATCTTGAAATATAAATTTTCCTGGGCATTCAAGTTTTACTATCTGGGTACGTAAATAATTTGTGTACATACCCAGCTGGGCATGTGACATTTAAGATATTTTTCAAGTCCTGTTTAAAGTGACACAAGTAAAGATTTCACTCACAGAAATTTAGAACGCATTCGATTTTTTTTTCATTTAACATTACTTACATTTACAAAGAAAAGAAACTGTACCTGATATAGTTTCCTGTCATTTTCTTGGCCAACTTTTAACAATTCAGTAAAAAAAGAGTACCTGTAGAAGCTCGTTATAACAAAATTCAAAGGGGACAGAAAAAATTCTGCAGCAATATAATTTCCTTAAAACATTACGAAATTTTCATTAAAAAGATAGTATGTACTACAGAAATTTTCGTTACGCATAAGATTGCAACGCTGTAATTGCGAAATAGTGCCGATTGAGACAAGCAAAGATAATTTTTTTGTAATGGGAAGTTTTTGCTAAAGTAGTAATAAAGAAATAAATGTTTTAATTAATCTATACGTATGAAGTAACGTACTGTACATATTTTTACTTATATGTATCAGGGTATCATGCCCGAGATGCCCGGGGCATGTGAATCATTGGCCTAGGCTGGTAAACAAAAAATCTAGTTGCCCAGACAGGGCCATTAAATTTTAAAATAAAGTTCAGAATAGAATTTTCTACTACAAGAAAAAAAAAGACAGTCATATCATGTCATGCTGCTTTTCACTGCCAATCACTGGAAGTTTTATTATTGTTACGGAGTGCCAAGACCAGAGGAATATTCTTTCTGTAATTATATTATGCTCTAGGTACAGAAATTCGAAGCATATATAATTTTGCTCCAAATGTTGTTTCAAGCCAGTGACTGAATGCATGCTTCTGATGGAACTAGCAGCCTGTGTTTATTTACAATCGGTGAAAACTTCCACAAAAGGAACATGGCAGATAACTACATTTCTCAAATACTAATCTCAGCATCATCACGCATTTATGCACTGAACATTTTGAGTATCGACCCTTAAAACGAAAATGCAAAATATGTAAGAAAAGTGAGGGTTCTGATTTATCTTAAAATATAAATTTTTCTGGGCACACACATACAACCAGCTTTACTTAATATTTTATATGCCCCGGGCATCTCAGGCACGGTATTTTTCAAGCCCTGATTATTAACAATTCCTAAGCGATTTCTGCAGTGCATAGCCTCAGTCCCATAGATATAAATAGCTACAACTTTGAGAATCTACATACTAATCTTTCTCTTTTGGTTATACAGTTATTTTAAGAAGAGTGATACATAGTTGTTATAAAGCTACCAGTGTGTGTATATATTTTGAGGAAACACGATGCTGTCACCCCCTCTTGCTAGTAAACGAACCACCGCTTATTAGGGCATCAGTGCACTCATACTGATGGTAATATATCACTAAGGATAAACATCATGAAAAAGAGGGTTCATAGTGGGGTGCCCAATGCATGGGTCATCATCACCGAGATGGTGGAGTTCATGCAAATGGCGAAATAAAAATCAAAGAGGAACAGATTCATATCTCGCTGAATTCATGTAGAGATTTCGTTGTTTTTTTTTTTTTTTTTTTTGCAGTCTTTTCAACATGGTATTTATCACCTAAATCACCATTTCTTATACGTCAGCATCATTTCTATTTTGACTAAAGCAATTACATTATTAATGGTTCTTACATAGTTTTGTAGTTTTTCACTTAGTATTTGCTCTTTAGCGTCCAGTAATATTTCAGTGTTGGGCTTTTTTATTTTTGCAGCATTTTCTACATGGTATATTGGATTCCAAGGGACAGGAAAAGACCCAGAAAAAGACCACATGGGAGATGGGTGGATGAAATTCGTAAATATGCGGGAGTGACATGGAGGAGACTGGCACAAGACAGACCGTAGTGGAGGAAACTTGGGGAGACCTTCGTCCAGCAGTGGATTGATAATGGTTGACAATGATGATTTATCACCCAAATATCTGTTTCTTGAATTTCAGGATCATTTCTATTTTTAAGTAGAGCGATCGTGTTATTTACCGCTTGCATTATTTATTTCAAGCTTTTTCTTGCTTTGTGCTACCTCCAGGGTTGTTTTTTTTTGGGGGGGGGGGGGGAGGAGATTTTTTTGGACCAAAAAAAGTAGTGTATGATCACCTTCACTTTTTAGCAGTACTTTAGGTAACCTTAGCTCCATTCGTTTTTTCCTGGAGATTGAGAACCACGCCAGCACCTTGGATCACTTGATCTCATTTTCAAGGCTTTTTACCTCCAAGGGCCCCCTAAAGGAGTTTATTTGGGGGTGTTGAGGCTTTTCTTGCACAAAAAATGTAGTGTATGATCTCTTTCACCTTTAGATAGTCATTAGGTCTCCTTAGACCTTTTGTTTTATTTTCAGGAGTTAGAGCATACCTCGAATCACTTGATCTCATTCACAAAGCTTTTCCTTCCAGAAGTTTATTGGGGGCGGGGGTATTTTATTTTGGACCTAAAGAGCAGAGTATGATCTCCTTCACATATTTTGTTAACTAAGCAAAATAACATTTCAAGTCTGTCTCCACAACAATCCGCAAAATAGCTTGCCACTGTAACTGCAACACACTAGTGTGGAAACATTGTCAATCTGAAAATAAAACTGAAATTCTACCATCCCAAGAAGGGATACCGACTTTGGTTAACGTGTAATTTAGCGTCCTAAACTATTTCGTCGGAAAAATTTAACTGTGTGGGAAAAGTGCGACATACAATATTTTAAGCATGCAAAATAATGGGGAAAGGTGTGAAAAAAATAGAACTTTTAGATAAAAGGAAAGAATTTTTCCGAAGTATTTACCTGTCAGTGCAATAGCTTGCAGCAATTCATGCTGCAGGGTGAAGCGATGCTAACGGACACGACATCAAGGTAGAATAATAATAACAACGTTTCGCACAATAAAATGTTTATTATACATCGACTTTAGTTTCGCAAAGCGCTTGGCTTTGCTTCCTCAGGACGAATGAAGCGTAAACATTCAAATCATTGTGACATCATCAGAATTCTGACGGTCACGGGTTTTGGTGAGTTGTTTCCACGCGCTTGAAAGAAATGGAGTCGACTTCATGTCGTTGACAAGCTGCGACGAGTTCCGGTATATGTGGAAAGCTTCTATTATATTAAGCTTGATAGTCGAGTCCGGTTTATCAATAAGCGTAGCGTTTCCAAACAAATATTTATGATTATTTTCGTGACAATGTTGAGCTATAGACGACTTCTTCAGTTCACAGTTCCGTACATAGGTCTTGTGTTCCTTCACAGGGAAACTTAAAGCCCTGCGGGTCTGTCCTATATATGAAAGTCCACATTAACAAGGTATCTGATAAATTCCCCAGCAGTTTAAGTCTTCGACGTAGTCTTTTGATCAGTAAAAACTCATCTTGTTTATGGGCTTAAAAATAACTTTGAAATTAAAACTTTTAAGGATTTTTGAAATTTTGAAGCAAATCTGAAGAACAAATGGGATAACTGCCCAATTCTTTCGTATTGATAGGTCTACAGGCATGAGCGTGCAGACAGGCTTTGGTTTCCTAAATATTTGGACAGTTTTGTCTATAACGGAAGGCCTGTATCCTCTGTGTGCTGCAATTCGTTTGGGAAAATCAAGCTCTTTCTGTAAGGAATCCTCAGTTTAGCAGATATGTATTGCACGATATATGCATGTGAAGAAGGCAGATATCTTTTGTTTCCATGGATGATTTGATTTTGCATGAGGGAGTTCCGTGCGTCTAGGTTCCGTGCGTCGGAAGGGAGTAACAGTTGGTAGTGAATGCGCGGAAGAATACAAGAGTGGCGGATATTTTTCGGAGGAGTGTGATGCATCGTGTAATTGTGTGCAAGTAGAAAGAAGTAGTTCAGATGCTTTATTAATTTATGAGAAAGAAATGTGCGAAATGTCATTATTAGTTTCACAATGTTTCCGAATGCAAAGAAATGAAGAAATGTAAATGTTTTCATGTACCACAGAAGTGTCCAGTATGAACTTTAGGTCCGGTTGAATGGCAAGTTTTGATTATGGTTTTGAAAATGTACAGGGTAGTAGATTTGTTCAACCAATTCATTTGTATTTGTGCTTTTATTCCGTACATCGTAGCTCACATTTTCCCCCTCCTGAAACGGATATTTTTGAAAATGAAGGAGTTTCTTTAATTCAAAAATCGCAGTATGGCAGGGAGTCCAAGAGCTTGTTGTCATATTGTGCCGGAAAATGAAATTTTAAGCCCTAACGAAATCCGAAATGAAGTATGGAGACTCATGACTTTAAAAATAGCCACTAACGCTGTTGAAAAAGCTACTAACACCACTAACAATGCTGCGTAAAGCGGGCCTCTTTCCTTCAATGTATTCCTACAAGACGCTTTTATGACTACGTACTGCTCAACCACTTCCTGTTGTATTCTTCCCCCTGTAACTTGCCCTTCTCAACGAAGCTTCCATTCATCGGCTTACACCTTGACGCTGTCGCCGCTCTGTTGTCCTAGGCCTACCGCACGTACTCTTCCAAACCATCGCACTCCCAGGTAAGTACTTCAATGAAATTATTTACTGTTCTCTACAAATACTATATTTTTGCTCCTTTCTCCATTATTTTGCATACTTAAAAATTATACTTCACACTTTTCCCACACAGTTAAATTTTTCCGTTGAAATAATTTAGGACGCTAAGGTACACATTTTCCCAGACTTTATTCATCCATACGAATCCCATGATTTGGTGGAAAGGAATTTCTAAATTTAATGGCTTTACAACTGAGCCTGCTTTTGCTGCCAAGTCCTGCCAGCTCAGCTTCAGTTGAAAGCTTTTTCTATGGATTTATACACTCTAAGCTCAGGAATCATTTAGGTGTCAACAAATGTGCTATCGGATGCTACGAGGGAAAAATGAACCAGACTACTGGTTCTGCAATTCATTGGCAGTTGCATAATTTTAGATCAATGAAATCAATTCTGTACAAAACAAAAATCTTAACGAATAAAAATGTTTGACACTTTTCCACTCTTAATAGTTGTAAAAAAATATATATATATAAAAATAAAGACGAATATTGCAGTTTGCTTGAAGGCAAGTTTCTTACTATTTAATATATCTATTAATGCTTACAAATTGTTTAAAAGCATGTTATAAGTTTCTGACAGTTTTTGACGGTTTAAACCAGTTTTAAATGCTCATGTCAAAATCACTAAAACCCCAACCCTGATTCGCCGTCTCAAAAGTGGGCCAAAGAATGCTGAAATGATTGGGTATGCATATCAGAAAGAATTTATCTTAAGCAATCATTTAGGGGATGATCAGGAGGCATTTGTTATTAGCCTTGTTATTCAAAGCGCTCATTAGGAGGACAAAATAGACAACAGTTCTCTTTGACTGATTGCCTGCTGAAAGGGCTACGAACCTAATATAGAAAATGTTTTGAGTCGCATGTTTCTATAGATAACTCCAAATATTGATGAAATTTGCGAAGCTCATACATATCATTGATACGAAATGGGACTTTATCAATTTTTTTTATTTTTCTAGCTATTCATGCAATTTCTGTAACATCAATGTATGCAATTTTTGCAAATGTACATGTGTGTATTTGTAATTTTTATACCCACATACATACACACATAAATGCAGTGGAATAAACTTTTCATTTAGTAATAAGGTATCTCCCTAATACACAAGCGGACGCAGTTTTTTCAGCTAAAATATTCCCAAGGGGTACTTTAAGAAAAAAAAGTTTGAGAACCACTGTTATAGACACAACGTACTCAAATACCAGTTCATAAGCTGTTTGACTATTTCCTCTTAATTAATATAACATAAATAAAAGAATATGTCAGTACATATCTGTACTCCATAGCTAACCTTTGTATTCAACCGTGCAAATCATTGGCGCACCCACGCAGGGGGCTTAAGCCCACTCCAAGGAGCTTAAGAACGATGTACGTCACAAATTAAACATTCAAAATTATTATTTTGCATGTTCAAAAAATTACATAGTGTCTGACATGGTGTCTTCTTCCCAAAGCCCCAAAGAGATTAAAAGCAACGTACGTAACAAATTAAGCATTAAAAAATATTGCAGGGTGTTTCAGAAAATTTGATATCATTTGAGATGTAAATATCTGAGTAACTAAATAGTCTACGCAAATAAAACTAAACAGGCTTGATATTCAGCAAAATAAGATTCATCAAAATTTCAATGAGAAATTCAAAGGTACGTGGATTTCATGAACGATTTCACAAGTACATACATGAAAAACTACCGAAATGACATAATACCTATTTTAACTTCAATGTTAAAATATTTAATATATACATTTAAAAAGATGATATAATAAAAAATGTACACACGAGTTCTTTCGGTACCCAAAGAGAGGATTCATGTACCTGTTGTACTGGAACACTCGGGAACAGAGATACAACATCTAAGGTAAGCATGGTAAAGGGTTAGGTAATTGGAGAAATTGATTTAATTCGATCCAGTACTTGAGTGGAATTGGTAACAGAAAAAGTTGAGTTATTAATGAGAGGTCAAAAATATTGAGCTAAGGCTTTTTCCGTGGGCGGGTGGGATGCTATGTTGAGCAGCAACTAATAATCTAAGGGGGTGTCCAGTCTTATGTAACTTTAGTTTTCCAAATAATTCTGGGACTCTAAGTCCTGATGGGTTAAACAATTTTGTAGTAATGGAAGTGGGAAGTAGTGAATAATTTTTTTAATCTGTTAACAGCTGTAATTGTAGCAGGGACTGGGACTTTAGGGATAACAGTGTGGTATGGATTCAATAGAAAGTTTCACTTTGTCAAAATATGACCCTTTGATTTCTAACTGGAGTTGAATTCACTGGTAACCGAGATAAAACCATTAAATTAATCTTTTCTTTTGTACCATCCAGTATTTTGCTGCTTCACAAAAACAAACTTCACCATTCAATTTGATTGAAGTCCAAAAGTGATTGTTTTAAGCATGGATGATAATGCTTCGTGATTTCCAGAATTTTGAAATTTACTTACCAAGATACATATTCTTTTTTGTTGTTGTTGTTTATTTCCCCCCTCACTTCACTTTGATTATATTCTTATTTCTTGTTCTTAATATCTTGTGATTAGTGAAAAAGAGAGACTCGATGTTTTCTAAGAATTTTTCCTAACGAAATGCATGTTTCTAACAGTCTCTTCAAAACCAACCAATCTTCATAGTAAGCATTTAATTTGATAGCCAAAAAATTAACCTCTATTCATAGTAACTATTTGTGGGGACTGGTCCGCAGAAAATATAAAAAGTTCTACCTGGTTGTGTAATGTTCGTAACTGTTTGATTTCTTCTCTATTGTTTAAAGTTTCTTCATTATGAATACCATAGTTCTTAGAGTTCAAAGTTTTTAAAAGTTTATACCTGGTCTGTTGTTGAATTTCAGGTGAAAAGGTTCCTACAATTTTCTCTAGTTGAAGCACAATATTGAAGTCTCTGTATTTATCCTGTGGGTACGCAAACTTTAGGTACGCTATCCTGCTACAATTACAGCTGTTAACAGATTAAAAAATCATTCACTACTTCCCACTTCCATTACTTCAAAATTATTTAACCCATCAAGACCTAGAGTCCCGGAATTATTTGGAAAACTAAAGTTACATAACTGGACACCTCCTTAGATTATTAGTTGCTGCTCAAGCAGTAAATAGCCCTAACCGCCCACTGGAAAAATCTTAGCTCAATATTTGTGAACTCTCATTAATAACTCAACTTTTTCTGTTGCCAAGTCTACTCAAGCACTGGATCGTATTAAATCAATTTCTCCAATTACACAACCCTTTACCATGCTTTCCTTAGATGTTGAATCTCTTTTCCCGAGTGTTCCAGTACAACAGGTACATGACATCATAAAATCCTCTCTCTTGACTTCGGGCACTCCATCTCTTGGGGTGGAAGCTGTATTACAAGCACTATCTCTAGTTTACAAGAGATCTTACTTTAAGTTCGATGAGATAATATATCAGCAATGTGAAGGGGCACAAATGGGATCTCCCCTTTTCCCAACCATTTCAAAATTCTGCTTGCAAGAATCGGAAAACAAAGTTCTTCAGTCAACTAGTTACAGACCTATATTATATCTCAGATATGCAGATGATATTTTGGTTCTCTGGAACCATCCTTCGGAATACCTATCAACATTTGTATCTGAGTTATCAAATGTATTTAACACTAAAGTTTACTGCAGAATATGAAAGTAATTATAATTTACCATTTCTAGATATCATGCTTACTAGAAACCCATTTAATCAACTATTAATCATTCGGTATATAGAAAACCAGAATCAGATACGATACTAATACCTTGGGCATTAGCACACCCATGGAGCTACAAAGAATCACCGACATCTTTTCTTATAAGAAGAGCTTTCACTCATTCGTCCACCACAGCTCTTCAAAAGCAAGAAATGAATACTATTTATAATATCACCCGTAATCATGGATACCCAGATGAAACCATATATTGGATAGTAGCCAAGATTAAAAGGAACAGGACTTCAACATTAACATCTATGTATGAACCGAAACAAAGAAAATACATTGGTTCTCTTCCCTTTGTACCGAAATTGTGCTATTCCATGAAAACGATATGTCATAAATAAGATTTTGATATTGGAATAAACACAAACATTAGGTCCTTACTTCTGAAAGACAGAGGAGACTCTGTGTCTTTTTATATGAAACATGGTGTATATATTATCCCTCTTAACAGCATAGAAGAAATTGAATAACAAAGAGTGTACATAGGCTCCACTTTTCGTTCACTATCAGCTAGTTTAAAAGAACATAAATATGATGTTAAATATATATACAACCACAGCTTCAGCACGATTTGAAAACCAAGGTTATGCTTTGGTACATAATTTTAATTTCAACGCTGTAATAAAACAGAATTTGTTTACATAACCATGAAAATGTTAGCTTGCTTCCATTAACTGAGAATTTGAAAAATGCCGCAATCCTCAGACTGTACGTGCCTTATCTCAGCAATTTTGCTGGAGCCTCCTGTAGTGCCATAAATCCTGGTGTAGAATTATTTTCCTGCCTGGTATGAGATTAAAATTCTCAACACACCAAAATCTAGATCAACTTTCAGATTTGTTGAGAGTTTGTATATTATGGGAATGCAGCATGTAATGATAATTTACCAGAATGTATACCTATACCGTGGAAAACATACTTAGGTTTGTCGGGTTAGGTATTATTAAATCAATAGACTTAATCTATTACTAATATGTTTGACCAGTAACAAATGTTGTCCCACTCTCATTGGTTAAGCCCATTTCATACTAGTTACGTCATTACGACTGTGTGTCTTATATAAATATCACAGCGCTTGTCACGTTCGTATGGTGAATTTTAACAGCATCTGAAGATGGTACCCACTTTGGGTACCGAAAGATCTCATGTGTGTACATATTTTATTATATCTTCTTTTTAAATGAATATATTAAATATTTTAACATTGGAGTTAAAATAGTTATTGTGTCATTTCGGTAGTTTTTCATGTACGTAGTTATCGGCAAGAGTTAAATTCAGAGTGATTTCATAAGTTTTCAATATGGCCTGTGACTCTGCTACACTGCTGCGAACACGATGCAGCATGTCCCTGTCATACTCCTGCCAAGCACAATGCAGCATGTCCCTCATATGCTCAAATGTGTCATGGGGATTTTCTTCGCCCCAAATGAGAACATTATGCTTGTTGACTTTGCCATTCGTATGAAATGTGGTTTCCTCACTGAAAACGACGATTTTCAAACTCGTCTTTTTCAAGTTTCTCTGACACAGAATTGCTTACGCCTTTGCTTGTAGGGTGTCATTCGAAAGCGTTCCCTTGCGACACGCCAAACTGTCTTTGGAGGAATCTGGGATTCCAGACTTGCTCTTCTTATGGATTTCCTGGGGCTTCCCAGAAATGTTTCCCGGAACTGCACGACCATCTCTTCCGCTACTGAGTACATCAGGGACAAGCTGCATTGTGTTTGGCAGAAGCTGGACTACCGACTTGATATGTGCCGTGTCATAGGGCATATTGAAAACTTGTGAAATCATTCATGACACCACATACCTTTGAATTTTTCATTCAAATTTCGACGAATAAATTTTGTTTTGCTCAACACTAAGCCTGTTTAGTTTCATTTGCCTAGACCTTTTAGTTACTCAGATATTTACATCTCAAATGACATCAAGTTTTCTGAAACACCCTGTATTTTACATGTTCAAAAAATTACATAGTGTCTTTTCCCCAAAGAGATTAAGAGCGACGTACATCACAAATTGTGGCGCCTTCGCGCACTTGTTTTACGTAGACAAATTCAGAACGCGAAAAAAAGAAAAAGAAAGCTGTCAAATCTAGCTGCTGTTCTATAAAGCAGAAGTGAATGCCTCCCCAATCTTAAGATAACAAGTTGATAAGTGCCTGTAGGATTCAATCAGGCCTGCATACAGGGGCGTATATTGAATTTTGTTTCGGGGAAGGGAGGTTCTTTGACGAAAAATGGAAGTTTTTGTAATCCACCAGAACAAAATAAAAGTTGATGAAAAATTTCAAAGCATTTTTTCTAATGTAAGAAACATTCAAAAATATTATTTTACATGTTCAAAAAATTACATAGTGTCTTCTTCCCAAGGCCCCAAAGAGATTAAGAGCGACGTACGTCACAAATTAAACATTCAAAAATAATATTTTACATGTTCAAAAACTTACATAGTGTCTTCTTCGCAAGGCCCCAAAGAGATTAAGAGCGACATACGCCACAAATTAAACATTCAAAAATATTTTTACATGTTCAAAAAATTACATAGTGTCTTCTATTATGTGGTGTCTTCTTCCCAAAACCCAAAGAGATTGAGAGCGACGTACGTAACAAATTAAACATTCAAAAATATTATTTTACATGTTCAAAAAATTACATAGTGTCTTCTTCCCAAGGCCCCAAAGAGATTAAGAGCGACATACGCCACAACCGTATATAAACTATAGGCGTACACTACATATATATGTACACACATTGTGTACGTATACTATATATTTATATATACAGCCCCCCTCCAACAACAATTCCTGGGTGCACTATACAGTTATTTTAAACTACATGGGAGAATTACTACTAAGAGAAAAAATTACATGTTAATTTCCCAGTCAACATATCTAGATTGAATTTATTCAAAATCATGATCACACCCCATCTTACACCACAAGAAAAAAAACCCCACAAAAATGAAAATCAATACATGCGTGTTATTATATGGCAAAATGGAAAGTTCCACTACGAAGAAAGGTAAAGCACTGTATCGCATTTGATAGTAAAACATATGCATATTTTAAAATATCATCATCATCAGCATCATTGTCAACCATTATCAATCCACTGCTGGACGAAGGTCTCCCCAAGTTTCCTCCACAACGGTCTGTCTTGTGCCAGTCTCCTCCATGTCACCCCTGCATACTTTCGAATTTCATCCACCCATCTCCCATGTGGTCTTCTTCTGGGTCTTTTCCTGTCCCTTGGAATCCAATCAAAAATTTCGGCTGTCCATCGATGATCTGTCCTTCTGGCAGTATGTCCAGCCCATTGCCATTTCAGGGATTTAACTCTGATCATGATGTCTTCCACTCTTGTCATTTTTCGGATCCACGAGTTCCTCTTCTTATCTCTCCTGGTTACACCAAGCATGCACCTGTCCATGCTGCTTTGAGTTGTCTGCAGCCTTTGTATGTCTCTTTTAGTTAAGGTCCACGTCTCAGCACCATACGTAAGCACTGGAAGGATGCATTGATCAAACACTTTTCTTTTAAGACATAATGGCATATTGCTCTTGAAAATTATGCTGTTTCTTCCTAAAGCTCTCCAGGCAAGTTTTGTACGCCGATTAATTTCTTCACCAATGTGACCCTCACTTGATATCTGCTGTCCAAGATAAACGTACGTGTCTGTTATCTCCAGCTTTTCTCCATCAATCGATAAATCTTCCTTTCTTGTAAAAGCATTGAACATCACTTTTGTCTTCTGAAAGTTCATTTTTAATCCCACTTCTTTACTCTTGTCAGCAAGTTCCTGGATCATACTCTGCAGCTCTGATGGGCTAGTTGCAAAAATGACTATGTCATCAGCAAAACGAAGGTGGGTTAGATAATCTCCATTAATCTTTATCCCCTTGTTTTCCCAGCTCAGTGACTGAAAAACACCCTCCAATGTGGCATTAAAGAGCTTCGGAGATATGGTGTCACCTTGTCTCACTCCCTTTCCAATTTTTATGTGTGTTGTATTTTCAAACAGCCTAATCTTTGCACTTGCATTTTCATAGATGTTATTAATAATATTAATGTATGCATCTTCAATACCGCAGGTTTTCAGAGCCATTGTAACTGCTGATGGTTTCACCAAATCAAAGGCTTTTTCATAATCGATAAAAGCCATGCACAATGGAAGTTCATATTCCCTCGCCCTTTCAATTAGTTCTCTCAGCACATGGATATGATCTATTGTGCTGTAGCCACTCCTGAATCCAGCTTGTTCTCTCGGTTGAGCCATGTCCAGTGTCACCTTCAAGCGGTGTGAAAGAACTTTAGTGAAGATTTTATAAACTACTGATAGGAGGCTGATAGGTCTGTAGTTTCCGAGATCCTTAATGTCACCTTTCTTATGTAGCAGGATCATTGTAGCGGTGTTCTAATCCTCAGGAATCTTTCCTTCATTAAGGCATCGAGTGAAAATTTGGGCGAGTACTGTTTCGATTTCTCCACTTGCTTCTTGTATGATGTCTACAGTAATTCCATCTTCTCCTGGAGCTTTTCCCCGCTTCATGTTCTTGATTGCATGTGCAACTTCTGCTGGAAGGACTGGAGGAACTCTGGTACTGGTATCTTTCATGATGTCTGGAGTGCATGTATCATCCCTTTCATATAATTTGGAGTAGAAATCTTTCACTCTTGTCAAAATTTCGCCTCTATTTCTTGTTACAGAACCATTTTCTTTTCTCAGTGCCATAATCTGTTTTCTTCCCTTACTGAGATGTCCCTTTGCTATCTTTAGGCTTTCGTTGTTTTCCATTGCTTTCCTCACTAGTTCACAGTTGAATTTTCTTACGTCTTCAGTGATACATTTTCTTACTGTCTTGCATAGCTCTATATATTCCACTTTGGAAGTCACATCTTCTTTAGTTGTCCTCATCTCTCTTCTTTTTTGCATCAACATTTTCGTTTTTCCTGATAATTTATTTACATGCAACTTGTTCTTAGACCCAGCTAATTTTGTTGCTGTTTCCATAAGAGCTTTGGTTACTTTTCTGTTAACTTCAGAGATGTCCACTTCTTCCGATGTTAGGCCTTCTAAAGCAGAGAACCTGTTCTTCAGCTCCAACTTGAAGGTATTATGGTGTTTTTTAAGGTTGGTTATATCAATAGATTTTGTTTGTCTTATGAGCTTGCCACGTTCAAATTTAGTGTTGAGGCGCATCTTACATCTCACCAATCTATGGTCACTACCTGTGTTGAACTTGTTTAGCACACTGCAGTCTTCTATGATGAATTTTTTGTTACACATAATAAAGTCAATTTCACTTGTCGTCCCATTTGGATGTCTCCATGTCCATTTCCTGTGTGGCTTCTTCTTGAAGAAGGAGTTCAAGATGAAAAACCCTTCTGCCTCTGCAAACTCAACGAGAGTATTTCCACGCTGGTTTCTGTTGCCGTGACCGAATTTACCTACTGAAGTTTCATTCTGTTGCCGTTGCCCTATTTTTGCATTGAAATCTCCCATAATTATTTTCAAGTGCTGCTTACCTTTATTATTTAGATGACAAATTTCCTCATAAAATTCTTCAATTTCTTCAGGATGACTTGTGGTATGTGCATAAGTTTGAATAATCTGAGCCTGGTATCTTTTCGAGAGTTGGATAACAAGCCGTACAGCTCTGTCAGAGGAACTTTCAACTTCTACAACTTTATCCTTCAGTTTCTTGTTTATTATAAATCCAACACCACTAGTTCTGCCAGTATCTGTCCCACGATAGTAGAAGAGATGTCCACTTTTCAGTTCGATGAGATCTTCTCCTTTTCTCCTTACCTCACTTAGCCCCACGATGTCCCACTTGATCCTTTGTAGTTCCTCTTCCAATTCAAGAAGCCTTGAATCAGAAGATAGGGAGCGTCCATTGTACGTTGCCAAGGTCAGCATCAGAAAATATAACCACCCCAAAATCACAGGAATCTTTAACAATAAAACCCACTACTCTGATTTTCCCGTGGCAAAGCTATTCGACTAGCATTAGGTGGTTTGTCATGAGATAAACCTATCAAAACGAACACAAACGTGATTAAAACTAGGCTTTATTTCAAATCGCATGATTTTGCTTACGCTATTTTGGTTGGCTCCCACACATACGTGTACACAGTTCGTCAGCCTAATAACAAACATGAGTAACCGATGTCGTTATTTTTATTATTATAATAAACGTAATTTTAAAAAGGAACTACTCACATTTTTTTACACACATTTAGTGCGTGTAGGATCATAGACGAAGACGATAGACAAGAACTGCAACGACCGTTGGGAACGACCAGTCACGGTTGCCAGTGGCGTATAGCCAGAAATTCCTTAAGGGGGAATCCATGGGTTTGGTTCATTGGTGAAAGTCTCGTATACACGTATATATCGCTTTAAATTCGTGCTCAGTCTCCCCTCAAGAGAGGAATTCAAATCTCCCACCCCGCATCTGGTTACGCCACTGTTCGTTGCTAATTGCTATTCTCCGCCTATCTCCGCCATTGCTTATGATTTCCAGCCGTGCTATTGGTTGAGAGGTTGAACCAAATCGCTAAAAAAAAACACTGTTGCTGCGGGTTGCACCAAATATTGGTTTAAGTGTCTGCTTCCTTAATTTTGAAATAACCAATTTTTGGTGAAACTCATTCAATTAAACCATATTATGGGAAAACGTTGAACTGAAATTTTTAACAGTGTAGGGCCGCTACTGGTCAGCTGCAGGCGTGAAAAATACAAAAACGCAAATTGTATTTCTAATGATATTTTTGTTACTTCAAGCACTTTTGAACGGTAAATAGCTGCAAACGAGGTTTTCTATTTTCAAGTAAGATGAACTAATGAAGAAAAATTGATAAATAACAAGTAAGTTAAAAAATCAAAAACAAAACGGAGCCGTCCATTTGAGTCCCTATCCAGATAATGACAATATGTCTGCTTCCTTTATGCTCTAACTAATTCAAAACTCTTGAACACGCATCAAATACAAGCTAATAGATATTAGATCAACTTACTCTTAATTCTTCAACTTTCTTTTGTTCTTCGACTCGGCTATCGTCTTGAGAAACTACATTCTGTTCATAAAAAGTTAGAACTTTTCATGTTTTTTTCAATAATGAATTTTCACAAAACATTTTGAGTACAAATAAATATGCAAATCATAGTGAAAAATATTGATTTACTTGTTCAAGCAAAGTCATACATTTCTTTCATTTTAAAAACTACTAGCATGGTAAGAAATTGCTTTGCTACGACGGAAGTAAATTGGACTTCACTGAGCGCTGCATATTCTATTTTAGTTTATGTAGACTTCATGTGACTTTTTTTTTAATTTCACTGAAAAATATTGATCTTGAAGTAATGAACAATTTCCTCGTTGTAAGCAATATTTAGACATGTGAAAAAGATCGCATAGACGACATTCAGATTATCCCTATTTTGTAACTTTGGCATTGCTAATGGCAGTTTATTGGTCTTACGGAAGAAACTGGCCAAATCTTAAGCACTTGCGTCAGTATTAGTTCTTTCACTTTATTTGCCCAAAGCTTTTGAAAAAAAATGACAGGCAAGTGATACGAGTTGAAATTCTGTCAGTAGGAATTGTAAACTGTGGAAGAGATTTCTTCTGGAATATGATTAGAATTCATTTCTGTTTGAAACATAAGAAATTAGAATCTGGATTCTGGTAAGAAAACAACGCAGGTAGTTACACTTCTTTTTTTTTAAAAAGTGTTACTACCTATGCAAGTACAACGGCTGTTCCGTAAAAACTGAGAGTAAAATCACACAAAATGAAGAAATATAGATACAACAAAATTCTTCTTAAAGTACAGCAGTATCCAAAATTGTGGACACCTTTTGGAAAAAGCGTATTTTTGAGGTTTGGTGGCTCATAACACCACTTTTGTTTAGTAATACCATAAAATTACATATCAATGGAAAGATAATTTCATCAGAAATGTAATGCAACAAATCTTGTTCAATTATCTATATTCTATGAAAAGTTATAGCCAAATAACTAGAAAAAGGACGCACAACTTGCTTAGGTTGATATGAAGCAGTTTTTCTTCATTTGAATGTAGCCAATGAGCATCAGTGTTTAGAAAGCCAAGTGGGTTACAGTAGGATTCAGCTATTGATGTAATATATTGGAGCTGAGAGGAGGACATTTGTCAGTGTGTTATGTGATTGCTATGAAGTTGGGTTTTTTTTTCGTGTTCTTTCATTTAGCGAGCTTGTAAACGTAATAAAATTAAAGAACTGGCTCAAGAGAACTATTAAATGAACAAGGTTTCAGTTGTCTTGTACTGTCTTGTGTGTGGCGCTCTTTGGCCAGGCATGGCCCTTGCGCCATGAAACCTAACCAACCAACCAACCAACCAATCAAGGCTTCAGTTATGAAGAAATTAGAAGAAAAATTGGTGGAAACGTAACCAAAGGTGGCATTTCAAAATCTTTGAAGAGGTATAAGGAGACTCAGTCACTACAAAACCAAACTGGTTAAGACAGGAAACGGTGCACAACAGCAAGTGATGATAGCAGAATTAAGAGACTGTGCCTAGGTGACAGAAGAAAATCATCTGGGTGTATACAAGATGAAATGGCGCAATGCAATGTGAAGTTGAGTGCAAGGACTGTTCGGCACAGACTGCAGGGATTTGGTCTACAAGCTAGAATTCCACGAAAAAAGCCTTTTTCCTATCTCTCAAACCAAGATTGAAAAGATTAAACTGGGCTAAACCCCATGTTAACTGGACAGCGAAACAATGCGACAGTGTTATTTGGGATGATGAGACCAAAATCTCTCTGTTTGGTAGTGATGGCATAAAATGCGTAAGAAGAAGAAGAATCGGAGAAGATTTGCATCCTGATTGCATTACTTGTACCGTGAAACACCCAGTTAGTGTCATGATCTGGGGTTGTATGCCATCAAAAGGTGTTGGCGGAATTTGCGTGATTAATGGGAATATAAATGGCCAAAAATACATTAATGAAATACTTATGCCCAAACTGAAGCCTTCCTTTCGTGATCATTTCCAATATAATGAAGCATTTATATTTCAACAGGATTCAGCTCCATATCATGTTGCTGCTGTGCGCAAAACGTGGTTTCAAGATAATTATGTTCCACTGCTGGAATAGCCCTTTGAGTTGTTCGCGGTGGTCGTTAAACCTCCAATAAAAAAAAAACAAAAAAACGTTGACCTGTGAGGGTCGATGTCCCACGTACCAGGGGTCCCATTTCAGTCAACGTAAACAGTCCCCATACGAGAATGTCACCCCTACTGGCAAGAAGGAATGCCACCAGAATGCCCCCCTCCCCCCTGCTGGCAAGAAGGATCCATCGCTTCATGTGGTTTGCGCCTTACTCGTATCTTGCCATCCGCATGTACCAACGTGAATCTCGACTCATCAGTCCAGGAAACATTTTCCCACATGTCTTGGGTCCAGTAGCGATGTTCCCGCGCCCATGCTAATCTTTGCACCCTGTGATGTGCGGTCCGCAGCGGTACCCTCTTGGAACGATGGCTTCTGTACCCCATAGCGAGGAGATGGTTGTGGATGGTGTGGCTGCTTATACGTTTTCGTGCACCAGCGTTAAATTGCCGAGTGATTTCTTGCACTGTGGCCCGTCTATCCGCTGTTACAATGCGAGCTAGCCGACGATGAGCCAGCTCATCCACACGCTGTTGTCCACGGCAGTTGGGCCTTGCAGGGATGGTTTTACCAGATGCGATGTACTCACGTTGCACCAGCGACGAAGTGGCTGATGAAACTCTAGTGCCTGCACGACTATCGAGATGGAGTGACCCATTCGTCGGGCCTCGACAATTTTTCCGCGTTCAAATGCGTTTAGATCCTTCGTCTTACCCATACTGCGTCCGACTTTTCCGCTGTTATGCTAATTTCTCCTCTTCGTCCTTAATTTTTGCACACCAGTGTATATACAGAGAATTTCAATATAGCGAAGTTCAATACAAGGAGGTTCCGATTGTATTTCTTTAACAGTTGTATGAATAATATAATAGGGATGATAGGTTTCTGCATTATTTATTATCCGTAGATGATGTTGAGTAGCATTTTGTCGTGATAAAAAGATAAATTAAAACACTGTTAACTTACACTCAAGCGAAGTACTTCGTCAGCTGCTAATTCAGCGCAGGCTTCCTGAAAATGAAAATATCATCAGTTTGATTTTAAATTGATAATTTATGTATATCACGAGAAATTCCCCTTTATAAAACACTTTTGTGAAGGGAAACTTCTCGGTGCACCAACATGCCATAAAGAGTTCTTGAGATTGCAAGTACTATCAGATTGTAAAGGAAGTTTCCGAAAAAAAGTCAAGTGGCGTGTGTAATGCAAGATACTGCAGACCTGCGGTGACGTGAACATCCCAGTGTGCTATACGCGAAAACATAGGTTGTGAGGACAGAACGTACGCTGTTATGGCGAAGATCAGTTGCTCGTGGCGATGATATGATGGAGGTATCTAAGAAAGGTGTGTGTGTGCAATATCGAAAGAAGGTGTGAGTGCGATATTGCCCCATGAATATTTGACTGACGTGAAAGTTAGGGAAGCACTTGAAAAATTGCGAAACGCGTTTAGTGACAATATTTTCGGACACAGCACTTACTACGATTGGTACAGGAAATTTGACACTAGTGTACGGGATCTGTCTGATTTTCCCAGAAGTAACAGACTCTGTAAGTTTGAGATGAAACGCTGCAACACGTGCTATCGAACATGCCTGATGCAATACTACGGAAACTTACAAATGAACTGAAAACCTCCCATATGATCATCAACAGTCGACTTCGGAAGTTGAGATATTCGTGTAAACTGTTCAAATGTATATATATATCCCATGCTTTGTCTGACCAGAATAGGATGCAACGCTACTCCATTTCTGCTGCGCTACGTGAAAGAGAAAAAAGACAGGGCTTTTTGCATCGGTTGCTCACGGTAACAAAAAATAGGTCACATTTGTGAATTTTACGGGACAGAGCATGGGCCAAGCAGAAACAACCCCCACAGAAGGTCACTAAGCCACTCCTTCATCGAGGGAAGGTAGTGCTTAGTTTCTGGTGGGATTGTCGCGATGTGATTCATTATGAACTCTTACTGCGGAACAATGCCATCACAGCGGATGCTTACATCCAGCAGTTGGACTGGGTCTATTCTGCACTGCAAAAAAAGCGCCCAGCGTTGATTAATCACCATAGAGGCTAACGCTCTTCCACATGCCGTTTTACAGACCCAGCAAAACTTGCACGAGTTGGTTTGGAAAATATTGTCGTACACCTGTCTTTCCCGGGACCTTTCCCCGTCCGACTTCCGGTCTTGTCGAATTTCCTTTCTTCCGGTCTTTGTCGAATTTCCTTGCTGAGAAAAAAACTTTGCTAATGGCGATGATGTGAAACGTTGCATGGATGACTTTTTTAACTAAGCCTCCAGACTACTATCGCAATGGGATATTTCAACTCGTAGTTCAGTGGAACAAGGTCGTAAGTTCCAATGGAGACTACATGGGCTATTAGGTTAAGTGTTTTGTATGATTGTTTTAGCTTGAAATACATGCTTCCTTATTTTCCGGATACGTTCATTACAACCTGATAAATGCTATATACACTGGTCACAAAAAGTTACAGATATCGTATGAAATGAAGGATGTATGGAATGTATGTACCTGACTCAAGTAACAAGCGTTAAAATAACATCAGTTATGCTACGTAACACAGACGATAAAGTGTGCGTTTAGAAAAAGCATTTATTGGGCAATATCTGCACACAAGAAAGTAGCACTGTAAAAACCAAAATGATAAATTTGGAGAATGCCCATGCCTCTGGAATTCAGTGCCAGGCAACAACACTTCTGTGTACAAGAACGTCTTGATTCCTACAAGACATGCTTGAAAAGATATTATTGATCATTTTCTGGGTCATCTTGTCACATATCAGAGACAACACGTTACGGCGGTCTGTCAGTGTTCAGGAGTGTGGAACGTGGTTATCCAGACGTCGCTATACAGCGCAAAATGTGGAACGTGGTTATCCAGACGTCGCTGTACAGTGCAGGATTGTAGAACGTGGTTATCCAGACGTCGCTGCACAGCGCAAGAGTGTGGAACGTGGTTATCTAGACGTCACTGTACAGTGCAGGGGTGTGGAAGTTGGTAATCCAGACGTCGCTGTACAGCGCAGTAGTGTGGAACGTGGTTATCCAGACGTCGCTGCACAGCGCAAGAGTGTGGAACATGGTTATCCAGACGTCGGTGTAGAGCGCAGGAGTGTGAAACGTAGTTATCCAGACGTCACTGTACAACGCACGAGTGTGGAACGTGGTTATCCAGACGTCTCTGTACAGCGCAGGGGTGTAGAACGTGGTTATCTAGACGTCGCTGCACAGCGCAGGAGTGTGGAACGTGGTTATCCAGATGTCGCTGCACAGGGCAAGAGTGTGGAACGTGGTTATCCAGACGTCGCTGTACAACGAAGGAGTGTGGAATGTGGTTATCCAGACGTCGCTGTAAAAGCGCACGGGTGTTGAACGTGGTTATCAAGACGTCGCTGCACAGCGCAGGAGTGCGGAACGTGGTTACCCATACTTCGCTGTACAGCGCAGAAGTGTGGAAAGTGGTTATCCAGACGTCGCTGCACACCGCAGGAGTGTGGAACGTGGTTGCCCAGATGTCGCTGTACAGCGCAGGAGGGTGGAACGGGACTACTCAGACGTCGCTGTACAGCGCAGGAGTGTGGAAGTTTGTTATCCAGACGTCGCTGTATAGCGCAGGAGTATGGAACGTGGTTATTCAGACGTTACTGTACAGCGCAGGAGTGTGGAAAGTGGTTATCCAGACGTCACTGTACAGCGCAGGGGTGTGGAACGTGGTTATTCAGACGTCGCTGTACAGTGCAGGAGTGTGGAACGTGGTTATCCAGACGTCGCTGCAACAGCGCAGGAGTGTGGAACGTGGTTATCCAGATGTCGCTGTACAGTGCAGGAGGGTGGAACGTGGTTATTCAGACGTCGCTGTACAGTGCAGGAGTGTGGAACGTGGTTATCCAGACGTCGCTGCAACAGCGCAGGAGTGTGGAACGTGGTTATCCAGATGTCGCTGCACAGCGCAGGAGTGTGGAACGTGGTTATCCAGACGTCACTGTACAGTGCAGGATTGTAGAACGTGGTTATGCAGACGTCGCTGCACAGCGCAAGAGTGTGGAACATGGTTATCCAGACGTCGGTGTAGAGCGCAGGAGTGTGAAACGTAGTTATCCAGACGTCACTGTACAACGCACGAGTGTGGAACGTGGTTATCCAGACGTCGCTGTACAGCGCAGGGGTGTAGAACGTGGTTATCTAGACGTCGCTGCACAGCGCAGGAGTGTGGAACGTGGTTATCCAGACGTCGCTGCACAGGGCAATAGTGTGGAACGTGGTTATCCAGACGTCGCTGTACAACGAAGGAGTGTGGAATGTGGTTATCCAGACGTCGCTGTAAAAGCGCACGGGTGTTGAACGTTGTTATCCAGACGTCGCTACACAGCGCAGGAGTGTGGAACGTGGTTACTCATACTTCGCTGTACAGCGCAGAAGTGTGGAAAGTGGTTATCCAGACGTCGCTGCACAGCGCAGGAGTGTGGAACGTGGTTGCCCAGATGTCGCTGTACAGCGCAGGAGGGTGGAACGGGACTACTCAGACGTCGTTGTACAGCGCAGGAGTGTGGAAGTTTGTTATCCAGACGTCGCTGTATAGCGCAGGAGTGTGGAACGTGGTTATTCCGACGTTACTGTACAGCGCAGGAGTGTGGAAAGTGGTTATCCAGACGTCACTGTACAGCGCAGGGGTGTGGAACGTGGCTATCCAGGCGTCGCTCTACAGCGCAGGAGTGTGTAACGTGGTTATTCAGACGTCGCTGTACAGCGCAGGAGTGTGGAACGTGGTTATTCAGACGTCGCTGTACAGTGCAGGAGTGTGGAACGTGGTTATCCAGACGTCGCTGCAACAGCGCAGGAGTGTGGAACGTGGTTATCCAGATGTCGCTGTATAGCGCAGGAATGTGGAACGTGGTTATCCAGACGTCGTTGTACAGTGCAGGGGTGTAGAACGTGGTTATCCAGACGTCGCTGCACAGCGCAGGAGTGTGGAACATGGTTATCCAGACGTCGGTGTAGAGCGCAGGAGTGTGAAACGTAGTTATCCAGACGTCACTGTACAACGCACGAGTGTGGAACGTGGTTATCCAGACGTCGCTGTACAGCGCAGGGGTGTAGAACGTGGTTATCTAGACGTCGCTGCACAGCGCAGGAGTGTGGAACGTGGTTATCCAGACGTCGCTGCACAGGGCAATAGTGTGGAACGTGGTTATCCAGACGTCGCTGTACAACGAAGGAGTGTGGAATGTGGTTATCCAGACGTCGCTGTAAAAGCGCACGGGTGTTGAACGTTGTTATCCAGACGTCGCTATACAGCGCAGGAGTGTGGAACGTGGTTACTCATACTTCGCTGTACAGCGCAGAAGTGTGGAAAGTGGTTATCCAGACGTCGCTGCACAGCGCAGGAGGGTGGAACGGGACTACTCAGACGTCGTTGTACAGCGCAGGAGTGTGGAAGTTTGTTATCCAGACGTCGCTGTATAGCGCAGGAGTGTGGAACGTGGTTATTCCGACGTTACTGTACAGCGCAGGAGTGTGGAAAGTGGTTATCCAGACGTCACTGTACAGCGCAGGGGTGTGGAACGTGGATATCCAGGCGTCGCTCTACAGCGCAGGAGTGTGTAACGTGGCTATCCAGGCGTCGCTCTACAGCGCAGGAGTGTGTAACGTGGTTATCCAGACGTCGCTGCAACAGCGCAGGAGTGTGGAACGTGGTTATCCAGATGTCGCTGTACAGCGCAGGAATGTGGAACGTGGTTATCCAGACGTCGTTGTACAGCGCAGTAACATGGAACATGGTTATCCAGTTGTCGCTGTGCAGCGCAGGAGTGTGGAACGTGGTTCTTCAGACGTCGCTGTATAGTGCCGGAGTGTGGAACGTGGTTAACCAGACGTCGCTGTACAGCGCAGGGGTGTGGAACGTGGTTATCCAGACGTCGCTGCACAGCGCAGGAGTGTGAAACGTGGTTATCCATACGTCGCTGTACAGCGCAGGAATGTGGAACGTGGTTATCCAGACGCGTCTGTACATCGCAGGGGTGTGGACCGTGGTTATCCAGACGTCGCTGTACAGTGCCGGAGTGTGGAACGTTGTTATCCAGACGTCGCTGCACAGCGCAGGAATGTGGAACGTGGTTATCCAGACGTCGCTGTACAGCGAAGGAGTGTGGAACGTGGTTATCCAGACGTCGCTGTACAGTGCCGGAGTGTGGAACGTGGTTTTCCAGACGTCGCTGTACATCGCAGGAGTGTAGAATGTGGTTATGCAGACGTCGCTGTACAGCTTTCCAAATGTTTTCAATAGGATTAAGTTCAGGAGATATTGGGACAGCCCTAACGATTTAATCCCACGATTTTCCAGCTCGTGAAGCACGCTTCAAGCAAGGTGACGGATTTCATTCTCATCGAGAAACGGAATATATGCCCATTAGGGGATCCAAAGATTGTCGCTATAGACACAATGGTCTCGTTTCGGTACACCAAGGCATTCATTCTGCTTTGACAAACATACAGGTAAATACGGCTATTAAAACCCTCTCCTGTCCAGGCCAGAATTAACTGCTACTGTAAGGGCGAACGTACTGTACATAGTGTGGGTGCATTCGTGTGCCGAATCACCTCCACATGCGCCCTCGTTGAGTATGAGGATAAAGAGCGAAACGGGATTGGTCTGTGAGAATTACGTGGTGTCACTCTGTATTCCATGACACGTACTGCCGGACCCAGGTATATCTTTGACGACGGTGAGCTGATGTCAATTCTATACATCTCAGCGGCCTATTTGCTCTGAGTCCGTAATGTTTGAGTAGATACTGTGACACCACAAGAAGCTAGAAGCGAATCCCGGAGTTGGCTATTGGTGATACTCGGCCTTCTGCGAGAGCTTACTCTCAGATATCCTTCTGGCGGTTATTCTCTGGCGACCATTCCTGTATCCATCTACAACATTTCCCTGTCGTAGAAATCTTGTGTGTAGCCGACTTTCTACACTTTGCGAAACTCTTAAAGTAGCAGTCACATCGATTTGCTGTACACCTGCGTGTAACATGTCAACAGCTCTGTTTCGGTTGACCATTCTTAAACGTCGTCTGTGCCAAATTTCAGGTTCATCTTACACTGAATGCAATACATTCCGCAAAACATCTAGATCAAGCGGTGAAGCGACTTGTTTTCCACTTTTTGTTAAGCATTTTAATCGGAGCTCGCACGCCACGTGCTGTGTTGTCATGATGCTAATTTGCCACCCCGGTGGAGCAGTGGTCTAAGCGATGGCTTGTGATCGTTCGTCCGAAAGGGGTCCGAGTTCGAATCTTGGTGAGGCACATATGTTGTGTTTGTCTTTCGGCACTGTCTCTCTTGCTTCCCTGGAACCAGTGACTGTAAATTAGGGACGGGCGACTGCTTATAGCCCATTGACTTGTTCACAGTAGTCGTTAAACCTCCAATAAAAAAAATGATGCTGATGTACAGCTACCCGCGTTAATAACCGATATCCAGTGGTCGCTAAATTTGCATATTACTAGTTTCTTTGAAACCGCTAATTATTATAAACAGGAAGCTAAGAAACTAAAAACATGCTGGGCAACCCTTGGCTTTCAAACTGCCATGATTTGATGTGGATTAATTTAAACGAGGTGCTGATATCGCTCTACAGGTATGTTCAACCAGCAAGTAGGATCGCGCTTGTTAATCGACAGAATGGCTGTTTCAGTCTCATTCCACAGTTGCTTAGTTGTGTTATGGTCTGGGAATTTTAGAGGACATTGTAGCAATTTCAAATCGTGCACCTGACTGTTCGAGCCTTTATGGCTTGGCGCATTGTTCTGCTGGAAGTAAACCTTCCATCCTGGAAGACCATGCACATGCATGAGTGTGCCTGGTACGCAGTAAACGCAGTCTCCACTACCTCGGATATTTAACACTTTACAGTTGATATCCATCGTTTACTTCTCTTGAAAGCATGCTATGGCCCGTAGTTTGGCGTCTGTTAACTAAGAAAATGATTTATCGGACCTGCAGACCTTCTTGCGGTATTCAAGGGTCCATTTTTGGTGCTCTTGTGCTCCTTGCAGACGAAATTGTTGATTTTGAGCAGACATGAGTGGTGCACGAAGGAGATGTGAGGTAGGCTCGGTATGCTGAAGTTTCTTCTCGGTACAGCCGCTGTACCGCGTGGTTTTGTGATTCGACTGAACAACTTCTCAGGTTTCTCGACTCAATACAACTTTTAATATTGACCAGTCGTTTTCGCCAACAGGAACACTGATGAAATTTTACTTAGAACGTAGAAGGTCCCCTCATTGTACACTGGGGTTTTTGCATAGCTAACAAGGTTTGCCATTTATGTGATGCCTACATCTGCTCGCCTAACACATACACTGTGATGCCTCTACCAAAGTTATTTAAATAAGTACTTTGTGACGTGCCTGCCCAGCAGGAGGCACACGACATAAAGACAGATAGCAGTCAGAACGAACGTGGAGCCGCGGATGGCTTAGTGGTTAGTGTTTCAGATTATCGATGCTGGGTCCCCTGGTTCTAGCCTGGGCTGATCTTTCAGAGATGGTGTGATTTACTAACAATCGCTGGATATCCGCCGTGCATCGGACGAGCACGTAAAGTGACGGCCCCCAGGCTGGACCCACTGGTTAAATGGGTATCCTTTCCTATGTCCTCCCTGAAATTCTCTCACCCATCTATGTGCAATGTCGTACTTGTACGGTGGCGCCATCTATTGTACTCTAATCTCACTACAAACTGTTCTGTCAAAGGTCGCTAGACTTGCTCTCATTCCTTCCGTTTCTGCGTCCTGCCCAAAAGGCGATCTCGCTGTAGGTGGCTGGGACCTAAACTCTACTACCTGTGGACGGAAGTCCTACAAGAAAATGACGCTGACCCTACAGAACGAACGTCCACGTAGCTCAATTGGTAGAGTGACTTATTCCGGAATGAGAGGATCCGGGTTCAAGCCCCGGCGTGGACAAAAATGACGGAGAAATTTACTTCGTTATAACTTCCAATGTTGCTTTGCTCACGTTTAAATTGTTCGCCGTGAACCGTTTTTTTTATTGGGTGTTTAAGGATCTCAATGAGCAACTCATTGAGGCTATAGGCAGTCACCCGTCCCTAATTTAGGGGCCACTGGTTTCGAGGAACAAACAAAAAATCCATACCGCACCATGTTCGAACCTGGACCCATCTCGGATGAATGATCAGAAGTCATCGCTTATACCACTACGCTATTGGGGCGGCAAGCCGTGAACTATTCACAAAGCCATCTCCATTATAGTTGCATACGTAACTAAGGATGGCACGGGTCTAATTGCTGTAGGGGTTTTCTAATCATTTGCTTTTCCGGTGTTTATTCGCACATAAACACCTGTTAAACACATACAAATCATTTAAAAAGAAGTGGTGACCCGTGTTAGAACGGACTCTAACTCAGATTTCATGAGTAAGGAAGTAATAGTGCAGAAGATAGGCTTCACGTTACATTTTCAATGAATTTTGGTGATAAAATAAATATTTTGCTACTCTTTACATCGTATTCTTGCCCTGTCACTTAAAGTAATAACTTTTGAACAAAGCTGGAGCTCGAAATAAGAACGGTGTGCTCTGAATTTCCCGGGAGCTAAATTTCCTTGCATAAGATTTCCTTTTAAGAAAAAATGAGAGTATATACAGTATACAGTGAAACCATCAGCAGTTACAATGGCTCTGAAATCCTGCTGTATTGAAGATGCATACATTAATATTATTAATACCATATATGAAAATGCAAGTGCAAGGATTCGGCTGTTTGAAAATACAACACACATAAAAATTGGAAAAGGAGTGAGACAAGGCGACATAATATCTCCGAAGCTCTTTAATGCCACTTTGGAAAATGTCTTTCAGTCACTGAACTGGGAAAACAAAGGGATAAAGAATAATGGAGATTATCTAACCCACCTTCGTTTTGCTGATGACGTTGTTATTTTTGCAACTATTCCATTAGAGCTGCAGAGTATGATTCAGGAACTTGCTGACAAGAGTAAAGAAGTGGGATTAAAAATGAACTTTCAGAAGACAAAAGTGATGTTCAATGCTTTTACAAGAAATGAAGATTTATCGATTGATGGAGAAAAGCCGGATATAGCAGACGCGTACGTTTATCTTAGACAGCAGATATCAAGTGAGGGTCACATTGATGAAGAAATTAATCGGCGTACAAAACTTGCCTGGAGAGCTTTTGGAAGGAACAGCATAATTTTCAAGAGCAATATGCCATTATGTCGTAAAAGAAAAGTGTTTGATCAATTTATCCTTCCAGTGCTTACGTATGGTGCAGATACGTGGATCTTAACTAAAAGAGACATACAAAGACTACAGACAACTCAAAGAGGTATGGAGAGATGCATGCTTGGTGTAACCAGGAGAGATAAGAAGAGGAACTTGTGGAACAGAAGAATGACAAGAGTGGAAGACATCATGATGAGAGTTAAATCCCTGAAATGGCAATGGGCTGGACATACTGCTAGAAGGACAGACCATCGATGGACAGCCGAAGTTTTAGATTGGATTCCAAGGGACAGGAAGAGGCCCAGAAGAAGACCACATGGGAGATGGGTGGATGAAATTCGTAAGTATGCGGGAGTGGCATGTAGGATACTGGCACAAGACAGACCGTTGTGGAGGAAACTTGGGGAGACCTTCGTCCAGCAGTGGATTGATAATGGTTGACAATGATGATGACACAGTATACTAGCTCAATCATGGAGGAAAATAGTAAATCTACAAGAACTGATGGAACAGTAACAACACTAATTTTTGTGAGGAATAAATGCTGAGTTATGGTCACTAGTCGAGCGTCAAACGGAAGGTCTGCGCTTACAGTTAGTCATGGTCTTGATCCACCTCGTGAGAGAAGAGCTTTGGCTTTAAAAGTGTTTCTTTTCGCTTACACATTAAAAGCATGCTTTCGATCCTTCAACAAAGTTACGCGATAAAATTTTTTTTTTACTTCCAAAAATCAGGGAAAGAAGTATTTAAAGGCTTCAATGATGAAGTGATTTATGTTTTTCTCCTAAACGCGTTCCCTCGGCACAAAGGAATTTAGTGAACGCCGTCAAAATGTTCCTGTCTTAGCAAGGGAAGAGCATAGTTTGAAACACACTGATGTGTATAAATTAAGGGGCAGAGGCAATATAATATGCAAATAATAGTATATGAAAATTTGCGGGCGTAGAAATAGGTCTTTATTGGCGGAAAATCGCTGACGGTTGCAACGAACGTAAGAGGCAGATACGACGGATTGCTGCCCATAATTTACGCTTTCCAACCGTAGGTTGGAAAGCGTATATGCTCCAGCTTTGTCCGTCCATCCGCACGATAACTGGCGTAAAAATGGGTCGATTTCGATGAAATTTTAGTATGTGGTAGAGGACCACCCGGGGACGAACCCTATTGAAAATGGGACAAATGGGGTTAAAGGTCACGGCGTAGGAGCGGGATCATTCCATTACCCTTATGAGTCATAACTTGCGTAAATATGGTTCGATTTCAATGAAAGTTTACTATGTGGTAGGAGACCGCCTGGGGACGAACCCTTTTCAAAATGGGTGAAGTGGGGTCAAAGGTCAGGACATAAAATCGGGATGCATTCCATTACCCTTATGCGTCATAACGTGCGTAAAAATGGTTCGATTTCGATGAAATTTTAGTATGTATTAGGGGACCACTGGGGACGAACCGTATTGAAAATGGACGAAATGTGATCAAAGGTCAGGACATGGAATTGCGATCATTTCCATTGTCCTTATCCCATATTTATTAGGTGGACGTCAAGTAATTTTGCTTCCTATACTTCCAATGGAAAAACTTTTGTACACATTTCCTTCACAATTAATGTGTTCCCAAGGATGAGAATTTGAACATCGATTAAAACAACTTCATATTATAACTTGGAAACTTAATATTTTCTAAAACATAACCATAATTATATTAAAAATCAATAACTTTTCCTTTGGTGGTGTTGAAACCAGAGAAAAGATGGCGCGACCTGTACTTTGATGACGTCAGTGGACAAAAAAAGTTGGATTGCATAATTACGGTTATGGTTTAGAAAATATTAAGTATTCCAAGTTATGAAATGTAGCTATTTTAATCGATGTTCAAATATTCATCCTTGTGAACGCATTAATTGTCCAGAAAAAAGATGGCGCGCCCTGTATTTTTATAACGTCAGTAGACAAACAAATGTTGAATTGCATAATTATAGTTATGTTTTAGAAAATATTAAGTATTGCAAGTTATAAAATGAAGATATTTTAATCGATGTTCGAATTTTCATCCTAGGGAACTCATTAATTGTGAAGAAAATGGGTACAAAGTTTTTCCATTGGAAGTATAGGAAGCAAAGTTACTTGACGTCCACCTTAAAGTAGCAATTCTTGTATGTATGTATGTACATTTTATTTTGAAAACGGCTCTAAGAATTTTGATGAAAGTCGTTAACCTACCGTTTTCTGGTTCTAGAAATCGATTTAGCTTTATCTCGACTTCAGACAAATTCGTTTAGTGGGTTAAATAACCACCCCGAATTATAACGTTTTTAGTGATGGCGTTGTTCCATTAATGTTACCAATGCTTAGAAATCTTATGACGTCACAACACGCGTTTGAAAATGTTGGCGCGCGGTCATGACATCTATCTCATTACGTCACGCGTTGTTTGTGGATCCTATTAAAGATTTATGTCGTCACACCTAGCTAGCAGATGGTCGCGATTCCCATCTGCCTCATTACGACTCGCGTTGTGTGCGTATGTCCGTCAGCACAATAACTCGCGTAACAACCGTTGGATTTCGATGAAATTTTAGTATCTAGTAGGGGATCACCTGGGAAGGAACCTATTTCAAGTGAACGAAATGGGGTCAAAGGTCAGTTCATAGGAGAGGGATCCATTCCACTGCTGTTATGCGCCATAACTAAAGTAAAAAAAGGTCGATTTCGATGAAATTTTAGTATGTGGTAGGGGACCACTTGGCGACAAACCTTGTTGAAAATAAGCGAAATGGTATCAAAGATTAGGGAACAGGAGCGGGATATATTCCATAGCCCTTATGCATCATAACTTACGTAAAAATGCTTCGATTGCGACAAAACTTTATAATGTTATTTCATAGATATACTAAGCCGGTTCTGTTGAATATCATCGAAATGGGTTCAATGGTCAGGGCACAGGACCGAGATTTATTCCACAGACATTATTCTTATAACTTGAATGATAACTTGAGTAATGATTTCTGTAATGTTGGAAAGCGTATTATAATCAATGCATTGCATGATTTTACTAACTTGTTTTCATATGTGGAAACACGTGAGAACACGAGATGGTTAAACAGTAATACGAGCTGAAGGCATAGAGTTATCTTTACGTGTATCAAACTGTTAGTTGCTTGTCCTTGTTAGTTATTTGTTGTTACGGCGAGTGGAACGAGATCACGGGGAATACAACTCGATGAATTTACCCGTAGAAGAGTTGTGAGGAAATTGGAAGTAAGACGTTCAACGCGAGATATACAGGGTGTCCCGGAACTTCGTGTACGAACTTGGAGGAGGTAGAGAACAGCGTTAGGAACCAGAATTAAATAGGAAAGCATGAGCGGAAACGATAGGCAGCGCTGTACGCGAGCTCGCAAGGTCGGCACGTGTGGCTTCCTCATTGTAGATGCGGACTGCGTGCGATCAACATGAATCGTTTCACACACGCCGAGTTGACGGATATGCACTTCGTCTATGGCCTAACCAACGGAAATGGGGGCGCTGCTGGTCAGTTGAATCGGGAAAGATATCCAACGTGGCGCCAACCAAATCATCAAATGTTCGCTCGGGTACATCAGAACCTTGCGGAACGTGGATCCTTCACAGCAACGATGCAGGATACCGGGCGGTCGCGAACAGCACGAACACCCATATTGCAAGAGCGTCTGTTGCATGCTGTGGACCGAAATCCGGGACCAATGTACGGGCGCTTGTTGCTGTCGCCGGAACGTCTCGATCAACTGTCTGGCGCGTTCTGCAGGGCAAAGCCGTACATCCCTTTCATCTTCAGAGAGTTCAATTACTTCAGCAGGATGATCACCCACGACGTGTCGCGTTTGCACAGTGGTTTCTGCACCAAAGTGTGGCCGACCCGCAATTTCCTCAGTTCTGTTATGTTCAGTGATGAAGCAACCTTTTCACGTGACGGGGTGTTCAATACGCGCAACGCGCACATGTGGACCGTAGACAACCCACACGGAACCCGACCACGAGCCGTACAACAACGCTTCACTGTTAATGTTTGGGCGGGTATCGTGGTGGACAGTTTAGTCGGGCCATACATCTTACCACCTCGACTGGACGATCGCAAGTATCTCGTCTTTCTTCAGGAGGTTCTTCCGGAAATGCTGCACGATCTACCCGCACATGTTCGACGCGGAATGTGGTTGCAGCATGATGGGGCGCCATCTCATTACGCAAGGTGCGTACGTGACCATTTGGACCGGACATTTGGAACCAAGTGGATTGGGCGTGGCGGTACCGTCGAAAGGCCTTCCAGATCACCTGATTTGTCTCCTCTTGATTATTATCACTGGGGTGCCGTGAAGAGCATTGTGTACGACACGCCAGTAAATTCTGAAACGGACCTGGTGGCACGAATCTCCATCGCTGCTGCTACGATCCGCGAAACGCCAGGTATCTTCGAAAATGTTCCCCAATCCTTGTCGCGTAGGTGTCATGCGTGCATCCAGGCCAATGGGCGCAATTTCGAACACCTCCTGTGATGCTAGTAAGTCCTACAATGTACTCTTTTGTTGTGTAATAAAGCGTTTTACACTGCTTTCTGTGTTGTGGCCTTACTGTGTCTTTGTGTCTCTTTCTCACGTGAGGGTGACGTTTCCGCCCATGCTTTCCTATTTAATTCTGGTTCCTAACGCTGTTCTCTACCTCCCCTTCAAGTTTGTACACGAAGTTCCGGGACACCCTGTAGTCAATGAGTTCGGAGCTGGCAAAAGCATAGTCGCACAGCTGTGGGAACAATTTTCCGAAAGTGGAATAGCTACTGACGTTACAGCAGTGATCGACCACACGAAAAGATGTGGCATAACAGCTGGCAGGTTAGCCCCCAGTCAAGATAAAATGCGTTTCATCATTCTACGGGATCCTTTGGCGGTCAACTGTCATCGCACAGAAATATACCAGAAACATCGCTGTGAATAATCTTCTTGTCCTGTGCGTCCAAGTGGTGTAACATTCACTCTCGATACGGAACACACGTATGTGATCATACGTAGATGGTCCGATAATAAAGTACAGGTCACAAGTACATGGAAATTGTTTATTTCACCACATTAGCAATATATTTAAGACTGGGTCTGTAAAATAAAATAGAAACAAGAAATTATAATTTGTTTTGGTTTGTTATTCAAAATAAGTCCCTTCGGCTTCAATACACTTGTTACAGCGATTTAATAATGATTCAAATGCCTGTTCCAGTTCACTTTGCGGAATTGCCTCCAAAGCATGCGTCGAAGCTGTTTGTTTGGTCGAAATATCATCAAAATAACACCCTGTTAACGTCATTTTAAGTTTTGGGAATAACGAAAAGTCGCAGGGTGCTAAATCAGGCAAATACGGTGGATGATTCAACACACAGACGTTATTTTTCGCAAAAAATCTACAAACAAGAAGTGAGGTGTGACTGGGTGCATTATCGCGCAAGAAACGCCAACTGTTTCCATCCCGATATTCTGGACGAATGCGACGAATTCTGCCCATCAAACGCCTCAAAACAATTAAATAAAACTCACCAGTTATTGTTTGTCCACTTGGAACAGATTTTTTGTGGATAATACCGTTACTATTGAAGAATGTAATGAGCATTGTTTTGATTTTCGATGGAACTTTTCTTGTTTTTTTGGCTTGTGGTGAGTTTTTTTACTTCCATTCCGCACTTTGTTGCTTTGTTTTTAAGATCATATTGAAAACACCATGTTTCATCACCTGTAACAATCGATTTTAAGAAGTTTGGATCATTTTCAGCTGCTGAAATGATGTCTCTGCAATGTGCACTTCTCCTTGATTTTCGTTCATTGGTTAACGTGTGTGGAACAAATTTAGCACAGACTTTTGTTTTGCCCAAATCTTCATGCAGGATGGTTCGAATCGTTTCTTTGTTGATGTTTAAAGACTCTTCCATCTTTCTTAGTGACGCACATCGATTGTTTTGCAACGAAATCACGCACGTCTTTTTAATAATCTCAGGTGTTCTTGATGAACTTGGTCTTCCGGTATGCTTATCATCTTCTAGCGTATCTCGTCGTTCCAAAAACGTTTGTGCCACAGGAAAACATTTGATCTACTTAAACAAAACTCACCTTAAACTTGTTTCATCATTTGGTACGTTTCCGAGGCATTTTTACCAAGTTTTGCGTTATATTTAATAGCAGCCCTTTGTTCCATCTTAATAATTCAACATGAACAAAATTTTACTTCTCTAATGAACGGCCGTTTCGTTTGAGTTACTTTAACAACTGCGCGGTACTTTTGGCAGAAAGCAAGCAGACGGTCACGGTTTATGACGCATTCGCGATTACACTGGTGGCGCCACCGTAGGCTGAAATCTAGCGCCAGTCTTAAAAATTCTTTGACGCACTGTGTATGCTAACAGAACTACATACAAATGGTTGTTTTCGACATTGTTGCCGTACACATTGAGATATTATCCCAGAGATAAACGAGTTCAAACAATCCTTAACAGTAGCTTACTGGGTAAAGAACACCAAGGACAAGGCACTTATCCAGGGAAGAGAGCTGTGGGTCTTGGCCCTCCCCGAAATAGTTAAATATGTATCTTATATTTATTTAAAGAAAAATATCTTAACATTTATTTAAAAAAAATCTCACTAAGGTTTTTTGTTGTTCTTTTTAGTGTCAAAAAATATTTTCAGCAGATTTATCAGCGCGATATCGGAGACGAGTTAATGATTTCTGTGAGCAATTAGCGGTGCATTTCTGGTTACTTGTTCTACATTTTATGACAGGAAAACACATCCAGGAAGAATTTTTCCTGGTCAAGTCTTTATGGGGAAATAGGGAACGGAGAGGCGAAACATTTCAAATGATGTATGACGTACTACAGAGTTGAAAACATGTCAAGACGGAAAATATACAGCGAGACATTCTGTCCGCGTAGCCCAGTTGGGAGAAAGACTTACTCCGGAGTGAGGGGACACGGATAAACTTGTGTTTTTACATTGGAGTCCGATTGTGGAAAATGGATCCAATGGCCGTTGGGTTCTTTGAAAAATGTGTGATGTTCGTTCCACACATTGTTTGGAACTAATGAAAAATTTCTACTTCAGTTCAAAGACGTAAAAAAAAAAAAAAAATAAGAGGAGATGATATGTTTTTTTTTTTTTTTGATTGGAGGTTTAACGACCACCGTGAGCAACTCAATGGGCTATAAGCAGTCGCCCGTCCCTAATTTAAGGTCACTGGTTCCAGGGAAGGGAGAGAGCCAGTGCCGTAAGACAAACACAACATCCATGCCTGAACGGGATTCGAACCCGGACCCGTTACGGACGAATGATCAGAGGCCAACGCCTTAGACCACTGCGCCACCGGGGCGGCGGAGATGATATGACGTACTACAGAAGTGAAAACATGTGTCAAGACGACAAATCTGCAGTGAGACATTCTGTCCGCGTAGCTTAGTTGGTAGAACGTCTTACTCCGGAGTGAGGGGATACGGATTTAATGCTCGTCGCGGACAAACTTGTGATTTTACAAATGGAGTACCTTACGAAACGCCTGTTTAGAGCCAAAGGTGTCATCACGTTAAGGCTATTCCTGGTAGCTGACACTTCCCCAATAAAAATTTTAAATGTGATGCTTTATCAGTCGCTCCGCAGGACAGCACCAGAAGCTTTAAATTACAATTCTCTTATCTATGAGTATTGCTAGTAACCACTGCAGTGTCAAAATCATGGCTTCAACGGCTAGCGTTGAGAGTTCATTTTCCACGATAAGCGAATCAATTCGTTTGCGAGAAACGGAAAAGGACCAGAAAGACTGACAAGACTAGCATTAATGTGTTGTGCGAGTCCTGTTAAGACGTATCATTAACAATCCATTGGGAGGCATCATTAGCCTCAGCAGAGGTGCTGGACAAAATATCAAGATGATCGGGGTGAACTTCAGTGATCTTTTTCATATACATTTTTTTATTGGAGGTTTAACGAGCTACTCAATGGGCTATAAGCAGTCGCCCACCCCTAATTTCGGGCCACTGGTTCCATTGAAGGGAGAGAGCCAGGGCCGTAAGACAAACAACATCCATGCCTCACAGGGATTCAAGCCCGGACCCCGAGCAAATGATCAGAAGCCAACGCTTAGACCACTGCGCAGCTCGGCCGTCGTAAAATTGTTTAGAGCAAAATGACTAACATTACCTGAATTCCCTGTGAGTATACAAATACTGTATATATATAATGATTTTTTATTGTAGGTTTAACGACCACCGTGGGCAACTGAATAGGCTATAAGCAGTCGCCCGTCCTTAATTTAGGGTCACTGGCTCCACGGAATGGAGAGAGCTAGTGCCGTAAGACAAACACAACATCCATGCTTCAAGCTGTTCGAACCCGGACCCCTTTCGGACGAATGATCAGAGGCCATCGCTTAGACCACTGCGCCACCGGAGCGGCATATTACAAATATGATTGATTATTACTTGAAAGAAGAAGTCGCATTTTTTAAAGGCGTGAAGAAAAGGCTTTCCTTTCTATGCGTTCATGAACTTAGAAAAAGAATATCACACACAAACGCGCTCGCTCGCAGTTGACTAAACATTAGAGATAGGAGTGACGGTTGTTGACATGGGCATCCCCGGCGCAGAGTGGAACAGACACAAACCAAAGATATATAATAAATCAGCGGAACGCAAGGCTTCCTGACAGTGTAGCCTAAACGACGAAAATGGGCACACGTGATCTGAGCGACTTGATCGTGGACGAATTGTCAACGCAATGCACTTCGGTCATTCTACGGCACAAGTGGCAAAGAACACTATTGCTCTCGAAGGCAACGGTATCAAACCTGTGCAGCGAGTATACTAAAGACAGACGTACCAGCGGCCAGAAAGCAAGCGGTAGCCATTCACATGCCGTTGATGACCGGGATCAAAGTAAATAATCTAGGTTCGTAGAGACAGAGAGTTTTGAAAACGCGGCGCAAATCATATCCAGGTTAAACGTTGCGAGTGCCAAGCACCATCGGCGAGCGAACATCCTGGTTAAACGTCGCGAGTCCCAAGAACCATCGGCGAGTGAACATCCGGATTAAACGTCCCGAGTCCCAAGCACCATCGGCGAGCGAACATCCTGGTTAAACGTCGCGAATCCCAAGTACCATCGGCGAGTGAACATCCAGGTTAAACGTCGCGAGTTCCAAGCACCATCGTCAAGCGAACATCCAGGTTAAACGTCGCGAGTCCCAAGCACCATCGGCGATCGGACATCCAGGTTAAACGTCGCGAGTCCCAGGCATAATAGGCGAGAGAACATCCAGGTTATACGTCGCGAGTCCCAAGCACCATCGGCGAGCGAACATCCAGGTTAAATGTCACGAGTCTCAAGCACCATCGGCGAGCGTACATCCAGGTTAAACGTCGCGAGTCCCAAGCACCATCGGTGAGCGAACATCCAGGTTAAATGTCACGATTCCCAAGCACCATAGGCGAGCGAACATCCAGGTTGAACGTAGGGAGTCCCAAGCACCATCGGCGAGCGAACATCAAGGTTAAACATCGCGAGTCCCAAGTACCATCGGCGAGCGAACATGCAGATTAAACCTCGCGAGACCCAAGCACCATCGGCGAGAGAACATCCAGGTTAAACGTCGCGAGACCCAAGCACCATCGGCTAGTGAACATCCAGGTTAAACGTCGTAAATCCCAAGCACTATCGACGATCGAACATCCAGGTTAAACGTCGAGAGTCCCAAGACCCATCGGCGAGCGAACATGCAGGTTAAACGTCGCGAGTCCCAAGCCCCATCGGCGAGCGAACATCCAGGTTAAATGTCGCAAGTCTCAAGCACCATCGGCGAGCGTACATTCAGGTTAAACGTCGCGAGTCCCAAGCACCATCGGCGAGCGAACATCTAGGTTAAACATCGCGATTCCCAAGCACCATAGGCGAACGAACATCCAGGTTGAACGTAGCGAGTCCCAAGCACCATCGGAGAGCAAACATCCAGGTTAAACGTTGCGAGTCCTAAACACGATAGGCGAACGAACAGTACGGGTCACGTTGCATATCCCGGGCTACGGGAGCTGACGCCCAACTAGAATGACTTGATAGTGTTGACTTATCGTTCTCGGAAATTACGCCTTTCCTAGAGGGGGTAATATCAAAACCAGCCTTCCCTTGGCGCACATTAGGTTCCTTAGGGTGTGTTGAGAGGTCCTCAACTCTTACAAGCTGCCAATATGTGCTGGCTGATCACTTGCACGTTTTCATGTCATTCGCGCATCCTGAGGCCCGATGGTCTGTTTCAGTAGAACAATGCGCCGCTCCATCGGATCGAAGTCACTCAGGCATTCCTCAAGGAACACTTATTTGAGGTTGGAACGATCCAGTGACCTCCCCAGTTTACCTGGATTTGAAACCTGTGGAACCTTTCTGGAATGCCATTGAACGCAACATCAGATCCATGTATCATGTACCTACGTCTCGGGTGGAGTTGTGAACAGTTCTGGAACAAACATGGCTGGCATTGCCTCGGGAAACTCACCGGCGTCCGGTGGAGTCGATGCGTGCTACGGGAAGAAATTCTGCGGTATCTGGTGGAGTCGATGCGGGCTAGGGGAGGAAACTCTCTACTACAGATGGGAATCTCCAGAGGAAACTTACCTTTGGAAACTCTCCGGTATCTGTCGAAATCGATGCTTGCTAGGGGAGGAAATTCTCCACTACAGAGGAGATTTTCCAGTGTAACTCTCCTCTGGAAACTCTCCTGCATCTGGTGGAGTTGATGCGTGGTAGTGGAAGAAAATCTCTACTACAGAGGAAAGTATTTAGAGAAAACGTACCCTGTAAACTCTCCGGCATCTGGCGGAGTCGATGCGTGCTAGGGAAGGAAACTCTCCACTACAGCACATAGTTTACAAGCGTAACTTATCTCTGGAAACTCTCCGGTATCTGGTGGAGTCGATCCGTGCTTGGGGAGGAAACTCTCCACTACAGAGGAGACTTTCCAGGGTAACTCTCCTGCATCTGGTGGAGTTTACTCGTGCTAGGGGAGAAAACCCCCTACAACAGAGGAAAGTTTTCAGAGAACACGTACCACTGTACACTCTCCGGCATCTGACGGAATCGATGCGTGTTAGGGGAGGAAACTCTCCACTACAGTGGAGAGTTTACAGGGGTAACTTACCTCTCGAAACTCTCTGGTATCTGGTGAAGTCGATCCGTGCTAGAGGAGGAAACTCTCCATTACAGAGGAGGAGGAGGTTTAACGACCACCGTGAGCAACTCAATGGGCTATAAGCACCATTACAGAGGAGAGTCTCCAGAGGAAACTCACCTTTTGAAACTCTCCGTTATCCAGTGAGATCGATGTGTGCTAGGGGAAGAAACTTTCCACTACAGAGGACAGTTTTCAGGGTACCTCTCCGGCATCTGGTGGAGTTGACGCGTGCTAAGGGAGGAAACTCCCTACTACAGAGAAAACGTACCCTGTAAACTCTCCGGCATCTGGCGGAGTCGATGCATGCTAGGGGAGGAAACTCTCTACTACAGTGCAGAGTTTACAGGCGTAACTCTGCTCTGGAAACTCTCCGTTAACTGGCTGAGTCGATGCGTGCTAGGAGAGGAAACTCTCCACTGCAGAGGAAAGTTTTCATAGAAAACGTACCTCTGTAAACTCTCCGGCATATGGCGGAGTAGATGCGTGCTGGGAAGAAAACTCTGCACTACAGTGGAGAGTTTACAGGGGTAACTTACCTCTGGAAGCTCTCTGGTATCTGGTAGAGTCGATCCGTGCTGGGGGAGGAACTCTCTACTACAGAGGAGATTTTCCAGAGGAAACTTACCTATGGAAACTCTCCGCCATTTGTTGGAGTCTATTCGTGCTAGGAGAGGACAAACACGCTGTCAGGTAGCTATGTCTAATGTCTTGTCCATTTCTGAACACTCTCCCAATAGAAATCTTAAATATGTGCCTACCAAGGAATGTGTTCTCTTGATGGAGACTAAACCCCCTACCCACTGTTGATGCCTCTGCATGACGCCAGGTGACTACTGACTTCTTACTACGATCATTCTTTTCCCAACTTATACCAAAAAAATTAGAGACATACAGTTGATTTGCCGTCTTTGGGGCAATGGAAACCACACATATAACACAACCGTTGCAAGAACGCAATACGTGCGCATTATAACTTGGATGCTGGTTAATGCCCCACCACATCTCGCTGGAAATATGAAATGCGTAATGCAAAGTTGCTTTGGGGATCTCACCATCTTCCAATTGCTTTCTTTCATGTGGCTTGCGTGTTTTTTCAGACTCGCAACCCCTTCATATATTTAAAGTTCAGAGTTTAAGGGTATATGTATATTTAAAGTTCAGAGTGCATTGAAATCTTCTTCTGCGCTACCTCCACTGTAAGGAGTTATACTATACAACATAAATGGTGTTAAAGTTATCATGCGCCCTGTCGCTGTGACATAGGTCATATGCCGCATGCATGGTATTTTAACCCTTTAACGGCCAGGTTCCTAAAATCGTGTGTCACCTTGAACACAATAATCACCGAAACTGTCGACTTTTAGAATTTATGTCCCCAGTTTCACAGGTCAACAAAAGAAGGATTAGTGCTGGGTCACCATACGAAACTTCCCATCTGTATGTGTGATATGAATTGACCTGCAACCGTTTTCCTAGGTTAATATCTGCATTGCCACAAGAGATGCGATGTCATGAGTACGAATGATATCCCCCCGAAAGAAACCAACTCTTAATTAACTTCTTTGTTTAGTGACAGAAATTCTGACGGAGGATGGTTTCTGGTATTCCCGCAAAGCCCGTAAAAATGCAAATAACATGTAAGGTAGGAAAACTTACTTACTCGCCACTACAGAGGAGACCGGCGATTCCAGCGGCCTTAGTCGTCTGTATATACGAGCGTTTGAAGCTGTGTGCTCATTTTAGGTTGAAATAATAGCGGCGGAGGACGTAATTAACACCCGTAATCTTATGCAGTGCTGAAGTAAATGCATTCCCCACTAACTTTCTGCCTTTTTTTTTTTTTTTGCTTTTCTTTTGATTACGTTAGATGTGTTCCCTTTTCTTACATCTTCTTCGTATCCATACTTAAGTTCTGTCTTTCATTCTTAAAACTCTGCTTGTGAGATTTTTCCGCATCTCGTGGTTTGTGAACGTACGTACCTAAATGATAAGTCTCCAAACTAAAGAATGCACATAATCTTGTGCCTTGAACCGCACTGTCACGGGGCAGTTTTTTTTAAATATTCTAAGTCAAAACATTGTTAAACTTCCACTGGAGTGCGTACATTTTGCCTGAAGCATATCAGTGAAATATTCAAGCAACAGTAAACTAAATATATAATCAGCTTTATTGCACTAAAATACAAGTTCTCCAATCCAAACAAAGCACTTACCTTCGCTGCGTCATCCACAATCTCACAACCTATTTTTTGGTAGTATTCTAAATCGTCAGAATACTCAACTTTAACAGGAAGGCTACAGTTTGTATTAACAAAGTCAATGAAATATTCTTTGAACTGTAAAAAAGAAATAATGTATTCAGTTTCATTACACAATAGTAAGTAAGTATACAGAATATAATATATGCTAATGACATATTTTAGCTCATTTAGAAAAGGTACGCTTGCTCTACTATACACTGAAGTGAGAAATTATTAGGAACACCAAATATCAATCAGACATATACCATCTCTACTTAGGTAAGGAGCTATGACGTTGAGATGTCTTTTTAAATAGATCAATACGAAGGATTCACACATGCACGAAGCGATGGTAGCAGCAATATGGGGTAGACCCACGATTTAAGTGACTTTGAGAGAGGCATATTACGGATGCTAAGGGGGGCAGGAGAAAGCACCTCCGAAACGTCAACCCCTCTGGGCTGTGTAAGAAAAACTCTAGAGAGGAGGTAAAGTGAGTGGTGCATAGACAACAAAACAAGTAGACAGCTGTCTTCCTTTGGGAGGAAACAACTAGTCGATATTCCATGCAAACGGCGGCTGATTCTTCGGGGTTATAGATAAGCTTGATTGCGTCAAGTTACCTCGCAGTAGGGTAGCGCGCAAAACCCTTTTATTTAAATTTGAAAGGTCACCATGTGCAATAGTTGCGATTTTATTACTAAATAGACTCCCCAAAATATGTATGACATTATTCGATATCTTAAGCTTCCCCAAGAATCTCGAAGTTTGAAAGTTATAAGGAATAATTGTTTAAAAACACCCGCTTTCTCCATTTTGTAAATATAAAAGAAATACTGCGTCACCATGTTATTTAATATCCCATTTGAGTGTATAAACACGGGTAAAAATTCAGCAGACATGAGTTAATTTCTTAGGCTTCCCCATATCTCTTAAGGTATGTAATCTTTCGCCAAAAATGGCATGATAAGCTGCGTAAGCATTAAGTTCCACAGCAGCCTTATTGTTACCAATTTGGGCTTAACATTAAAAATCCCCCTCCTCATACTTTCTGAAACCTCGTGTTGATTTTCAGAAGCATAGCTTACGACATTGCTCCCCTTTGTTTTTGTTACTTTCTTCACCTCACTCCACCCCCTTCCTCACAGCGGAGTTCTCTTTGCAAACTCGCTCAGTCATCTCATCATAGTCGCACAGATCCTTTTGGGAGAGAGTGTTGGCGGGTTTGCGTCATAATGATGCTTCAGTTACTTTCACTCCTAGTGACGTTGATTGGAGTGTACCGGCATTTTCGTTTTGTCGTTAAACTATTTAAGATAGATGAAACAAGAAATAAAGCTGATTTCCCTATCCTAGGAAGTTATAAGGAGATACATGAAAATGTGGTGCTTACGTACGAAGATGTAATGCGCCATTACTACCTTGTGAGGAATACTCTTGGCTGGAAGGTGCAAATCATGAGCCTGCTGCAGCAGAAATAGAAAGTATTATCGCTGACAAAGTGCTGAGTATATGGAAGAAAGCATCTCTTCCGACATCGCTCCACAATTGAGTTGTAAAGCGTATTACCGCATACAACTCTGAAATCCAAAAGCTGAAAAAACACTCTGCAAGAATGGATGAAACCTACCGACAAGAAGTTTGAACAGTTTCGTGCAGATTCGCAACGTGTCTTTGACATATGCTCATGCAAGTGCAAGTGTCTCAGAACCTGCAAATGCAGCTTTGCAAAAAATGTACCCGTGAAAGAGTGAGACTTTCTGTCGAGCCAGAGAACAAACAGAAGAATGATAGTAGGTGAGCTTGACGCAAAACCCCCAGTGTACTGAAGAAAAAATCAGGTCGAAAGAGTGTTAGGTAAGGGCATGGCCATAGGAAATTACAGAAAACTGCATCACTGAAATCGGCCCGGCCAATCGAGGATGATCCTTCAGAAGAGGATCAAATACCAATTCTGCAGGAAAACCATACAAGCTCGGTCCCAGTCATTTGTTGGCCTCGGAGAAAGATTACGATTTCACTCCACGTCGCTCTTCAACACCTAGGCGTCAAATGACACTGTCTGCATTTTCTAGAAAGTGCCATACGCGAGGCATCTGCGATCGAGCGGCAGCTGATCTTGCGTCGGTGATGCTTCATAGTGTAAGTGAACCTGTTCAGTCAAAATAATGTAATGTAGCTGTTATTGACCGGCATAAAGTACGACGAGAAAGGAAAAAGACCCGTCAAACAATTCAAGATGAGGTAAGCCGCCCTGGTGGCGCAGTGATCTAACGATGATTTCTGACCATTCATCCGAAAGGGGTCCGGGTCCGAATACCGGCGAGGCATGGATGTTGTGTTTGTTTTACGGCACTGGCTCTCTCCCTTCCCTGGAACCAGTGGCTCTAAATTAGGAACGGGCTACTGCTTATAGCCAATTGAGTTGCTCACGGCGGTCGTTAAACCTCCAATCAAAGGTAAACTTTACTGGTCGCAAGATTGTAGCTCTATTTTTGGACGGAAGAAGGGATGAAACTCTTACGAATACACAGACAGATGATGGCAAGTGGCACAAGCGAAAAGAATGGGAGCAGCATATTACACTTGTTGAAGACCTGGGTTCGGTCTATTTGGGACATTTTGCACCGAAGAGCAAGAGTGCAAAGGACATTTTCGACGGCATCTTCAGCTTATTGGACCAGAAGTCATTTGACTTGTCGGAGTTGATCTTTATTGGAAGTGACTAATACTGGCACAAATGCAAATATAATTAGGCGCCTTGAAGAGAAGCTCAATTATCCCGTGCACTGCATTTTATGTCTACTTCATTTTGATGAACTGCCTTTACGCCACCTCACTGAAGCACTCGACGGGAAAACATCAGGTCCAAGAAGATTTAGTGGATTCATTGGAATGCGCCTGAAGACGGGCACAAACCTTCCTATCGTTAATTTAAAGAAAATTGAATTTTCGCTTCAGTCCGACATTAACTATGGAGATATTAGCTCGGATGAATTTTATTTATGGGAAATTTGTAAGGCAGTCTCTGCAGGTGATTGCCCACAAGATCTGGCAAATCGGGATTCTGGAACATTTGAACATTCCCGTTGGCTGATCCTCGCAAATCGCATTCTGCGTTTGTATGTTGGAACTAATGATCCAACGCCACAACTTGTCTCATTAGCCACCTTCATAATGAAAGTATAAGAACCATCGTGGTTCACGATCAAATGTAACGGTACCTGTAAAGATGGTCCAAGGAATTTTCAGCTTTTTATATCTCGGTTTCAGTATTTACCAGATAATTTAAAGGATATTGTAAAGAGAGTCGTCTAAGACAACGCGTTTTTTGCCCATGCAGGAAATTTGCTCGCTGCAATGTTGTTTGACGACAGAAGGTATGTCCGTGAGCTTGCTGTTCGACGCATCATGAAGGCCAGAAAACCTTCCGAACAAACAACTACCATTAGGAAGTTTCGGATTCCTAAGCTGAATTTCCAGAGCAATGATTACATCGACCTAATCGATTGCCAAGAGTGTATAGGGACTGAGCCTCCCATCACACATAAATGGAAAGACGATGAACTTCTGGAATTACTAAAGTAGGATAAATATTCAAGTTCTTGCCACGAATTTACAAAAATTACCCTGCCATTCTCAGGAAGTAGAGGGGATGGTTAAAATTGTAACAGACACTTCTCGTGTGTACCGGCCTTCTTGAAAGAGATGAATTCATCTGAGCATAAATTGTGGATACGAAGCTGATGCCAAGTTTCGAAAAAAGTCTGATTTCCAAGTGAAATAAACTCCCTCCTCATATTATGCTCCTAAGTAAGGCTGGTGTCTATCATATTTACATAACTTATGCCATTTTCGGAGATATATGACAAATTTTGAGCTCTTTGAGGAAGCCTAAGGAATTAACTCACGTCTGCTGAATTTTTAACCGTGTATATACACTGAGAGGTAATATTATATAACATGTTGACAGAGTATTTTTTTATATTTACAAAATGGAGTAAGCGGGTTTTTTTAAACCATTTTTCCCTGTAACTTTCAAACTTCAAGATTCTTGGGGAAGCCTAAGATATCGAATAATGTCATACATATTTCAGGGGGTGATTTCATTAATGGAATCGCAACTATTGCACATGGTGACGTTTCAAATTAAACAAAAAAGTGTTTTTCGTTCCACCCTAATACGCAGTACATCAACAACACCAAGAGGAGAATTTGTACATACAAGCCACCTGCACATTGGTGAGAATCAACTATAAATAATAAACATCTTATCGCTAAGTGCTCAATTCTGCTAAAAGCTTATTAATTCGTCTACAATGATCACGGTAGCATCAAAACTGGGGCCATAAGGATTGCAAAAAATGTCGCCTCGTCCGATGAATCAGGTTTTCCCGTTGGTTCTTGCTGACTGACGCTTCAAAATATGGCCCCAACAGCACGAATCGATGGATGATCTCGTCCGGATGCAATAGTCCGGATTTTGCTCTTCGTTGGGGGCATTGAGTTTTTCAATCCCACTGAAAACACCTTTCTGTTTCCACGCATAGCCTGTCATCATGGAGAGTGAGATCTCTAGAAGGATAAGGTGCAGTGCTGGAAGGTTCGGTACGTCGCACAGGAGTTTGTGTGTTTGAGGTTTAACGACCACGTGATCAACCCTAAGTGCTATAAGCAGAGCCCGTCCTTAATTCAGGGCCACTGCTTCCAGGAATGGACGAGATTCGTTGCAGTAAGGCAAGCACAACATGCGTGGTTTATAGGGATTCGAATCCGGACACATCTCGTACGAATGATCACAAGCCAGCGCTGTGGTTAGTACGCCACACTGGCTGCTTACAGGGATTCAATCAGAATGGCAGTAACTTCAAAGTGCTAAAATAGCCGCCACATTGCCCGGCGCCTGACTCAGCTGAACACCTGCGGGATGAGATTGGGAGACCCATTGCTAACAGATATCGTCCAGTAGCAATGCACAGTCTCCATTATATCTTAGATGAACATACCTGCTTTACGGTATAATTACCATGTTGAATCCACGCCACATTGGACTGGGGCTCTTTTGAAAGCAAATGACTGCCTAAGATGTCACTAGTTAACTGCTCCTAATCATTTGCTACTGCAGTGTGTATTGTAACGTCACAGACACGCCAGTTATACGACAAGACATTTGTTTACAATTCACTCGTACAGGTACAAATTAAGTGTTACGATTATTATTCCACTTCATTAAACAATCTTAGAATGATTCAACTTGACCAGCATCCACACATCTCATCCTTCCAGAATCTAACACAAAACTGACTACGGACTCTGCAGTACACGCCGGACATCACACTCCACGCTCCTACAGTCAATAGTCAGTACGTCATTTCTCGCTATGGCGCATGGAACTCCAAGTCGTGAGTCAAGATGGCTTCTTGCTCGTGCTCCAAAAGTCAGAAGTTCTCTGTAGCATTCCGCATTCTGTGTATGGAAGTTCAGGATGGTGCATTATTCTTTTCTTGAGAATTTTTAAATCATCAAATGGTGCATATTGAAAACTTTTTACCGTAAACATGAGCGATACCTTGCAACAGCTAGCTTCTAGGGAAATTATGGCTGACTGTGTTTTTCATTGTCGTCCGAATTGTGGCTTCCGGAGTTTTGACTTGAAATACAAGACAAAACTCCGAAAGGGAAGGATGGGCTTGTTAGAAGAAAAATATTTATTATGATCTGCTGTTTTTATAAGATACGTATAGGGAAGTTATAAATTATATGGCTGAGAAATGTACGCGACTCAGAACATGAGGTACGTGACTCTGAACATCAGGTACATTCCTATCACTTGTGCATCATGAGAAACAAAGAAACTCTCCTTATTTGGACATTGGTGTTTCATCGGTTGTCGCAGTAGTTCTAGGAGACGAATTACGGTTCTCTACCGATGCACGGGGTCCTTCGCCGTAAGTCTGACTTGGTTAAATAGATTTACCTACGATTTACTAAAACCTATCCAATATGTCTTTCTCAACAATTTTCATGTTTAATTTTTTATCTAAAATAGATTTACCTACTGTTCAGGAAGACGTATAGACCATGACTTTCTCAACAATTGTCTTGTTCAATTTTTCATCTAAATTAGAAAGACTGTCACGAAGACCTTTACCGTTCACGAAGACCTCCACAGCTTGTCTTCCTCAACAATTTTCCTGTTCGATTTTTCATCTGAAATTCAATGGCTGTTTAAAGTTGGTAAACACCCCGGAATTTGTTTTTGCTCATTTTCTGAATCATCAATTCAAAATTTGAAGTACAAGAAGTTTAGCAGCTATTTAGTGTTATTTACCGGGATTTTCGAGAAATTATTTTTAGTAATTAATAATTATTTAATTTAATGGTAATTTGCAACACTAATCACTTGAAAATTTTTAAATGCAGGATGATCATTTTTAACCAAAAATTTGGGATATATTCAACGAGCTACAGCCGCATTCTCGCGTAACTCCTCTAATTGATGAAATTGCTTTACGAAAATAATGAAAGCAATGCACAAGTTCTAAATTCGATATCATATATCTCAAAATGCACCTTTTCCAAAACAAATCTTTACTTTATTGAACAGCAAACATAATAGAGATTATGTCTGTCAGCACCAACTTCATCTTTACAAAAGTTCGTAGTGAACTTTGGGAACACAAGTACAGATAGCACTTGTAAACATAGAAATCCATAACGACCAAGGTAATGATTCAGCGAAATCGCTTATACACTGCCGGACAATTGCTAAGGACGGATGACAATAGCAACGATAGCAACCATAAAATGGAAGGCAGGAAAATGTGGAAATTAGCATAAGTGCGGGATACAGTAAGACGTGTTGTGCGTATACAAATTTTGGATTGCCGAACTTGTTCGTGACGTCATAGCGCTGATAAGAGATATAAGGGATTTGAAGCGTATTGACCGTTGTTGTTCAAACGCAAAGTTGAAAGGGAAAGAATCAATTGACGAACTTACAATTTTCAGTATGTCTTCCCGACATCACCTTGATGATTTCACGCGTGGCCGTATTATTGACAAGATTGAAGAAGGGCGAAAAATAACAGATGTTGCCGGGGAGTTCGACGTCAGCCACAGTGTTGTTTCAAGGCTTTGGAAATCATTTCAAACAAATGGAGAGTGTGGCAAACGCCACGGGGGAGGTCGTGTTCGCAGTACGACACCTGCAGAAGATTGCTACATAGTGCTATCAACAAAAAGATACCGGCGCAGCACAGCTAGTGAGGTAGCAAATCAGTTTATGGCTGCTACTGGCAAGCGGATCTCCCGAAAAACTGTCGACAGACGTTTGCATGAAGGAGGACTATACGCCCGCCGTCCTGTTGTGTGCATCCCATTGTTCAGACGTCACCGTACCGCCCGTTTGCAATGGTGCCATCAACATCGCAATTGGACTGGTAGCGACTTGTCTGCTGTCCTCTTCTCAGATGAGAGTAGATACAGTCTATCGTCTGATTGTCGACGACAACTGATCTAGCGTGATAGTGGTACTGCATATTGTCCAGCAAACATGCAGGAAAGGGACCGATATCCGACATGTAGTATCATGGTATGGGCTGACATCATGATCAATGACCGTACGTCCCTCTATGTGCTTCCAACTGGGACTATGACTGGCCAACGATACATTAATCATGTTCTGCTACCTCATGTTCGCATGCTCCGTTGTGCTGTCGGTGATAGATTCATTTTCATGGACGACAACGCAACATGTCATCAAACAGTTGCTGTCCAGGAGTGTCTTGAGAGCGAGGATATTCAACGCCTCGTATGGCCAGCACGTTCTCCAGATCTGAATCCCATTGAAAATGTGTAGGATGCTTTGGGGAGGAGTCTTGCTGGTTGCCAATGCCCTCCAATAAATAAGGACACCCTCATCCGTGCACTGATAGAGAAATGGGATAAATTTTCCCAACAGCTGCTTGATAATGTTGTGCAAAGCATGACACGACGTGTGGAATCTTGCATCGCCCTCCATAGTGGCCATATCCCGTATTGACATCTTACGCCGGAACGCCTGCGGACGGTAATTGCATTTTTTTCACGTTTACGTATTCTGCACAAAATGGCCTGTTTGTCCCTTGAACACGTTCCAAAGCCTTCTGGATTTCAGAGCACAATAAATTGTCTTTCTTGTAATGTCCTGGCATTCTGACATTATTTTATTTCACTTGGCATCCAACCACACCTACTTTTTTATGCGCTATATAGCCGTTTATGATCCGTCCTTAGCAATTGTCCAGCAGTGTATTTCTGCACTACTTTATTTTATTGGCTTCTCACTTGCACCTTAGAACCGGAAGACAATATAAAACTTGCTGGCTTAGTGTCTTACCACTAGCCAGAATGTGAAACTTGCTGGCTTAGTTTCGTGTAACGATCACAATCGTGATAACTCAGTGTAACAACAAATCGTGTTCGTAAATGGGTTTGTAACAAGACTCACCTAATTTATCATGCCTCTATCAAAAATGCACACTCATTCAGTGTTAACGTTTCATCGACCTCTTACCCACTGCCAGAGATGACAAACTGAGAAAGTTCTTCGCGGTACTAATGTGCCGTTCAGTTAGAAACCAAATTTACTTAAGAACACAGAGACTTAAAAGGAAGATTAAATTAGAGATATGCGTCACAGGCTGAACCATTAGTTACTAAGATATTAAAGTTTATTTCAAAATGTACCGATTTCCTAACTAAATAGCAAATTAAAAGTAATTTTCATGGAAAACCATGGATAATATGTGTGAATAAATTAAAAAAAGACTATCATATTTGTTGGTCTCCCTTTCATTTGTCTGGTACATGTCCAGATTTACCTTTCTGTTATCAAGCAGAGTTTTTTTGTCTCGTTTGTTTGTAGCAATGCTGGCTCCATATAAACGCTGAATATCAAGGGAACTCAGCACCTTGGTTACATAATGTCCCGGTGTGCAACCAAATGTTTTAAACACTTCTTGGAGTTATAACGAAATAAATTTCTCCGTCATTTCTGTCCACGCCAGGATTCGAACCCGGATCCCCTCATTCCGGAATAAGTCACTCTACCAATTGAGCTACGCGGACGTTTGTTCTGACGGCTATCTGCCTTTATGTCGTGTGCGTCCTGCTGGGTAGGCACGTCACAAAGTCCTTCACATCCCTCATTGAAGGATATATCTGCATTACTAACATTAAAATACAATGTAGAAAGGGCAACGAGATAAATCTTAAATAAATCATATGAGGCCGTTGTAATCATATAGATGTCTTCTAACTCTTTTCTCTATGTGAAGCTCAGTTAGGGTTAGCAGCGTTCGAATTACCCAGTGGTGCGCTGGCCATCGGTCAGCAAAACTTCCGCCGGACCACTGAATTATTGATATTACTAGTCCGGACGGAGAGTAGTTTTTTCTTTTTTTTATCAAATTTGTCGTAAGTTAAACAGTTAATTTTTTATTTCTTTTACCTTGCTGTATGGTTTTCATTTTAGATTTCAAACTAATGATAGGTTTAACAAGAAAGATGACACCGAACTTTCGGGTGTACTGAGCACGTCTTTTGAATCCGTTCTGATGCAAATTAAATTGATTAAAGCCATTCAAAGTCAATGAAACCGGTTAGGAAAACAATTGTACCTGACTGAAGAAACAAGTTCTTCAATCGGGTTTTTAACACTGCAGATATTGCTGTAAACGAAATCATGAACTTTTGCATTTTTGTTGTAGACTTACGAGTTAAGAAAAACTTGAATTCATATGAGAAACATTTCGCAGTAGAAACGCTCTCCAACAAAAATTCAAATTTTTCTAAATCGAACTCTCCGAAGCAGAGATATGGGCAAATATAAGATATGCATATACGCCCCCGGGCGGGAAAACCATGCATTATTTTAGGAAGAAGGTATTTTCAAAAAGATTTTGGATGTGAGCAGTATCTGTCAAAGAAAAAAAAATAGTCGAGTTTTCAGGAGCTCAGATTTTGCTGCAAATACACCGGAAGCAGAAATTAACCCTTATGCCCCCTGGTGGCCCAACTATTGTTTACCAAATAAATTGAATTCATATGAGAAGCATATCAATTCAAATTATGTGAAAAGCATTTTCAATGAGGAGCTGTATGCGATACAGGAAGAATTTTTTCAATTCCGAGTTTCAGAAGCAGAAATATCGGGGAAACGCAATTTAACTTTGCGCCCCCTAGCAGGAAAGACTATGATTTACTTGAAAATTTTGAATTTATATGAAAAACATTTCGCATTGAAAACACTACCCAATGAAGAAGGAATTTTTAAATCGGACTCCTAGAAGTAGAGATATTGACAAAAAAAGGATATACATCTACGCCCCCTGATGTGGAAACCATGCATTATTTTAAGAAGAAAATATTGCTAAAAGGTTTGTCGACGTAAGTAGTATCGTTCCACAAAACGAATTTCTTTCAATTGAGGTTTTAGGCGCTCAGACTTTGCAGCAAATACATCAGAAGCGGAAATTAAGTTTTACGTTCCCTGGTGGCCAAACCATTTTTTTTACCAAAAGTTAGATAGGATATGCAAATGATTTCCCACCAGGAGCTGTATCTGGTACAGAAATAATTTTTGAAATCGGAGTTTTAGAAGCAGAGATATTGACAAAAATAAGGTATGCATTTACGCACCCTGGCGGAGAAACCATGCAATATTTTGAGAAAATATTCTGAAAAGGTTTGTCGAAGTAAGTAGTTTCGGTTCACGCAACAAAATTTTTAAATCGAGATTTTAGAAGTCCAGGTTTTTATGCCAAATACATCCGAAGCAAAAATTAACCATTACGCCCCCTGAAGACCAAAGTATTATTTACCAAAAATTAGAAATTATATGCAAAAGATTTTCCATCAGAAGCTAAATCCGCTGAAGAAAACAGTTTTCAAATCAGAGTTTTAGAACAAAAGACATTGGGAAATCGTAATTTACTTTTACGCCCCCTAGAGGAAAATATATGCGCAATTTGAAAAACGTAACTATACCTAAAATACCCTTCGACATAAATGGAATCAAAAGATAATTTTTTTGTTTCAATCGGAAGCTTGGAAGCAAATATATGGAATAAAATGTGTTTTGAATTCGACATCATCTGCATTTACGCCCTCTCGCGGCGAAATTGTACATTGTAAAGAAAATAAAATTAAGTATCATCATTCGCACATTTCGAGCTTCCCAATTCAAAAAGAATTTTTCAAATCGAACTAATAGTTACAGAGATATAGTGTCTACATACGGATGGACGGACAAACTGTTAACATAAGCACGATCTTTTATTACAAAAGACGTGCTAAAAACAAATATTGGAGATAATTCCCTTAAAATGGTATGTTATTTTGTACATACTGTATATTGAAAACGTCTTTAATTTTTTTTTATTATTTATTTTACGGACCAGTGGCCATTTTGGTGGACCAGTGGCTTGCAAATTCTGGTGGTCCTCTGGGCCAGTAGAAGATTTATTTCTAATTATAACACTGGGGTTAGCAACGTCCTGTTGCTACTCTAGGGACAAAATAACATTTAATTAGTATTAAATGAAAGAAATGCAAGTTTAAAGCAAAATCGAAACTGAATTTGACAAAATTGCTCAATTTCCGGTAAAAATATGAAAACAACACGACTTTTGAAAAATAATTTAAAACAGGAAAGGTGACACCGAATTTTCGGGTTTTAATAAGCACGTTTTTGAATCCGTTCTGACGCAAATTAAATTTATCAAAGCTATTCATAGTCAATGGAACTGGTATGGAAAACAATAGTATCTGACGGAAGAAAGAAGTTTTTGAACCGGGTTTTTAATCCCTCAGATATTGCTGTAAACGGGATCGTGAGCTTACGCCCTCTGGTTGCAGACTTGTGCGTTAAGAAAAACATGAATTTATATGAGAACCATTTCGCACCGCAAACGCTCTCCAACATAGAAATAATGATGCTCAGATTTTATGGCAAATATATCAGAAGCAAAAATTAACGCTAACGCCCCCTAGTGACTAAAGTATTATTTACCAAATAATTGAAATTATATGCAAAAGATTTTCCATCAGGAGGCATATATGGTGAAAAAAACATTTCAAATCGGAGATTTAGAAGAAAAGTTGTCGGGAAAAATGTAATTTACTTTTACGCCAACTAGCGGAAAATCTATGCGTAATTTGAAGAAGTAACTATATCTAATATACTCTTCGACATGAGTGGAATCGAAAGATATATTTTTTTTTCAATCGGATGTTTAGAAGCAAATATGTAGAATAAAACGTATTTTTTGAATTCGACATCATCTGCATTTACGCCCCCTGGAGGCGAAATTGTACATCGTAAAAAAAATCGAAATAAAGGATCATCATTCGCATATTTCAAGTTTCCCAATGCGAAAAGAATTTTTCAAATCGTACTAATAGTTGCACAGATATCGTAATTACAGACGGAAGGACGGACAAACCGGTAACATAAGCACGATCTTTTTTTACCAAAGACGTGCTAGAAAATACTTTGGAAGCAGAGAAATCAGGAAAATGGGTTTGACATATGTGCGTTCTAGCTGGTAAACAGTGAGTTATTTGAAAAGGATAATGTTCCACGTCTTTACTGTACTGAATTGCACAAAGCAAAAATAATAGTAGTGTGGTCACCGGCCGGCAGATGGCGCTTGGATCTGTCCACCTACGTCACCTGCAAGGTACATGTGAAAATGTAAACAGCTCTCGCGCTCAGCAGCAGAGAGAAGTGACTTGCACTTTGTGATGTTTAGTTCATGATCTGTTAGCTATTCGAAGAAGTTCGTTACTGTAGACGCAGTGATGTGAGATGTATAAATCAATTTTGATTCTTATTATTAAAGAGATATGGAATATATTTGGGGCTCATTCTAAATTCATTTAATTACCCCAAAGTAGTATTAACATAAAATAATATGAATAATAATAGAATAATTGACATTTGCGTGTTCTAGCGGGTAAACTATGCGTTATTTAAAAAGGATAATGTTGCACATCTTTATTCTAGGGAATAGCATAAAGCAAAAATAATAGTAATGATAACATAAACTAATATTACTAATAATAAAATAATTGACATTTACGCGTTCTAGCGGGTAAATTGTGCGTTATTTAAAAAGGATAATGTTCCACATCTTTATTCTACTGAATTCCATAAAGCAAAAAACATAAAATAATATTAATTATTATAAAATAATTGACATTTACGCGTTCTAGCGGGTAAATTGTGCGTTATTTAAAAAGGATAATGTTCCACATCTTTATTCTACTGAATTCCATAAAGCAAAAAACATAAAATAATATTAATTATTATAAAATAATTGACATTTACGCGTTCTAGCGGGTAAATTGTGCGTTATTTAAAAAGGATAATGTTCCACTTCTTTATTCTACTGAATTCCATAAAGCAAAAAACATAAAATAATATTAATTATTATAAAATAATTGACATTTACGCGTTCTAGCGGGTAAACTGTGCGTTATTTAAAAAGGATAATGTTCCACATCTTTATTCTACTGAATTCCATAAAGCAAAAAACATAAAATAATATTAATTATTATAAAATAATTGACATTTACGCGTTCTAGCGGGTAAATTGTGCGTTATTTAAAAAGGATAATGTTCCACATCTTTATTCTACTGAATTCCATAAAGCAAAAAACATAAAATAATATTAATTATTATAAAATAATTGACATTTACGCGTTCTAGCGGGTAAATTGTGCGTTATTTAAAAAGGATAATGTTCCACATCTTTATTCAACTGAATTCCATAAAGCAAAAAACATAAAATAATATTAATTATTATAAAATAATTGACATTTACGCGTTCCAGCGGGTAAACTGTGCGTTATTTAAAAAGAATAATAGCATTCCACATCTTTATTGTAGTGAAATACATACAGCAAAAATAATAGTAAAAATAAAAATAATAAAATTCAGAAGGATTTTTAGAAGCGGAGAAACAAGTAGAAGCAAAAATTTACAAACGCCACCTAGCGACAGCATTGTGATCCCCCAAATAACCACACAAATATACTGACAAAATATTCCACAAGGCAAATGATATGTGGAGTTAAAACAATTATTCGTCGGGATTCGAACGCGGGCGCAAGTCGGACGAATGGAAAGAAGATATCGCTTAGATCACTATGCCACCAGAGAGGCCAGTGAAGTTTGGAACCATATAGGGAGAGAGAATTTCGACTACAACAGGCTGGTTTGTTTTGTTTTGTTTTATTGATGGTTTAAACATTTTTTTTTTTTTTGATTGGAGGTTTAACGACCACCGTGAGCAACTCAATGGGCTATAAGCAGTCGCCCGTCCCTAATTTAAGGTCACTGGTTCCAGGGAAGGGAGAGAGCCAGTGCCGTAAGACAAACACAACATCCATGCCTCACCGGGATTCGAACCCGGACCCCAGACGGACGAATGATCAGAGGCCAGTAAAAATTATTTATTGGACTTGGTTGACAGATGCATTGAGATACACAGTCAGGCGTATACAGTATAAACATTTTGTGATTCGACGTCAACATTGTATGAGTGCATAGTGAACACTGAATACAATACGCCAGGCGGACAAAGAACACAGCGAATAAACCCCCGAAAGACAAACGCAAACAACCACACATTATCCGGGATTCGAACACCAGCCCCCTCTGTTGGGCGAATGATCAGAAGCCGTCGCTTAGATCACTGCCCCCACCGGAGTGGCCGTCAGACAAACACAACATCCATGCCTTACCAGGGATTCGAACCCAGACTCCTCCGTTGGGTGAATGATCAGAAGTCATCGCTTAGAACACTGCGCCACCAGGGCTGCCAATAAAGTTTAGAACCATGTAGGGAAAATTTCGAGTGCAACAAGCTGGCTTTTTTTATTGGTGGTTTAACGACCACCATGAGCAACTCATTGGGCTATAAACAGTCGCCCGTCCCTAATTTAAGGTCAGTACTTTCAGGAAAGGGAGAGATCCAGTACTTTAAGACAAACACGTCATTCATGCCTCACGAGATTCGAACCCGAACCCATCTAGGGTTAATGAACAGAAGCCATCGCTTAGACCTCTGATCCACCAGGGCGGCCAATAAAGTTTGGGATCATATAGGGAAAGGGAATTTCGAGTGCAACAGGCCGGCTTTTTTTATTGGTGGTTTAGATACCATTATGAGCAACTCATTGGACTATAAGCAATCTACCGCCCCTAATTTAGAGCCACTGGTTAGAGTGAAGCGGAAAGCTAGTGCCTTAAGACAATCACGCCATCCATGTCTCACCGAGATTCGAACCAGAACCCATCTAGGTTGAATGATCAGAAGCCATCGCTTAGACCACTATGCCACCGGGGCGAAGCTGGATTTAGAGGAGGCAGAAGAATACAGAATAAAATTGCCGAAGTTAGATGGATAATAGAGATATAAAGAGAAATTCAGCGAGATGTTTGCCATTGTTGACTATCAGAGATTAGTCAGGCAGTCTGCTTCTGACTATGTGGAAGATGCAAGATTCAGGATTGTTTTGAAATTCCTAATAGTGCCAGAGTAGCTGATCATTCTTTCGAAGATTCTTACGGTGACCAACAAGCCACTGTGAGAACTGAATTGGAATCCACAAGAGATAACGAGAAGTAGTGTTGTGCTGGTGAAAGCAGGGGAAGATTAATCCTAGGGAGAAAGGCAATGACAAATTTAGAGAAGAATATGAAGGATAAAGACATTTCAATGACAACAAACATCAGAATAGTTAAAGCAATGGTCTTTCCTGTAGTGATGTATGGTTTCGAAAGCTGGACGTTGAGTAAAAGTGAGAGTTAGAAGAAAGATGCCTTTGAATATGATCAAAATAATGGAGACATCGACTGCGACTGGAGTACACCCAGTGAGCCGAAAGCATATTACTGCAAGTGTGGTCACCGATATTCGACAAATTTAAATCACAGTGACCTGAAAAAACGACATGATCATCGGTGAGGGTCTTGTAGGAAATTCAGTAACTTGAACGGCAGAAACGGTAGATGTAACACTGCATCGAAGATTAGAACTACATTTCAGCAAGTTAGAAAAACCATGCAATGCATTCATTATGATACGCTTTCCAACATACCAGAAATCATTACTCAAGTTATTACTCAAGCTATGAAGATAATGGCTATGGAATAAATCTCGCTCCTATGGCCTGACCTTTGACCCCATTTCGATTATATTCAACAGAACTGGTAAAGTATACTGCCGGAACAACATGATAAAGTTTTGTCTCAATCGAAGCATTTTTACCTAAGTTATGACGCATAAGGGCGATGGAATGGATCCCGCTCCTACGTCCTGACCTTTGATCCCATTTAGCACATTTTCAGTAGAGTTCGTCCCCAGGTGGTCCTACACAACATACTAAAATTTCATCGAAATCAAACAATTTTTACGCAAGGTATGACGCATAATGGCAATGGAATTCATCCCGCTCCTATGTCCTGACCTTTGACCCCACTTCACCCATTTTCAAAAGGGTTCGTCCCCAGGTGGTCCCCTACGACATCCTAAAATGTCATTGAAATCTAACAGTATTTACATACGTTATAACGCATAAGGGCATCCTCCATATGTCCATCCTCCACCTATGTCCTGACCTTTGACCCCATTTCGTCCATTCTCAACAGGATTTGCCGTCAGCTGGACCTCTACCACATACTAAATTTTCATTGAAATCGAACCATATTTACGCAAGTTATGACGCAAAAGGGCAATGGAATGGATCCTGCTCCTATGTCCTGACCTTTGAACCCATTTCGCCCATTTTCAATAGGGCTTGTCCCCAACTAATCACCTACCTCATACTAAAACGTTGTCGAAATCGAACCATTTTTACGCGTTATCGAGCGGACAGACGGACAAAGTTGGAGCATATACGCTTCTTCAGCCTACGGTTGAAAAGCGTAAACATGTTAATAAAATCATGCAATGCATTGACTATGATACGCTTTCCAACATACTAGAAATCATTACTGAAGTTATGAGGAAAATGGCTGTGGAATAAATCTCACTCCTGTGCCCTGACCTTTGATCCCATTTCGAAGAAATTCAATAGAACTGGTTCAGTATACCTCCGAAATAACATGATAAAGTTTTGTCGCAATCAAAGCAATTTTACGTAAGTTATGATGCATAAGGGCTACGGAATAGATCCCGCTCCTGTGTCCTAAACTTTGACCCCATTTCGCCCATTTTTAACAGGATTCGTCTCCAGACAGGCCCCTACAACATACTAACATTTCATCCAAATCGAAACATTTTTACGTAAGTTATGACGCATAATGGCAATGGAAGTGATTCCGCTCCTATGTCCTAACCTTTTACCCCCATTTCGCCAATTTTCAACAGGGTTTTGTTCTCATGTGGTCGCCTACCACATACTAAAATATAATCGAAATCAAACCTTTTTTACGTTAGTAATGACGCATAAGAGCAGTGGAATGGATCCCGCTCCTAACTCCTGACTTTTGACTTCATTTCGTTCACTTTCAATGGGGTTCTTTCCCAGGTGTTGCCCTACCTCATACTAAAATGTCATCGAAATCGAATGATTTTTATGCGAGTTATCGAGCGGACGAACATACGCACACAACTCGTGACGTAATGAGTCAGATGGGAATCACGACCATCTCTTCGAAAACGTGTGTCGTCATAAAACTTTAATAGGATCCACACACAACGCGTGACGTGATGAGACAGATGGCGTGACCGCGCGCCAACATCTAATGGCACGACGCCATGACACTACCCTAAAAACGTGGTAACTTGTGGTGTTTATTTAACCCACTAAACGAATTTTCCCATAGTCAAGATCAAGCTAAATCGATTTCTAGTACCAGAAAACGGTAGGTTAACGAACTTCATCAAAATCCTTAGAGCAGTTTTCAAAATAAAATTTACATACATACAAGAATTGCTCCTTTAAGGTGAACGTCAAGTAATTTTGCTTCCTGTACTTCGAATGGAAAAATTTCTGTACACATTTTCTTCCCAATTAATGCATTCCCAAGGATGAAAATTTGAACATCGATTAAAATATCTTCATTTTATAACTTGCAATACTTAATATTTTCTAAACATAACCATAATTATGCAATCCAACATTTGTTTGTCTACTGACGTCATGAAAATACAGGTATCGCCATCTTTTTTCTGGACAATTAATGCATTCACAAGAATGAAAATTTCAACATCGATTAAAATAGCTTTATTTTATAACTTGGAATACCTAATATTTTCTAAAACATAACCATAATTATGCAATCCAACATTTGTTTGTCTACTGACGTCATCAAAATACAGGTCGCGCCATCCTTTTTCTGGTTTCAACGCCACCAAAAGAAAAGTTATTGATTTTTAATATAATTACGGTTATGTTTTTGAAAATATAAAGTATTCCAAGTTATAATAGGAAGTTATTTTAATCGATGTTCAAATTTTCAACCTTGGTAACATATTAATTGTGAAGGAAATGTGTACAAGAGTTTTTCCATTTGAAGTATAGGAAGCAAAATTACTTGACGTCCATCTTAATAATATGAGATGAGGGAGATGGAATGGATCGCAAACCTATGTCCTGACCTTTGACCCCATTTCGTCCATTTTCAATAGGATTCGTCCCCAGGTGGTGCCCTACCACATACTGAAATTTCATCGAAGTCGAACCAATTTTTAAGCACGTTATGACGCATAAAGGCAATGAAATGCATCCCGCTCTTATGTGCTGACCTTTGACCCCAATTCACCCATTTTGAATAGGGTTCGTTCCCAGGTGGTTCCCCTACGACATAGTAAAATTTCATTGATATCGAATCATATTTACGCAAGTTATGACGCATATGTGCAATTGAATGGAACCCGCTCCTACGTCGTGACCTTTGACCCCATTTATCCCATTTTCAATAGGGTTCGTCCCCAGTTAGTCCCCTACCACATACTAAAATTTCATCGAAATCGAATCATTTTTACGCCAGTTATCGTGCGGACAGACGGACGGACGGATAAAGCTGGAGCTTATACGCTTCTTCAACCTACGGTTGGAAAGCGTAAAAAAAGAACACGCAACCCCGGCGGCGCAGTGGTCTAAGCGCTGGCTTATCAGCATTCGTCTGTGAAGGGGTCCGGTTTCGAATCCCGGTGTGGTATGGATGGTGTGTTTGTCTAACGGCACTGGCTCTCTCCCTTCCTTAGAACCAGTGACTCTAAATTAGGGATGGGCAACTGCTGATAGCCTATTCAGTAGCTCACGGTGGTAGTTAAACCTTCAATCAAAAAAAAAAAAAAAGCAAAAGGACTCAGAGTTACTCCAAATATGCCAATTAGGGATGCTAAACGAAGATATCGTATTGGGATAGCCGAACGTTGGCACGGATTGTACAACGGAGACAGATGACTACGGCATCGAAAATAGCAGCAGACCTGTCGGAATGATCCTTCTTCCGTCATTGTTTGAATTGATGTCTTGATTTTTTTTAAAGTAGGGGCTGCGCCTCTAGGCTCGCTGCGCTCGTTTCCAGAATAGCGCTCGAGACCTGCAGCCCGATCTCCAAGTATATCACATAAAACAAGTTAGTAAAATCATGCAATGCATTGATTATGATACGCTTTCCAATATACTAGAAATCATTACTCAAGCTACTGCTCAAGTTATGAGGAAAATGGCTGTGGAATAAATCTCCCCCCTGTGCCCTGACCTTTGATCCATTTGGGTGATATTCAACAGAACTGGTTCAGTATTTCTCCGAAATAACATAATAAAGTTTTGTCGCAATCGAAGCAATTTTACGTAAGTTATGATGCATAAATGCTATGGAATAGATTCCGCTCCTGTGTCCTAACTTTTCTCCCCATTTCGCCCATTTTCAATAGGATTCGTCCCCAGGAAGGTCCCTACAACATGCCAACATTTCATCTAAATCGAAATATTTTTACGTAAGGTTTGTCCCCAGGTGGTCTCCTACCACATACTAAAATTTAATTGAAATCGAACCAAGCAGTGGAATGGATCCCGCTCTTATGTCCTGACCTTTGACCCCATTTCGTTCACTTTCAAAAGGAGTCCTTCCCAGGTGTTCCCCTACCACATACTAAAAGTTCATTGAAATCGAACGATTTTTACGCAAGTTATCGTGCGGACGAACATAGGCACACAACGCGTGACGTAATGAGGCAGATGGGAATCGCGTCCATCTGCTAGCAAATTGGGACGTCATAAAGCTTTAATAGGATCCACAAACAACGCGTGACGTAATGAGATAGATGGCATCACCGCGCGCCAACATCTAATGTGGCGACGCCATGACACCACACTACAAACTTGATAATTCGGGGTGGTTATTTAACCTACTAAACAAATGTACTTAAAGTCGAGATCAATCTAAATAGATTTCTAGTACCAGAAAACGGTAGGTTAACGACTTTCATCAAAATCCGCAGAGCCGTTTTCAAAATAAAATTTACATACATACAAGAATTGCTCCTTTAAGGTGAGCGTCAAGTAATTTTACTTCCTATATACGTCCAATGGAAACATTTCTGTACACATTGTCTTCCCAATTAATGCGTTCCCAAGGATGAAAATTTGAACATCGAATAACATATCTTCATTTTATAACTTGGAATACTTAGTATTTTCTAAAACATAACCATAATTATGCAATCCACCATTTTTTTGTCTCCAGACGTCATGAAAATACAGGTCTCGCCATCTTTTTTCTGGACAATTAATGCGTTCACAACACAGATATCATATACAAGAAGCTAGATTGGACAACCAGCTCTTGAGGCGTGACAATGTAGGCGCCATTTTCAGCGGGTCATCGCTCTCCATTTAAGCAAGAGTACTTTGCATTAAGTCAACGGAATATGAGTTTGGTACTGTGATTTGTTATTTATATTAATATTCTGAGCAGTTAGTACACATGTAACGGTGGAAGTCATACAATTTAAGTAAAAAAACAATAATATTGCACAGCGCAAACTACAAAGCCAAGGCTCTTGCAAAATATTGCAGTATTTCAAATTCGGTCAGGGCTTAAATTCAATAGAAACGGCATTCTGTCATGTACTGTATAAGGAAAATAATCACACTATTTTTTATTTGTTGAGACATAGTATAATTTTGAGATTTTTTGTTACTGAATGCTTAACATTCAATGCGTCCTTTTGTTGCATGCTTGTCCTAATAAATAATTTAAAATGTTGAAAACTGAAATTTTCCTTAGTGAATAACAAAGTATCGAAATCTTTAATAAAATTAATATTTTTGAGCAAAATTATAAACAAACCAGAATGGCACAGGTAACCGCTAGCAAGGAAAATGATTAACATCATTTCAACTTTCCTATGTAAAGTATGTGGAAGCCATTATCTTTCGGGTTTAAATCAATAGTTTTCTGGATTTAATAGCAACTTATTGATATCAAATGTATCGCTTGATTTTTCATTATTTTAAATATTTGCCTCATTACAGTCATAAAAATGTTTTCCAGTTATTTTCAGTATTTGCATACAATACCAGTTTTAAATTTATCTTGCGAACTAATGCCTTCCCAGATACATTCTTTTAACATTGGAATAAAGACAAATAAGTAAGCGCAATTATATTTTCGTCTCTTAGAGTACGATTTATATCCGAGCAAATTTTTATCACGATTTACGCAATAACCAAGTCCAAATTACCCTTCTTAATATGCCCCACTCTAACATCTTGACCCGCTCAATGTGGCTCCACGGTTGTCAAAGCGCAAGCGTATGCTCAACAGAGCAGACAGCCAATCTAGTCCCTTATATGATATCTGTGGTTCACAAGGATGAAAATTTGAACATCGATTAAAATAGCTTCATTTTATAAATTTGAAGACTTAATACTTTTAAAACATAACCATAATTATGCAATGCAACATTTGTTTGTCTACTGACGTCATAAAAGTACAAGTCGCGCCATCCTTTTTCTGGTTTCAACACCACCAAAGGAAAAGTTATTGATTTTTAATGTAATTATGGTTATGTTTTAGAAAATATTACGTATTCCAAGTTGTAATAAAGTTATTTTAATCGATGTTCAAATTTTCATCCTTGGGAACACATTAATTGTGAAGGAAATGTGTACAAAAGTTTTTCCATTGGAAGTATAGGAAGCAAAATTACTTGACGTCCACCTTAATAATATGGGATAAGAGCGATGGAATGGATCGCATTCCTATGTCCTGACCTTTGACCCCATTTCGTCCACATTCAATAGGGTTCGTCCCCAGGTGGTCCCCTACCACTTACTGAATTGTCATCGAAATCGAACCATTTTTACGCACGTTATGACGCATAAGGGCAATGGAATGCATCCCGCTCTTATGTCCCAACCTTTGACCCCACTTCACCCATTTTAAATAAGATTCGTCCCCTGGTGATTCCCTACCACATAGTAAACTTTCATTGAAATCGAACCATATTTACGCAAGTTACGACGCATAAGGTCAATGGAAGGATCCAGCTCCTACGTCGTGACCTTTGATCTCATTTCGTCCATTTTCAATAGGGTTCGTTCCCAAAGTGGTCCCCTACCACATACTAAAATTTCATCGAAATCGAACCATTTTTACGCCAGTTATTGTGCGGACAGAGGGACGGACGGACGGACGAAGCTGGAGCATATACGATTCTTCAACCAACGGTTGAAAAGCGTAAATAAAAACTGGAAAATTCGTATAAATTAAAATTTTTATTGCATGTTTAAGCAAATAAGGCTTGTTATTCCGAAATTTCAGAGGGTTTTTTCCTGACGTTAATTTTTGGAAGGTCGGATTTTTGTCGTTTGAACTTATGGCACTACTAAATTTGCCAAGAAAAGCAAAAGCGGTCCAAAAAGCATTTCCGTAAACCGTTAAGGTGAACGTAAAGTAATTTCGCTTCCTATACTTCCAATGGAAAAACTTTTGTACACATTTCCTTCACAATTAGTGTGTTTCCAAGAATGAAAATTTGAACATTCATTAAAATAACTTCATATTATAACTTGGAATACTTAATATTTTCTAAAACGTAACCATAATTATATAAACAAGTTAGTAAAATCATGCAATGCATTGATTATGATACGCTTTCCAACATACTAGAAATAATTACTCAAGTTATTACTGAAGTTATGAGGAAAATGGCTATGGAATATATCTCACTCCTGTGCCCTGATATTATATTCCATTTCGATAATATTAAACAGAACTGGTTCCGCATACCTCTGAAATAACACGACAAAGTTTTGTCGCAATCGAAGCAATTTTACATAAGTTATGATGCATAAGGTCTATGGAATAGATCCCACTTCTGTGTCCTAACCTTTGACCCCATTTCGCCCATTTTAAACAGAATTCGTCCCCAGGCAGTTCCCTACAACATATTAACATTTTTTTTTTTATTATTGGAGGTTTAACGACCACCGTGAGCAACTCAATGGGCTATAAGCAGTCGCCCGTCCCTAATTTAGGGTCACTGGTTCCAGGGAAGGGAGAGAGCCAGTGCCGTAAGACAAACACAACATCCATGCCTGACCGGGATTCGAACCCGGACCCCTTACGGACGAATGATCAGAGGCCAACGCCTTAGACCACTGCGCCACCGGGGCGGCATATATATTAACATTTCATCCAAATCGAAACATTTTTACGTAAGTTATGATGCATAATGGCGATGGAAGATATTCCTCTCCTATGTCCTGACCTTTGACCCCCATTTCGCTAATTTTCAATAGGGGTTGTGCCCAGGTGGTCCCCTACCACAAACTAATATTTAATCGAAATCGAACCTTTTTTACGTTAGGTATGACGCCTAAGACCAGTGGAATTTTTTTTGATTTAAGGTTTAACGACCACCGTGAGCAACTCAATGGGCTATAAGCAGTCGCCCGTCCTTAATTTAGGGTCACTGGTTCCAGGGAAGGGAGAGAGCCAGTGCCGTAAGACAAACACAATATCCATGCCTCACCGGGATTCGAACCCGGACCCCTTTCGGACGAAGGATCAGAGGCCATTGCCTTAGACCACTGCGCCACCAGGGCGGCGACCAGTGGAATGGATCCCGCTCCTATGTCCTCACCTTTGACCCCATTCCTTTCACTTTCAATAGGGTTCCTTTACAGGTGTTCCTGAGGAGGTTATATTACTGGAGACACCACTGGCTCTGCCGCCACAGGTCACAGCTAATCTGTGGTGTGACGTCACAAGCAGGCAAAAATGAACTAAATTATTTTTTTTTTTTTTTTTTTTTTTGATTGGAGGTTTAACGACCACCGTGAGCAACTCAATGGGCTATAAGCAGTCGCCCGTCCCTAATTTTGGGTCACTGGTTCCAGGGAAGGGAGAGAGCCAGTGCTGTAAGACAAACACAACATCCATGCCTGACCGGGATTCGAACCCGGACCCCTTACGGACGAATGATCAGAGGCCAACGCCTTAGACCACTGCGCCACCGGGGCGGCGAACTAAATTATACCGTTGATGAAACAGTAAGCTTGTGTATCATTGATAAAGATTATTGAATTACTCATTTTATCTGTTTTTACGCTTAGAAGCTTTTGTTCCATTGGTTTCCAAGCAGCTTCTCTTCTGCGGCTGCGTCATGCCTGCGCATGACGTCATTTGCAGCACAGACGGTGACTTATGGCGGCCAATGCTGTGTGGATAGAAGTGCTGTCTCCAGTAATATATCCTCTTTGGGTGTTCCCCTACCACATACTAAAATTTCATCGAAATCGAACGATTTTTACGCGAGTTATCGTGCGGACGAACATACGCACAAAACGCGTGACGTAATGAGGCAGATGGGAATCGCGAACATCTGCTAGCAAGATGTGACGTCATAAAACTTTAATAGGATCCACACACAACGCGTGGCGTAATGAGACAGATGGCGTGACCGCGCGCCAACATCTAATGACTCGACGCCGTGACACTACACTAAAAACGTAGTAATTCGGGTTAGTTATTTAACCCACTAAACGAATTTTCCCAAGTCGAGATCAAACTAAATCGATTTCTAGTACCAGAAAAATGTAGGTTAACGACTTTCATCAAAATCCTTAGAGCCGTTTTCAAAATAAAATTTACATACATACAAGAATTGCTCCTTTAAGGTGAACGTCAAGTAATTTTGCTTCCTATAATTCCAGTGGAAAAACTTCGGTACACATTTTCTTCACAATTAATGCGTTCCCAAGGATGAAAATTTGAACATCAATTAAAATGGCTTCATTTCATAATTTGGAATACCTAATATTTTCTAAAACATAACCATGATTATGCAATTCCACATTTGTTTGTCTACTTACGTCATGAAAATGCAGGTAGCGCCATCTTTTTTCTGGACAACTAATGCGTTCACAAGGATGAAATTTGAACATCGATTAAAACATCTTCATTTTATAACTTGCAATACTTAATATTTTCTAAAACATAACCATAATTATGCAATCCAACATTTGTTTGTCTACTGACGTGATCAAAGTACAGGTCGCGCCATGCTTTTTCTGGTTTCAACGCCACCAAACGAAAAGTTATTGTTTTTTAATAAAATTATGGTTATTTTTTAGAAACTTTTAAGTATTCCAAGTTATAATATGAAGTTATTTTAATCGATGTTCAAATTTTCATCCTCGGGAACACATTAATTGTGAAGGAAATGTGTACAACAGTTTTTCCGTTGGAAGTATAGGAAGCCGCCCCGGTGGCGCAGTGGTCTAAGGCGTTGGCCTCTGATCATTCGTCCGTAAGGGGTCCGGGTTCGAATCCCGGTCAGGCATGGATGTTGTGTTTGTCTTACGGCACTGGTTCTTTCCCTTCCCTGGAACCAGTGACCCTAAATTAGGGACGGGCGACTGCTTATAGCCCATTGAGTTGCTCACGGTGGTCGTTAAACCTCCAATCAAAAAAAAAAAAAAAAAGTATAGGAAGCAAAATTACTTGACGTCCACCTTAATAATATGGGATAAGAGCGATGGAATGGATGGCAATCCAATGACCTGACCTTTGACCCCATTTCATCCATTTTCAATAGAGTTCGTCCCCAGGTGGTCCCCTACCACATACTGAAATTTCATCGAAATCGAACCATGTTTACGCACGTTATGACGCATAACGGCAATGGAATGCATGCGTCTCTTATGTCCTGACCTTTGACCCCAATTCACCCATTTTGAATAGGGTTCGTCCCCAGGCGGTACCCCTACCACATAGTAAAATTTCATTGAAATCGGACCATATTTACGCAAGTTAGGACGCATAAGTGCAATGGAATGGATCCCGATCCTACTCCGTGACCTTTGACCCCATTTGTCCCATTTTCGATAGGGTTCGTCCCCAGGTGGCCCCCTACTATATAATAAAATTTCATCGAAATCGAACCATTTTTACGCCAGTTATCGTGCAGACAGACGGACGGACGGACGGACAAAGCTGGAGCATATACGCTTCTTCAACCTACGGTTGAAGAGCGTAAAAAATCAGTAACTTTTGCTTTGGTGGTGTTGGAACCAGAAAAAGACGGCGCGACATGTACTTTGATGACGTCAGTAGACAAACAAATGTTGGATTGCGTAATTATGGTTATGTTTTAGAAAATATTAGGTATTCCAAGTTATAAAATAAAGCTATTTTAATCGATGTTCAAATTTTCATCCTTGGGAACGTATTAATTGTGAAGAAAATGTGTACAGAAGTTTTTCCATTGGAAGTATAGGAAGCAAAATTGCTTGACGTCCAGCTTAAACAACTGATATAGCTTAACCAACAAAACATATGCATAACAAATTCTCTGCGTCACCTTGGCAGCAGGTCACGAGACCAGAACGTTCCTCTGTGGTTATCGCGAAGACCGACAAGCCGTTCGTTTCTTTCCTTTGCGTCTGTAAAAAAAATGTTTTTTTTCCTGTGAATTTATCGTCTGCGTTAGTGGTTCGTGTTGACTGTGTTGTGTTTTCACCGTTTTGCCTCACTTGAAGTGAGTGTGTGTGCCTTCTGTTTCGTTATTTTGTGTTTCTTCTGTGTGACGCAGTTGCAGCAGACAGTGTTGTGTTGTTCGGCTTAGCGGCCATGATGGCTGCTTCCCAAGTACAAATGCAAGTTCCGTCTGCTGATTTTATTTCCGCTGGATTTTCTTTGGCTACATCGACCGCTTGTGAGACAACTATGACCTCATCAAGTGTGGATTTGTCTACTTCTAATTGTGTTTCTGCTTCTAATGTGCTTCGTCCTAATGTTTCTGCATCGAATGTTCTTCGTCCTAATTTGCATATCCTGGATGCCGAGTCACGTTCTGCTGCCACGGCTGCTACTCCTCCACGCTCGTATGCTGCGACTGCTCGTCCAAACCAATCTCATGCACTTCTTTCCATGCAACCAGAATTTTCTAGAGAAGATAAAGTTCTCAAGATTCGGATTTTTGACGACTCACCAGCAGGTAAAGAACTTTCCTCAGCGTTGTTATTAAGTGTGTATTTTCCGTCTCTTCTTGACACCCCACTCACCCTCTATTTGGAGGCCTTGGTTAAAGTTGTTCCCAAGGAAAGCATCGTTTCAATTATTCACATTTGAGGGTGTGTTGTCGTTCATTTTGTTCACCAAAAAGCGACCGACACCGTTCTAGCTACAGGCATTGATATTGGCTCCTTTTACTTGCAACCTGTCGCTTCTGCACAGCGCCCGGTCACAGTGATATTATCTCCTGTGCCTACTGCTATTCCTGACAACTTACTTGTTGCTGCACTCGGCACTCTTGGTCGAGTAGTGGGAGAGACTAAATTTCTCCCAGTTGCTGCCAGAGACTCTCCATTCAAATTTGTGCAAGGAGGACGTCGCCAATATCGTGTTATTTTTCCCACTGACCAAGCCATTTCTAACAGCCCCACATCTCTGCAACTTGTTACGGACACACGGACATACGTTTTCAACTTATTTGCAGGTGTCCAGCGTTTCCGGTGTAGAGCTGAAGGCCACCTGGCTTATTATTTTTTTTTTTTTTTTTTTTTTTTTGAGGTTTAACGACCACCGTGAGCAACTCAATGGGCTATAAGCAGTCGCCCGTCCCTAATTTAGGGTCACTGGTTCCAGGGAAGGGAGAGAGCCAGTGCCGTAAGACAAACACAACATCCATGCCTGACCGGGATTCGAACCCGGACCCCTTACGGACGAATGATCAGAGGCCAACGCCTTAGACCACTGCGCCACCGGGGCGGCCCACCTGGCTTATGAGTGCCCTCAGGGCACACTTGCGCAAGGTGCTGTCCCTTCGTTGAAGGTTCCTGACACACCTCCATCATACACTTCCTCCTCCCTTACTACTGAACAAACTGTTACCCCAATTTCAACCACGTCACCATCTCTGCTACTTGCTCCTTCAATGACTGCAGATATTTCGTTGTCTTCACCTGTTTCAGTTCCGCCACTGCCATTCAACTCCGAGCATCCCCTGTCGTTCAAAACTCCTACGCAGTTATTGCCAAGCACTAAACAGCCATTACCATACAACTCCGAGCAGGCGCTTTCTTTCAAAACAATTACGCAGTTATTTCCAAACACTGAACTGCCATTTCCATTCAACTCCGAGCAGCCGCTTTCTTCCGAAACTACTGCGTCATCATTGCCCAGCTCTCACGCGCCACCACCAAGCAATAAACTGCCTCCTGTTTCACAGCCTGTTTCACAAGTGCAAACACCTGCTTCTGAACTGTTCAAATCTGCTCTCATTGTTGACATGTCATTTCCACCTCTTCCTACTTCGGTGGGCTCCTCTGGACCCAAAACTGCCGGGAAACGCCCAAATTCTGCCGAGTCTTCTCCTAGGCCTTCGCGTCGCACTAGGCGTTTCAGGACCAAATCTTCTGCCACTTCCTCTGGAACCTCACCTGGCGTAGAAAATTGTTCTTCTCAACTTCGTACAACAAACAGATACGCTTGCCTCCCTACTGATGATGATATGGATGTTGCTGCTAATTTAAGTGAATCAGCATCGATTGCTTCGGATGTTGTTGGAGATGATTCTTCTCTTCTAACCATTCCCAAACTTTCTTTTTTTTTTTTTTTTTTTTTTTTTTTTTTGATTGGAGGTTTAACGACCACCGTGAGCAACTCAATGGGCTATAAGCAGTCGCCCGTCCCTAATATAGGGTCACTGGTTCCAGGGAAGGGAGAGAGCCAGTGCCGTAAGACAAACACAACACCCATGCCTGACCGGGATTCGAACCCGGACCCCTTACGGACGAATGATCAGAGGCCAGCGCCTTAGACCACTGCGCCACCGGGGCGGCTTCCCAAACTTTCCGCTCTGTTCAAAGACTGTTCTGTTCCAATGCAACCGCTCACATTTACTGAACTTCTTGAACTAATTCAACGCCCTAGGATTGACAAATTTCTAACAATCCCGTGTATTCAATCTAAGTTAAATTGGTTACCTGAAATGCTTCAACAACTGAAATTGCTTGATGAATATTTGATTAACATTTCCGTTCCCCCTGAAGATGCCCAGCTTCAGCATCGTCTGTGGTACATGCTGAAGTTGCTCACAGCTCAACTCGAAAACAATCAACAGCCTGATCATGATTTCCCAACTGACTGAGTTTTCTTTACTTCTGAATAAACGTTTTGTTTTGAAATTGTTTACCTTTGAACTTGTACTGCTTTACCGTTTGTTTTTTGTTTCGATTTCGGCGAACTCTTGGACTCAGTTTAATTCCATTTTTATCAACGGACTCATAGATTTTTATTTTTACTACTGTTCAACTGGGCAGCCTGTGAGTGCCCTCTTTTTCACAACCTTTACATTGCTGTTATTGTTTTTTTAAATGCTTGCGTATACCTTGTTCTCTCCCACATCTTCCCAGCAAAAACAGTCTTGCTGGCCCAGCACTATGTTGCCGCTGCCGAACTGTCAATAAAATGTCCGGGCGGCCAACAGAAGGGCCAGCAGTTCAGGCCAACAGCTGGCCAACAGTTGGCACCCCATCAGTTGTCATATGCCACAACAGGGCCATCAGTGGTCCATCACAGGCAGTAGCTACCACAAGTGGCCCTTCAGTGGCCCTGCAAGTACTTGCCAGAAATGATGGCTAGCCCAATATGGTCCGCTAGTGGGTTGTTAGTGGCAGCCAGCAACCACGTGACGTAACTCGTGGCTTGCCGAATCTTGTCCGCCAATTTCCCAGTAGTAGCCATAAAAAAAAGGAAGGACAACCGCACTTAGCTAAAGCTACGATTTTTTTTTGTACCCTTACGAAGCTTGTGAATTAACGCACTGCACTGTGGAAATTTTCTCGACAGACCGGAAAAACGCCCGTTTGCATCTGACTAGATTCGATCCTGGGCCGTTTGCATGGAAGCCGCGCTCGCTACCGACCGGACTAATTCACTACGCTGAGATAGGTGCTGGAAGCTTACTGTTAGGTATGCAATTTGTATTCGAATGCTTCCCTCTTTCATTTTGTAATATTGCGAGGTATTTTTCATAAAAGTCAGTTTCATATAATTGATAAATTAATTTTTTCAACGTAACGATAGTTGTTTTTTTTTACCTTAAGGGAACTTCACTCATTTTCAAGGCGTGTACATTCACTCATTTTCAAGGCGTGTACATACTTAGAGTCGCTTTCCAAAGTTTTGTACTGTCCTTGCCGTCTTGAAGAGAGATAGTTGAATAAATATATATTTACCCGGGTTCATGTCACATTCTGTTACATTTTTAACGTTGTGTCTTTCCTTTCCGTTGTCCGAAGCTACATTTGTTTTAAAGAGTAAAAGATATTTTATTTTACTTCTCGATATTTTTAGAAGCGAATTCCTCCCAGTCTTGTGTATTCAACCCATGGATGAGTACACCACATAGCGTTGCTTTTTTTTCTTTGAAATAATTAATAAATTTTGTACGCGTATAATTCTTTTTTTTTTTCCAACAAACGCTATTTTAATGGTTTTCCAGGATATGTGTTTTAAGCGGTTTCAAATTTTTTCTTGTTATTCATCCACTCCATTCCATGAATTGTTATTCATGGCTGTAATCTAGTATTTCACGGCTGTAATCTAGTATTTCACAGCTTAATCGGATATCTTCGTCGACGTAAAATTTCATTAGGAAATTAATTCGCCTCTCCACATATGGATTTTTTTCTTAACATCCACTAAAATAACACGATGGCTATAGCGTCGTCTTCAACTAACTGGTACCATGAGAGACACAGCAAGTGTTGCTTCTGCGCATGCGCAGTCCCGATGCTTCCACCTGCTGTTGGGGGTTGCATTGGTTGCCAGCAACGGGCCACTAGTGGCACTTGCTTGGAGACCCACAATTCACGGCGATGCTGCAGGGCCATCAATGGCTCGCCAACTGATAGCGCTGCCACCAACGGACCACTACCGGGCCGTGAGCTGCAGATTTCAGCCAGCAGTGACCCATCACTGCCAGCTGGTGGCCAGCAGTTTCCCAGTACTTGTGTTTTTTCTGGGTTGTTAGTGTTTTGTATTCTGTACTTGTTCATATTTTGTAGAGGCGTTTTTTATACCTAACATTTTGAGCAATAAATACCTTATGAAGACAAGCCGTTCGTTTCTTTCCTTTGCGGCTTTAAAAAATGCTTAAAAATCAGAAAATGAGTTTTTCTTATTTTTTTTTTGTTTTAAAAAAGGGACGATAGTTGTATGTTCATGCTGAAAAAATTGCAATGCGTTATGATTTATCATCATCATCATCATCATTGTCAACCATTTTCAATCCACTGCTGGACGAAGGTCTCCCCAAGTTTCCTCCACAACGGTCTGTCTTGTGCCAGTCTCCTCCATGTCACTCCCGCATATTTACGAATTTCATCCACCCATCTCCCATGTGGTCTTTTTCTGGGTCTTTTCCTGTCCCTTGGAATCCAATCTAAAATTTCGGCTGTCCATCTATGGTCTGTCCTTCTGGCAGTATGTCCAGCCCATTGCCATTTCAGGAATTTAACTCTGATCATGATGTCTTCCACTCTCGTCATTTTTCGGATCCACGAGTTCCTCTTCTTATCTCTCCTGGTTATACCAAGCATGCACCTCTCCATGCTATGATTTATAGCTGGCCATATATCCGTTTTTTTAATGGATCCCATCGCGAAATAGAGAATTTTGTGAAACTTAGAAATTTAATTTCTCGCAAACTAAATCGAAATTCAAACAAAGGGCAACGAGGTTCGAAAATTCGGTCATGGCACTAAATGCCTGCAAAGTTTTGTGGTTCTGTTACTGTTAGTGCATCCGGAACGCGACCTAATAGCACTCTTTTGCTTACCTTAGCTTTGAAATACAATAGCTCTTGAAGTTTCAATAGAATCAAAAAACGGTTTATTTCAGCGTGTTCTCCAAACAATTCTCTATAAACGATGTAAATTTCATATTCTTTTGTTCAATAGGTTTTGAGTTGCGCGCTAGAAAAGCAAGAGTGTCGCGAAAATTCTAAAACAGCGGCAGTTACTTTTTTTCGAATACAGATATAGTAGAACATTATTCCTGGTACATATAAATTTTTATTACTTTGTTTCACATTTTCTTTACCTTAATGAGTAAGACGAGGGACGTTTACATTTCCTTGCTTTGGTTCTTGGAAACTGTTTTGTGTTTAGGACTCGATGACTAACTTTCACTGAAGATGAAAGGTGTAAATGTACTAGGGGTGTTCAAATGAAAAGGTACGAAACGTCACAAGAACGTAACTGTTAACATATTTGCCTATGCCGCTATGGGAGAACGTAGCGACACATCTAGGGATGCGATTGGAGTCGTCGTGTTGATCGGAGCTTGCGCGGGCGCCCGCATGCGCAGGAGAGAGCAGAGGCTCTTATAAAGAGCGCCGTCCAATTGACGCGGCAGTGCGTGTGAGGACAGGATGGCGTTTACATTGCAAAATTCAACGATTGAGGAGCAGCGAGGCGTTATCCGATTTCTGACAGCGGAAGGTGTTAAACCGGCCGCTATTCATCGCTGAGGGTGTGGTTCTGCTCCATGATAACGCGCGTTCACACGTCTCCAGGGTCACACACGCGGAACTGACCAAGTTCCAGTGGGAGCAGCTTGACCATCCGCCCTACAGCCCGGACATGTCGCCCTGAGATTTCCATGTGTTTGGTCCCCTGAAAAAACATCTGAAAGGGAAGCGCTTCCACTCGGACGACGAACTCAAGGACGCTGTGCAGGACTGGATCTCGTCACGGCCACAGGAATTCTGGGAACAAGAAATCCTTCGGTTCGTTAATCAATGAGATCGTTGTGCTACGGCCTATGGTGTATACTTTGAATAAAGTCTTCATTTATACCCACAGTGTCGTTTCGTACCTTTTCATTTGAACACTCCTTGTAATTCCATATATGGTGTAAATGTAATTCCATATATGGTGTAAATTTAATCCCGTATTTATTTCATGATTTATTTCATAACTTTCACTATTTAATTTTTAACCTTCACTGTCATATTGGGTATCATTCCTATGAACTACACATACACACTGAAGAGCAATTGAAACAGAGATACCTGTCTAGTAACGTATAGCACCACCTTTCGCCCTGATGACGGCGGCGATTCGTCTCGGCATGGACTCGACAAGACACCGGAAGCGTTGGGAAGCCATACGGATCCACGACCCCTCAACAAGCTCCCACAGTTCACGAAGATTTGATGCAGGGTGGTCAGAGCCTCGAACAGCTCTCTCGATGGCATCCCAGATGTGCTCGATGGGATTGAGGTCAGGTGACCTAGCTGGCCAAGGAAGCGAGGTCACGTCGGTTGAGTGTTCGTCCAACCATTCGGATACAATTCGGGAGCGATGGCACGGTGAATCATTGTCCTGTTGCAGAATAAGGTGCCCAGTGGGGTGTTGAAGACGCACAAACGGGAGCACATGGTCGTCCGGGATATCCTGGTAACGTTGACCTGTGAGGGACGATGTCACACGTACCAGGGGTACCATTTCAGTCCACGTAAACAGTCCCAAGATAGAGTGCCACCCACACCAGCTTGAAGAGTACCCTGCTGGCAAGAAGGATCCATCGCTTCGTGTGGTTTGCGCCTTACTCGTATCCTGCCATCCGCATGTACCAACGTGAATCTCGACTCGTCAGTCCAGGCAACATTTTCCCACGTGTCTGGGGCCAAGTTGCGATGTTCCCGCACCCATGCTAATCTTTGCACCCTGTGATGTGCGGTCAGCAGCCGTACCCTCGTGGGACGATGGCTTCTGTACCCCATAGTGAGGAGATGTTTCTGGATGGTATCGCTGCTTACACGTTTTTGTGCACCAGCGTTAAATTGCCGAGTAATTTCTTGCACTGTGGCCCGTCTATCCGCTGTTACAAAGCAAGCTAGCCGACGATGACCCCGCTCATCCACACGCTGTTGTCCACGGCAGTTGGCCCTAGCGGGGATGGTTTTACCGGATTCGATGTACTCACGGTGTCCCCGTGACACAGTGGCTCGTGAAAATCCCAGTGCCTGCACGACTTCCGAGATGGAGTGACACATTCGTCGGGCCCCGACAATTTGCCCACGATCGAATGCGCTTAGTTCTTTCGTCTTCGCCATACTATGTCCGACTCTTACTGATTCCCGTCGCATCACTCCTTATATTGCCGGATCGCTGCATACGTCACGACGTTTCCGTTTACAGGGCAGCCCACGGCGCCAAATTTGCATAACGTCAGCTGCCTCTAATTCAATTACTCTTCAGTGTATTAAGGGTACATTACTGGCATTGTATTTTGTTTTGGTTAACTACTTCACAGCCTTATTGTATTGATGTATTGCTTTTGTTAGACTTTGGGGTGTATAGCAACAATATTCAATAAATCAAATCAAATCAAACCGTTTGTCAGAAACTCCATCTTGCCGGTATTTATGGCCATGCTGCAATACACAAGCCTGTAATTACCAACATAATGCAACAAAAACTGTAAGATTATGCAAAGCACATAAAACTGGGATGATAAAGATTGCAAGGTGTCGGCTTGTCTGAAGAATAGTGTTTTGCATTGTTTCTCACCACTGGTATAGTGTGCGTGGTGAAAACTTGTAGAAAAGTCCTACCTCAACTTTGTGAAGCATCGTGATAGATCACCGATTTCTTTTTTTTTTTTTTTTTTTGATTGGAGGTTTAACGACCACCGTGAGCAACTCAATGGGCTATAAGCAGTCGCCCGTCCCTAATTTAGGGTCACTGGTTCCAGGGAAGGAAGAGAACCAGTGCCGTAAGACAAACACAACATCCATGCCTCTCCGGGATTAGAACCTGGACCCCTTTCGGACGAATGGTAAGAGGCCATCGCTTAGACCACTGCGCCACCGATTTGTTCTTTGCCATATAATATTCCGCTTTTTTTTGTGAATATTTGACTACTCGTTGACATTTCCTTCATCTGTCTTCGCATACGTTAATATTTTTTAATTGATTTCAAAATATCAATGCCAAACAGATTATCACACGAACATACAGGTTAGTACGCGAACCAGCTTTCGTAATTTTTAATAAACAAAACAGACTAGATTAAATGTTTAATATATTTGACTGCGAACTCTGGCGGCAGAACAGGAGACAGCAACAGCGATGACACATAAGTTATGCTAGGAGGAGAATGCAATATTGTTTAATTGTGATGTAATATTATTTAAAATGTGAAGTAATGATTTCTCTTATTTTATGAATCCATTTCTTCTAAAAAAGATACCACAATTAATCCGAGCCCAGGATAATTAGTCTTCGGATAATAATCGGCGATTTACTGTATCTGTTTTCTCGTGCATCTAGAAAAGCGAGAAATAGAGATATCGCGACGAAACTTGGTATGTGGATTATTAAAGGCATTGGGAAACGATCGGAAAAAATGCATTTTAAAAACTCCACCGCTAGCAGATCCATGGCGCTGAAAATGCAAGAATAGAACGGTCACGTTCGAGCATTTACTGTTTTATTGACGGCACAAACATTTCAGGGCAGAATGAGTTCAATGCGCTGGTTATGAGAAGAGATGACATGCTGTGAAGGAAGAATGGTAAACACCACGGCTGCTCGCATCATGTCCGGGTCGATATTCATCACTTCACGTCTGTTACTCGATTTCAGATTCGAGAGAGAGCTTATGCTGTTCCGATAAATTCTATCTTTTAGGTATACTCAAGGCAAGAAATCAGAAGGAGAAATTTCAGGTGAACAGGCTGTCTAGAAGCGCGGGAAGTCTGGAGAAATTATGTGTTCATTGCCGAATGTTCGACTGAGCAATGTCTCCACCTGCTGACCGACATATGGAGGTGCACCGTCTTGCATGAACACGGTATTATCCAAACACTGCCGTTCCTGCAAAGCGGGAATATCATATAAACACAGAAATGCTCAGACATTGGTTATAGCAAACGGGAGTGGACCTGGTGGGATGGTGGTTTCGAAGAACCACTACCCACCAGGTCCACTACCCACCAGGTCCATTACCCACCAGGTTCACTACCCACCAGGTCCATGCTCCAATGATGAAATTTTCTGTAAAGCCACACCATATGGACCCAGTGTAACACTTCTAAAACTAAAGCTATGATCTTCTCCAGACAAAGAACTGAATGGATCCACACCATTAATTTATTATTAGAAAATAAAATAATTGATAGTGTACCACATTTTAATTATTTGGGAGTGAATTTCACCCCTGACTTACGATGGAAAAAACATATAGAAATACTTTCGAATAAATTATCAAGAAATATTGGCCTCAGTAAAATATTAACAACTGTTTTCAGTTAAAATACTAATTATCTTCTATTACTCAATAATTCACACTCACATTAACAAATTGAGTAAAAAGCAATATATATACAGGGTGTCCCACTCGCTACCAAACCAGGCATTGTTTTAATAATATTAACACCAATGAAGATATTGGAACGAAATTTGAAGTGGACTTAATTCATTTCGTGCGAAATGTGACGACATCACAACATGTGCTGGAAGTGGCCACCATTTGCGTCCAGACAGCATTTAGCCCGGAGCTGCCCGTCAGCCAGCCAGACGCGCCTCTCGGCTGCTTTGTTATGCCATTTTGCTAAGCGTCTCTACACAACGAGGTTGTTGATTGTGAGTGCTCGTGCTCGTGCTCATGGCTGTTCGCGTACGTATGAAGATGTATCGATATACTCTGGAGGAGCGAGTGTTTATTGTTAGCACTTATTGAAAAACAGAATCGATAAAGTCCTGAAGAAAACCAGAATCGATAAAGTCATCAATTCCTGAAGAGGTTTGCAAGCAGACATCCGCCGAGCAAGTCCACCATTTGGGCATTGTAGAAGAAATTGGAAATCAAGGGGACTTTATAAGACGACCATGCTGGAAGTCGTCAACAAATGTCCGACAAAACGATCAAGAATGTAAAGGGCCAACGACTTGCGTCTCCCAGGAAGTCACTTCGCCGAATGTGACAGAAAATAGTGTTGTCCAAAAGCACCTGTCAGCGTCTTGTGAAAAAAGCGAAGCTTCACGCGTACCGTATCTCCGTGGTCCACGAACTGAAAGAGATTGACCACGTGAAGCGAGGGACATACTGTCGATGGTTTCAGAGATTTATTCAGGAAAATCCGGGCATTCTGGACTACACGTGATTTTCGGACGACGTGTGGTCTCACCTGTTCGGATATGTCAATTCTGGAAATTCTCGTATTTGGGCCAGTGAAAATCCCAACGCGATACCTGAAGAACCCCTTCATTCACAGAAAATTGGTGTTTGGTGTGGGATGACCAGGCGCCTCATAATTTGTCCGATCTTCTTCGATACAACCATCACAACAGCTGCATACAAGGAAATCTTCGACATCTTTGTAAATCAACTGGACGACGAAGAACTCTCCATTGGATATTACCAGCATGATGGAGTGACGTCACACGCATCACACACCAGTTTGGACCAAATTCAGTCCTTTTTCTGCGACTGCATCATTTCGAAAGGTCTATGGCAACCGTGCTCTCCCGATATGACGCCTCCTGATTACTTTTAATGGGGATATCTAAAAGGGATAGTTTACCAAAAGAAGCCGCGAACCATAGATGTCTGGAAAGCAAATATCACCGAAGAAATTCAGGCAGCGACGACGATTAGAGAAATGGCACCATTGCGAATAAGCAATGTGGAAACTGCGGAGCAGCACGTGCCATTGATGTGAGAGGTAAACGTCGGATGCGAAGGTGAGTGCGGGCCAATTGGCACGTTTCAGTGGAGCAACTCACTGGCCGAATGAATCATGGGGTTACCGGAAGGGTGTCTAAAACGACAGTTAACCCTGCGGCATATGGGGGGCTCCGATGCAGACGGGTGGTTACTGCACCTATGCTAAGGAAGGTACATCAGCAGAAAGGCTTACATTTACACGGCAGTATCGGATTTGGACCTCCGCTGATTGGCAAAGGATTGCCTTTTCCGATGAGTCACGTTCTCTGCTTTATAGAATGGATGTACGTTGGCGTATAAGGCGAGAAACATAGGAGAACAAACACTCGTCAACCATTGCTGGCAGAACCCAAGCTGATGGGGGCGGCGTTGTGGTCTGGGGAATGTTTTCGTTACATTCTCTGGGTTCAACCATACCTGTGGAAGGCACCATGGACCGAATTCGTTATGAATCCATCCTCGCAGACCACGTACAGCCACACATGCTGATTGGCTTCCTCGGGCGGATGGGATCTTCCAGCACGATAATGCGACGTGTCACACAACTAAAAATATCCAAGTGTGGTTGGAAGAGCACGATGAGACTTCAAAGTACTTCCATTACCCCCTTATACCCTAGACTTAAACCTAATTGAGCATCTGTAGAACCACCTCGATCGTACTTTTCGCTCTGTGGATCATTCACCACGCACCCTCCAGCAACTGTCAGATGCACTGTAGTCAGCATGGCTCCACATACCTGTGAATACCTTCCAGCACCTTATTGAGTCACTTGCAGCCCATCTAACTGCTGCCCGCCTTGCACACGGCGGTTACTCTGGATATTATCAGGTGGTCACAATAATGTGACTCGACCGTGTAGTTACTTACAGTTCTTATTTTTATTCTGTCAATATCTTATAATCACTACTCGTGCAGATCTTGATTGACAACAGCACTAACATTTGGAAGTTAATTGACGTATGTTAGTGAGCAGAAAACTTTATTAACGAACTCTAACACTAAATATATAACAACACAACACGATTGCGTAGACCTCAAGGAAACACCTCTTCAGCGCAATGCAACTTCCACGAGTATGACATCACATCACCACACACGCTTTTTCGCTGATTGCTCCATCGTTATATCTCTCGTTGTTATCCGTCAATACGCACACGTCACGCACTCTGACCTCAGTATTGTAGCCAACATATATTCCTCGAGTGAGAAAATATAACATTAAGGTTGAAAACTCTTAAAGAGAATGAACTAAAAATTTGCAACAGAGGAAGAAACGAAAAATTAAAATTAAATTAGAGTATACGCCATACAAGTTTCGTCGTGATATCTAAATTCCCGCTTTTCAAGAGACCCGAGAATATTGATACTTATTTTATAACCAACTGGTGCATGGTGTATGTTCGTATATCCATCGATACATAAATATAATATCGATTGATACATAAGTAGAATATCAATCGATACATAGATATGCATAACGGTAGTTCTATGTAAAATGTCTGTGGTTTTTTAGAGTTTCTGTATAAAGAATTTAGATTTCTTAGAAAATTGAACACAATCTTTCACTCTTCGCCATTTCTAGCTTTCAATGAGTCATAAGGGATTGTTAAGAGGGCGCTAGAAAAGCACAGATTTTAACATCTGAAAGATAAAGAAGTACTTCTTGTGCAATGCGACGGAACGGCGATATCGAATATTGAAATAGTCAGGTGGATTTTTTTATAATATGATAAACTACGGTCTGGCGTGGGAAAAGTTCAAATGTTTAGCATCTTATCCTTGAAATATTTATTCCTTTAGGGCATTTATTTTTTACGTAGTTAATATTAGTTCCTGAGAACAAAAGTTAAACTTTGTCTTTTCTGAAGTAAATGAAATGGAAATTTGCGAAATGGTGTTGCATGCAAAAGAAATATATTAGCTACTCACTTCCCTGGATGCCATGTGGAAGCATTTCTTGGCAGGTGTGGTTTTCCCTGAAATGAAATAGTTACAACTGAATTTCATTCTTATGAACGATTCTGTAAAACATGGTAAAAACTGAATATTTAGTAAGAAATAGTAACACTATACTAATGATCCGATTTACTGGCGTAGGAAATAGACACATAAGCGTTTCCAAGCTTTCGCACATCAACCAGATGGCTTTTTCCAGGAAGTTAGACAGAAACTGCAAATTGAATAATAGAACGCTTTAACAATTTGAACGCGGGAACTTGACTTGGCCGCCCCGGTGGAGCAGTGGTTTAAGCGATGACCTCTGATGATTCGTCCGAAAGGGGTCCGGGTTCGAATCCAGTGAGGCATGGATGATGTGTTTGTCTTACGGTACTGACTCCTTCCCTTCCCTGGAACCAGTGGCTCTATAAATTAGGGAAGGGCGACTGCTTACATCCCATTGAGTTGCTCACGGTGGTCGTTAAACCTCCAAAAAAAAAAAAAGAGAACTTGACTTGACAATAAATATATTATACAACATTATATTCATTTAGAGATACGAGGCATCACGTATCCTTAAATGATTACACGAGAATGACCACGCATTCATTTGAAATCTGAGCCAACGAACATAAATGGGATACAAAGTACGGTAAAGTAGCCCCGGCATTATCCTGAGAAGTCAAATTCAAGGCCGCTAAACCTATGTGGGATGATATAAAGAAATTAGCTACCTACTCTACCGCTAAATGTACAGCCATTCGGGAAACCTTGGACATCATTACCAACAGCGATACTTGCAATGATAGCGTCTCACTCGAGTTGCCACGAAATTGGAACCAGTTCTTACAGGTCTTCTCCCTACCAGGATACAGTGCGCACAGCCAACGTGATGATTTGTATCTTTAAATGAATGTAACGTCGTATATATTTATTGTCAAGTCAAGTTCCCGCGGTCAAATTGTTAATGCGTTCTGCACTGGTATGCAAAAATTAAGGACGAAAAGGGGAAATTAGCATAACAGCGGAACAAGCATGCAGAACAGACCGAAAGACCAATCAGGAGATAGACTAGGGTCCGGTACGCTAGGGCATGCGCATATATGCAGCATGACATAGGGGAGGGGAGTGTCAGAAGGGTATAAAGCACACGGGCGGTGTACGCTCAGCAATTCGGTGAAAGCTATTGCACGGTGTACATCGCTTTGAACAATGTTGAGTTGCTGCCACCGTGTGATATGACCAACAGGCAATACAGTAGACGACATCTGGATGACTTTACCCGAGGTCGCGTCATTGGGAAGTTGGAAGAAGGCCGAAGTGTGACTAGTGTGGCCGAGGAGTTCGAGATCGCTCACAGCATCGTTTCACGAGCTTTTCGAGCATTTTGAACGACAGGAACAGCTGTCCGAGAGTTTAGCAGTGGTCGTCCACGAGCAGCCACGGCGGCGGACGACCCGTATACTGTCCTAAAGGCTAGAAGAGACAGACGGCAGACAGCGGGAGAAACCGCAAGGCACATGCAACAGACAACTGGACGTCCGTTATCGGGTTTTACCATGGCCAGAAAGCTGCACAAAGATGGTCTATTTGCACGACGACCAGTACGGAGTGTGCCATTAACGCCTGCTCATCGAAGACGGCGGTTTCTGTGGTACCAGGAACACAAGAACTGGACACATCAGCAATGGGGTCGAGTTCTCTTTACGGATGAGAGCCGATTTAGTCTGACGAGCGATTCTGGACGTATACACATCTGGAGAGAGCAGGGAATACGCAATCACACCTCCAACATCATCGAAAGGGACCGGTTTGTAGGTGGCGGAGTTTTTGTTTTCGGAGGTATCATGCTTGGTAGCCGTACTGACCTCCACATCTTCCAAGGAGGTGCAGCCACTGTTGTTCGCTATTGTACCGAGGTTCTCCTGCCTCACGTGTGTCTGTTTAGAGGTGCTGTGGGTTCTGAGTTCCTCTTCATGGACAACAACGCTATACCTCATAGTACAATGGCTGTCACAGAGCTGTTCGAGAGTGAAGATACTCAACGCATGGATTGGCCCGCAAGGTGCTTGGACATGAACACCCCTGACTACGTATGATCACCCCTGACTACGTTGTAAATCCTGCAACGTAGTCAGGGGTGATCATATCCCTTACTGAAGACTAGATTTTTCTTGGCAGCCGCCTGTCACATGGACGTTTCTGTCTTCTGTCCAGTTGTGCTCGAAGCTACTTTTTCAATAAAGTGCCTTTGCATCCTTTGGATTTCTTGTTTGGACGGTTTTGCTCACTTGTCCCATATTCTTACATCTCAGGGATCTTATGGTATGATTTGAGTCGATTTGGATCACTTCTGCACGACGTTACATTGGAAAAACCTTCTCGTCCTTAATTTTTGCACGCCAGTGTATTATCCAGTTTGCAGATTCTGTCCAACTTCCTTGAAAAAGCAATCTGGTTGATGTGCGAAAGCTTAGAAGCGCTTATATGCCTATTTCGTACGCCCAACAATCGGCTCACTAGTATTCGTTATCGATCTCAATAATTAGTAAATTGTCAGTTTAAAAAAAAGGTGTTGAATACAGTGGAATCGCTATTTAAAGTTTCCCAGATCTACCGATTTCTCGTGGAATATTACATTTTGATTTCCCCAATGTTTTCCCAATGTATACTAAGAGAAATGAAATGTTGGGATAGCCGGTTCTTGGACAACACAACGCTATCGTCCCTCTCTCTAGTGGATGAACCCACCGCTTGGCAGGTGTATATTGTATGCTGGAGGACATCTGCATTCATGTAAACCACGGGTCACCTTTTTAATACATACCACCCACGTTCATTTCTTTGTTGATGGCAAAATGCAAAATTTCCTTACCTCCCACCGGTGCCGCAATAACTCAATTTAGTACAAGTGCAAAGTAATTTTTAAATGGGAGGGTTTGTAAAAAATATGTACTTATCATTTTATTTACGCTTTACGTATTTTTATACATAGATAATTTCAATTTAATGGATATCTGCATCTCCATCAATACAGCGCGTACTAGTGCGAGAGCTGCTTAAATTGAAGAAAATGAAAGTTAAATGTGAAAGCAATAAAATTCACTGAAATTAGTTTTAATTAATGATTAATAAGATTCTTGAGATTAATGTTGCGGGACTCAATATTTGATATCTGGTTAGATTTTCGTAAGGAACAACAGATCGCCTCTTTCGGTGATATTCAGATGATTTCTCTGCTTGGTGATAATATGATTAACAGCACTAAAGCTTGATTCTACAAGATATGAGGTAGGGAAAAGTATCAATAAATTAAATATCATTAAATATCAAATTCATTATTATTGTCCTTGCACAGCTGCCGAAACAATCTATCATTTTTGGCATTAAATTTTATTTTATTTACAGCTCTAATTACCATACTTAATGATGAATGGAGACTTGCACTTAAATGTTTTTCTACAAGATGTTGTCTGTGAACCACACAAGGAATACACAAAACGTTTGGCACTTCTTCCTCAAATAAGCAACAAATCCACGACAGCGATCTACCATTGATAGTGCTCCATTAGCAGCGCATGCAACATTGTTGTTCAACGGTATATTATTTTTTGCAAAGTACGATTTTACAGCATTAAATATTGGTAATTCTTTTGTACCTGTAATAAGATTTCCATTGAATAGCATTTGTTCTTGCAATGTGTTTTTTTCATCACCATATGTCACCAACAGAGCATTTTTATCTGCAATGGTAGACTCGTCGAACTGCATGGAGAATAAATAGTTTTGAAGAATACCTATCAGCTTATTTTAAGCATTAACCGACATTTCGTCAATGCGAAGCTTTTCTGCGGTACCGTTAAGGGGCAATGTTTTTAAAACTTCAGGTATATCCTGATGCATTACTGTTGAAATAAATTCTTTGGTAGAGGGTATTATCAAAATGGTTTTTTGAGCTTTTACGGCTTTTACCACTTTTTGCAGTTAATTGTGATATACGATAAGCTACAGTTAATCCATCTTCACTGTTTCCATATTGTTTTTTAAATGATGCAGTTATTGTTGAACGATTATGAAATTTTTTATTCATTTCTTGAAAATATTCAATGAGTTTATCTTTATATTTTAAACGATTTGTAGCATTATGAATAAATACATCGCTCTTTCCACGTTCCAGAAACACACAGCATCCGAAAAATTGTTTTTCAGCCGCCGCTGTGGAAATGAACCAACAGAACTCTCGATATCTAGCCAAGCGCGTTACATATACGCACGGTGGCCAACAATCCACGGTGCTATGTGTATTTTTAAGTCAGCTTCTGACATCATAAATCCGTAAGATGGGCTCAGCTACTGAGACGTCTCCATCTGGTGGGCATGAACGGCACCAGCTATATATATATATATATATTATAGCAGTTCAATCCAAAGGGTGAGATCCAAGATGAAAATACTCCAAATACGTGGCGACAGTTAATAAATAAATACATCGCTCTTTCCACGTTCCAGAAACACACAGCATCCGATAAATTTGTTTTCAGCCGCCGCTGTGGAAATGAACCAACAGAACTCTCGATATCTAGCCGAGCGCGTTACATGTACGACACAGCGGCGGCTGAAAAACAATTTTTCGGATGCTGTGTGTTTCTGGAACGTGGAAAGAGCGATGTATTTATTTATTAACTGTCGCCACGTATTTGGAGTATTTTCGATTTGTAGCATGATGTTCCAGCAATCGACTTGGCTTCACTGCTTCATTAGGCAATGTCTTGTGGCACAATAAACATATAGGAAGCTGTTCATTTATAACAGATTCAATGATACTCATCTTCGGATACTCTGCTAAATAGCACAAGCGTATTTCTTACTTTGAAACATGGGTTCACAATTTGTTGCAGAATTTATCAGCTCGTTCCAAGTCGTGTACGCGTGCTTACTAACAAAAAATGTAACCACGTTCTTCCCCCACCATGAAAGAGGTACAGCTCGAAGACTGAGTGATGGCCGGTGTTAAACCTTGCCCTCGTTATGCGCACTAAATGTTGGAAAAGCAAAGCAATATTAAAAGCACGTTGAGCTGAAGGGCCCGTACGTGGTCTGGTACCTTGACGTGGTGTGCGGGCCCTACCCAAGTAGTACACTGGCATTGGCCAACGGTTGGCCCAGTGATATTTTTGCGCCGGCAGCGTTGGGCGAAAGTTGCGTTGTTTATCGAAGATTTGCCAACGGTTTTTCCAACCACACATGACCAACCATGGTTGTCCAACAACACATGATTATATTGGAAAACTGTTTTCAACAGTTTTCCAATGTAGGTCCAACCGTTGAACCAACACCTATCCAACTGTTGGCCGCCGAGTCGCCTCGTCGCTCAGCGGATCATTGAAAGGCCACGGTTGGTCCAACATAATATTGCTACCTGTGACCTAAGTAGCACATTGACATTGGCCAACGGTTGGCCCAATGATATTTTTGCGTCGGCAGCGTTGGGCGAAGGTTGCGTTGTTTATCGAAGATTGGCCAACGGTTTTTCCAACCACACATAACCAACCATTTATCAACAAATGACCACTTAACGGTTGTCCGATGGTTGTCCAACAACACATGATCACATTGGAAAACTGTTTGCAAAAGTTTTCCAATGTAGGTCCAACTGTTGAACCAACACATATCCAACTGTTGGCCGCCTCGTCGCTAGCTTGACCGTTGAAAGCCCACGGTTGATCCAACATAATATTGCTACCTGGGACCCAAGTAGCACACTGACATTGGCCAACGGTTGCCCAAATGATATTTTTACGTCGGCAGCGTTGGGCGAAGGTTGCGTTGTTTATCGAAGATTGGCCAACGGTTTTTCCAACCACACATGACCAACCATTTAGCAACAAATGACCACTTAACGGTTGTCCGATGGTTGTCCAACAACACATGATCACATTGGAAAACTGTTTGCAACAGGTTTCTAATGTAGGTCCAACCGTTGAACCAACACATATCCAACTGTTGGCCGCCGAATCGCCTCGTCGCTGGGCAGACCGTTGAAATCCCACGGTTGGTCCAACATAATATTGCTACCTAAGTACCTGCGTAACAGCTGCGAAATCCAGATCGTCCCTTTACGGGTGAGTAGCAGATAATTTTCTTGAAGCAAGTATTGCTACATTACCTCCCGTGTAATGTCATCGTTCCTGGCGGAATTTCTTTCTGCTAACCTCGGTGCTCGGAACGTTTCTTGACTTTGTCTTCTGTGTCGATGACACCCCTAGGTCAGCTGTTCTTCGTACTGCCTTGGAGCTCCGCAATAAGGTATATGCATTCGTGGATTTTATTTTTGGTAAGTATAGTTTCCTTGGCTTCATTACTTGCGAGGGGCAGCCATCTGTGGAGAGCGTAAGAGACCTTAGCAAGTGATGACTTTTTACTTTCTTTATTTTCTGCCCTACAATCTAGTATACTTCCTTTCGATGCTAGCTGCAAGGCTTTGACCACTGTTCAGCATTCACTCTATCCAGTTTCCTTTCATTTCTCTAATTCTCTCTGTCCTAGAATCTAATGTATTTCATTTCAACTGCTAGATGCAAGACATGGACCACTGCTCAGCAGTTTTCACACTAGCCGTGCATTGAATTCATTCAAGTATTGGAAGAAAGAAAAGTGTATTTATGCACTTTTAAAGGCACTCCCTGTCAAACATTTTGAAATAAAAAGGGCCCTTACCAGAGCGGATTTCAATTGAATAATTTTTTCAAAAACGACATCAGTCATACTACTATATGCACTACTGGCCACCCAAAATACAACACTAAGAAGGACACGAGGTAGCTAAGCCAGATTTACTGGACACATAACAACATATACAAAGATGAAACGATTGAGCTTACAGGCACGTGCGACTTGCGGAACACGCAGATATCAATAGTTCGTGTGGCCCCCATTGCTGGCAACAACGGCCGCTACACGCCGCGGCATCGAACAAAAGATGCTTTGGATCTGGGCTTGCAAGATGTTGATCCAGGCTGCTTCCACACGTCGCCAAAGTTCATCAGGCGTAGCAGCGGGTGGTGCTTGCCGGGTCACTCGGTTGCTGATCAGCGACCAGACGTGTTCGATGGGCGACATATCGGGAGAACAGGCGGGGCACGGCAGCAGTGACACTTGGTGGGCCGTGAAGAATTGTTGCACGATTCGTGCCACGTAAGGGTGCGCATTGTCCTGTTGAAAGGTGGCCGCTGGAAGGTCCTGCAAGTAAGGGAGGACTACAGACTCGAAAACGTCGGAGATGTAGCGGTGGCTGTTCAGTGTACCGGCGATGCGTACCAGAGGGTTGCGGGTGTCATATCAATTGTGCCCCAAACCATAACGCCAGACGACGGACCGGTATGGCGATGCATAATGCAGGCGTCATACAGTCTCTCGCAGCGGTGCCGCCGCAAGCGGATCCGACCATCGTGGTACTGCAGGCAGAAGCGGGATTCGTCGGAGAAGACAATGTCGTGCCATTCCGTAGTCTAGGTTCGGCGTTCAACATCCCACTGCCGACGCACTCGCCGGTGGTGTAACGTCAATGGTAATCGGAACAATGGGAGCCTTGCGACAAGTCCCCGCTCCTACGACGTCGAACGGTACCTGTTGACACAGGTTGTTGCGCAACACACCTTAATTCCTGCGCTAACGTTCGTGATGTGGCGGTGCGTGCCGTCAATGCTCGCCGCACAACATGCTGGCCCTCCCGTTAGGTGGTGTGCCGCGGTTCCGGCAATCGCTCACGTTGGTCCGTCTGGCCCTCCTGCACCCTCCGAATCCATACTCGTCTCACTGTGGCTGGATGTCGTCTCACACGGGCGCCGATGTTTCGGTACGATAAACCGCTTTCGCGATAAGCCACTATTCGACCTCTGTCGAACTCCGAAACGTGCTGGAATGACTGCCGTATTCTGCGACGAGGCATCAGGAAGTTTCCCACGCACAGGTCTGGCAGCACAACACCCTTCCATACTTACACGCCGCCTTCTGTGCACCCTTCTTAGAGTGCTTCTTGGTGGCATGCCGGGAGCACATAATTTGCATATGCCCTGCAATGCCAATCGTTTGCATGTCCTCTCGTAGGAGACGCATGCTGCGAATTTCAGGCCAATCGGATGCTTCCTTCTTGGTGTTGCATTTTGGGTGGCCAGCAGTGTAGATAAATAATAAGTGTTTATGCACTTTTTGGCACATCAAGATTAAAAGTTGTAATGGAATGAAAAAGCTCATTTCAAAGCCGATCAAAATCGGCAAAACATTTTCTCACAAAACGATCACAACGGTTTGAACAACAGTATGAAAAGAAAAATGAAAGCAGAATAGATAAAAACATAAAGAAAAGTTGAAGAGAAAAACATTAAGAAAAGTTGAAGAGAAAAACATTCTACTAAATAAAATAATCCCTATCTACAATTTAATTTTTATAATAAATTGAAAACATACCGTAAACGATAGCATTACACGTTTTCATTTTGGCATTACAGTAATACAGAGATAACATGGCACTACATGTTATCTATCAACAGTAAGCAATGGCACTACACTTTCTCAATTTAAGCATTACAGTAAACGATAGCATTACACTTTTTCATTTTGAGCATTACGGTAAAAAATAACTTTACATTTCTATACGACTCACATTGTGGGTCACGCAATACAAGTTACGACTCACACTGTGGGTCACGCAATACAAATTACGACTCACACTGTGGGTCCCGGGAATACAATTACGACTCACACTAATTAAAAATACAGATATGAAATATTGTGAGAACAGCCATGTAAATGATAAAAAGCTAAATTAATGCATTAATAACAGCAACTACATTTTGTGTATATAAATCAAATAGATTACAATAGTATTGATTGGCCCTTAAATGGAATATTAATGTAATCAAAATCCCTCATATTGCTATTGTAGGGGTGAGACATAGACCTTCGTGCTAAGTCCCGCATTCTTTCCGATAGGCGTCCGTGTTTTAATTTAACTACTTCCCCCTACAGCAAATAATCTGAGGTTCTCATTCTCGTAATTTACTAATAATAAATTTATCATCCAGGCCCCTTTTCCTCCGCCTTTTTGTGTAATTATCCGCGAATCAAGGAAGGGAGAGAATGGCTACTGTAAGGCACTTCATCAACTTCAATAAATACCTCGTGAATAAGAAAGATAATAAATTTAATGAGTCAAAGTACTAGTGAGAGTCTGGTTCCTGTGCCAATGTCCACGTCGACGAATTTGTGTCGCATGCGTCGTCCGTCACGAATTATTCAATCTCCAATCAGTTGCCCTAACGCCACTCTAATATCCGAGTCGTTCCGACTCCACGCTGTCTCCCGAAACACTCGGTTTCACGCTAAAAACCAGGAACTGCGTTTCTCGGAGCCTAAAACTCCATACATCTATCCGTCTTCCAGACACTCGTTGCAAATCTTTTTCACTTTCTCCCGAAGCCTCCAGCTTCACGCAAATAACAGGAACTGCGTTCCTCGGAGCCTAGAAGCCGCACGTCTACCCGCTGTCCAAGCGCACCTCGCAATCCTGCTCCTCTGTCCGAAACTATCTCTTATACCCCTCGCACTGGAAGACCCCTCCTTTTTTCAGTCCACCTCTACCACGAGGCGCTGACCTAGTCAGGTCCTGGAGCGAACCTGAACTTTGTCCGCAGGCCAACTTTCTTCGTATCTGTACCTCAGCCGCTCCTGCTTCTGGGAACTCGCTCGCCCTCGCTTATTGTCTCCGTGCCCGACGACCGCATATTTCACATTCCTTCTAACGGACTTTTGCACGTGGAAACCAGAGTCTATGCAAACAGAACAAAACATACAACAATACTGACATTCTTTCACATAAAGGACGTCTTCAGTCCTCCCAGACAGGCTGGCGCCCTTCTAACCTTGGGCATTGTATATGCACACAGTTAATGAAATAAAGTTATTTCCTGAGTGACGGAAACATTTTCCTCGGGCGACATTTCGCTGTCCTCTGCACGTGACATAGTCTCTTTTTCTTCTTGTTTTTATATACATAAATTAGCACTTGATCATATCTTAAGTGATATGCATCTCATTATTATTTTTCGCCCTTACAGTTATAACCTCCGCAGATTAGTCAATTTGATCTATTCTATATAAAATGACACACATACGTGAAATGAATTAATATGAGACCCAATAGTCATACAACTTATAGTACAAGACTGCTTAAATAATGAAAATTATTAATTTATACCCTGGATTAATTGAATGAATTAATAAAATGGCAAAGTACAAAGAATAACTATATATCTCCTCTACTGAAATAAAATGAACTGACCTTCCACCATAATTAATTAATTAATATTATTTCCACGTTGCGAAAAAGATTGTAATTTAAAATTTTTGCACCGATGGCTGCCTGACAAAGTAGAGTACTTGACTTGAAATGTCATAGTTTGATTCATTACTAAGCATCAAGCCCATGAGGCGACGTTGTTTCTACAGTTTTAATTTTTTATCCCCTTTCTAAGTCTGATCTTTCCTATGGAACACTTGTTCCTTCCTATTTTGAAAGACGGCTGGACCCACAGAGTCACGTCTTTCCCGATTGACAGAACTGTTGCACAGTAACCATTCAGTGGACTAAAAATTTGTTAGGTGGCGAGACACGTACCACTGAAGATCCCTCTTTGAACGATTGAGCTTGCCCCAGTGTTTGAACTTTCGGTTCGTGTTCTTGTGTATAGATACGTGAAGTCGCCGCCGCCGTGAGAACTGTGTGAAAAATAAGCCGCTCCCACAAAATAAGCCGTTCCCACACTCCACAAATATGCTTATTTATATAAGCAACGCGACTCTCAATTTAGCTTTTTTTTGTGTTTCACATGACTATCTCGGGGGAAAGAGGCGATGGATCGAGCCATTTTATTTACACGTGTACTACGTTTTCTAACGGAAAACACTTTTATGTTGTTGCTCCTCTGTAGCGATAAAATCGCATAGGAATTGTAATGTGTTACCTTTAAGTGCTTTCACACAGGTGTTTGTACCATCGACCTTTAACGTTGTGTTGTTTTAACTCTGCAGATAACATTCTCTGCAAGAAGAGAAAAAGTTTTTTTCGCATTTAATTTCTTCTTATACGATTTCGTGCGTAATCTACATCATTAATAAAACGTGTTTTGTATTATCCTCAACACTCTGTAGTTAGGATTACCTTGTTTTAATTATTACCTATATTCAAAGTTTAGAGATGGAAATCAAAAGTAAATTGCAAAAGCATATTTTAAAACGTTAAACTCGCGAAGTTGTTTGCAATGTATTTGATAGGTTGACGACCACTGATGTGGACAGTGATTCAAAGTCCGTAGAAAAAAGTTGCGAACTAGAAAAATTTGAAAGACGCATAGATCACTCTATCACGGAGGTGACACAAGAACTGCAATATCCTAGACCTACAATATTAGTAGTATATCGGCAATACACCATTTCCGAAATAGCATCGCATCGTGGACATCACGTGTCATTCACACCATTCAATGGTGGAAACGTCTGCGAATGCTCTTCTAACCATACTCTAGTCACCTCGGCTCTGTGGGGAAGCTCATTATCCTTCTGGGAGGATAATGAGCTTCCCCACAGAGAAGCCCATTATCCTTCCAGAAGTACAACTCTCTCTCTCTCTGCCGCCCCGGTGGCGCAGTGGTCTAAGGCGTTGGCCTCTGATCATTCGTCCGTAAGGGGTCCGGGTTCGAATCCCGGTCAGGCATGGATGTTGTGATTGTCTTACGGCACTGGCTCTTTCCCTTCCCTGGAACCAGTGACCCTAAATTAGGGACGGGCGACTGCTTATAGCCCATTGAGTTGCTCACGGCGGTCGTGAAACCTCCAATCAAAAAAAAAAAAAAAAAGAAATACAACTCTGTAGTGAATAGCAGAGGATGATTAAAAATGACCTCAGCAATTGGCAAAATATTGGAGATGTACTACCGAGGAAAAGCACGTGTCAAAACAACAAATCTGAAGCGATACAACTTTTCCATGTAGCTCGTGTTTTCTTCATTTACCTTGGACAGCAGATATCAAGCCATGGTACATTGTTGAGGAAATTAATCAGCGTATGAAATTTTTTTTTTTTTTTTTTTTTTGGAGGTTTAACGACCACCGTGAGCAACTCAATGGGCTATAAGCAGTCGCCCGTCCCTAATTTAGGGTCACTGGTTCCAGGGAAGGGAGAGAGCCAGTGCCGTAAGACAAACACAACATCCATGCCTGACCGGGATTCGAACCCGGACCCCTTACGGACGAATGATCAGAGGCCAACGCCTTAGACCACTGCGCCACCGGGGCGGCGAAATTTGGTTGGAAAGCTTTTGCAAGAAACTTATCTTATAAACGAAAGTGTTTACCCAATGCATCCTTTCCCTGCTTTCATAGGGAGCAGAGACATGGACCTTAACTAAAAGGACATACACAGGCTTCAGACAACTGAAAGTAGCTTGGAGAGATTCATACTTGGTGTCACCAGGAAAGGTAAGAAGAGGAACTCGTGGATAAGGGAAATGACAAGAGTGGCCGACAGGATGATGAGAACAAATTCCCTGAAACGATAATTAGCTGGACATATTTCCAGAAGAACTGACGGTCGATGGACAACCGAAATTTCAGACTGGATTGCAAGGAACAGGAAATGACCCAGAAGAAGAGCACGTGGGAGTAGCGTAGATGAAATTCGAAAGCATGCCGGAGTAACACGGAGGAGAGTGACCCAATAGAAACAGTTTTGGAAGAGACTTGGGGAGTCCTTCATCCAGTAGTGGATTCATGATGCTTGACAATGATGATTATGTGATTATGACATATGCACCGAAGTGCCAGAAGAACTGGTACAGACAAGCTTATGCAAAATACATAGCAACGTCAATTATGCACATACTCAGCTGCGTCCGCCAGTGTGCATATAAAGCGATAGACATCTTTGCCAGCCGTCACAGCTGTTTTCAGCATGAGAATGACAAGTCATAACGATTTAAGCGATTTTCAACGCGGTGTCATAGTTGTCGCTCGTGAGATGAGCCACAGTATTTCGGAGGTAGAAACGAAGTTCGGATTTCACGGACGACCATTGTAAGGGTGTACCGTGACTACAAAAATTCCGGCAAAACCTCCAACCTACGATACCAGTGTGGCCGTAAAAAGACATTGGATGAACTTGACCATCGCCGGCTGTCAAGAATCGTTTCACGCGATAGGCGTGCAACACTCTCGCAGGCATAATCGGAATTCAATGCAACAAGCATCAGCGTCCGGACTGTGCAACGTACCCAGAACGATATGGGCTTTGGGAGCTGACACCCAACTCGAGTCCCCTTGATGGGTGCACGACACAGAGCTATACGATTCGCTTGGGCAACGTAACACCGCCACTGGACACTTGAAGACTGGAAACAAGTCGCCTAGTCTGACGAGTCGCGTTTCCAACTGTATCGGGCAGATGGAATGATTCGTGTGTCTCGCAAACCCCACGAAGCCATTTTACCCACCTGTCAACAGGGAGCTGAACCGGCTGATGAGGGGTCCGTAATGGTATGGGGTGTGTTTACCCGGACTTCACTGGGACCTCTGGTACGTCTAGAAACGTCTGTGACCGGCCAACGCTATGTGCGTGCGCATCCTTTCTGCCGAGGTACACCCGTTCATGTCCGGCATTCATGCTGATGGGTTGGGCCTGTTCCAACAGGACAAGGAACCTCCACAAAAGTGTCGGGAAGCCAAATTATGGTTAGAACAGCATTCATCTCAGTTTGGAGCATTGCCATTCCCACCCAAGTCCCCAGACCAGAACGTGATTGAACACATTTGGGGTGCCACGCAACGTTCTATCGAACACAGGAATCCGAGACCTCTGAATACACCCGAATTGTGGAACGCTCTGAAGGAAGTATGGTGTGCATTGCCTACAGCATATTTCCAGAAGCTACTGGAGTCCATACCCCGTCGTATTTTTGCAGTCCTGCGCTCCGGTGGGCGATCCACCAAGTATTAGACTGGTGTACCAGTTTTTCTGGAAATTCGGTGTATACCAACTATAATCCAAAAATAAAATATAATTTTTAGCGCTGAGTATTTTTGAAGTATTTTTGGGTTTGGCTATATATACACTGAAGAGCCATTGAATTAGAGATACCTTTATAGTAACGTGTAGCACCACCTTTCGCCCTGATGTCGGCGGACATTCGTCTCGGTATGGACTCGACAAGACAACGGAAGCGTTGGGAAGCCATACGGATCCACGACCGCTGAACAAGCTCCCACAGTTCACGAAGATTTGATGGAGGGGTCAGAGCCTCGAACATCTCTCCCGATGGCATCCCAGATGTGCTCGATGTGATTGAGGTCAGGTGACCTAACTAGCCAAGGGAATGAGGTCACGTCGGTTGAGTGTTCATCCAACTATTCGGATACAATTCGGGAGTGATGGCACGGTGCATTGTTTGTTGCAGGATGAGGTCCCCAGTGGGATGTTGAAGACACACAAACAGGAGCAAATGGTTGTCCGGGATCGCACGGTAACGTTGACCTGTGAGGGACGATGTCACACGTACCAGGGCTCCCATTTCAGTCCACGTAAACAGTCCCCAGACCAGAATGCCACCTTCACCAGCTTGAAGAATACCCTGCTGGCAGGAAGGATCCATCGCTCTATGTGGTTTGCGCCGTACTCGTATCCTGCCATCCGCATGCACCAACGTGAATCTCGACTCATCAATCCAGGCAAGATTTTTCCACTTGTCTCGGGTCCAATGGCGATGTTCCCGCGCCCATGCTAATCTTTGCACCCTGTGATGTGAGGTCAGCAGCGGTACCCTCGTGGGACAATGGCTTCTGTACACCATAGCGAGGAGATGGTTCTGGATGGTGTGGCTGCTTATACGTTTTTGTGAACCTGCGTTAAATTGCCGAGTGATTTCTTGCACTGTGGCCCGTCTATCCGCTGTTACATTGCGAGCTAGCCGACAATGACCCAGCTCATCCACACCCTATTGTCCACGGCAGTTGGCCCTTGCAGGGATGGCTTTTCCGGATTTGATGTACACACGGTGCATCCGTGACACAGTGGCTCGTGAAAATCCCAGTGCCTGCACGACTTCCGAGAGGGAGTGACTCATTCGTCGGGCCCGGACAGTTTTCCCATGATCGAATGCGCTTAGATCCTTCGTCTTCCCCATACTGCGTCCGACTCTTACTGATTCCCGTCGCAACACTCCTTATATTGTCGGATCACTGCATACGTCATGTCGTTTCCGTTTAAAGGGCCGCCCACAGCGCCAGATTTGCATATCGCCAGCTGTCTCTAATTCAATTGCTCTTCAGTGTATATCGGTATTCACGCTCGAAATACACTGCCGGAAAGTGAAAAAAGAACACCAAGAAGGAATTGGCGGACGATCATAAAATTTACATATGTTAATGAGTTTGAGTTTATGTAGGTGTGATGTTAATTTCGGGACTCACCGGTGAGCGCTTACGCCACAGCACGGCATATTATGCAAATTATCGTCGGTGGTATTTAAGGAGTACGGCGAAGTGAATGTAATCAGTCGTCGGCGTATAGACACGTGCAAAGACCCTCAAGAAGTTGCAATGCCTGGACATGGAAGACGTGTACGATTTCACCAGTTATCGGACTTTGAGCGAGGTCGTCCAGTCGGACTCCGCGAGGCCGGGTAGTCGTATCGTCGTATTGCGGAGCGAATTTGACAGGAAGTATCAGTGGTGGTACGATGGTGGCGTAGTTGGTCCGAGGAACATTCTCACTCGAGAAGACGTGGAACCGGGAGTCACAGACGGACTGATGAGCGGACCGATCGACGCATAAGAAGAGCGGCGTTGTCAAGCAGAACATCCACTGCGACGCAAATCCGAGCTGCCGTGGCACCAAAGGTGACGGTGCGAACAATCCGCAACCGTCTACTGTATGCAGGACTACGTGCCCGTGTGCCTCTGGCATTTGTACCTCTGACTCCAGCCCACTGTCAGGAACGGATGCAGTGGTGTCGACAACGTCTGCACTGGAGGACGCAATGGCAATATTGTCGTGTTCATTGATGAAAGCAGATTCTGCTTGAGAGCCTCCGATGACCGTATGCGTGTTCGCAGACGCACAGGGGAGCGTCTCCACCTTTCTTGCATTCGCCAGAGACACACAGGGCCTACACCTGGTCTCCTGGCGTGGGGAGTGATCAGCTATCGCTCCCGTACACAACTAGTGTTTGTACCGGGTACGTTAAACAGCACCTCCTACATCAACAACATCATTCAGTCCGTTGTTGTGCCATTTGTAAGGTCGGTCCATCGTGGTGTTTTCCAGCAAGATAGCGCATGCCCACACACGGCACGTGCAACGGAACATGCACTTCAGGGTGTGAGACAACTTCCATGGCCTGCACGTTCACCGGATTTGTCCCCCATTGAGCACGTGTGGGATTTTATGGGACAACGACTTATCCGGTCTCCACGGCCAGCCACGGCCATCCCCGATTTACGCGTCCAGGTTGAGGATGCTTGGAGCTCAATACCCCAAACTTACATTCAACATCTGTACGACAGACTCCATGCAAGAATTGCACAGTGTGACACAGTTCATGGCGGTTCAACCTCGTACTAACCATGTTACATGGAAATGTTTTTATGTTCAGTTTACCAGCAAATACAGCTGTATTTTGCCATAATGTTTTGATCATGTTATCCTCTGTATTCCGTTATTATGCTGCATAAATTTTGTTGGTATCAGACGTCTCCTTCTTGGTGTTCTTTTTTCACTTTCCGCCAGTGTAATACGCAGATAGAATATTTTTTGCCTCTGACATGAGTGAAACATATTACCATCGAAAATGTTATATACATTTACATTTGAATTCTTTGTTGTTACAAAGAATTCATACAAAACATTGACTGAATGACAATTTTGGTAAAATTCAATTTCATAAACCGTCAGATATTCTGATATGTTTCGGAGATCCTTAGACAATTGCAATTAGAATATATTTCATCTCAGTCATAGAATTACAGATTTTAGTTTCTGTAAGTAAAATTAATAAATGTCTACCATCTCCTATGTCATAGGTGTGAAAGAGCGTTTAATCAAAAATGTAGAATCACACACACACACACACACACACACACACACACACACATCCTCAATCAGTGGATTCAAAGTAAATGCTTCTTGCGCATGCAAAATTTTTAAACCATGATCATTTGTAAAAATTCTCATCTAGTCAATGAAGTGCAGACACACACACACACACACACACACGCACATGCAAAGATTCATGCAACGTGTTACTGATATGCATTTTAAATTTTGTTTAAGTATACGAACCACATTTGCAACTAAAATGGTAGCCACAATTATAGACACCCTCCACCTCGGGTCTAACTTTTGCCTCCATCGGTATTACGAAAATAAGCACGCATACAATGAAACAAGAAGCAGAAACTGGCGCCATCCTGCGTTTCATGCTCAGTCAAGTATAGACGTGTTCTTCCTCCGTATCTGAAAAGCAGTCAGTAATGTGACTTCAAAAGGTCTGGACCTTATATATGAGTGAGTCAGTGAGTGAATTTACCACAAAAGTTCGTGGGTTGAAAGGTAGTACAAATATACAGCATAACTGACAAAAAATAATAAGTCATTGTAATACTTTTCCAGCTGTAATCGACGTCCTTTTATCCTGTTTCCTGGATACCATTTTCCTTGTTAAGAGGAAGCGAGTTTGTTTTCTGTTACATGATAAAGAGAAAGAGAGAGAGAGAGAGAAAGAGGTTACCAGGTGAAAATCAAACGAACACATTCCGCTTTTTTAGCACGTCTTTTGTAAAGAACGATCGTGCTTATGTTCCCGGTTTGTCCTTGCGTCCGTCCGTCCGTCTGCACCCACGATATCTCTGCAACTATTAGTCTGATTTGAAAAATTCTTTTTGCATTAGGAAAGTTTGAAATATGCGAAGGATGATCCTTTATTTCGTTTTTTTTTTACGAAGCAAAATTTCACCGCTAGGAGACGTAATTGCAGATGATGTCGAAATCAAAAATACGTTTTATTCCACATATTTGCTTCTAAACATCCGCTTGAAGAAATTATTTCATCTTTCGATTCCATTTATGTCGAAGAGTATTTTAGACACAGTTACTTTTTCAAATTACGCGTAGATTTTCCGCTAGGTGGCGTAAAAGTAAATTTCATTTTTCCCGATACCTCTTTTTCTAAAACTCCGATTTGAAAAATGTTTTCTTCAGCGGATACATCCCCTGATGGAAAATCTGTTGCATATAATTTCAAATTTTTAGTAAAGAATACTTTAGCCACCAGGGGGCGTAAGTGTTAATTTTTGCTTCTGATGTATTTGCCATAAAATCGGAGCTTCTAAAATATCGATTGAAAAAATTATTTCGTGGACTAATGCCACTCACATCGATGAACATTTTCGGAATATTTTCTTCTTAAAATATTCCACAGTTTCTCCGCCAGGGGGCGTAGATATATATCTTATTTTTGTCAATATCTCTACTTCTAGGAGTACGATTTGAAAAATTCCTTCTTTGTTGGATAGTGTTTCCAGTGTGACATGTTTTTCATATAATTTCAAAATTTTCAAGTAATTCATAGACTTTCCGCTAGGGAGCGTGTTGGTAAATTATGTTTCCCCCTATATCTCTGCTTCTAAATCTCCGATTTGAAAAATTCCTTCGGTTCCGGATACAGCTCCTGATGGGAAATCGTTTGCACATAATTTCTAATTTTTTTACCAAAGGGCGTATATCTTAATTTCCGGTCCTGATGTATTTGCAGCAAAATATGAGCTTCTGAATTCTGGATTGAAAAAATTCGTCGTTTGTAGATAGATAGTACTCATATCGACAAACCGTTTAGAAACATTTTCTTTTTAAAATAATGCATGGTTTCTACGCCAGGGAGCGTAGACGTATATCTTATTTTTGTCAATATCTCTACTTGTAGGCGTCCGATTTGAAAAATTCCTTCTTTGTTAGATAGTATATCAGGTGTGACATGTTTTTCATATAAATTCAAAATTTTCCAGTAAATCATAGGCTTTCCGCTAGGGGGCACAAAGGTAAATTGCGTTTTCTGCGTTATTTCTGCTTCTAAAACTCCGATTTGAAAAATTCTTCCTGTATCTCATACAAGAACTGATGGAAAATATTTTTGACATAATTTCTAATGCTTGGTAAAGAATGGTTTGGCCACCAGGGGGCATAAGTGTTAATTTCTGTTTCTGATAATTTATAGCAAAATCTGGGCTCCTGAAAACCAGACTAAATTTTTTTTTCCTGGACCGATAGTGCTCATACGGATAACCCTTTTGAGAATACTTTCTTTCTAAAATAATGCAGGGTTTTTCCCACCAAAGGAAGCAAAGTCACATCTTATTTTTGTCGATATCTCTGTTTCTAAGAGTCCGATTTGAAAAATTATTTCTATGTTGGGGAACGTCTCGGTGCGAAATGTTTCTCATATAAATTCATGTTTTTCTTAACGCACAAGTCTGCAACCAGAGGGAGTAAGCTCACGATTCTGTTTACAGCAATATCTGCGGGATTAAAAACCAGATTGGAAAACTTCTTTCTTCCGTCAGATAGTATTGTTTTCCATACCGATTCCATTGACATTGAATATCTTTGATAAATTTAATTTGCGTCAGAACGGATTCAAAAAACGTGCTTATTACACCCGAAATTTCGGTGTCATCTTTCTTGTTAATTACTATATGCGATTTCTATAAGCAGTGGTACACAAGCGCTTCTGAACCGCACAGTGAGGCATGGGCGATTCGTTTGCTTTTTGGCACTGGCTTTTTGAAACCAGTGACCTAAAATTAGGAACGAGTAATGCTTACAGAGCTTGAGTTTCTTCCACTAGTCGTTAGAACCATAAGTTTAATTTCACATGCATCCAAGATTCTACTGAAGATTATTAAAAAGAGATTGGATTTTAAGGTAGAGGAGTCTTTGGGAGAGTACCAATTTGGAGTTAGAAGAAGAAAGGGTACTAGGGATGCTACTGGCAATTTCTGGCTCAAAGAATGATAGACACTGGGCTCTCCCGATACGTATGTTTTATTGATTGGGAAAAAAATCCATTGAACAAAACGTTTTCAATCCTAGGGTGGCTTGGCATGTTATCCAGCTTAGCAAAAATCTGTATGTAAATCAGGAAACATTGATTTCAATTCAAGAGGGAATGACTGATCCAGTCCCAGTAAATAAAGGTGTAAGGAAGAGATGTTTGTTGTCGCCTGGCCTTTTTGGAATTTATGCAGAAGTTATGATGTATCAGGCCTTGGAGAGAGCCAGTGAAGTTATTTGAGTTAATGGAGAGAGAATTATGGCCATTACGTTTGCTGATGACCAGATAATAGTTTCAGGATCAGACAAATCATTACAGAGAATGATGTCAGAAACACAAAAAATGCAGATATATATGGAATGAAGATAAATAAAAATAACACAAAACTAATGGCAGTAGGAAAGGTTCCAAACAGGTTTTTCTTAAAACTACAATACGTCGAACAAGTTAAATCATTTCTCTATTTGGGTCCAATCATTAACGAAGATGCGAGAAGTGAAAAGGAAATTAGAATGAGACTGGGAATGGCAAAACCGGCTTTTAGAGAGAATCAGTCTACTGACAGCCAAAAATAAAGATCTAAAACTGGGGAAGAGAATTTTAAAGGCATATGTTTGGCCAGAAGCTCTCTGTGGTTCTGAGACATGAACATTGACCAAGAGGGGGAAAAAGGCTGGAGACATTTTTTTCTGATTGAAGGTTTAACGACCACCGTGAGCAACTCAATGGGCTATAAGCTGTCGCCCGTCCCTAATTTAGGGCCACTGGTTCCATAGAAGGGAGAGAACCAATGCCGTAAGAGAAACACAACCTCCATGCATCAGCGGAATTCGAACCCGGACCCCTTCACCAACGGATGGTCATAAATCAGCGCTTAGATCACTCCGCCACCGGGGCGGCGGGGACATTTGAGATGTGAAGCGATTTTTTTCTTGGAGGTTTAAAGACCTCCGCGAGCAACACGATGGGCTATAAGCAGTCGACCGTCCCTAATTTAGGGGTCACTGGTTCTAGGAAAGGGAGAGGAGCCAGTGCTTTGAGACAAACACAATGTCCTTGCCTCATCGGGATTCGAACCCGGACCCATATCGGACGAATGGTTCTAACCGGCGCCACCGCGGCGGCGATGTGGAGCTGTAGAAAAATGGATATAGTTGGTTCGGTAGATAGAATAATGAGAAGGTACTGGAGAGGGTGGGAGAACCCAGGAATCTGATCAACATCTTAAAGAGAAGAATAATGTTATGGATGGGACACACTTTGTGCCATGGAGGCCCGATTCTAAAAGTTTTGGAAGGGAAAATTTTAAGGCAAGAGAGATCGAGGAAGACCAAGAAATAGTTTTGTGGCGCAGCTACTCCAAGACAGTAATACCAGGACATACTATAAGGCAAGAGAGGAAGAGGACGGCCAAGGGATAGTTTTGTGGCACAGCTACTCCAAGACACTAATACCAGGACATACTATAAGGCAAGAGAGGAAGAGGACGGCCAAGGAATAGTTTTGTGGCACAGCTACTCCAAGACACTAATACCAGGACATACTATAAGGCAAGAGAGGAAGAAGACGGCCAAGGAATAGTTTTGTGGCACAGCTACTCCAAGACACTAATACCAGGACATACTATAAGGCAAGAGAGGAAGAGGACGGCCAAGGAATAGTTTTGTGGCACAGCTACTCCAAGACACTAATACCAGGACATACTATAAGGCAAGAGAGGAAGAGGACGGCCAAGGAATAGTTTTGTGGCACTGCTACTCCAAGACACTAATACCAGGACATACTATAAGGCAAGAGAGCAAGAGGACGGCCAAGGAATAGTTTTGTGGCACAGCTACTCCAAGACACTAATACCAGGACATACTATAAGGCAAGAGAGGAAGAGGACGGCCAAGGAATAGTTTTGTTGGACAGCTACTCCAAGACACTAATACCAGGACGTGCTATAAGGCAAGAGAGGAAGAGGACGGCCAAGGAATTGTTTTGTTGCACAGCTACTCCAAGACACTAATACCAGGACATACTATAAGGCAACAGAAAAGAAGAGGACGACCAAGGAATAGTTTTGTGGCACAGCTACACCAAGACACTAATACCAGGACATACTATAAGGCAAGAGAAGAAGAGGACGGCCAAGGAATAGTTTTGAGGCACAGCTACTCCAAGACACTAATACCAGGACATACTATAAGGCAAGAAAAGAAGAGGACGGCCAAGGAATAGTTTTGTGGCACAGCTACTCCAAGACACTAATACCAGGACATACTATAAGGCAAGAAAAGGAAGAGGACGAACAAGGAATAGTTTTGTGGCACAGCTACTCCAAGACACTAATACCAGGACATACTATAAGGCCAGAGAGGAAGAGGACGGCCAAGGAATAGTTTTGTGGCACAGCTACTCCAAGACACTAATACCAGGACATACTATAAGGCAAGAAAAGAAGAGAACGACCAAGGAATAGTTTTGTGGCACTGCTACTCCAAGACACTAATACCAGGACATACTATAAGGCAAGAGAGGAAGAGGACGGCCAAGGAATAGTTTTGTGACACAGCTACTCCAAGACACTAATACCAGAACATACTATAAGGCAAGAGAGGAAGAGGACGGCCAAGGAAAAGTTTTGTGGCACAGCTACTCCAAGACACTAATACCAGGACATACTATAAGGCAAGAGAGGAAGAGGACGGCCAAGGAATAGTTTTGTGGCACAGCTACTCCAAGACACTAATACCAGGACATACTATAAGGCAAGAGAGGAAGAGGACGGCCATGGAATAGTTTTGTGGCACAGCTACTCCAAGACACTAATACCAGGACATACTATAAGGCAAGGGAGGAAGAGGACGGCCAAGGAATAGTTTTGTGGCACAGCTACTCCAAGACACTAATACCAGGACATACTATAAGGCAAGAGAGGAAGAGGACGGCCAAGGAATAGTTTTGTGGCCCAGTTACTCCAAGACACTAATACCAGGACATACTATAAGGCAAGAGAGAAAGAGGACGGCCAAGGAATAGTTTTGTGGGACAGCTACTCCAAGACACTAATACCAGGACATACTATAAGGCAAGGGAGGAAGAGGACTGCCAAGGAATAGTTTTGTGGCACAGCTACTCCAAGACACTAATACCAGGACACACTATAAGGCAAGAGAAGAAGAGGACGGCCAGGGAATAGTTTTGTGGCACAGTTACTCCAAGACACTAATACCAGGACATACTATAAGGCAAGAGAGAAAGAGGACGGCCAAGGAATAGGTTTGTGGGACAGCTACTCCAAGACACTAATACCAGGACATACTATAAGGCAACAGAGGAAGAGGACGGCCAAGGAATTGTTTTGTTGCACAGCTACTCCAAGACACTAATACCAGGACATACTGTAAGGCAAGAGAAGAAGAGGACGGCCAAGGAATTGTTTTGTTGCACAGCTACTCCAAGACACTAATACCAGGACGTACTATAAGGCAAGAGAGGAAGAGAACGGCCAAGGAATAGTTTTGTGGCACAGCTACTCCAAGACACTAATACCATGACATACTATAAGGCAAGAGAGGAAGAGAACGGCCAAGGAATAGTTTTGTGGCACAGCTACTCCAAGACACTAATACCAGGACGTACTATAAGGCAAGAGAGAAAGAGGACGGCCAAGGAATAGTTTTGTGGGGCAGCTACTCCAAGACACTAATGCCAGGACATACTATAAGGCAACAGAGGAAGAGAACGGCCAAGGAATAGTTTTGTGGCACAGCTACTCCAAGACACTAATACCAGGACATACTATAAGGCAAGAGGAGGAAGAGGACGGCCAAGGAATAGTTTTGTGGCACAGCTACTCCAAGACACTAATACCAGGACATACTATAAGGCAAGAGGAGAAGAGGACGGCCAAGGAACAGTTTTGTTACACAGTTACTCCAAGACACTAATACCAGTACATACTATAAGGCAAGAGAGAAAGAGGACGGCCAAGGAATAGTTTTGTGGGACAGCTACTCCAAGACACTAATACCAGGACATACTATAAGGCAACAGAAGAAGAGAACGGCCAAGGAATTGTTTTGTTGCACAGCTACTCCAAGACACTAATACCAGGACATACTGTAAGGCAAGAGAAGAAGAGGACGGCCAAGGAATTGTTTTGTTGCACAGCTACTCCAAGACACTAATACCAGGACATACTATAAGGCAAGAGAGGAAGAGGAACGGCCAAGGAATAGTTTTGTGGCACAGCTACTCCAAGACACTAATACCATGACATACTATAAGGCAAGGGAGGAAGAGGACGGCCAAGGAATAGTTTTGTGGCACAGCTACTCCAAGACACTAATACCAGGACATACTATAAGGCAACAGAGGAAGAGGACGGCCAAGGAATTGTTTTGTTGCACAGCTACTCCAAGACACTAATACCAGGACATACTATAAGGCAAGAGAGGAAGAGGACGGCCAAGGAATAGTTTTGTTGGCACAGTTACTCCAAGACACCGACACTGGGACATATTATGACTTGAAGAGAACGGCGGACAATAGAGGGGAATGGAGAGACAGAGTACATCTACTAAACAACCAGTCCTTGGACTGAGTAACCAAGTAGAAACAGATGGTAGTCGTTAAACTTCAAAGATGAAAAAAAAATATTCTGCAAAAATTTCTAACTATCTTCGCCAAATCTTTTTAGCAGAAATACAGTCTCTGTTCAAATGTATCCGGACACTTCTCTATCCATTCAGTCTTCGCTATAGGAAAAAAATTAATAGCGATTTTTTTCCCAATCTTAGCTGTGCAACCACAACCTCCACTTTGACAGGAAAGCTTTCAACTAGAGTTTAGTACATTGCTACTGGAATTGCCTTATATTCTGAAACAAGGGCGTTAGTCAAGTCGATCTCCAATATCGCGTGTTTCGTCCTGGCCTAGAGCCGGCGCTCCAATTCATTCCAAAAGTGTTTTATGAGTTTAAGATCGGAAATATGTGCATGTCAATCAATTCTTCTACAACCATCTTACTAAATTATTCCTGCATAGACCTCGCTTTGCGGGTTGGGGCATTATCCTGTTATTAAAGGAAAAGGACTTCACCGAAGGTTATCCGCATGTTAGAAGCAAAGGATTGTCAAGAATGTATAACGAAGTAAATTTCTCCGTCATTTTTAGTCCACGCCGGGGCTCGATCTCGGGTCCCCTCATTCCGGAATAAGTCACTCTACCAATTGAGCTACGCGGACGTTCGTTCTGACTGCTATCTGCCTTTATGTCGTGTGCGTCCTGCTGGCAGGCACGTCACAAATGTTATTACGCACTGAGTGATCACTGCATCATGACCACCCCTGTAAAACGTGGGTGCAGCCCGCTGACCACGTGATTCCTAGACAGCGCGATTAGTCGACCGACGTAGCATATACATAGTCGAGTCACATTATTGTGACCACCTCCTACTTTCGACGTCAAGAGCGCGTAGCCAATGAAAGAAGGTACGTGTAGAGAGCAAACTTGCAAGGTTTATAAGGTGTGCCGTAGGATTCTTGAAAACATATCACTTGTTGCTGCTGTGTATAAGAGGAGCGATTTAACCGATTTGCAAAAAGAGATGATCGTCGGCTTTCAAGACAAGGGTAACAGTATTTCTGAAACAGCGCAGTTTGAGAATAGTTCGCGTGATGCTGTGGTTAAAGTATATCGTGATTGGAGAAATGGCACTGTTGCGAATAAGCGACGTGAAATCTGCTGAGCGCCACATGCCGGTGATGTGAGAGGTGAACGTCGGCTTCGAAGGGGCGTGTCGTCCGATTGACACGCGTTAGTGGAGCAACTCACCGGCCGAATGAACCAGGGGGCTACCGCAAATGTGTCTAAAACGACAGTTCAGCAAACCCTGCTGCGTATGGGGCTCCGAGGCAGACGGATGGTCGCTGCACCTATTCTAACGAAGCTGCATCGACAAAAAAGGCTTACATTTGCAAGGCAGTATGGGAATTGGACCTCCGCTGGTTGGCAGAGGATTGCCTTCGCCCATGAGTCACGTTTTCTGCTTCATCGAACGGATGGGCGTTGGTGTATAAGGCGAGAAACTTCGGAGAACAGACACTCTTCAACCACTGCAGCAAAAACGCAAGCTGGTGAGAGCAGCATTATCGTCAGGGAAATGTTTTCTTTTTTTTTTTTTTTTAGATTGGAGGTTTAACGACCACCGTGAGCATCTCAATGGGCTATAAGCAGTCGCCCGTCCCTAATTTAGGGTCACTGGTTCCAGGAAAGGGAAAGAGCCAGTGCCGTAAGACAAACGACAAACACAACATCCATGCCTCGCCGGGATTCTTTTTTTTTTTTTTTTTTTTTTTTGATTGGAGGTTTAACGACCACCGTGAGCAACTCAATGGGCTATAAGCAGTCGCCCGTCCCTAATTTAGGGTCACTGGTTCTAGGGAAGGGAGAGAGCCAGTGCCGTAAGACAAACACAACATCCATGCCTCACCGGGATTCGAACCCGGACCCCTTACGGACGAATGATCAGAGGCCAGCGCCTTAGACCACTGCGCCACCGGGGCGGCCGCCGGGATTCGAACCCGGACCCCTTTCGGACGAATGATCAGAGGCCATCGCTTAGACCACTGCGCCACCGGGGCTGCTGGAAATGTTTTCCTGACATTCTTTGGGTCCATTAATACCTATGGAAAGCACTATGGACCGAATTCCTTATGCATCCATCCTTGCAGACCACGTACACCCATACATACTGATTATCTTCCTTGAGACGGATGGGATCTTCCAGCACGACAATGCGACGTGTCGCACAGCTGAAATTATCTGAGAGTGGATAGAAGAGCACGATAAAGACTTCAAAGTACTTCCCTGTCGCCCTAATTCTCCAGACTTAAACCCATTTCAGCATCTGTCTGAGCACCTCGATCGTGTTGTTCGCTCTATGGATTCTCCACTACGCACCCTCCAGCAGCTGTCAGATGCACAACAGTCAGCATGTCGTCACAAACCTGTGAATACCTTTCAGCACCTTATTGTGTCACTCTCCGCCCGTCTAGCTGATGTCCGCACTGCACACCACGGTTACTCTGGATATTAATTGGTGGTCCCAATAATGGGACTCGGCCGTGTACTAGGTGTGAGTGGAGCAGTCGATAGTAAACTTCGGAGTGTGATAGCTAAACCGAGGGATTTATCGGACTTTGACGAAGGACAGGTTGTGGGAGGTCGAACAGCCGGTGACACGATTTCTTAAACGAAATACACTGCTGGCCGCCCAAAATGCAACACCAAGAAGGACACGAGATAGCAAAGCTAGATTTACTGGACACATAACAACAGATACAAAGATGAAACGATTGAGCTTAGAGGTCCGTGCGACTTGCGGAACACGCAGACATCAATAGTTCGCGTGGCCCCCCATGACTGGCAATAACGGCTGTTACACGCCGCGGCGTCGAACGAAAGAGGCTTTGGATGTGGGCTTGGGGTATGTTGGTCCAGGCTACTTCCACACGTTGCCACAGTTCATGAGGCGTAGCAGCGGGTGGTGCTTGCAGGGCCACTCGGTTGCCGATCAGCGACCAGACGTGTTCGATGGGCGACATATCGGGAGACCAGGCGGGCCACGGCAGCAGTGATACCTGTTCGGCCGTGAAGAATTGTTGCCCGATGCGTGCCACGTGAGGCCGCGCATTGTCCTGTTGAAACGTGGCCGCTGGCAGGTCCAGCAAGTAAGGGAGGACTGCAGGCTCCAAAACGTCGGAGATGTAGCAGTGGCTGTTGAGTGTACCGGCGATGCGTACCAGAGGGGTGCGGGTGTCATATCCAATTGCGCACCGAACTATAACGTCAGGCGACGGACCGGTATGGCGATTCATAGCGCAGGCGTCATACAGACTCTCGCCGCGGTGCCGCTGCGCGCGTATCCGACCATCGTGGTGTTGCAGGCAGAAGCGGGATTCGTCGGAGAAGACAATGTCGTGCAATTTCGTAGTCCAGGTGTGGCGTTCAACGGCCCATTGCCGCCGCATTCGCCGGTGGTGTAACGTCAATGGTAATCGGAGCAATGTGCGCCGTGCGAAAAGTCCCCGTTCCTGCAATCGACGTCGAACGGTACGTGCTGACACAGGTTGTTGCTCAACACACCCTAATTCCTGCGCTAACGTTCGTGATGAGGCGGTGCGAGCCGTCAATGCCCGCCGCACAACATGCAGGTCCTCTCGTTTGGTGGTGTGCCGCAGCTGCGGCAACTGCTCACGTTAGACCGTCCGTAACTCCTGCTTCCACCGAATCCATACTCCCCTCACTGTGGCTGGATGTCGTCCCACACGGGCGCTGATGTCTCGGTACGATAAACCGCTGTCGCGATAAGCCACTATTCGTCCTGTGTCGAACTCCGAAACGTGCTGGAGTGACTGCCGTCTTCTGCGACGAGGCATCAGGAAGCTTCCCACACACAGTTCCGACAGCACACTTCCACTACTTACACCACGCCTTTCTGTGCACCCTTCTTATAGTGCTTCTCGGTGACGTGCCGGGCGCACATGATTTGCATATGCCCTGCAATGCTAATCGTTTGCATATCCTCTCGCGGGCGACCCATGCTGCGAATTTCAGGCCAATCGGATGCCTCCTTCTTGGTGTTGCATTTTGGGTGGCCAGCAGTGTAGATTCCAACACATGACATCCAAACGCAAATAAGATTAGCAGAAAATAGCCAAAAGCAAGACAACTCGTTAGCCAGACAGCCAGCGAACATAGGTTGAAAACAATCTTCTTGTCTCATCTTTTTACCTACGTCACACAACCTCCGACCTCATTTGTCGTTACCAAACAGAACGTTGTGCGAAAGAACTGCGATTTGGAATTTGCTGAAGGAGAACAAACCAACCCCGTACCAGAAACGAAGTGACATTAGATGAAACCTAGCAGCTCACGATAGGAAACATGGTAGACAGAGAAGTTAGACTACTTCTTGTCACTGACCTCGCAGGATCAATGTACAAAGGGTCACTCGGATAGAGATAAGCAGGCTGGGGAGGAAATGGACACCCTTATTTTTAACGCTGGAGGATAACACGGGTCCGACGTCTTAACGTACCCAACTGCGTGACGGAGGATATTATTTTGTGGCTCAACACATCACTGTCCACCTGGGATCGAACCCAAAACCCTTTGATCAGTAGTGAGGTGTGTAAACCACAAGAGTATTCGACAAACGTGCAATTTATTATCTAGTAGCCATGATCTCTTCACATAAAAATATACATTTGGCATGGAGCCAGTGCCATAACGGAAATACATTTCGCCGCCGCGGTGGCTCAGTGGTCTAAGCGATGGCCTCTGATCATTTGTCCAAAAGGTGTTCGGGTTCGAATCCCGGTGACGCATGATGTTGTATTTGTCTTACGGCAAACATAACATCCATGGTAACCGGGATAATGGAGGAGAGAATGAAGAATTGCAAGTAAAGGCTTGTGGCAGGTCTATAATCTGTACGGATGAGATGAGGAGGTATAAATTGTTTAGTTGCAGATATCTCCGAAACAAAAAATTTGACGTGCCGTTAAGAAAGAAAAACCTGGCCGCTATATGAACATTCAGAAAATTTTAAGCACCATTTCGTTAAGACACATCGGTAGCTTAAAGAGTTAAGCCATGTTTTTTTTTTCGATAATGTTTTTCTCGCGTTCTTGTTCAACAACGCTATACTTCACAATCAGCCATTTTGTTCCCAAGTTGGAAACGTCCAGGATAATGAGACTGATTGTTCTCTCAAATATTTGGAAGATACAGAAGACCACTTTGAACATTACGGAAGACTAGAAGTTCCAAATTGTGAGCACTTGCCTTAAGGATGCAGCAAAAGCATACCAATATTGGGGCTTCGTACAAAGCACCAATATTGGTATGTCGGTCTTCTCTTACGGAGTGAGGAGGAAAAAATAGCACGCCAATTCCTTTTTTCTTCAAAAGCAGTGATCATCTGACGGACCAGTACTCTTCTTACTAGAAGCAGATCTTTTCTGTAAGTTGAACAGTTTCACCACACTCATGCAAAACTTTTACGGGTAGCAACCTTTTTTTCAGCAGTAAACTAATTTTCTGCAAGATCTTTCGAAATGGGGGAACCATAAGCTGTGCACAAGGGTTTGCGATTAACACGCCTGTATGAGGAACGTTATGATGTAATTTCAAGACATCCTTCTCCCTGAACCTACGGATACTAAAACTCGACGATGTGCGCAACCTCATATTAAGGACTTGACTTTAACTACAGTACAAGACACTCAGCGAATAAACAATTAATAAAAATAATTGTATTTTTCTTGCGTAATAGTTGCATGTCTTGTTTTACATGTTATGGGAAAATAACAGTGCGCTGCTCGTGTTTTGGGAGGAAAAAATATAACGACAACCGTGAGAGCAAATCGATGGGCTATAAGCAGTCACCTGTCTCTAAATCAGAGGCTGCTTGTTCCAAGGAAGAGAAGGAGCCAGTGCTGTGCCAGAAATGTATTTTATTTTTGATTGGAGGTTGAACGACCACCGTGAGCAACTCAATGGGCTATAAGAAGACGCTCATCCCTAATTTAGGGTCACTGGTGCCGCGGAAGGGAGAGAGCCAATGCTGTAAGGCAAATTCCTCATCGGGAGTCCAACCCGGACGACCCATCTCGGACGAATGGTCAGACTCTGGCGCTTAGACCACTAGGCTACCCGGTTGGCCTCTCTTCATCTTCAAATGTCTTGTCAAGACAGGGACATTTGGCGATTCATGAACATGAGTTGCGCATTTTCACGATCGCTTTCGTTGAAAATGGGTATTGAAGTGAAGTGGTTTTGTACTGCTTTCCCCAAGTATCGTGTTTTCTTCAGGTGCCAAGTCCAGACAGGGTGTATTCTGAGATTCACTACTTTGAGCGGTTCACAGTCATGGTGACGACTGTCAATGCGACGAGTATCATTAAGAAAGAAGATTAGGTCGAGGTGGTTTCCATTGTCTTTCTCATCAAGTGTCCTCATCTTCTTCTTCAGATGGAATGAACCAGAACCGTCTCTAACAGAAAGCCTCAGAAATGTTGGGAAGAAAATTTGTGACGTTACGCACATGAGGCTGTATCCTCGCTGGTTACTCAGCAACGCCATTTTGAGTGTGTCTTCTAACTATTATTTTGTCGTTGTGTCCAGTGTTTCACTTCTTATTACCCGTATTTTAGATAAAACAGAAAATGCCGTGAAACTTTTCTGTTCCCATGGGCGAATCCAGTTATCTGAAAAATCGTAAAGCTTCAATCTTCAACTTTCCTGAAAGGGAGGACCTCAAGCATACATGCATTAACGCCTTACCTCAGTAGGATTTCAAGCCAACGGTAGCGTATTTGCAAATAACGTTCAAAAGCGCACTTACACCGGTATAACTGTTTTCTTTAGAAATACACGTTTCTCTTTGAAAAATGCATGTGTTGTGGAAAAACTAGGTATATAATAGAAGTCACCTTTTTTGTGCTTCCATTTTCCATTTTGTTTCCGTAATTTTGTTAATTGGTATCTCGATATTATCTCTTAAAAACAAAAAAGGTATGAAAACAGTGCAGTTTTAATATACAAAAAGGCTCTGTAACATATCGCTGGCGAAAATAAATAACCTTTATATTGGGTTGATAGCATGCCGCTGGCGAAAATAAATAGCCTTTATATAACCTTTATATTGGTTCATAACGGGTTGATGAATAAGATCATGCTGTTTTATTCCACGAGTGTTTCCAAGGTCAGTTGTGAAGGTGCAGATGGCCAGTTGTACACAGTGCGTCAAAGAATTTTTAAGACTGGCGCTAGATTTCAGCCTACGGTGGCGCCGCCAGTGTAATCGCGAATGCGTTATAAACCGTGACCATCTGCTTGCTTTCTGCCAAAAGTATTGCGCAGTTGTTAAAATAACTCAAACGAAACGGCCGTTCATTAGAGAAGTAAATTTTTTTCATGTTGAATTATTAAGATGGAACAAAGGGCTGTTATTAAATTTAACGCAAAACTTGGTAAAAGTGCCTCGGAAACGTACCAAATGATGAAACAAGTTTACGGTGAGTTTTGTTTAAGTAGATCAAACGTTTTCCTGTGGCACAAACGTTTTTTGAATGGAAGAGAGACGCTAGAAGATGATAAGCATACCGGAAGACCAAGTTCATCTAGGACACCTGAGATTATTGAAAAAATGCGTGATTTCGTGGCAAACAATCGATGTGCGTCACTAAGAATGGTGGAAGAGTCTTTAAACATCAACAAAAAAACGATTCGAACCATCCTGCATGAAGATTTGGGCAAAACAAAAGTCTGTGCTAAATTTGTTCCACACACGTTAACCAATGAACAAAAATCAAGGAGAAGTGCACATTACAGAGACATCATTTCAGCCGCTGAAAATGATCCAAACTTCTTAAAATCGATTGTTACTGGTGATGAAACATGGTGTTTTCAATATGATCCTAAAACAAAGCGACAAAGTGTGGAATGGAAGTCAAAAAACTCGCCACTAGCCAAAAAAATAAGAAAGGTTCCATCGAAAATAAAAACAATGCTCATTACATTCTTCGGTAGTAAGGGTATCATTAACAAAGAATTTGTTCCAAGTGGACAAACAATTTCTGGTGAGTTTTATTTAAATGTTTTGAGGCGTTTGATGGGCAGAATTCCTCCAGAATATCGAGATGAAAACAGTTGGTGTTTGTTGCACGATAATGCACCCAGTCAATCGAGATGAAAACAGTTGGTGTTTGTTGCACGATAATGCACTCAGTCACACCTCACTTCTTGTTCGTAGATTTTTGGTGCAAAATAACGTCTGTGTGTTGAATAATCCACCGTATTAGCCTGATATAGCACCCTGCGACTTTTCTTTGTTCCCCAAACTTAAAATGATGTTAAAAGGGTGTTATTTTGATGATATTTCGGCCATACAAACAGCTTCGACGCGTGCTTTGGAGACAATTCCGCAAAGTGAACTGGAACAGGCATTCGAATCATTATTAAATCGCTGTAACAAGTGTATTGAAGCCGGAGGGAATTATTTTGAATAACAAACCAAAACAAATTATAATTTCTTGTTTCTATTTCATTTTACAGACCCGGTCTTAAAAATTCTTTGAGGCACTGTGTATATCAAAATTTAGCCAGTAATACCGTGTATCACTATCATATTGCGTTGTATGATTGTGGCTAATGTTTTTTTGTTTTTTTTTGTTTTTTTTTTGGTTTGCAGGTCCGTAAGTATGGAGTTTCAAGTAGAGAGGAATGAATATTTCCGACATCTGCTCTTCTAAGAGTTTAACAAGAGATACGCAGCTGCCGCGGTTACTCGACAGATTTGTACTGGGTATGGGGAGGACGGACGCTATTGCTCCGAGGACAGCCCGCAACTGGTTTGAGCGGTCCCGAGGTCAAAATTTTGACCTCAACGACTCTCCACGCCGCTCAGCTCGTCCTTGTCACTTTGATGAGGTTCATTTGAACCACTTGGATCCGCGCCAAACCACACGCGAATTGACTACTGAGATGGACTGTGATCAGGCCACCGTATTGCGACACCTGGAACGTATGAGAAAGGTCCAGAAATTGAGGTCTTCCGGTGCCTCACACCCTCACCGAGGAAAACAAGAATCAACGTACTGCCATATATGGTACCTTTGCTCGCCCGTTATCGCGAATGTTTTCAGCAGCACAAACCCTTTCTCTCACGTATTGTTACTGGAGATGAAAAGTGGTGCCTGTACGTGAATTTCAGGCATCGGAGGAGTGGTTAAGCCTAAACAAGACGCCCACACCATGTCCAAAACATGACCTTCATCCTGCGTAGGTCATGTGTGTCTGGTGGGACATGGAAGACATTATTCACCGGGAAATGCTGCCGAGGAATCGGATCATCAATTTTGCATTTTATTGTAAGAAACGCCGTTGTGTGGAGGGAGTAATTCAGCAGAAACGGCCACATCGGCGCCATGGTGTCTTTCTCCAACATGATAACGCACGCTCTAATAATTCAAACATGACCAAAATGGCCATTCAAGATATGAAATGGGAGATCCTTCCACATCCGGCGTATTTCCCCGATGTCGTCCCTTTAGACTATCACCTGTTGTGATCTCTGTGGAATGTACTCCTCGCAGAACGTTCAACAATGGTGTTGATCTCCAGAATTTCCTTGATCAATTCTTCGCCTGCACTTTTTTCCAGAACGATTCCGTTTTCCGTTCTGATGTAATTCATTGCTGCAGTGCGGTGAAAAAAAAAGCGGCATGAACTTATGCATCAACCGTATAAAACATTTTCACAACGTTTGAACAAGAAAGGCTGCGACACTCCGGGTTTTCTTCTTTTTTAATTGGAGGTTTATTTTTTTTTTTTTTTTGATTGAAGGTTTAACGACCACCGTGAGCAACTCAATGGGCTATAAGCAGTCACCCGTCCCTAATTTAGGGTCACTGGTTCCAGGGAAGGGAGAGAGCCAGTGCCGTAAGACAAACACAACATCCATGCCTGACCGGGATTCGAACCCGGACCCCTTACGGACGACTGATCAGAGACCAGCGCTTTAGACCACTGCGCCACCGGGGCGGCATTGGAGGTTTAACGACCACCTTGAGGAACTCAGTGGGCTATAAGCAATCGCCCGTCCCTAATTTAGGGTCACTGGTTCCAGGGAAGGGAGAGAGCTAGTGCCGTAAGACAAACACAACATACATGTCTCACCGGGATTCGAACCAGGACACACGTCGAACAAATGATCGGAAGCCATCGCTTAGACCACTGCGCCACCGGGAAGGCCATTCAGGATTCCCACCATAACATTTTTGGGGTTGTGTATAAACTCAAAGAAATCAAAAATTAACACTTTCTATGATTACTGGAAAAAGAAGTTTTCCGTCGTGGTTTTAATGTACATTTTTTTCTTTTTAAAAATAGTGGGGAAATTTCGGCTTTACAAAATTTCAGGGCACTTTCCCTTTCTGAAAATGTGCTCACTAAATCTGAAATTTTGCTTTCAAATTTATTATGTAGTTAGAGAAATAATTTTTAACTTTTTTTTTGGATTAATTGAAGGTTTAACGAACACCGCGAGCAACTCCACGGGCTATAAATAGATGCCTATACGAATTTAAGGCCACCGGTTCCAGGGAAGGCAGGCAGCCGGTGCCGTAAGACAAACGCAACATTCATGCCTCACCAGGATTCGAACCCAGACCCATGTCGAACGAATGATCAGAAGCCAGCGCTTAGACCACTGCACTAACCGGACGGCTGTTTTTAATTTCCCAACGAATGCGAAAGGTACTTCTAAAGTCTTAAAGTGAAACGTTCTGAAAAACACTCTTAGTAGCTGAAATTCTGGGCTTCTTGTGTGGTGTGTAAAGTAACACAAACACATTCTTCACAAAAGTTTAGAAAAGATGAAGCACCCCGATAAAGTCGTTCGATTCTGATGAAACTCCGCATGCAAGTTCCTTAGAGCTGAATATGAAAATCCGAAAGAAAAAAAAGACCAATGACTGAATAGTAGCCCGCCACAGCGCATGGGAGCTACGCATCGAGATGGGTACATCAAGAGCAAAGCTCTCACCAATTATGACAGCATATTGCGATTGTATTTACCTCCATGAAGAGTGAGGATTCCTCGACGTCGGATCTGTGCAAAATACGAGCCGTTGAGCGAGTTTGAGAGAGGACGTTAAATTGGTCAGAGCGAGGCCGGTTAGATAAGTCGCCGTATCGCCAGCCATTTGAGTCGGAGCTAAAGGTCTGCACGGTTCTAATTAGGTGAGCCCGGCCCGGACCCGTGAATTGCAACTCTTATTAGGCCAGGCCCGTGATGTGCCATTTAATATTATTTTTTGGTATTCTATTTTATTTTAGTAAAATCTGAAAATTAAATAATGAAATCAGATGTTATTGAAAATATTTAATTGAATGTAAGCCTAAAAATATTAACTAAACTTTGACAATTATCGAAAAATAGAACCTTAAAAAAGAGAGGAAAAGAAAGATTAAGCGCGTTCAGAATCTCCCTTCCTCTGAACTAGTGAACTGTACCACTACAAAAGTCATTACCTATACAAATTAAAGTCAGGAGAAAATTTCGATGTCGGCCCACTCTCTCTCTCTCTCTCTCTCTCTCTCTCTCTCTCTCTCTCTCTCTCTCTCTCTCTCTCTCTCTCTCTCTCTCTCTGACACACTTGCTCACTCACTCGAGGTTGAATCTTTTTGATGTCAACAAGCCCCAACGTGGTTTTATCATCTTATTACCTACAGATGGTGTGAATACCTCTCCTTGCTTTGTCATGGAAGTTAGGATAGCCAGAAAAACAGTTAAACGCACCAGGAAATCGGGGAAGACGGCTTTTTTGTGTCTTGACCACTGCTATAAAAAGAATGGGTCGACTTGACCCAACCTGACCTGTTGTTTTGTTCTCTAAACTAAAAAAAGGCCCGACTCGGCCAGAGGGCCGGAACGGGCTGGCATACATCTAGTCGGAGCTATCCTGCAATCGGACGAGGTTGGCGCTAATGGGTGCAGGAGGGCAGAACCCAGCTGCATGTAGGCAGAGGGCGGCCGAGGGCAACGACGGAAGGCGCGACTTCAGCGATTTTGAGAGACGCACTAACACAGCCGAATTCGTCTCTCTCAACCATCCGTGCCCGTATCGTGTCGTCTGCAGGTAAGAGAGGGTGCATCTGTACCGTTGCCAGACAACTTGCCGCACGGGAACTACATTCCATGGGGTGGGGGAGGGGGTCACTCCGGCGCCAACCACTAATTTCCGACCATCGCCGGCACCGATTGCAGTGGTGTCGGACCCCATCTACATGGCATAGGGTGCAGTGGCGTCGTGTTTTCTTCAGTGATGCGTCATGGTTTGCACTTGCTACAAAAACACCCGGCCAGAGCGGGGATTCTGCCTTTACCGTGGAATGGCACTCGGCTCACGCCCAGGGAGTGGATGTCTGGGAAGCCATTTTTACGTACCATCCTCAAGACTCAAAAGTACGCCGACGAAATTCCACGACCTATTGTGTTGTCATTCGTATCGCAGCATTACCGAGCAGTTTTTAAGCAGGATGATCCCCAGCCGCACACCGCACGCGGCTCTCCCAAGCCTGTCTCCCTAATGTTGACACCCCTTCCACGGCCATCCCGATCGCCCGACCTCTCACCGATCGAATATGTTTGGGATATGATGGTACACCACCTACGCACATACCGGAAATTCGACGAACTGGCCAGCAGTTTGGACACCATCTGGTATGCTATACCTTAGGACAGCATCCGTGAACTGTATTCATCTATGTCACTGCTTGAAGCCAGGACGTAACTGCTTGAATCCAAGCTGGAGTTCAAACTAGTAACTTATTCCAATCGTGTAGCTCTTTTACCCGGATAAATGGCCCCCCAGTTGTGCAACTGCAATCACTTCCTTGCCTATGCATAAACAATGCACATACCAATTTTCAATTTTATTGGATGATTCGTTTTGTGTGACTCGAGTTGGGCGTCGGCTCCCAAAGCCCATATCGTGCAGGATATGTTGCACAGTCTAGACGCTGATGCATGTTGAGGGTCGAGCATTAAATTCCGATGATGCCTGCGAGAGTGCTGCACGTCTATCGCGTGAAACGATTCTTGACAGACGACGATGGTCACGTTCACCCAATGTCTTTTTACGGCCACACTGGTATCGTACATCGGAGGTTTTGCCAGAATTCTTGTAGTCACAGTACACCCTTGCAATGGTCGTTCGTGAAAATCTGATCTTCATTTCTAGCCCCGAAATACGACACCGCGTTGAAAATCGCTTAAATCGTTATCACTTGTCATTCTCATGCCGAAAACAGCTCTGACAGCTGGCAAGGATGCCTATCGCTTTATATACGAACTGGCGGTCGCAACCGAGTACGCACATAGGTGACGCTGCTATGTAATTTGCATAAGCTTGTCTGTATCAGTTTTTGTGGAACTTCAGTGTATATCAACATCTTTCCGGTGATTCTTCAAAAAATATTGCTCTATGTACACTGCTGGCCACCCAAAATACAACACCAAGAAGGACACGAGATAGCAAAGACAGATTTACTAGACACATAACAACAGATACAAAGATGAAACGATTGAGCTTACAGGCCCGTGCGACTTGCAGAACACGCACACATCAATAGTTCGTGTGGTCCCCATGGCTGGCAATAACGGCCGTTACACGCCGCGGCATCGAAAGAAAGAGGCTTTGGATGTGGGCTTGGGGTATGTAGGTCCAGGCTTCTTCCACCCGTTGCCACAGTTCATCAAGCGTATCCGCAGGTGGTGCTTACCGTGCCACTCGGTTGCCGCTCAGCAACCAGACGTGTTCGATGGGCGACATATCGGGAGAACAGGTTGGCCACGTCAGCAGTGACACCTGGTGGGCCGTGAAGAATTGTTGCACGATGCGTGTCACGTGAGGGCGCGCATTGTCCTGTTGAAAGGTGGACGCTGGCAGGTCCTGCAGGTAAGGGTGGACTACAGGCTCCAAAACGTCGGAGATATAGCGGGGGCTGTTGAGTGTACCGGCGATGCGTACCAGAGGTGTGCGGGTGTCATATCCAATAGTGCCCCAAACCATAACACCAGGCTACGGACCGGTATGGCGATGCATAATGCAGGCGTCATACAGTATCTCGCCGCGGTGCCACCACACGCGGATCCGATCATCGTGGTGCTGCAGGCAGAAACTGGATTCGTAGGAGGAGACAATGTCGTGCGATTCCGTTGTCCAGGTGCGGCGTTCAACGGCCCGCTGTTTACGCACTCGTTGGTGGTGTAACGTCAATGGTAATCGGAGCAATAGGCGATGTGCGACAAGTCCCCGCTCCTGCAGACGACGTGGAACGGTACGTGCTGACACAGGTTGTTGCGCAACACACCCTAATCCCTGCGATAACTTTCGTGATGTGGCGGTGCGAGCCGTCAATGCCCGCCACACAGCATGCCGGTCCTCTCGTTCGGTGGTGTTCAGCGGCTGCGGCAGTCGCTCACGTAGGTCGTCCGTCCCTCCTGCACCCAGCGAATCCATACTCGTCTCACTGTGGCTGGATGTCGTCCCACACGGGCGCCGATGTCTCGGTACGATAAACCGCTGTCGCGATAAGCCACTATTCGTCCTCTGTCGATCCCCGAAACGTGCTGGTATGACTGCCGTATTCTGCCGCGAGGCATCAGGAAGCTTCCCACGCACAGGTCCGGCAGTACAACACACTTCCATTACTTACACCCCGCCTTCTGTGCACCCTTCTTACAGTGCTTCTCGGTGGCGTGAGGGGCGCACATGATTTGCATATGACCTGCAAAGCTAATCGTTTGCATATCATCTCGCGGGCGACGCATGCTGTGAATTTTAGGCCAATCGATGTTTCCTTTTTGGTGTTGCATTTTGGGAGCCTAGCAGTGTAGATTGTAGTACTACTCTCGTACCACAGAGTGGAAAGAACCATTACAACAGCTGGTAGTTACCTCGACATTTTCCAGGCATAATCCATATTTATTTTCACAATTTCCAAGATATACAGAGTTACTCTTCGAAAGGAGTGTCACTCTCTTCATTAAAAGCAGGTGAGATATATCTTGGTAGGCCACTGCAGTGCTCAGACATTACAGAGCAATATAATCGAGATTTTCGACCACAAATAATTTCCAAAAGCTGATTTACAGCTACAGGACACGAGGCGTAGAAGTGCGGCAGGGGTAAATGGTATTGCTAGGAGTATTGCTCTGTGCTTTCTTCTTCCCTACGTTTTCTTCCAAGTATTGTAACTTCCATCCCCAACAAGTTGCCAGAAGTTTATTTTTTAACAACAATTTACAAGCAAACCCTCAGAAGATGGCGAGATGCTTTTGATGTTGGAGGAAGTTGTGCTAGGTTAAAATTTAATATCAAAGCAGACTTTATTGTTAAGGTCTTGAATCCGAAGTAACGAGCTTCGTTAAAATTCCAGAATTTGCTCAATCCATACAAAGCAAGGATAAATTTTCTCCATTGACAAAAGATTTTGTTCGAGCAATTGCTTCTTGAGTAACAATCCTAGCTTGGCCCTCAGCTTCAGATGATGATTTTATCATTTCAATGACTTTGATTTTTCCCAATCCATAAATGCAGGACGTCGTGTCATAACCAGTTATAGCGTGGGCAAACAGCAGAAGCTTTTTTTCGATTTTGTAAAAGACTTTTGAAGTTCTTTCACCACCTTTCTCTTTACATATATAAATGATTTATTTTCAAGAAAGATTTATTTTCATTTTTTACTTTTTCTAGTAAATCTGTGTTCTAGCCCACGACAAAAACTTTATAGTGGCTGTTCATTTTTTCGATCGCTGCCATTACTATATCTTCGTCAGCATCTTCTTCAGCAACAAAGGTTTTTGCCGTTTTTTTCTAGTTCCGATGCTAGTGAAATTGCTTGTCGTTTCGTGTATTTTTATTGGCTAAAAAAATCCTTTTTTACTGTCATACATTTTGTATTTTCTTCAAAAGTGATGTCACGTGAGGTTCTTTTGGCTGATCTCTTTTGTTCTTGTTCTGTAGTAGAATCTTCGAGGTATCTTCGAGGTATCCATCAGAAACAAGGTTGTGTTTTTTCCATGCCTCGTAAGCACAAATAAACAGTAATTTTGAACTATATCACCATATGAGCTATCCTTTGGCCAGGAAACATAGTGATGCAAAAACACTTCATCTATCACTATTCAAAAACGTTCATGAGAGAAGATTTTGAACTCTTGCGAAGAGAAACTTCATCAAAAATGGATGTTGGACGAGAGTCTAGTTCATACTCAAGGTACGTGTATAGTAGTACACTTAGGCTATCACACTCTCCCAAGATTCGGTAAAACAGCTGTTGGGGATTCACACTAATCTCTTTCGACCCACGTTGCAGAGATTTCTGCTTTGCTTGTGTTACGACCATGTCTTTTCTGTGTAGTTTAAACTCTCCAATGCTTTCCCTTTCATTTTCTTCATCCATCGCTGCAACTGCAACCTGATAAACTTGGTCGCAGTTCACAGATTCGTTAGACACCGAAACGGTTGACAAACACATGAGTTCTCCAGACACTTTTGTGGATAGCGACCACCGTGAGCAACAATTAGGTTTTGGTGCATTTTTTTTTATTGTAGGTTTAACGACCACCGTGAGCAACTCAATAGGCTATAAGCAGTCGCCCGTCCCTAATTCAGGGCCACTGGTTCCAGGGAAGGGAGAGAACCAGTGACGAAAGACAAACACAACATCCATGACTCACGGGATTTGAACCCGGACCCCTTTCGGACGAATGATCAGAAGCCATAGCTTAGACCACTGCACCACAGGGGCGGCGGTTGCGATGCTTAAACCACAAAGTAAACTTTTCAATGTGCGACTGATCTCTCAGTTTTAGTGTCTTGTATAATTCAGTATGTTGTTCAGAAAATGTTATTAAAGTTCTCAAGAATTCTTCAATAGTGAATTTAAAAAGAAAGATGTCCCGAGGACCCATTTCGATTGTGTGCTGTCCGTTATACTTCTGCCATGCGTAAGACTTCCAACTGTTTTCATAGAACGCATAAGACACGGCTCTATGCCCATGTCCGTTCATGTACCAGACCGAAACTACATTGTTTCTCACAGTGAAGAATGATCTGTTATTAAACAAATCGAGCTCTTTCTCTGACAGTTTTGGACTTACCTTACATTTGTTGAACATATAGATGGGCCGACCTTGCATAAGGCAAGTGTCCTAAACACTCGTTTGATTTCGGACGACCTATGAGTCACTCACCTATTGTAGTTCTTGAAAATGTTTTGTAACAACTTCCATGGGGGCGTTCTTCTGCTGCCACGAGATCACTTACACTAAGAAGTCTGGATCTTACACTCCCCTCATCATTTCGTACATCACATTTAATTAAGAAGTTTACCTTTATTTCTAAAGTCGCTGGCATGTGAAAAGTTTTCCTACGTTCTGATTCAGTTTTGGAATCAACACTTGCTTCCTCTCCACAAATCAAGCAGTTTGCTTTTGTAACGTACCAGGAGATGTGACGTACCTGCCAGAAGGATGCACACGACATAAAGGCAGATAGGAAACAGAATAAAACGTCCGCGTAGCTCAATTGGTAGAGCAACTTATTCCGGAATGAGGGGACCCGGGTTCGAATCCTGATCCGGATAAAAATGACGGAGAAATTCACTTCGTTATAATGGCGCCCGAACTATCCGGATGACCCGACCGTTCAAAATCTCGCATTGGTGTGATGTTATTTCCACACAGCGAGATAGGAAGAATAAGAGAATCCCTTCTCCAGCACTTCAAAAAAATATATTAAGGGGGAGATGATGTAACGTACCAGGAGATGTGACGTACCTGCCAGAAGGATGCACACGACATAAAGGCAGATAGAAATCAGAATAAAACGTCCGCGTAGCTCAATTAGTAGAGCAACTTATTCCGGAATGAGGGGACCCGGGTTCGAATCCTGATCCGGATAAAAATGACGGAGAAATTCACTTCGTTATAATGGCGCCCGAACTATCCGGATGACCCGACCGTTCAAAATCTCGCATTACTGTGTTGTTATTTCCACACAGCGAGATAGGAAGAATAAGAGAATCCCTTCTCCAGCACTTCAAAAAAAAAATATATTAAGGGGGAGATGATGTAACGTACCAGGAGATGTGACGTACCTGCCAGAAGGATGCACACGACATAAAGGCAGATAGAAATCAGAATAAAACGTCCGCGTAGCTCAATTGGTAGAGCAACTTATTCCGGAATGAGGGGACCCGGGTTCGAATCCTGGCGCGGATAAAAATGACGGAGAAATTACTTCGTTATACTTTGAAATCGATCTTCTCTTCAGAGCTCCTTAAACAAAATGCAAATTTGCAGACAGAATGGATTATGAGTTTGCACTGCTGCAAGAGCAGCCTTGATAGTAGTAGGTCTTCTGTAGTTCTGCCTGCACACATTGTGAACCCGAACAGTAATTTTTCCTTCAAACGTTTCATGCAGTCCATCGCTTAATTTTAAACTAGCCTCAATAGTTGCCCACAAACCCTTTTTGACGTCCACAGTTTCTCCTCCAAGTTCCTTTCCACAAAGGGCACAAAATAAATCGAAATAATTCATTTTCTTATCTTATTTTTACATATAATCAAATACGAAGTTGTAGAGAATAATAAATACTGCTCATGTTAAAAATACAATTAATCTGCAATCTAAATTAGTGTGCTGAAAACAGCCACATAATTGAAAATGTTCCTTGACAGTATCTGTGTCCTTTCACGACGTTTCTTCTCACACTAAAACATTGCCGAAATGCACTAATGGTATACGACAAAGTGCACTTGCTACTATACCACAAAAAATAACCCCCTACACACACTGCCGTATACTTTGCCAACTCAGAACCGGTTTGCAGCAAAGTGAAGATGTAGTTTGAGCATTGCTCACCACTCTGGTGCTCCTTCCCGCTTCATTCTGTCGCAAAGTCATGGAGGAAACGTGGATATACACTGAAGTGCCAGAACAACTGGTACAGACGAGCGTATGCAAAATACATAGCAACGTTACCTATGCGCGTACTCCGTTGCGTCCGCCAGTGCGTATATAAAGCGATAGACATCCTAGCCAGCTGTCAGAGCTGTTTTCGGCATGACAATGACAAGTATTAACGATTTAAGCGATTTTCAACGCGGTGTCATAGTTTGGCCCTCGTGAGATGGGCCATAGTATTTCGCAGGTAGAAACGAAGTTCGGATTTTCACTGACGACCATTGTAAGGGTGTAGCGTAACTACAAAAAATTCCGACAAAACTTCCAACTTACGAAACCAGTGTTACCGTAAAAAGACATCGGGTGAACGTGACCATCGTTGGCTGTCAAGAACCGTTTCACGCGATAGGTGTGCAACACTCTCACAGGTATCATCAGAATGCAATGCTGGAGCTTCAACAAGCAGAAGCGTCTGGACTGTGCAACGTTCCCGGCAGGATATGGGCTTTGGGAGCCGACGCCTAACTCGAGTCTCCTTGATGGGTGCACGACACAGAACTATGCGCCTTGCTTGGGCACTGCAACACCTCCACTTGGCACTTGATGACTGGAAAAAAGTAGCTTGGTCTGACGTGTCGCGTTTCTAACTGTAACGGGCAGATGGAAGGATGCGTGTGTGGCGCAAACCCCATGAAGCCATGGATCCCTCCTATCAACAGGGTACTGTACCGGCTGGTGGGGGGTCCGTACTGGTATGGGGTGTGTTTAGCTGGATTTCACTGGGACCCCTGGTACGTCTACAAACGTCAGTGACAGGCCAACGGTACGCATCTTTTCTGACGGTGGGCATCCTTTCTGACGAGGTACGTCCGTTCTTGTCCTGCATTCATGCTGATGAGTTAGGCCTGTTCCAAAAGGATAATGCACCTCCACACAAGTGTCGGGACGCCCCATTATGGTTAGAGGAGCATTCATCTGAGTTTGGGATGTTGCCATTCCAACCCAATTCCCCAGATCTGAACGTGATAGAACACATTTGGGATGCCATGCAACGCGCTATCAAACACAGGAAACCGAGACCTCGGAATACACCCGAATTGTGGAACGCTCTGCAGGAAGTATGGTGTGCATTGCCTACAGCATATTTCCAGTAGATAGTGGAGTCGATGCCCAGTCGTATTTCTGGAGTCCTGCGCTCCCGTTGGGGACCTACCAAGTATTAGACTGGGGTATTAGCTTTTCTGGCACTTCAGCGTATATACTCGTATATTCATTTTTAAACAAGCTACAAAGTTAAAACTTTGAATAACACATCCAAAATACCGTTTTGTTTAAGGTTTTATTAAAATATTGGACAAATCATTGGTTTTAGAACGAAACTGAAGCGGAATAATTTTGCAGCGTGCAATTTGTGGATTAAAAAAATTACATCGTTACGACCCCTGGTTATGGAAATATAAGTCCTTTTCTAAAAGCCGCGCCACGGTGGCGCAGTGGTCAAAGCGATGGCTTCTGATCATTTCTCGGAAAGGGGTCCAGATTCAAATTCCGGTGAAGCATGGATGCTGTGTTTGTCCTACGGCACTGACTCTCTCCCTTCCCTGGAACCAATGCCCATAAATGAGGTACGGGCGACTACTTATAGCCGACTGAGTTGCTCACGGTGGTCGTTAAACCTGCAATAAAAGAATAATTCTAAATGTTGGCAAATGGGAAGTCCGGGGGGACACAGGGGGTACAGCACAAGGGGGAGATGCAGGAAGTTTGGGGAAAATACATCTCTTATAGTGTTATAACAACTGGCCGAAATTTTGCCCTCCCTAATTATTCTCGATATTTTCCTTATATTTCCTGGGCTACTGGGTCGGGGATTTGCAATGAAGTGGTTTCCCATTGCTTCCCGTCAGATGTTCTTTCTTCTTTTTCTTCTGATACCATGTCCAAGCATGACGTTTCGTGATATATGAATTCGATTGATTTGAGGTTTAACGACCTCCGCCAACAACTCAGTGGGCTATAAGCAGTCACCCGTCACTAATTTAGGGTCACTGACTTCAGGGAAGCCTGAAAACCCAGCGCCGTAACACAAACACAACATTCATGCCTCACGGGATTCGAACCCGGACCCATCTCGGACGAATGATCGGAAGCCATCGCGAGCCGCCCCGGTGGCGCAGTGGTCTAAGGCGCTGGCCTCTGATCATTCGTCCGTAAGGGGTCCGGGTTCGAATCCCGGTCAGGCATGGATGTTGTGTTTGTCTTACGGCACTGGCTCTCTCCCTTCCCTGGAACCAGTGACCCTAAATTAGGGAAGGGCGACTGCTTATAGCCCATTGAGTTGCTCACGGTGGTCGTTAAACCTCCAATCAAAAAAAAAAAGCCATCGCTTAGACCACTACGCCACAGGAGCGGCGATACATCAATTTGAGATGCACGTATTCTTTTTTCTTGGGGTTCAAATGACCATCGTCAGCAATCCAATGGGCTGTCACCAGTCACCTATTTGGGGCATCCATCGTCAGCAACCCAATGGGCTGTCACTAGTCACTTATTTGGGACGTCCATCGTCAGCAACCCAATGGGCTGTCACCAGTCACCTATTTGGGGCATCCATCGTCAGCAACCCAATGGGCTGTCACCAGTCACCTATTTGGGGCATCCATCGTCAGCAACCCAATGGGCTCTCTCCAGTCACTGATTTGGGGTATCCATTGTCAGCAACCCAATGGGCTGTCCCCAGTCACTTATTTGGGGCATCCATCGTCAGCAACCCAATGGGCTGTCACCAGTCACCTATTTGGGGCATCCATCGTCAGCAACCCAATGGGCTGTCACCAGTCACCTATTTGGGGCATCCATCGTCAGCAACCCAATGGGCTGTCACCAGTCACTTATTTGGGGTATCCATCGTCAGCAACCCAATGGGCTGTCCCCAGTCACTTATTTGGGGCATCCATCGTCAGCAACCCAATGGGCCGTCACTAGTCACTTATTTTGGGTATCCATCGTCAGCAACCCAATGGGCTGTCACCAGTCACTTATTTGGGGCATCTAGTTCTAGAGAAGAAAGAGACTGGGAGAGTTAATGCCATAAGAAAAACAAAACATCTATGCCTGTGCCTCACTGGGTTTGGAACTCGGGCCCATTTTGGACGAATGGTCACAAGCCACGGCTTAGATTGCCTGCACCAACGGAGCTGCGCACAGACTTGTTGACGAATATCCTAGAAATAGGATTGCAATACGGAAATTTTCCTTTGCTTTCTTCATCGAGTGCCCTCTCTCTCTTTTTTTCTTCAGAGGACATATCCATACATGACCGTTTGGTGATTCATCCCCCCGAGCTGCTCACACTGATGCTGACATACACTATATTGACAAAAGTTACCGGACACATAGAAGAGAAACACAACATAGCCTTTATTGACATACATTAGTACGGCGTCGGTTGACTTGGGTATGTTTATACGCCACTCGGATTCTCTTATGGACATCCCACTAATATAGCACCCAACCATCTTTCCTTTCTCAAAGTCAATTCGTTCCCGCCGCGATATTTTCACTCAACCTCACAGTACGATATGATCGCGGTCAGCTGCTGGCTTACTTTTCTACCGTTTGCAGCTGTACCGATCATCTTAACAACGCAGCGGATCCGTTCATTTGTTTTTGAAAGGGTGTCCGGTGACTTTTGTCAACATAGTGTATGCCCTGGGGAAGGGGAACGGCGATGACGTGTTTTCTCATTGGCTCCCTTATCAAATGTTAGGTGGCGACCGCCAGAAATGGCTTCGCACTCCCAGGACGGATTTCGGGGTTACATTCAGGCACGCACGTTTCATTCACGGGGTAGCTGGAAAGCCTTGAGGTGTGTGGTTGGTAGAACGGGATATGAAGCAGCAACACGGTACGAGCTACCTTGCGATTCTTTAAATGGTAGCACACCATTGCTACTTAACAACATCAATTCTATAATTCAACGGAAAGATTTAGCAGCATCTGATAGAATCTACACGAAGAAAATTGTAAATGAAGTGTGCTGAGTAAATGGTTTTTGCCAAACTTCAAATCGCGTGTTTCCGATATTTTTATCAATTGTCACGACACTGGGCAGAGAGTCAGCTGGCTATGGCTGCCGGTCTGATGTCGTCAATCATAACTCCGAGAAAAAAAAATTAAGAGGTTTAACACTTGGCGTTGAATATGGAAAACATAAAAGGGAAGGAAGGAGGATTTACACCAGTACAGAGTCAACACTTATGGAAAGTTTAAAAAGGTAGTCTGCGCCATAAAAGCTAGAAGGGTTGGCATTATCAAGCCTGCAACAGAGCAGGAATGCTTTTCCTCTGGGACAAAGAATTAGTAGTTATTTGCATAGTGTATATATTCAACTCTTTCCAGAACATCAATATTTATTTTTCCTCTGCTCAGTTTGATACGTTTCCTCGTGAAGAGGAAAGCATTGGTTATGCACATTGTCTAACTGTGTAACCAATGACTTTTCGTTTTGAAATTGCTCAATATTTATAACAATTGCGAAAGGTGGACAAAAGTTCTGCATCATTTGAAAAGGAATGGATATTTTCTCAGGTGTGTCTATCCTTCTGCACGCGGTAATACAAATCCTGGTGAGTGGACAACCAGGGCTTGATCAAGCTTTTTATTTATTTACCTTTTTTTGTTGGAAGAGATGAAAGATGAGGTTACATGTAACTATTTCTAGTGGTTAAAGCACGGAACAATTTTTCTATTTGAAATTAGTCACAACCTCAGAATATATACACTGAGTTAGCTAAGAGAACATCCCCGTTTTGCATATTCGGAGAGAAAACGAAGTACCACGTGATATCAACGACACTTGTGGCTACTACAAATTATGCACACCTATCCTATTTACGTAATCAGCAAACCTTTGTCAGGAACGGGGAACATGGCGACTTAAGGCAATTCGACCGCGGCCAGTTAGTTAGAACCCGGTATACAGGTGCAAGTACTTCGGAAACAGCCGCACAAGTTGGACGCTCCCGTGCTACTGTGTCAAAATGTACCAGGACTAGGCAAACCATGCACAGACATGCAGCAGAAAGGCTCATATTGGCTAGCCACGCGCGTTTGATCGTAAAGGTCAGCGTTCGATGTCACGACTGGTATCTTGACAACGACGTGCATCTGGTCACCCACTAGTACAACGGAGGTGAAGTTCAATCAATTTCCACATGCACCGTGCACCATATCTTGCTTTGCCTGGGGTTCCACAGCCGTAAACCAAAGAGAGACTACCCAATGATCTCGAACAGTGCCTCTCATGAGCCAAATAACGTCCGCAATGGACCCTCGACAGATGGATGAAAGGCGTCTTAAGCGATGGGTCCCATTTCATACTGCACCATGGTGATGACTAGGTTCGAATATGGCGTAAATACCATGATGTCCTATCGTCTGGTTGCACAGTTGCGGTTCAATGGTTCGTTGAAAGTGGTGTTCTGCTCTGGGGAACTTTTCCTTGATACGTCCTCGGTCTGTTGGTTTTCATCCCACAAGCAATTAATATTGGACAATACAGGACCTGCTTCTACGACCATCTCCATCCATATCTTCTCGAGGTTTACCTGCACCACAGTACCATCTTTCAAAAGTTGAAAGAATACGACAGCGATTTCGTCACTTTGTTTCTCTCATTGTAACCCAATTGAACATTTGTGATATATACTAGAACGTGGTGTGAGAACTGCTAATTCTCCTCCAAGGAAGGAGTGAGAATTGACGGAGCTGATGCAGCCGACATGGGTTAAGTTACACCCCTGACTGCAACTCAAGGGAACATTTAAGGGATATTCTAGAACTGTATGCGAGAACTGCTAATTCTCCTCCAAGGAAGGAGCGTGAACTGACGGAGCTGCTACAGCGGACATGGGTTAAGTTACACATCTGAGTGCAACTCAAATGAACATTAATGGGATGTTCTAGAACGGTGTGTGAGAAGTGCTAATTCTCCCCAAGGAAGGAGAGTAAACTGACGGAGCTGCTACAGCGAACATGGGTTAAGTTACGCATGGAGGATGTTCGATACCTTGTAGAATCTGTTTCTAGGCGTCTGCGAGCTGTGACTGCACAGAAAGGTGGACCAACGCGTTATTAGGTAGGTTTTCCTAATGCAAAGCTAACTCAGTGTACGCATTGAGGATGTTCGACACCTTGTAGAATCTGTTTGTAGGCGTATGTGAGTCGTGACTGCACAGAAAAGTGGACCAACGCGTTATTACGTAGGTGTTCCTAATGCAAAGCTAACTCAGTGTACGCATGGGGGATGTTCGACACCTTGAAGAATCTGTTTCTAGGCGTCTCTGAGCCGTGACTGCACAGAAAAGTTGACCAACGCGTTATTAGGCAGGTGTTCCTAATGCAAAGCTAACTCAGTGTAAGCATTTAGGATTTTCGACACCTTGTAGAATCTGTTTTTTAGGCCTTTGGGAGCCGTGACTGCACAGAAAGGTGGACCAAAGCGTTATCAGAGCGGTGTTCCCAATTCAAAGCTAACTCAGTGTACACGTGGAGGATGTTCGGCACCTTGTATTGGGTTGTCGTAAAAGTCATGACGTATTTTAGCCATGTTTTGCAAAGGTAATTTATTGAAAGAAAGAACAAAGATCAATAAATGATATAATGCCCGTTTTGTTCGACAACCTTTTGCCATCTTTCAGTGAGCTGCACAATGCCTCGTTCACAGAAGGACCTGTCTTTCGTGGCGAAAAATTGTACAAAGTCCTGATTTACAGCTTCATCTGAATTGAACGTTATACCACGCAAGGACTGTTGAAGAGAGCGAAACAAGTGGAAGTCTGACGGCGCAAGGTCAGGCGAATATGCTGGATGTGGCAACACATCCCACCCAAGCTCTAATGATTTTTGGCGGGTGATCAGACTTGTGTGTGGTCTCGCGTTGTCGTGATGGAACACAACACCTTTACGATGAACGAGCTCTGGACGTTTCTTGATGATGGATTCGTTCAAACTGTCCAATTGCCGACAGTACACATTCTAATTGATTGTTTGGTTCCGTGGGAGGAGCTCGAAAACACGACACCTTTAAAATCCCACCACACTGAGACCAGAACCTTCTGCTGATGAATGTCTGCTTTGGATGTCGTTTGAGGCGAAGCAGCACGTCCGGACCAATACCGTTTGCGCAGCACATTGTTGTACACAATCCACTTTTCGTCACCAGTTATCAGTCACTTCAAAAAAGGGTCGTTTTCCTCACGTTTAATGAGCATATCGCAGATGTTTATACGCGCCGTCAATTGAGCTTCTTTGAGTTCATGAGGAACCCACACATCGAACTTGCTTACGTATCCCAGCTTCTTCAGGTGGTCGTGAACGCTTGAATGATGGATGTGCAATGTGTCTGCAATCTCTCGTGTCGTGTAACGTGGGTTTGACTCTACCAATGCCGTGATTTGGTCGTCATCAACCTTGGTTGGCCTCCCGGACCGATGAGCATCGTTGAGGTCAAAATCAAGACCACGGAATTTTGCGAACCACCACTGGCACTGACGTTCTTGTAGAGCATTATCATTGTACACTTTACGCAACTTTTCACAAGCTTGACGCGTGTTCGTCCCTTTACGGAAGTAAAACAGTAAAATATGGCGAAAAAGCACAGTTTGGTCTTCCATCTTCAATTTGATGTCAAATCTCCGCAAATCAACCAAATCGCTCACTATTCTTTTTAGACTGCAGCTAGAACTGGCACCTGTTGAATGCCATAGCGATAACAGAGCTGCGCATGCCTCTAGTACTTCCAAAACCGCCCAACCGCCGCAGGGTGCCAAAAAATATAAAATAATTCATGACTTTTCCGAAAACCCAATACAATCCACACCTGTGCAAAAAAGGGACTTTCATTAAAAAAAATGTAAATTAAGGTGACTGGTGAAACAGCCTTTGATCACAAAAAGGAGATTACAGATTTTGGAGTACCCTACCCTGAAAATCGCTGCTCCTGCGTTAGGAACGCACCCAGTGCGACCAAGCCATTAATCTCCGAGACAATAGTGAACGCATTCCACGCGTGCAAACCGATTTAGGAAGTAGTCAGGGGAGTTGCACCTGGTGTGGTCCAACCGCTTTCGAACCATTACAGAGAGAAAGAGTCTCATGCAGTTGAGCCGTATTAGAAAGGGATGAACTTGAACGCGCATCGCACGTTCAAACCGCTCGGAGGGTTAACGACCACCGTGAGTAGGCTATAAATAGTCGCACATCCTTAATTTAGGGCCACTGACTCCAGGGAAGGGAGAGAGCCAGTGCCGTAAGACAAACACAACATCCACGCCTCACCGGGGATTTGAACTCGGACCTTTCTCCGACGAATGGTCATCAGAAGCCATCGCTTAAACCACTGCGCCACCGGGACGGTCACCTTTTATACAGGGTGACTCAGCTAAGCGTGTACAAACTTCTGGGAGGGGTAGGCTGCACAAAGACAAATCGGAATCACATAGCAATTCAGGGTCAGAAACGCCATCTTCATGTGCTTGTGTACAGAGGGGACGAGAAATGAAAGAGCAGCACGTAAGAGAACAAAATGATTTTATCACTCACGAGACATTTGCGAAGAAATGAAAGAGCAAAACGTAAGAAAACAAAATGATTGTATTACTCACGAGACATTTGCGAAGAAAAGAAAGAGCAAAACGTAAGAGAACAAAATGATTTTATTACTCCCGAGACATTTGCGAAGAAAAGAAAGAGCAAAACGTAAAAGAACAAAATGAATTTTATTACTCACAAGATATTTGCGAAGAAATGAAAGAGCAAAACGTAAGAGAACAAAATGATTTTATTACTCACGAGACATTTGCGAAGAAATGAAAGAGCAAAACGTAAAAGAACAAAATGATTTTATTACTCACGAGACATTTGCGAAGAAATGAAAGAGCAAAACGTAAGAGAACAAAATGATTTTATTACTCACGAGACATTTGCGAAGAAATGAAAGAGCAAAACGTAAAAGAACAAAATGATTTTTATTACTCACAAGATATTTGCGAAGAAATGAAAGAGCAAAACGTAAGAGAACAAAATGATTTTATTACTCACGAGACGTTTGCGAAGAAAAGAAAGAGCAAAACGTAAGAGAACAAAATGATTTTTATTACTCACAAGATATTTGCGAAGAAATGAAAGAGTAAAACTTAAGAGAACAAAATGCTTTTTATTACTCACAAGATATTTGCGAAGAAATGAAAGAGCAAAACGTAAGAGAACAAAATGATTTTATTACTCACGAGACATTTGCGAAGAAAAGAAAGAGCAAAACGTAAGAGAACAAAATGATTTTTATTACTCACAAGATATTTGCGAAGAAATGAAAGAGCAAAACGTAAGAGAAGAAAATGCTTTTTATTACTCACAAGATATTTGCGAAGAAATGGAAGAGCAAAACGTAAGAGAACAAAATGATTTTATTACTCACGAGACATTTGCGAAGAAATGAAAGAGCAAAACGTAAGAGAACAAAATGATTTTTATTACTCACAAGATATTTGCGAAGAAATGAAAGAGCAAAACGTAACAGAACAAAATGATTTTATTACTCACGAGACATTTGCGAAGAAAAGAAAGAGCAAAACGTAAGAGAACAAAATGATTTTTATTACTCACAAGATATTTGCGAAGAAATGAAAGTGCAAAACGTAAGAGAACAAAATGCTTTTTATTACTCACAAGATATTTGCGAAGAAATGAAAGAGCAAAACGTAACAGAACAAAATGATTTTATTACTCACGAGACATTTGCGAAGAAATGAAAGAGCAAAACGTAAGAGCACAAAATGATTTTTATTACTCACAAGATATTTGCGAAGAAAAGAAAGAGCAAAACGTAAGAGAACAAAATGCTTTTTATTACTCACAAGATATTTGCGAAGAAATGAAAGAGCAAAACGTAACAGAACAAAATGATTTTATTACTCACGAGACATTTGCGAAGAAAAGAAAGAGCAAAACGTAAGAGAACAAAATGCTTTTTATTACTCACAAGATATTTGCGAAGAAATGAAAGAGCAAAACGTAAGAGCACAAAATGCTTTTTATTACTCACATTTGCGAAATGCATTGAGGTTACAGAAAGTGTCCAAAGTTGCGACCATGAGCTGTAACACATGCTTGACATCGTCGGTGCATGGAATCACGTACATTTTGGAAAATTCCTGGCATGTCTCGGATTTCCGAAGGAAATACAGAGATGCATGCTACAAGATCTTCATCACTTTCTGCCAGGGTGTCTTACACGAGTCCTTTGATATAATCCCAGAAAAAGTAACCAGGGCATGTTAAGTCCGGCGATCTTGAAGGCCAATGAACGGGGCCACCACGCCCGATCCACTGATTTCCAAGTGTCACATTTAAGTCATGACGAACGGCATTGCTGAAATGGGTGGGGCCACCATCGTGTTGAACCACATTGTACGGTGCAGTTACTGAGAGACTTGTTGTTTGTTCAATAGCTCTGATGCAGCCATGCAAACACTTAGTGGTTTGACACTCGTCTCATCGGGTACCATTCCTTGTACAGTAGCACGGCGGCTCGTCCGTTGCAGTCCGCTGCCCCGTATGCAAGGTGCACATCAGCCATTTCCGCGTTCGTGAACTCAGCCATCTTACTACCTCTGCGGGCGGTTTACAAATGACGGTACCTTGAAAGAACGTATGAGCAGTCTCGCGGCCGAACAACGCCATCTACTGCATGAAGATGGCGTTTCCGACTCTGCATTGCTATGTGATTTCGATTTGTCTTTGTAAAACCTACACCCTCCCAGAGGTTTGTACACGCTTAGCTGAATCACCCTGTATATGTTATGCTGTTTCTTTTATCACTATCCTAATTGTGAATACACTTAGTACCCTTATAGGTACTCAGTGTATCTTAAGAGATAAATCAGTGTATAACAATGTGTGTAATAATTACTCACCTACGTTTTGTGATCATTTCTCAAATAACTTTAAAAACTCTGTACGAAATTCAGTTATGCATACATTTTTTGGTTCGAATTTATGTCGCCATTTCTGCAGTGTTGTTTCAATTCTTAGCGGTCGGCATATGAATTGAACAATATCATACCGAAACAAACACGTCATTGAGGTTGGACGTATTGCTAAGTTCTCAAATATACACCACTCAACTAAGGAAATGTAACACCAGAAATTATGTGTCGGACCGTCTGTGGGTGTCGACAGCTGGGTGTTTTAAATGACTGCAGTTGAAAACTAATCACGTGACGGGTAAGGAAGGTAGGAGGAATCTATGTGGCGAAAGCACGTGCAACCTGCGAGCCGTCAGCGGGAATCCTAAGATCATACGGGCACTTTGACCAAAGGATGAATCATATGTCTACGCACAGTTGGTTAGTACCTGCGTCGTATCACAACGGTAACGCATCACGACGTAACAAACGTATCAGCACGAAGTGACTTTGAGAAAGGCATATTGTGGGCGTTAAGTGTGCAGGAAAAAGCACCTCAGAAACATCAAACCTTCTTGGCTATGTAAGAACAACTGTGGGGAGGAGGTAAAATGAGTGGTACTCAAACACCCAAAAATCGGTCATCTGTCTTATTGTGGGAGGATGTTCGAGTGTAACACGGCTGGAGAAGATTTTTAAGGTGACAAACAAGTTCGATTGCGTCAAGTTACTATGCAGTACATCAACAGCATCATGACCAACATACAAACCGTCGTGTAGCGCTCGTTTTTGCTAACAGCTCACGAATTCGCCTACAGTGAACACGGAAACATTTAAACTGGATCCATAAGGATGACAAAAATGTCGCCTCGTTCAATTAATCATAGCCGCCCTGATAGCTCAGTGGTCTAAGCGGTGGCTTATGATCATTCGTCCGCGAAGGGTCGGGGTTCAAATCGCGGTAAGGCACGTGTGTTGTGTTTGTCTTACGGCTCTGGCTCACTCTCTTCCCTGGATCCAGTCGCCCTAAATTAGAGATAGGTGACTGCTTATAGCACATCGAGATGCTCACGGTGGTCGTTTAACCTTCAAGCAAAAAAAATAATAATCAGGTTTTTCGTTAGTTTAAGCTGATATATAGTCCAGAATATGGCCTCAGCAGCGTGGATTGATGAATCCCAGTTGCATACTGTTATCTTTACACAGTGGAGGTGTGGTCCGAATGCAAGAGACCGGATTCTGTTCTTCGTTCCGGGCATTGAATTTTTCAATACCTCCGGAAACACCATTCCATATCCACGAGATATCTAAACATTAGTGCTGACAATAGACATCCGTATAGGCGTATGACCTCTCCTTGTGGACACTTCTGCAGGATAATGTGCTTTGCTAGAAGGCACGGTACGTCCTAAAGGAGTTTCTTTGTTTGGGGTTTAACAACCAGCTTGATTAACTAGATGGGTTCCTCAACCAATTATTATTATTGTGGATTGGTTGATAAATCTTGTGGCTTGTTTTTTGGGCACTACGCCTTTCAGCTTGGATGTAATTCTACCTTTACAGTACTGTATTTCAGAACAGATATTTGGGCAGTTAGGTTCTAGTTGTTTTACACTCTCTCAATATCTTGGGCTAAAAATCAGGGGCCTTCAAGACATCAGGACTTAAACTGGGTCTCCATGAGAGTCGGTCTACTGCTGGTGGCACATCGCGAACCAGTTGTGACATGGCGTAGTGGTATATCATCAATGATGATAACTTCTTTAAATATACACTGCTGGACAATTGCTAAGGACGGATCATAAACGGCTATATAGCGCATGAAAAAGTAAGTGTGGTTGGATGCCAAGTGAAATAAAATAATGTCAGAATGCCAGGACATTACAAGAAAGACAATTTATTGTGCTCTGAAATCTAGAAGTCTTTGGAACGTGTTCAAGGGACAAACAGGCCATTTCGTGCAGAATACGTAAACGTGAAAAAAATGCAATTACCGTCCGCAGGCGTTCCGGCATAAGATGTCAATACGGGATATGGCCACCATGGAGCGCAATGCAAGTTTCCACACGTCGTGTCATTCTTTGCACAACATTATCAAGCAGCTGTTGTGGTAATTTATCCCATTCCTCTGTCAAGCACAGATGAGGGTGTTTTTGTTTATTGGAGGGCATTGGCAACTAGCAAGACTCCTCCCCAAAGCAATTCACACATTTTCAATGGGATTCAGATCTAGAGAACGTGCTGGCCATACGAGGCGTTGAATATCCTCGCTCTCAAGACACTCCTGGACAGCGACTGTTCGATGACATGTTGCGTTGTCGTCCATGAAAATGAATCTATCACCGACAGCACCACGGAACATGCGAACATGAGGTAGCAGAACATCATTAATGTATCGTTGGCCAGTCATAGTCCCAGTTGGAAGCACATAGAGGGACGTACGGCCATTGATCATGATGCCAGCCCATACCATGACGCTACATGTCGGATATCGGTCCCTTTCCTGTATGTTTGCTGGACAATATGCAGTACCACTATCACGCCAGATCAGTTGCCGTCGACAATCAGACGATAGACTGTATCTACTCTCATCTGAGAAGAGGACAGCAGACCAGTCGCTATCAGTCCAATTGCGATGTTGATGGCGCCATTGCAAACGGGCGGTACGGTGACGTCTGAACAATGGAATGCACACAACAGGACGGCGGGCGTATAGTCCTCCTTCATGCAAACGTCTGGCGACAGTTTTTCGGGAGACCCGCTTGCCAGTAGCAGCCATAAACTGATTTGCTACGTCACTAGCTGTGCTGCCCCGGTGTCTTTTTGTTGATAGCACTATGTACCGATCTTCTGCAGGTGTCGTACTGCGAACACGACCTCCCCCGTGACGTTTGCTACACTCTCCATTTGTTCGAAATGATTTCGAATGCCTTGAAACAACACTGTGGCTGACGTCGAACTCCCCGGCAACATCTGTTATTTTTCGCCCTTCTTCAATCTTGCCAATAACACGGCCACGCGTAAAATCATCTTGGTGATGTCGGGAAGACATACTGAAAATTGCAAGTTCGTCAATTGATTCTTTCCCTTTCAACTTTGCGTTTGAACAACAACGGTCAATACGCGTCAAATCCTTTATATCTTTTATCAGCGCTATGATGTCACGAACAAGTTCGGCAATCCAAAATTTGCATACGCACAACACGTCTTACTATATCCCGCACTTATGCTAAATTCCACATTTTCCTGCCTTCCATTTTATGGTTGCTATCGTTGCTATTGTCATACGTCCTTAGCAATTGTCCGGCAGTGTACTTAATAACCACAGCATATATTTTGATTGAAATATTTTTTGGATTATTATTTGGGAAGGGGGGGGGCTTCATTTGCACTATATTACGCATTGTTGACATTGCGAATGCATTTTACTATTAATTTTCAAATGTTAAACCCTGTTCATTCTAATTATCCTTCTTTATTGAAGTGATATCCCAGGTGTTTAGATTGTTCATATTGATTTGTGATTTTTACTTATTCTTCGTATTCAATACAGAAATTTAACGTGGACCACGAACATCAAACAAAGGCTATGCAAATAAAACGTGGAAACAGCGAATATCTTTGTTCGATCTTCATATCATTTTTGCTGAACTTTTCCCCCCTACTTTTTACGTTTACTTCTTCTCTTCTTATCAGTACTTGAATGCAGTGTGACTACCATTAATTACAAACTTTCAACCACCTATAAACTACTTAATCACTCAATAGCTTAAAATTAATTCATATCAATGCTAGATCATTAATTAACAAAATCACCTTATTGGAATCAATAATTAAACTGACAAATTTAAATCTTGATATAATTTGTATTTCTCAGACTTGGTTTCCTCCATATCATTATTCGTTTCAAATTACTAACTACAAAAATTTCCACTTAAACAAAACTTACTCAAACGGTGGAGGAGTTGCAATTTATGTAAAAGACATTTATTATAATTTTTCCATTATTCCAAATTTTACAGTATCGAATAAAAATGCCGAAATTCTAACTATTCATAATCAATCTTATATAATTATTGTTTGCTATAGGCCACCTAACTCAAACCTTACAGCTTTCTTATCATTACTTACTGAATTATTTAAGTACTCTAAACTATCAAAAAAAAAAAAAAAAAAAAAGGTTTCTTATGGGGGATATGAATGTCGACTTATTACAAAACATTAATCACTCTTTTCAACTTATACAATCTTTGAATGCGTGTGGACACAAAAACACGATTTCAGTCCCAACTTGTATAACTGCTACCTCGCAAACATTGATTGATCTGTCTATCACAAATGTATCAACTGAGACTACTATTTCAGGGGCCTTAGAGTACGATTTTAGTGACCATCTCCCTATATTTACAATTCACCCTCTTAAACAACAAACCACTATACCTCAAGGCTACTATATTTTTAGACAAATTTCAGGTGCCTTAGAGTACGATTTTAGTAACCATCTCCCTATATTTACAATTTACCCTCTTAAACATCAAACCACTACACTTCAAGGCTACTACATTTTTAGACAAATTTCAGGGGCCTTAGAGTACGATTTTAGTGACCATCTCCCTATATTTACAATTTACCCTCTTAAACAACAAACCACTACATCTCAAGGCTACTACGTTTTTAGACAAATTTCAGGGGCCTTAGAGTACGATTTTAGTGACCATCTCCCTATATTTACAATTTACCCTCTTAAAGAACAAACCACTACACCTCAAGGCTACTACATTTTTAGACAAAAAAATAATACAAATATGGAAAATTTTAAAACTCAATTAGCTGACATTAACTGGAACACTATTTTGGCTCATGGCTATGCAAATAAAAATTACGAGTCGTTCATCACAATTACTACAGAGCTTTATAATCAATCTTTTCCAAAAATTATAAAACAACATAAATTGAAGAAAACATTTCGTAAGCCATGGATTACCAATGCTTTATTAAAAAGAATAAAAAAAAAAAAATAACCTCTTTTCGAAATTCATAAAAAGTGAACTACCTCAGGACTTCCAAAACTTTAAGGCTTTTCGAAATAAACTTAACAGTGACATTCGGTGCACTAAGCGTACCTACTATCTCAGCATATTTTCACATAACTCCCCAAAACTGACATGGAACCATTTAAATTTGCTAATGGGCAAAAATACAGTTCCAACGTTTCCTCAGTACTTAATAGATTCTAATAACTTTCAGCTAACAGACAAACAAGAAATTACAAATGCATTAAATGAACATTTTACCTTATTTCCACAAATACTAAAAATAATTTAATTACCCTGAAAATTCCTTTCACTACCTACCTAGGGAGCACACACAGATCTAGTAATTATCAACTTACTGAAATTACTGAAACGGAACTTTTAGAAGAACTTAACCACATAAATTCTGGCTCTGGCCCTGGACATGATGATCTTCAATTATTTTTTATAAAAAGTGTCGCTAATCTTATCCTTGATCCTTTATTATTTATATTTAATGATATATTCCAATCTAGTGAATTTCCTGATCTACTTAAAATAACAAAAATAATCCCAAAATACAAATCTGGATCAATAAATGATTCAAACAATTATCGCCCTATAGCCAATTTATCAATTTTTGCTAGACGTTTAGAGAGATTAATTTGTAATAGATTAAACTTATTTATTCATAATCTAAATAATATCCATCCGAATCAACATGGTTTTCAATCTGGTAAGTCAACTGAATCAGCCTTGTTATGTATATCTACAACAAACGGTCCAACATAATGTTGATTTTAGCTTAAATACTATCGCAGAGTATGATCCAGGAACTTGCTGACAAGAGTAAAGAAGTGGGATTAAAAATGAATTTTCAGAAGACAAAAGTGATGCTCAATGCTTTTACAAGAAATGAAGATTTATCGATTGATGGAGAAAAGCTGGAGATAATAGACACGTACGTTTATCTTGGACAGCAGATATCAAGTGAGGGTCACATTGATGAAGAAATTAATCGGCGTACAAAACTTGCCTGGAGAGCTTTTGGAAGAAACAGCATAATTTTCAAGAGCAATATGCCATTATGTCTTAAAAGAAAAGTGTTTGATCAATGCATCCTTCCAGTGCTTACGTATGGTGCAGAGACGTGGACCTTAACTAAAAGAGACATACAAAGGCTGCAGACAACTCAAAGAGGCATGGAGAGGTGCATACTTGGTGTAACGAGGAGAGATAAGAAGAGGAACTCGTGGATCCGAAAAATGACAAGAGTGGAAGACATCATGATCAGAGTTAAATCCCTGAAATGGCAATGGGCTGGACATACTGCCAGAAGGACAGATCATCGATGGACAGCCGAAATTTTAGATTGGATTCCAAGGGACAGGAAAAGACCCAGAAGAAGACCACATGGGAGATGGGTGGATGAAATTCGAAAGTATGCAGGGGTGACATGGAGGAGACTGGCACAAGACAGACCGTTGTGGAGGAAACTTGGGGAGACCTTCGTCCAGCAGTGGATTGATAATGGTTGACAATGATAATGATGATGATGACTATCGCTTTATTTTTGGACCTGTCAAAAGCTTTTGTTACCATAAACCATAATATCTTACTACACAAATTACACACTATTGGAATAAGGAACAATAAACATTCTCTTCTTAAAAGTCATTTATCAGGTAGGCAACAATATACTCACATTAACCAACATCTGTCCTCTTTTAAATCCATAACAACTGGTGGTCCACAGGGCTCAATTTTAGGACCACTACTATTCAGTATATACATTAACGATATCTTTAGTTCCATAAATGATATTGATTTCTTCTTTATGTTGACGACATAACCATTCTCACGTCATTTAATTTAACGACTAACACTATTTCAAATATTAATACCTAACTTAATAACATCTCTGATTGGCTAAATTCCAATGAACTAATAATAAATATTACCAAAACAAAATCTTTAATCTCTTCAAAACAAAAATGTTTCAGAACCACATTCTATCACATTACCTATCAATATTGCAAATATAGAACAGGTTAATTCCTTACTTTATCTGATGATTACTTTAAATGGGGACCTTAGGTGGAACGAACATGTGGACACTCTTCTTCTCAAACTCTCTAAAAACATTGGCGTTATCAGTACGGTTTTCACAAACCTTATCTATCAACCACTAATTCAATTATATTATACCATGTTTCAGACTCATATTAATTATTGCTATCTTATCGTGAGGACAGACTACTAAATATAGTTAAAAAACCCTTCAAATTCTGCAAAACAAATACGTATATAAGGTTAATTGACCTAAAATTTGATAGAAATACACGACTATCACTATATAATAACACAATAATTTTTCCAAATAAATACAACATTCTTACGATTAACCAACTATATAACTTTAATATTGAGAAAACTATGTTCAAGCGAATTAAGAATAATATACACACTAACACCATACAAATTGTACCACAGATACACTCACATGACACACGTACTAAATTGTATAATCGGCCCATTCATCCGAAGACGGAGACCATGAAGCAGAGTATGAATTACACTGGCCCACACTACTGGAACTCATTACCGACGAAACTGACATCTTTAAATAATTTTAACCTTTAAAAAAGCTTAAAAAACTACATAATGACTTGCGACTCCTCAAATTCATGATTGCAGTGGAGGGGAACTATGAATATTGCTGTGATTAGTTTACCTCAACGTAAATTGATTTTCAATGGTATCACTGTAATGTTTATCATCTTTTCATATACTATTATTATTTTTTTGAGACACTGTTTTGTATGTAACTTTAACTCCTGACTTAAGTGTATAGTTTGTGTGGGGAGCGTAGGAGGCAGTCAGGCCTTGCTGGCCTTTTTTCCCCTGCTCCCTTGCTGTGCTTTTTTCATTTGATATTTTTGTAACACTAGTTTTCTGCTCAGCAAAATAAATGAATCGAATTGAATTATAGTAGTCGCCCGTCCTTAATTTAGGGCCACTGATACCAGGGAATGACGAGATTCGTTGCCGTAGGAGAAATACAAGTATCAGTGGCTCATAGGGATTCATAATGCGGACACATCTTGGACCAATGATCATAAACCAGAGCTGAGATCACTCCGCCACTCTGGTTACATAGCGCTGAGACCACTCCGCCACTCTGGTTACATAGCGCTGAGACCACTCCGTCACTCTGGTTACATAGCGTTGAGGCCACTCCGCCACTCTGGTTACATAGCGCTGAGACCACTCTGCCACTCTGGTTTCATAGCGTTGAGGCCACTCCGCCACTCTGGTTAGAAAGCGCTGAGATCACTCCACCGCTCTGGTTACATAGCGCTGAGATCAGTCTGGTTACATAGTCAGTCTGGTCCGCCAGTCTGGTTACATAGCTCTGAGACCACTCCGCCACTCTGGTTACATAGCGCTGAGACCACTCCGCCACTCTGGTTACATAGCGCTGAGATCACTCCGCCACTCTGGTCACATAGCGCTGAGATCACTCGCCACTCTGGTTACATAGCGCTGAGACCACCCCGCCACTCTAGTTACATAGCGCTGAGACCACTCCGCCACTCTGGTTACATAGCGCTGAGACCACTCCGCCACTCTGGTTACATAGCGCTGAGACCACTGCGCCACTCTGGTCATATAGCGCTGAGACCACTCCGCCACTCTGGTTACATAGCGTTGAGGCCACTCCGCCACTCTGGTTAGAAAGCGCTGAGATCACTCCACCACTCTGGTTACATAGCGCTGAGATCACTCCGCCAGTCTGGTTACATAGCTCTGAGACCACTCCGCCACTCTGGTTACATAGCGCTGAGACCACTCCGCCACTCTGGTTACATAGCGCTGAGATCACTCCGCCACTCTGGTTACATAGCGCTGAGACCACCCCGCCACTCTGGTTACATAGCGCTGAGACCACTCCGCCACTGTGGTTACATAGCGCTGAGACCACTCCGCCACTCTGGTTACATAGCGCTGAGACCACTCCGCCACTCTGGTTACATAGCGCTGAGACCACTCTGCCACTCTGGTTACATAGCGCTGAGACCACTCCGCCACTCTGGTTACATAGCGCTAAGACCACTCCGCCACTCTGGTTACATACGGGGATTCCAGGAGAACGGCGGTGACTTCAAAGTGCCCAAATGGCCACCACATTGCCCAGACGTTATCTCAGCTGAACACCTGTGGGGTGAGATTGAAAGAGCCATTTGGAACAGTGATCCTCCAGCAACAAGCATTCTGTAATGTACGGTCGCCATCACATTTTGGATGAATATACCTGCTTAATGGTATGAGCACCATGTGGAATCCATGCCACAGCGGGCTGAGGCTGTTTTGAAGGCAAATAGCTGCCTAACATGTTATTAGTTAACTGTTCCTAACGATTTGCTACAACACTGTGTATTCTTTCTTGAGAATATCGCATATGATATACATTTTAAATTATCAAACGATGCATATTGAAAACTCTTTAACGCATGCATAAGAGATTGATCTCAACAGACAGGTTCTAAAGAGATTATGGCTGATTGTGTGAAATAACAGAAGGAAATATGTTGCGTTCTTTTTTTATTTTATTTTTTTTTTTTGATTAGAGGTTTAACGACTACCGTGAGCAACTCAATGGACTATAAGCAGTTTCCCGTCCCTAATTTAGGGTTATTTGTTCCAGGGAAGGGAGAGAACCAGTGCCGTAAGACAAACACAACATCCAAGTCTCACCGAACCCGGAGTCCTTTCAAACGAATGATCAGAGGCCATCGCTTAGACCACTGCGCCACAGGGGCGGTGTTGCGTTCTTTGAATGTTCCGAATTGGAGGATGCCTTTCTCCTCTAAATGAAATAAAGCTGGGGAAATAAAGTTATATGTTCATGATTAAAAAAAGCGTGTGGGCGTGTGTGTAGCGACGTCCTTGAAAATTTGGCAAATTGGTTTTCCTTTGTCGTCGGAATGTTGCAGTATTTCAAGCAGAAACTCGTAAAGAGGGGAAGAGGCTTGTTAGAAGAAAAATATATGCCATGATCTGCTGTCCTTATGGAGTATCGAGAAGTTATGAACTAGATGGCGGAGAAATATGTAGGACTGTGAACATGCGGTTTCGTTGCGCCAGCATGAAAATGTTCCTATTACTTGTGCATCGTGAGAAGCAAAGCACGTTTCCCTATTTGGGCATTGCTGTTTCATCGGTAGTCGCAGTGGTTCCAGAAAACGAATGCACGTCCGTTTATGCTTGCACCTAGTGCTTCGCCGCAGGCTTGACTTGGTTAAATAGATTTACCTACGTTCACGAAAACTTATACAGCATGTCTTGCTGAACAATTTTCCAGGTAGTAAAATTTGGAGCGTCATGGGTAAATAGAAGAATTACACAGATTGTATGAGCTCGGAAGCACTGTTCAACAGCTGACGACCCAATACGACAGATATAACAAAGATATTGTTCCGGGTTCAGTTCTGTTATAAGCTAGAACAGAAGTCAACCCGGAACAATATCAGTCATAACCATGCGTCGCATGCTCACACGTATGAGCTATAACAGAGGACGACCTCGACGACATCCTCTCCTAGCCATAGTTCATCTGCCAAACGATTTTCCTGGTGCAAAGATCATGCAAGTTGAAAGTCGGATGACTGGAAAAACGTGTGCTGTTCGGACGAGTCGCGTCTTTTGCTGAACTCTGTGTATGGTTGTGTAGCGCAAACATCATGAGGTACTCGATCCATCTTACATGGTCTCCACCGCGCAAGCTACTGGAGGCAACTGTATGGTTAAGAGCAAGTTTACCTGGAAGGAACGTGGACCTGTGGTGCATATGGAGCACCCTGTGAGTGGTGTCCACCCTCGTAAATGGCTGGCTGACTCTGCACAACCAGAAATGTTGCACTTTTCCCCTGAATGGGGACAAAATCTTCCAAGATGGCAATGCCACAGGTTCAATGTTGTGAAGGAATGGTATGAGGAACTCAGTTCAGATTTCTAGCATATCGATTAGCTTCTGAACTCCCCTGATATCAATCCCATAGAACACTTCTCCGACACAATGGAACGCCATATCAGGCATCTTGACCTCCTAATCACCTCCATGGCTGCATTAAAAGCCGCATTACATTTTATTGAATCGATGCCACGTCAGATAGCTGCTGTACTGAGGTCGAAAGGAGCACTTAGGAAGTATTAGCCAGGTGTTCATAATTCAGTGGTCGGTATATGTCGCAGCATTACGATATCTTGGCACTAAAACTAGGAGGAGCACTCCAAGCCATAAAAACAAGTTCCAGAGCATCATGTCTCCCCTACCAAACTCCACAGTTTGCAAAACACAATCGGGCAAGTAACATTTACTTGGCATGCTCCACCGGCAGGCTCGTCCGTTGAACTGATAAATGGCAAAGAATGATTCATCAATTTAGCGAACGCTACTGTCACCGAGCTTTACGGATCTCTAACCGTCATTTGATGTTGTGCTTCCTGACGTTAAGCATATGTATGACTACTTAGCCGTTGAAACCCATTCCTCTTAATTTCAAACGAACCACTGTGGTGAAAGTGTTGCTTTCGGTGACATTTTGGAACTCAATGCAGACTGTTGCATACGACGACAGGACAATGGTGATCGTAATGAGGTTGTTTCCCATTGCCTTTCTCAGTAAGAGGGCCCTATTCTTCTTCGGGTGCCATGTGCTGACAGGGATTGTGACGTACTAAAGAGGTGAAAACATGTATCAAGACGACAATACTGCAGCGAGATATTCTGCCCGCGTAGCTCAGTTGGGAGAGCGACTTACTCCGGAGTGAGGGGGACACGGCTTCAATGGCCGTCGCGGAAAAACTTCTGTTTTCACGTTGTCGCCCGATTGTGGAAAATGGATCCACTGGCCGTTGGGTTCTTCGAAAAATGTGCGATGTTTGTTCCATACATTGTTTGGAATTAATGAAAAAATTCCTTCTTCACTTCAAAGACAAAAAGGCCGCCCCGGTGACGCAGTGGTGGTCTAAGCGATGGCTTCTGATCATTCGCCCGAGATGGGACCGGGTTCAAATCCCAGTTAGGCATGGATGTTGTGTTTGTCTTACGGCACTGGCTCTCTCACTTCCCTGGAGTCAGTGGCCCTAAATCAGGGACGGACGACTGCTTATAGCCTTCTGAGTTGCTTACAGTGGTTGTTAAACCTCCAATCACAATAAAAAAAAAAAAAAAAAAAGAAATACAAAAAAAATTAAAAGGAAAAAGATGTGACGTACTACAGAGGTAAAAACCTGTGTCAAGAGGACAAATCTCCAACGAGGCATTCTGTCGGCGTAGCTTAGCTGGGAGAGCGACTTACTCCGGAGTGAGGGGACGTTGACAAACTTGTGTTTTCACAGGATGTTTTGTGATTCATTACGATGAGTTGCACACAGTCATGATGATGAATATCCTCGGGAATGGGTATTACAATTAGTTTGTTTCCCATTGTCGTTTTCATCAAAAGTTCCTTATTCTTCTTCAAGTACCATGTCCAGACATGGGGTATTTTGTGATTCACCAATACGAGTTGCACACAACCGTGGTGACGAATATCCTGGGGAATGGGGATTACAATGAGGTGATTTCCAATTGCCTTTTTTTATCAAGAGTTCCTTATTCTTCAGGTGCCATGTGCAGAAATGGGTATTTTGTGATTCATCACCATGAGTTGCACACAGTCATGGTGACGAATATCCTAGGCAATGGGGACTCCAATGAAGTTGTTTCGCATTGCATTTCTTATCAAGAGACTCCTCCGATTCTTCTTCAGGGGCCATGTCCAGACATGGGGTATTTTATGATTCGGCACCATGAGTTGCACACAACCGTGGTGACGAATATCCTGGGGAATGGGGATTACAATGAGGTGATTTTCAATTGCCGTTTTTTATCAAGAGTTCCCTGTTCTTCAGGTGCCATGTGCAGAAATGGGTATTTTGTGATTCATCACCATGAGCTTCGTACAGTCATGGTGACGAATATCCTGGGCAATGGGGACTCCAATGAAGGTTGTTTCCCACTGCCTTTCTTATCAAGAGTCTCCTCCTATTCTTCTTCAGGTGCCACGTGCGGACAGGGATGTTTTATGATTCATCACCATGAGTTGCGCACAGTCATGGTGACGAATATCCTGGGGAATGGGGATTACAATGAGGTGATTTTCAATTGCCTTTTTCATCAAGAGTTCCCTGTTCTTCAAGTGCCATGTGCAGAAATTTGTATTTTGTGATTCATCACCATGAGCTTCGCACAGTCATGGTGACGAATATCCTGGGCAATGGGGACTCCAATGAGGTTGTTTTCCCATTGCCTTTCTTATCAAGAGTCTCCTCCTATTCTTCTTCAGGTGCCACGTGCAGACAGGGATATTTTATGGTTCATCACCATGAGTTGCGCACAGTCATGGCGATGACGAATATCCTGGGGAATGGGAATTACAATGAGGTGGTGTCCCATTGCGTTCCTCATCTGGTGTCTCCTATTCGTCAGGTGCCATGCGCAGAGATGGGTATTTTATGAGCCAGAGCCAAGAGCTGAGCACAGTCGTTTTGTCGAATATTCTGGGTTAGGGATTAAGTTGAGGTGGTTTCCCCATTGCCTTCTTCAAAATCAAATTAATTTATACGAAAAATTGGAAGGCATCATGAAGTGCCCCTTCTTCTTCAGATGTCATGGCCAGACCCAAACCGTCTGTAATAAAAATCGTCAGAAATGCTGGGAGAAAACCTGTGACGTCACGAACAGGAGACCATGTCCTCGCTCGTTCACTCTTCGCGGTCATTTTGAGTGTGACTTCTAACTTTACTTTTGTTTTTGTGTCCAGTGTTCCACTTATTATTATTCTTGCACAATTTTAGATAAAAGAAAACTTGCGGCTGCAGTATTGTGCTCCCATATAAAAATCAAATTAATTTATACGAAAAGTTGGAAGGCATCAGGCTTCAGCTTTCCTGAAGAGGAAGATCTAAAGCTTACAGGAATTAACGCCATACCCGGAATAATTACAAGCTAACGGCAGGTTAGTTGCAAATCATGTTTAATGTCGGGATTAAAAAAGCACTGTTTTACTGATATGGAGTTTTCATAAAAAATATACGTCTCACTTTGCAAAATACATATCTTTTGAGAAAAAAACTAGATGTACATGTAATAGTTGGTTACATTTTTTGGTGGTTCCCTTTTCTCCATTTTTACGCTTTCCAATCGTAAGTTGAAGAAGCGTATATGCTCCAGCTTTGTCCGTCTGTCTGTTCCTCCACACGATAACTCGTGTAAAAATGGTTCGATTTCTACAAAATGTTAGTATGTGGTAGGGGATCACCTGGGAACTAACCCTATTGAATTTTTTTTGAAATGGGATCAAAGATCAGGACATACGAGCGGAGTCCATTCCATTGCCTTTATGCGTCATAACTTACCTAAAAATGCTTCACTTGTGACAAAACTTTATCATGTTGTTCCGGAGGTACACTGAACCAATTCTGTTGAACATCATCGAAATGGGGTCAAAGATCAGGGCACAGGAGCGAGATTTATTCCACAGCTATTTTCCTCATAACTTGAGTAATGATTTATGACATGTTGGAAAGCGTATAATAATCAATCCATTGCATGATTTTACTAATTTGTTTTGTTTTTTTTCGTTAATTTGTTATTTGGTATTATCTTTTGAAAAAAAAAGAATTTTAAAATATTGCAATTTTAGAAAAAAGTACTCTGCATCATACTGGGGTAGAAAATAAGTACCATTAATAAAAGTTTGTGCAAAGTTGAGAGTGTAACGTACCAGGAGATGTGACGTACCTGCCAGCAGGACGCACACGACATAAAGGCAGATAGCAATCAGAATAAACGTCTGCGTAGCTCAGTTGGTAGAGCGACTTGTTCATGAATAAGCGGCCTCGGGTTCGAATCCCGGCATAGACCAAAAATGACGGAGAAATTTACTTCGTTACAATGGCGCCCGAACTATCCGGATGACCCGACCGTTCAAAATATCGCAATGGTGTGATGTTATTTCCGCACCGCGAGATAGGAAAAATAAGAGAATCCCTTCTCCAGCACTTCAAAAAAAAAAAAAAAAAAAAAAAAAAAATAAGGGGGAGATGATGTAACGTACCAGGAGATGTGACGTACCTGCCAGCAGGACGCACACGACATAAAGGCAGATAGGAATCAGAATAAACGTCTGCGTAGCTCAGTTGGTAGAGCGACTTGTTCCGGAATAAGCGGCCTCGGGTTCGAATCCCGGCGTAGACCAAAAATGACGGAGAAATTTACTTCGTTATAAGAGGGAAAACGGGTGTGACGTTCAGGATTCCTTACATAAAATTGTTGATGTTATGTTCAAAATGATCAAACATTAACCCGTTTCTTGTACAAAGAAACTTTTCCGTGGTGATTTTAATGTATATAAATATATTTCATAGTAGCAAGATTTTCGATTGAGAAAATTTCAGATCATCTTATTTTTCCTAAAATGTGCTCCTGAAATCAGAAATAGGTTTTTCTTAGTTACACAACGAACGTAAAGATAATTTATAACATCTTTTTTTTTTTTTGATTGGAGGTTGAACGACCACCGTGAGCAACTCAATGGGCTATAAGCAGTCGCCCGTCCCTAATTTAGGGTCACTGGTTCCAGGGAAGGGAGAGAACCAGTGCCGTAAGACAAACACAACATCCATGCCTCACCGGGATTCGAACCCGGACCCCGCCGCTCCTGTGGCGCAGTGGTCTAAGGCGCTGGCTCTCTCCCTTCCCTGGAACCAGTGACGCTAAATTAGGGACGGGCGACTGCTTATAGCCGATTGAGTTGCTCACGGTGGTCGTTAAACCTCCAATCAAAAAAAAAAAAAAAAAAAAACATCCCGGACCTCTTTCGGACGAACGATCAGAGGCCATCGTTTAGACCACTGCGCCACCGGGGCGGCTTTTCCTCATTTCCTGCAATACATGTAAGAATTCAATGTTGAAAAACTATCATAATTTCTTTCATGATTTCTTTCATCATAATTGTGTTGCTTTAATCATCACGTGAGATACCCTGCATTTCATCTAATAAGAGTTTTTTTAAGCATTTCACTTTAAGATGTTATAAGCCGCCCCGCCCTGGTGGCGCAGGGTTCTAAGCGATGGCCTCTGATTATTCGTCCGAACGGGGTCCGAGTTCGAATCCCGCCCGGTGAGGCATGGATGTTGTGTTTGTCTTCCGGCACTGGCTCCCTCCCTTCCCTGGAGCCAGTGACCCAAAATTAGGGACAGGCGACTGCTTATAGCCCATTGAGTTTGTAACGTACCAGGAGATGTGACGTACCTGCCAGAAGGACGCACACGACATAAAGGCAGATAGGAATCAGAATAAAAGTCCGCGTAGCTTAATTGGTAGAGCAACTTATTCCGGAATGAGTGGACCCGAGTTCGAATCCTGGCGCGGATAAAAATGACGGAGAAATTCACTTCGTTATAAGTTGCTCACGGCGGTCGTTAAACCTCCAATTAAAAAAAAAAAAAGAAATGAGGAAAAAACATAAAACTAAGAATATCACCTGTTTACATTATCTAAGGACAAAGAATTCAGGCAAAAATGCGAAGAACACATGTTTATCGCCGTCCGCACGAAATTTTTATTACGTGAACTTGCGAAAATATTTCTCCTCCGAGGCTACACATTACTCCATCGGCGTTTACGTGCATCTCAGCCTTCTAGATATGACGTCATGGAGACGTTTGAGGCTTTCTATCAGAGGCAGTTTTTGCCAGACACGGACGTTTGGTGATTTAGCAATATGAGCTGCGCATAGTCGTGGCCATGAATATTCTGGGTCGGATGTTTCTGAGGATGTGGTTTTGCATTGCCCTCCTTCTGAAATGTCCTCTCTTCTTCTTCTCCTTTAGATGCCACGTTCAGACCAGTGATTGAAACGGGTCTTCGGGTCGACAATTTCTTGCGGATCAAATGGGTCGGGTCAAGGTGTTTCTGACCGGATTTCGACCAGGTTTTATTTCCGTCTTACTTTTCAGAAGAAAAATATATTTCAAAGAACCCTTCCTAGGTCTTTGAAATAATACTTTAGAGCTGCAGAGTATGATGATCCAGGAACTTCCTGAGAAGGGGATTAAAAATTAACTTTTTTTTTTTTTTTGATTGGAGGTTTAACGACCACCGTGAGCAACTCAATGGGCTATAAGCAGTCGCCCGTCCCTAATTTAGGGTCACTGGTTCCAGGGAAGGGAGAGAGCCAGTGCCGTAAGACAAACACAACATCCATGCCTGACCGGGATTCGAACCCGGACCCCTTACGGACGAATGATCAGAGGCCAGCACCTTAGACCACTGCGCCACCGGGGCGGCAATGAACTTTCAGATGACAAAATTGAAATACAATGCTTTTACAAGGAATGAAGATTTATCTAATGATGGGGAAAAGCTGGAAATAACCAATTCTGACATTCGACTTGGGCAGCAGATATCAAGCGAACGTTACATTGATAAAGAAATTAATTGGTGTAAAACCTTTGGAACGATTTTAGAAGAAACAACATAATTTTTAAAACCAATATGCCATTATGTCTTATGACAAAAGTGTTTAATCAATGCATCCTTCCAGTTCTTATATATGGAGCGGAGACATGGACTTTAAGTAAAAAAGACATTCAAAGACTGCGGAAAGAAGCATAGAGAGATGCATGCTTGGTGTGATCAGGAGAGGTAAGAAGAGGAACTCGTGATAAGGAAAATCACAAGAGTGGAAGACATCATGTTGAGAGGATAATCCCTGAAATTGCAATGGGCTGGACATATTGCCAGGAGAACGGACCACCGATGGACAACCAAAATTTTACACTGGATTCCAAGGGACAGGAAAGGACCTAGAAGAAAACCACATGGAACATGGGTGGATGGAAGAGGTTGTCCCAAGACCGTCGTTTTTGAAGAAATTTGGGGTAACCTTCATCCAGCAGTGGATTGATAATGATGACGATGATGATGATATATTCGAATCTATAGTTCAAAGCAGATTTGTTCTGGTCAGGTGCGGGTCTGGTCCAGGTCCAAAATGTTTGACCCGTTTCCGACTCTGGTCCAGACATGGACGTTTGGTGATGATTCAATTTGAGCTACGACAAGTAATTTTTTGATGGGAGGTTTAACGACCACAATAAGCAGCTCAATCGGCTAAAAGTAGTCGCCAGTTCCTAATTAACGTTCACTGGTTCCAGGGAAGGCAGAGAGCCAGTGCTGTCAGACAAACACAACTTCCACGCCTCTGCCTCAGAGGAATTCGAGCCCGGACCCATTCCAGACGAATGGTCACAGGCCAACGCTTACAGCGCTGGGCCACCGCGATGGCGCACAGCAATGTTGATGAATATTATGGAGAATAAGTTTTTTTATTTAATTGGAAGTTTAAGGACCACCGTGATCAACTCAATTAGCTATAAGCCGTCGTCCGTACTTAATTTATGGTCACTGGCTCCAGGGAAGGGAGTGACCCAGTGATGTAAGACATGTAACGTACCAGGAGATGTGACGTACCTGCCAGAAGGACGCACACGACATAAAGGCAGATAGGAATCAGAATAAAACGTCCGCGTAGCTCAGTTGGTAGAGTGACTTGTTCCGGAATAAGCGGCCTCGGGTTCGAATCCCTGCGTAGACTAAAAAATGACGGAGAAATTTACTTCGTTATAATGGCGCCCGAACAGGGACGACCCGACCGTTCAAAATCTCGCATTGGTGTGATGTTCTTTCCACACCGCGAGATAGGAAAAATAAGAAAATCCCTTCTCCAGCACTTCAAATAAAAAAAAAAAAAAAAAAAATAAGGGGGAGATGATGTAACGTACCAGGAGATGTGACGTACCTGCCAGAAGGACGCACACGACATAAAGGCAGATAGGAATCAGAATAAAACGTCCGCGTAGCTCAGTTGGTAGAGTGACTTGTTCCGGAATAAGCGGCCTCGGGTTCGAATCCCGGCGTAGACTAAAAATGACGGAGAAATTTACTTCGTTATAGACAAACACGACATTTCTGCCTCTGCCTCACAGGAATGCGAACCAGGCCACATTTCGGACGAATAGTCACAAGCCAGCGCTTATACCGCTGGACCACCGCGACGGCGCACAGCAAATGTTGATGAATATCATGGAGAATAGGTTTTTTTTTTTTAATTGGAGGTTTAAGGACTACCGTGATCAACTCAATTGGCTATAAGCAGTCGTCAGTCCTTAATGTATGGTCACTGGATCCACGGAAGGGAGTGACCCAGTGCTGTAAGACAAACACAACATGTCTGCCTCTGCCTTACAGGAATGCGAACCCGGACACATTTCCGACGAATGGTCACAAGCCAGCGCTTATATCGCTAGACCACCGCGACGGCACACAGCAATGCTGATGAATATCATGGAGAATAAATCTTTTTATTTAATTGGAAGTTTAAGGACCACCGTGATCAACTCAATTGGCTATAAGCCGTCGTACGTACTTAATTTATGGTCACTGCCTCCAGGAAAGGGAGAGTGCCAGTGCTGTAAGACAAACACTACATCTCTGCCTCTGCCTCACAGGAATTCGGACCCGGAACCATTTCGGAAGAATGGTCATAAGACAGCACTTATACCGCTGCGCCACCGCGATGGCGTTCTGCAATGTTGATGAATAACTTGGAGAATTGTTTTGTTTTAATTGGCGGTTTAAGGACTACCGTGATCAACTCAATTGGCTATAAGCAGTCGTCCGTCCTTAATTTATGGTCACTGGCTCCAGGGATGGGTGAGACCCAGTGCTGTAAGACAAGCACAACATTTCTACCTCTGCCTCACGGGAATTCGAACCCTGACCCATTTCGGACGAATGGCCACAAGCCAGCGCTTATACCACTGTGGCGCTTATACCACTGTGCCACCGCGACGGCGTAAAGCAATGTTGATGAATATCCTGGAGAATAGGTTTTTTTTTAATTGGAGGTTTAAGGACTACCGTGATCAACTCAATTGGCTATAAGCAATCGTCCGTCCCTAATTTATGGTCACTGGCTCCAGGGATAGGAGAGAGCCAGTGCTGTAAGACAAACACAACATTTCTGCCTCTGCTTAACAGGAATGTGAATCCGGCCCCATTTCGGACGAATGGTCAAGAGCCAGCGCTTATACCGCTGGGCCACCGCGACAGCGCACAGAAATGTTGATGAATATCATGGAGAATAGGGTTTTTTACTTGGAGGTTTAAAGACCACAGTGAGCAACTCAATTGGCCATAAGCAGTTGTCCGTCCTCAATTTACGTTCACTGGTTCCAGTGAAGGGAAAGAGCCAGTGTCGCAAGGCAAACACAATTTCCATGCCTCGCCAGGATTCGAACCCTGACCCCATCATGGATTTTGTTTTTGATTGCAGGTTTTAACGACCATCGTGAGCAACTCAATGGGCCATAAGCAGTCACCCGTCCTTAATTTACGGTCACTGGTTTCAGGGAAGGGAGAGAGCCAGTGCAGTAAGACAAACACAAGATCCATGCATCACGGGGATTCAAACCCGGACCGCTTTCGGACGTATGATCAGAGGCCATCGCTTAGACCATTGCCCCATCAGGGCGGCCCCCTATCATGGATGAATGATCAAACCCGGCCGGTCGGAGAACGAGGAATACAACCAGGTAGTTTCCCTTTTCTTGTTCAGATGGTCCAGGCTTTGGTGATTCATCAGCCCTAGCTGCGCCCAGTGATGTTGGCGAATGTCCTGGAGAAAGGGGAAAGGCTATTATGACAAGTTTCCCCATTGACTCCCTTATCGAATGGCACTTTGCAACGGCCAGGAATGGCTCGATACACCCAGGGTAGATTTTGTGGTTCCATTCACTGACGCACGTTAAGTTCCCAAAATTCCCAGAAAACTTCGATGTGGAAAAAGCTGCAACTGGTATCTACGACATAGATGCAAGTTACCTAGCAATTTTCTGACTGTGGCTACTTAACAACTGCAAATCTTAATTCAGAGGAAACATTTAACAGCATGCGATGAAAAACATTCATAAACTGAGCAAATGCTACGGGAGTTAGATGCATCGTCATGGCATAACTTCAGATTGCGTTTCTCCCTTATTTCTGTCAGATTTCGCGATAGTCAGCCGACTATGGATGGCAGACATAGAAGTCGTGAGTCATAATCTAGAGAGAAGAATCTCATGGGAGTCCAGACTTAATGTCAAGTATGAAAAATATAACGAGAAGCAACAGGAATTTACACCAGTATAGAGCCAACAGAACTGTAAAGTTAGAAAGGCACCGTGTGTCAGCGAGAACTATTATCACCATTGATCTCATTGGGCAACAGAACAGGAATTCTTTACATTTGTAACAAGGGGTTAGTAGTAAATCAATACAGACATTTAACGTGGACCAGGAACATCAAACAAAGATCTTCGCTCTTTTCCCGTTTATAAATGAGTCACGGAAAAATTCTCATTGGACGCCACCGGTAGTCGAACCCAGAGTGTTCCAGTTACGCGCCGGATATGCTTCCGCTACACCACAGCGGCCTCGAATTCCTCACGACTCACACACGCTAATTGCCAAGTCAAGTTGGCAGGTTGCTTCTTGGAGCCCCGCACAATGCTGGGGATTCACCAAAGATGGTAATCAGCAACTGAAGAAATAATTAGAAGGCGAATGAATAATTAATACAGACATTTACCGTGGACCAGGAACATCAAACAAAGATCTTCGCTTTTTCCACGTTTATAAGTGAGTCACGGAAAATTTCTCATTGGCCGCCACCGGTAGTCGAACCCAGGGTCTTCCAGTTACGCGCCGGATATGCTTCTGCTACACCACAGCTGCCTCGAATTCCTCCACACTCACACACGCTAATTGCCAAGCCAATTTGGCTGGTTGCTTCTTGGAGCCCCGCATAATGCTGGGGATTCACCAAAGATGGTAAGCAGCAACTGAAGAAATAATTAGAAGGCGAATGAATAATTAATACAGACATTTAACGTGGACCAGGGACATCAAACAAAGATCTTCGCTCTTTCCCCGTTTTCTAAAAAGAGCGAAGATCTTTGTTTGATGTGGGTTAGTAGTTATTTAAACAGCGTGTCTAGACTGCTCGTTCCGTGCGACAGCAATGTTTATTTTTCCTATAACACAGTTCTATCTTTTCCTCCTGAAGAGAAACCACTGGAATTTTGTATTGAGTCCTTTTGTATTTTCTTTCTTTTGAATGACAATTCGCTCAATATTTACAGCAGTAGCGGAAGGTCAGCACACGTTTTGCGTTATTAAAAAGAAATTGGATTTATCTTCCTTCTGTGTGGCATGTGTATCTGCACGCGGTACCATAAATTATGGTGTGTGGAGAAACTCTAGCTTGATGAACCGTTTTTATTAGCACGACTTTTGTAAAAAAAGATCGTGCTTATGTTATCGGTTTGTCCGTCCGTCCGTCCGTGTGTAGACACGATATCTCTGCAACTATTAATCCGATTTGAAAAATTTCTTTTTGCATTGGAAAGCATGAAATATGCGAATGATAATCCTTTATTTCGTTTTTTTTACGATGTACAATTTCGTCGCTAGAGGGCGTACATGCAGATGATGTCGATTTCAAAAATAGGTTATTCCACATATTTGCTTCTAAACATTCGATTGAAAAAACTATTTTATCTTTGGATTCCATTTATGTCGAACAGTATTTTAGATATAGTTACTTTTTCAAATTACGCATAGATTTTCCGCTAGGGGGCGTAAAAGTAAATTACATTTTTCCCGATAACTCTTCTAAAACTCCGATTTGAAAATGTTTTTCTTCTGCGGATACACCTCCAGATGGAAAATCTTTTGCATATAATTTCAAAATTTTGGTAGAGAATACTTTGGCCACCAAGGGGCGTAAGCGTTAATTTTTGCTTCTGATAAATTTGCCATAAAATCTAAGCTTCTAAAATATCGATTGAAGAAATTCTTTCCTGGACTGATGCCACTCCCATCGATAAACATTTTCGAGATATTTTCTTCTTAAAATATTCCATAGTTACTTCTCCGCCAGGGGGCGTAGATGCATATCTTATTCTTGTCAATATCTCTACTTCTAGGAGTCCAATTTGAAAATTCCCTTCTTGTTGATACTGTTTTCAGTGTGACATGTTTTTCATATAATTTCAAAATTTTCAAGTAATTTTCGCTAGGGGCCGTAGAGATAAATTGCGTTTCCCCCTATATCTCTGCTGCAAATTCTCCGATTTAAAAAATTCTTTCTCTACGGGATAAAGCTCCTGATGGGAAATCGTTTGAACATAATTTCTAATTTTTGTAAAAAATGGTTTGGCCACCAGGGGGCGTAAATCTTAATTTCCGCTTCTGATGTATTTGTAGCAAAATATGAGCTTCCAAAATCTCGATTGGAAAAGAAATCGTTTGTTGACCGATACTACTCATGTCGGCAAACCTTTTAGGAACATTTTCTTCTTGAAATAATGCATGGTTTCTTCGCCAGGGGCGTGTTGATGTATATCTTATTTTTGTCAATATCTCTACTTCTAGGAGTCCGATTTGAAAAATTCCTTCTTTGTTGGATAGTGTTTCTGAAACGAAATGGTTTTCCTATAAATTCAAAATTTTCAAGTAAATCACAGACTTTCTGCTAGGGGACACAAAGATAAATTGCGTTTTCTACATTAGTTCTGCTTCTAAAACACGGATTTGAAAAATTCTTCCTATATCGCATACAACACCTGATGGAAAATATTTTTCAGATAATTTCTAATGTACGGTAAAGAATGAATTAGAGAATACTTTCTTCCTAAAATAATGCATGTTTTTTTTTCCACCAGCAGACGTAAAGTCGCATCTTATTTTTGTCGATCTCTCTGTTCCTAAGACTCCGATTTGAAAAATTCTTTATGTGTTGGAGAGCGTTTCCGGTGCGAAATATTTCTCATATAAATTCATGTTTTTCTTAACGCTGAAGTCTGGAACCAGAGCTCACGATTCCGTTTACAGCAATATCTGAGGGATTAAAAACCCGATTGAAAAACTTCCTTCTTCGTTAGATACTATTGTTTACCATACCGGTTCCATTGATTTTGAATAGATTTGATAAATTTAATTTGCGTCAGAACGGATTTAAAAGATGTGCTTATTGCAACCGAAAATTCGGTGTCATCTTTCTTGTAATTTTTCCGTTAGAAAGGACGGAAAACAGCGTTCACCTCGGTGGCACAGTGGTCTAAGCGATGGCTTCTGATCATTCGTCTGAGATGTATCTGGGTTCGAATCCCGGTGAGCCACTGATGTTGTGTTTGTCTTACGGCGCTGGGACTCTCCCTTCCCTGGAACACTGACCTAAAATTAGGGACGGGCGACTCCTTATAGCCCTTTGAGTTGCTCACGGTGATCGTTAAACCTCCAATAACAAAAACGGAATAAAACAGGGTTAGATAGGATGGAAGATGGGGGTAGATAAGATCATTTGTAGTGGTTAAATCACAGAAATATTTAATTATTTTAAAAACTATATCAGTCAGTTCCAACATTAGTACATACATACACTCACGTACAACGAAATTTGTGCACCAAGAAGGAACCATCGGATTGAACTGAAATTTTGTGGTCGTAATCATACAGATGAATGATACACATGATGGCAAAAACAGAGCTGCAAGACAATTACAGAGGGATCTGAGGCACGCCGTCCGGTCATCTTCAATAGCGCATTGCACTGCCTCATGCGGCGATACATGCTGCAATACGGTCAGGCATGCAGGCGAAGAGACGCCTGTTGTTGTCCTGTGGCAGACTGGCAGACGCGTGTTGGACGATGTGCTCCAAATCCCGGATAGTGCGGCACGGCTGCAGCTGGCTTTCCAACTGGTCCCACACATGCTCGATAGGGGACATGTCCTGGCTGCGGGCAGGCAATACAAATATCTGGACATGACGTAGGCAGTCCTGGGCAACCCGAGCCGTGTGCGGACGGGCGTTATCCTACTGGTATAGTGCACCAGGAATCTCGGCCACGAATGGGAGCACATGGGGCAGTAGGATCTAATCCACATACCGCTGGCCCGTCAATGATCCACTTACCACTACTAGAGCTGATCGGCTATCATAGGCAATGGATCCCCAGACCATAATGCCTGCAGTGGGGGACGACTGGCGCTCGATAGCGAGGTTGGAATTGTGCCGTGGACCCGGGGATCTCCTCACCCAAACACGATGATCATCTATCCCCAAAATAAAGCGGCACTCATCGATAAACACCACACGTAGCAAATCTGTGGCTTTCCACGTCGCTCTAGCCTGGCACCATTACACACGGAGTGGGCGATCTTCCGTTGTTAGTGGCAGCACACGTAAGGGGCGCCGCGATCGCAGATTCTATTCCGCGAGGCGTAATGGTTCGTGAGCACACAGCAGCCGCTACATCTGCCTGTATAGTGGACCGGTTCCCCGTGGGACCCGTTCGTTCCTGGCGCACGATCCCTCGATCCTCTCTACCCGTTGTCCTTCTGGTCCGTCCAAAGCTGCTTCGTCGTATGGCAGTGCCGCCACGTGTCCACTGCTCCCAACACAGCAGGACGGTATGGTCAGAACGATCCACGTGGCAGGCTATACGGCGCACCAACCACCCTGCGGCTTTCAGCCCGATGATCAGGCCTCTCTCAAAGTCCGTGAGTTGCGTAAATCGACGTCTCTAGCGTCTACCCGGCATTCTTGTCACTCTGTATTCTTCTTGCGTCGGCTGGGGCTTTTCGCTTTCATGGGGCATCGACTACACACCGGTTTACAATGCTGGCTCTGCTTGCAGCGTCACCACAGGGTGTGAGGTCATGTGCACTCGCACCAAACGTGGATCATTTGCGTACCAGCAGGCACTGTAGCTATATGCAAAGTTTCGCGGTTGAACCATGTTTTCTTCTAGGTGCCTAAATTTCATTGTCTGTGAGTGTACACTGAAGTACCAGAAAAACTGGTATAGACGAGCTTATGCCAACTACATAACAACGTCACCTATGCGCGTACTCGTTTGCTTCCGCCAGTGCGTATATAAAGCGATAGACATCCTTGCCAGCTGTCAGAGCTGTTTTCGGCATAAGAATGACACGTGATAACGATTTAAGCGATTTTCAACGCGGTGTCATAGTTGGCGCTCGGGAGATGGGCCATAGTATTTCGGAAGTAGAAACGAAGTTTGGATTTTCACGGATGACCATTGCAAGGGTGTACCGTGACTACAAGAATTCCGGCAAAACCTCCAACCTACGATTCCAGTGTGGCCGTAGAAAGGCATTGGGTGAGCGTGACCATCGTCGGCTGTCAAGAATCCTTTTCACGCGATAGGCGTGCAAACCTCTCGCTGGTATCATAGGAATTCAATGCTGGAGTCTCAACAAGCATTAACGTCCGGCACGATATGGGCTTTTGGAGCCGACGCCCAACTCGACTGCCCTTGGTGGGTGCACGCCACAGAGCTATGCGCCTCGCTTGGGTACGGCAACACCGCCACTGGACGCTTGATGGCTGGAAACAAGTAGCCTGGTCTGACGAGTCGCGTTTCCAACTGTACCGGGCAGATGGAAGGATTCGTGTCTGACGCAAACCCCATGAAGCCATGGATCCCACCTGTCAACAGGGTACTGTACCGGCTGTTGGGGTGTCCGCAATGGTATGGGGTGTGTTTAGCTGGACTTCACTGGGACCACGGGTACGTCGACAAACGTCTGTTACCGGGCAAATTTATGTGCACATCCTTTCTGACGAGGTACACCCGTCCATGTCCTGCATTCATGCTGATGGGTAGGGCCTGTTCCAACAGCACAATGCACCTCCACGCAAGTGTCGGGACGCCACATTATGGTTAGAGGGGCATTCATCTGAGTTTGGGGTGTTGCTATTCCCACACAAATCCCCAGATCAGAACGTGATAACACACATTTGGGATGCCATGCAACGCGCTATCGAACCCGAATCCGAGACCTCGGAATACACTCGAATTGTGGAACGCTCGCAGGAAGTAGGGTGTGTATTGCCTACAGCATATTTGCAGAAGCTAGTGGAGCCCATGCCCAGTCGTATTTCTGCAGTCCTGCGCTCCCGTGGGGCACCTACTAAGTATTAGACTGGTGTACCCGTTTTTCCGGCACTTCAGTGTATAATAATATATGCAAAAATTACTCACCTCTGCTTCTTATGATCATTTTTTTAAATATTTTTGAAAACACTGTACGAAATTCAATTACGCATACCAGGTGCAACCAAAAAGCATCCAGACTGATTCCATAAGTTCGGAATCGCGCGACACAGCTGGTAGCGGCTTGGCACAGGTTGACCTTGGTACCTACTACGCATGCGCCACGAGTCATCTGCCCTGCTCGGCCGATTTTTGTTTACAGCAGTACTTTGTTCTTACGTGTGTGATCGTGATCAAATGTAGAGGATTTTAGGAAGGGAGTGTCTGACGCCAGGTCTTAAACAACCCTTAGAAATAGGAAACTAGGAGATTTGGGCTAGAGCGCCCGGTAGGAAAGTGACACGGAAGCGAAGTAGAAAGGGGAAGGAAGACACCCTTATTTATTACAGGGGGGCCAGTTCCCGGATCTTTTTTTTGTTTTTTGTTTTATTTACGTGTGTGAAGTGGTTCATCGCATTTGTATCGTCCGAAAAAAATGATTAACGAGTTTGGTTCAGATCTTGGCAAAAACTTGGCGAAACTTGCAAAGATATACCTACTTAAAGTTGCAGAAAGACTATGGGGAGGTTAATATGAGTCGAACGTAAGTTTATGAGTGGTATATATGTTGGAAAGGTATTTGTGAAATGTTGAGAGTGATGAAAGGTGTGGGAACCGCGCAACCAGCAAACTTGAAAACAATGTGGAACCTCTGCGCACAGATGTGCGCGAAATCACTGAATCATTTTTCGTGAGTTATCTGAAGATTTTACCGTTAACTCGGATCAATTCAGTTGATTCTTGCTGCCAATTTGGACATGAGACGCGCCGCATCCAAATTTGTGACATAATTGCTCTCATCATTGTTAAAAAATTGGTACTCAGAAATAAGCAAAATGTACTCTTTTTTGAGTACATTCTGGGCTTATAATAGCTCCAAGTATACTTGTGTCTCATTTTTGGAAAATATACGTACTCATTTTTGCGTACGTACAGGGAATCAATTGTGAGTATATCTGGTATTTCTAATTTGAAGTATATGTACTAAAAAAAATCCATATACTGTATTTCAAATACATGTGCTCTAACTTCATTCAGTTTCTGTGCCCTTTCCGTTAGGGCACAGAAACTAAAGGAAGTTAAAGCGCATTTAGCGATTCTGACATGATAGTTTGTAAGTGAGAGAAAGCATACTAGATGGCGCCACCGTACAAGCGAAATATTTTCCTCATAGAAGGCAGAGCGACATTTGGGGGAGCTTAGGAATGAACACCTTTATAAGTAACGGGGGATTCCTTCCCGGGGGCCGTCACTTAATGTGCTCGTTCGATGCACGGCGGATATTCAGCGATTGTTAAAAATTCATACCACTATGCCTATCAGGCTATGTTTGAACCTGGGGTCCCTCCATCAGTAGTCTGAATCTCAAACCACTAAGCATTCCGCGGCTCGATTTCAAATTTGGAATACGTGAACTCCATACATACTCATTAATTCCTAAAATCAACTGGAAGTATATTATTCGATGGCACATATGGGATAATAGGTATACTCGTTGTCGAATGCTGGGCAAATGAACTGCAAAATTTTATGACAAATATAGTAATGAAGCGACAATATATTGACACAAATATAGTTAATGTAAAAACATACAGAAAGATACTTTATGCATAATTGAATTACCTGTAATCAGTGACTTTGTTGTACTAATTATTATTTATGTCTTTCACTTTACACATTTATTAAACAATTTCTCTTGAAATCTATAATATCTAAGATAAAGTAATACGAGATTATATGTATATTTATTGACGCAGTTATTTGTAAGTACGTATTGTTACTTATATTTGAGCATGTCATGTACTCGTTTACGATACGATTGTACCTAAAACAAGTTCGTAAAATCATGCAATGCATTGATTATGACACGCTTTCCAATATAAGAGAAATCATTACTCAAATCGTGCTGAAGACGGAAAACTTTCATCGTTTTAGTGATTTATGTCGCACGAGTCTTCAATATTTGTTGATTATTACTCAAGTTATAAGGATAATGGCTGTGGAATAAATCTCGCTCCTGTGTCCTGACCTTTAAACACATTTCGAAGATACTAAACAGAATTGGTACAGTATAATTTCGGAACAACATACTAAAGTTTTGTCGCAATAGAGGCATCTTTAGTCAAGTTATGAGAATAATGGCTGTGGAATAAATCTCGCTCCTGTGTCCTGACCTTTGACCACATTTCGATGATACTAAACAGAATTGGTACAGTATACCTTCGGAACAACATACTAAAGTTTTGTCGCAATAGAGGCATCTTTAGTCAAGTTATGTGAATAATGGATGGGGAATAAATCTCAATACTGTGTTCTGACCTTTGACCCCATTTTGGTTATATTCCACAGAACCGGTTCAATGTACCTCCGGAACAACATGATAAAGTTTTGTCGCAATCAAAGCATTTTCATGTAAGTTATGACGCATAAGGACAATAGATTTGATCCCGCTCCTATATCCTGACCTTTGACCCCATTTCGCAATTTTTAATAGGGTTCGTCACCAGTTGGTCTCCTACCACATACTGAAATTTAATCGCAATCGAAGCATTTTTACGCAAGTTATGACGCATAAATGTAATGGAATGGGATCCCGCTCCTATGTCCTGACCTTTAACCCCATTTCGTCCACTTTCAGTAGGGTTCGTCCCCAGTAGTCTCCTACCACATACTAAAATTTCATAGAAATCGAATCATTTTTACGCGAGTTGTGCGGACGAACAGACAGACGGACAAAGTTGGTGTATATACGCTTCTTCAATCTTCGGTTGGAAAGCGTGAAAAAACGAGTAGGTTCAGGTTCTCATTTTAAGTACATTTTTTCAACAATCATCTGAGCAAAAGCAAGCCCGTGTTTCAATTGGTAGTGACCTATTTGGGTGCGTCGTAAACGAAGAAAATTTCTTTAAAGCTATCATAACTGGTATGGAATCATGGGTTTATGGATATAATACCGAAACTATGGTCCAGTCTTCACACAAGGTGGAAGACCCCAAACTCTCCCAGAGACTAAAAAGCACGACAGAGCCGCTGCAATGTCGAGACGGCGCTGACGGGTTTTTAAATCATGAGAGAATTGTTCATCATGAATACGCCCCACCAGGCCAGATAATCAATGAGGAGAACTACTATTAAGTTTTGCGTCACTTGAGAGACGCAGTTCGTTGCAAAAGGCCGGCATAGCAAGAGATTGGAGAGTGGCAAATTCACCACGACAACGCGCTTGCCCATGATTCGCAACTTTTGCAGCAATTTCTTGGTAAGCACCGCATTGCACGTGACCGCCGGCCACCTTATTCGCCAGAGCTCGCTCCTTGCATCTTTTATCTCTTCCCCAAAATCAAATACCACCAGAAAGAAAAAAAAAATGATTTCAAGCTATTGAGAAGATACAACAGAATGCTACGAACCAGCTGCTCGCTATTGCAGAAGAGGACTTCAAAAAAATCTTCAAGAAGTGGAAACCAGAGATGGAAACGGGTCACGAGTCAGAAATTCGAAAATTAATACAGATATTTGACGTGGATTAGGAACATCAAACAGAAGTCATCGCTTTTTTCCACGTTTATAAGTGAGCCACGGAAAAATTCACATTGGCCACCACCGGGAATCAAACCCAGGGTCTCCCAGTTACGCGCTGGACATGCTTCCACTGCACCACAGCGGCCTCGAATTCCTCCAGACTCACATACACTAAAACCTAAAAAGTGGCTTGGCAGTTAGTGTATGTGAGTCTGGAGGAATTCGAGGCTGCTGCTGTGGAGTGGAAGCATGTCCAGCGCGTAACTGGGAGACCCTATGTTCGATTCCCGGTGGCGGCCAATGTGAATTTTTCCGTGACTCACTTACGAACGTGGAAAAAGTGATGACTTCTGTTTGAGGGTCAAAAATTTCTTGCGGGTCAAAAGGGTAGGGTTAAGGTGTTCCTGACAAATAATTGTGAAAAATGATTTGTCATAAAAAAAATATTGCATCTCTGTCTTAAAGCAGCGGAGAATATCACCAACCGACGATATGGAGCCGACCCTAGACTTACCGATACCATATCGTAAAACGAGACTTCCTTTGCTTTTGTTTTTAGTGCGATTGTCCGAAAAAAGATACTGGCAAACACCAGTCGCCTGCTTTTCTGGGGATTCACTTTCTCACAACTCGCGTGTCAAATTGTAAGACTAAGAGTTTCTTTTCACTTCGCATCTTTTGCATAGAGCATTCAGAGGTTTTAGTCTGACTTGCTGACATCCCGTTCCATTGCATGTCGTGTCGGAATGAATGCCTTATTTGCATAGGCGTGGTGTCAAAACCCTCTCAGACTTTCAGAGTCGGGGATCCCCAAAGTAAAGGACCCCCAAAAGTTTTCGGGAATATACTGATATAATGCACTTTTTTATGATGTGGACCAACTAAATTTAATAATACATTATCTACCAACAAGTAATTGGACACCTCTGCAATCGATGAAATCTGCGGTCCTGATACACGTCACGGCAGCCGCCGTTAGGTATCGTGTGGAAAACAACAACGCAACCAGTCGCATGCAAGATGCCACGCAGTTCGGAGCTCTCTGATTTCGAGAAAGGTGATATCGTCGGGAATCACAGAATTGACAGATCCATACGTGACATATCCAGCGGGTTGAAGTACCCAAAATCGACAGTGGCCTACGTGATTGGCAAGTGGAAGATGAGAGGTGATTGTCGGAATGTGCCCCGACCGGGCAGACTAACAAAACTGGGAGTTTGAGATCGACGGGTGCTGGCCAGATAAATTCGGAAGAACCGCTCCAAATCGATGGGCCACATCCGCGAGAAGTTTCAACAGGTATCCGAGAGTGTTCGTTCGATGAATACCATCTGTAAGAAAGCCCATCTGCTCGGTTATCATGAACGTGCTGCCGCCCACAGGCCTTTGATCGCCAAGTCCAATAGCGCTGTTCGGCTAACGTGGTGCAAAAAACGTCGATAGTGGACCATTGAACAGTGGAAACAGGTTCTCTGGAGCAACGAGTCAAGGTTCATCCTCTATTGTTCGGATGGCAGGGTCTGGGTTTGGCGTCTGCCTGGAGAACGCCTCCTGACGGAATGTATTGTGCCAACTGTGAAGTTCGGCGGCGGTGGAATTATGCTATGGGGGTGTTTCTCCTGGTATGGCACGGGACCCTTGGTCGCAATTCCTGGTAGAGTCAACGCCGAGACTTACTGCACCATTTTGGATGAGCATGCGCTTCCTACGTTGTGGCAGTTTTACGGGGTAGACCCATGTTACTTTCAGGATGACAATGCCACATGTCATGTTGCGAGGTCCACCATCGCTTGGTATGCTGACAATGGGGTTAATCGAATGGACCGGCCTGCGCAGAGCCCGGACCTCAACCCTATCGAACACCTCTGGTACGTGTTGGAGCGTCGATTTAAGGGGTGCCCCCATCGTCCGAAATCGGTGAAGGAACTGACCTGTCTTAATCAAGCCAAGTGGAAGAAAATACCGATAGCCGTCGTACAACCCCTGGTTGAGTGTATGGCCCGGAGGATCGCAGCTGTAATCGCCGCTCGTGGAAGCTCCACCAACTATTGAAGGTGAATAAACTTCGTTTTTCTTTGCTATCACAGGTGTCCAATTACTTGTTGGTAGATAGTGTATAAGATTGTTTTTTCGTAGAATGCAAACAAGTGTATAATGTGTACCTAATAAAACAGCGATATCGATTCCTAATAAGCAAAGTCAGTTCTACAACTTTGTAATTTACATTTCTGCTCTATCTATCACAGTTGTGTTCGCTAAGTTGCACAATTCCCCAACAGAGACGCCCATGTCGTGTCCGTTAGATCGCGACTCAGCAACTGCTTTGCTCCTGCGTGTGTGTGTAGGTGAGAGAGTGCCAAACTCTATCTTATACAGTATGTATATAATATTGTATCCATATGTATACATATAATGTGTGTATGTGTGATCGGACACTCTCACCCCTCCCTCCAGATTTTGAAACATGGTTATGCCACTGCTTATTTGTTAATATGGATGCATTTAATATTAAGGAAATTGAAAAAAGGCGCCAAGGCCAACAATTACGCGTTTGTCGAAAAAAAAAGGGGGGGGGGGGGAGTGAATGCTGAGGGTTGTTTCACCTCATTAAGAAACCAGAATATGTTTCACAGCAACACCAGTTTTCACAAGCTTGTGATGAGGTGAAAGCTTCCAAAATATGAATGTTCTTTCCTTTTGAGAAGCAATGATGGAATCAACATCCACATTTTGGAAACTTTCAGCTCATCAGAAGCTGGTGAAAATAGGTGTTGCACTGAAACATATTCTAAAGCTTGATATCTTAGCAAACAAAACTGGAATTAAACATACAACAATTTACTTACCGTAATTCAAAACATTTTACTGTACCACCATCAAAATGAAGTGGAACAATCTTATCAATACTGCCGAGGAACGTTTTGACTCTCGGAGATGTGTTTGAAAACATGTGTAAAACAGTTGAATTTTGTTAGGTTATGTGAAGAACGACAGTTTCAACACTTTCTGTAAGTGAGTAAATTATACTATATAACGAAGTAAATTTCTCCGTCATTATTATCCGCGCCAGGATTCGAACCCGGATCCCCTCATTCCGGTATAAGTCACTCTACCAGTTGAGCTACGCGGACATTTTACATCTCCTGGTACGTTACATCATCTCCCCCTTATTTTTTTTTTTTTTTTTTTTCGAAGTGCTGCTCTTATTTTTCCTATCTCGCGGTGTGGAAATAAAACATCACACCATTGCGAGATTGTGAACGGTCAGGTCATCCGGATAGTTCGGGCGCCATTATAACGAAGTAAATTTCTCCGTTATTTTTATCCGCGCCAGGATTCGAACCCGGATCCCCTCATTCCGGTATAAGTCACTCTACCAGTTGAGCTACGCGGACATTTTATTCTGATTCCTATCTGCCTTTATGTCGTGTGCGTCATTCGGGCAGGTACGTCGCATCTCCTGGTACGTTACATCATCTCCCCCTTATTTTTTTTTTTTTTTTCGAAGTGCTGCTCTTATTTTTCCTATCTCGCGGTGTGGAAATAACATCACACCATTGCGAGATTGTGAACGGTCAGGTCATCCGGATAGTTCGGGCGCCGTTATAACGAAGTAAATTTCTCCGTTATTTTTATCCGCGCCAGGATTCGAACCCGGATCCCCTCATTCCGGAATAAGTCACTCTACCAGTTGAGCTACGCGGACATTTTATTCTGATTCCTATCTGCCTTTATGTCGTGTGCGTCCTTCTGGCAGGTACGTCACATCTCCTGGTACGTTACAACTATCCAGTAATATTTTGCATGATTTCTATATAACCTACGATACGCCCTTCGGAGAGACGTTCTGAATGTCCTGTGTAGGTATACCTACAAGGGTTGCACCGAAAGTAATGAAAAAGTGGGCATAACTCCTTTATTAACTTACAAAGGTCGTTCAAATGGCGCATGTTGCCACAGTAGCTCTGCCTCTGTAGTAACCCTTCTATTTCATTGCAGGTAAATAATGGATTCCAAGCAGAAGCAACGTTCCGTCATTGAGTTCTTGACGAAGGAAGGGTGGATGCTGTCCGACATCCACAGAAGTCTACAGAATGTTTACGGAGATGACACCATTGACAACAGCAATACGCACAGATGGATGAAGAAATTTAAAAAAGGGGAAACCAGCATTGAAGACAAACTACGCAGTTGGAGATCATCATCTGCGACCACTGACTCGAATCGTCAGCGAGTGGATGAGTTGATTCGCGCTGAGAGATGAGCCACAATCCGTGAGCTTGTTGCACAAGTGAACTGCGGTCACAATGCCACACAAGATGGTGAAAGACGTAGGGTATCGCAAAGTGTGAGCAAAGTTTGTGCCACGGCAGTTGACACCCGATTTGACGGAGAGAAGAGTGGAAGTCGGCTCAGATCTGCCGGAAACGTTTGAAGCCAATGGAGGCACGTTTTGTTTCGATCTGGTGACAGGGGATGAAACGTGGGCGTATCTTTACGATACGGAAACGAAGAATCAATCCATTGAATGGCGTCACACCTTTTCACCAAGGCCTAAGAAGTTCAAGACTCAGCGATCACCACACAAAGTTATGGTGACTGTTTTTTTTGGGTATTACAAGAGTGTCATTCTCCTTGATATCTGGAATGTACCTTGACCAGCAGGCGGTACATTGAGACACTCAGGAAGCTTAGAGAAGCCATAAGGAGGAAGAGACCGAACAAGAATCTGTAAAGGATCCATATTCACCATGACAATGCGAGAGCACTCACATCTTTGGCAACAAATCAGGTTATCAGTAAATTAGGGTGGTCAGTGGCCCGCCCATCCACCGTATATCCCAGATCTGGCGCCCTCCGACTTCCACCTGTTCGTTCTAATGAAGGACAGTCTCTGGTGACAACGATTTGATCGTACAGACGAGTTGAAAGGGATTGTGATGAAGTTTGTACAACAGTCTGTATCTGAATTTTTTCGAAGACGATTTGAGAGTTGTGTTCATTGATAGCGCAAATGCATTGCTTGTGATGGAGACTTTGTTGAGTAGTTACCTTTGTATAGAGAAAGAGTTACTCTACCAACATGTGCAATTTGGACCACCTGAGTACAAAAACAGTTATGCCCACTTTTGCATTACTTTTGGTACGACCCTCGTATATATAGATATATGGATATAAATTTATTATGTATAATTCAGACCGTCGTGTAAGAAACTTGGGGTGACCTTCATCCAGCAGTGAATTGATAATATTTGACAATGATGACAATGATTACGTATAGTTATAAACTGAGTTTCGAATTTATTTTCCAAAGCAGATTGGTCCGTCTGTCTGTCTGTCCGCACGATAACTCGCGTAAAAATCGTTCGATTTCGATGAAATGTTAGTATGTAGTAGAGGACCACTGGCGACAAACACTGTTGAAAATGGGAGAAATGGGGTCAAAGGTCAGGACATAAGAGTGGGATGCATTTCATTGCCCTCATGCGTCATAACTTAACTAAAAATGGTTGGATATCGATGAAATTTTAGTATGTGGTAGATGACCACCTTAGGACGAACCCTATATTGAAAATGGGTAAAATGGGGTCAAAGGTCACATAGGAGCGGGATCCATTCCATCGTCCTTATGCGTCAAAACGTACGTAAAAATGCTTCATTTGCGGCAAAACTTTAGAATGTTGTTCCGGAAGTATACTGAACCAGTTCTGTTGAATGTAATCGAAATGGGGTCAAAGGTCAGGACACAGAAGCGATATTTATTCCACAGCTATTATCTTCATAACTTGAGAAATGATTACTGGTATGTTGGAAAGCGTATTATAATCAATGCATTGCATGATTTTCCTAACTTGTTTACGCTTTCCAACCGTAGGTTGAAGAAGCGTACATGCTACAGCTTTGTCCGTCTGCCTGTCAGCACGATAACTCGCGTAAAAATGGTTCGATTTCGATGACATTTTAGTATGTGGTAGAGGATTACCTGGGAACGAGCTCTACCCAAAATGGGCGAAACGGGGTCAAAGGTCAGGACACAGGAGCGGGGTCCATTCCATTGCCGTTATACGTCATAACGTACGTAAAAATGCTTCGATTTCGATGAAATGTTAGTATGAGGTAGGGGACCACTTAAGGACGAACCCCATTGAAAATAGGTGAAATGGGGTCAAAGATCAGAACATAGGAGCGGGATATATTTCATTGCACTTATACGTCATAACGTACGTAAAAATGCTTCGATTTCGATGAAATTTTAGTACGTGGTAGGGGACCGCCTGGGGACAAACCCAATTGAAAATGGGCGAAATCTGATCAAAGATCAGGGCATAGAAGCGGGATCCATTCCATTGCTCTTATTCTTCCTAACTTACGTAAAAATGCTGTGATTGCGACAAAACTTTATGTTGTTCGGGAGGTATGCTGAACCGATCCTGTTGAATATCATCGAAATAGGGGCAAAGGTCAGGACACAGGAGCCAGATTTATTTCATAGCCATTATCCCCATAACGTGAGTAATAACTTGAGTTATGATTTCTGGTATGTTGGAAAGCGTATCATAATCAATGCATTGCATGATTATACTAACTTGTTTATATATCAAACTGCCATACGTGTGCTGGCTTGTGTTTTTGTTGAGATTTTTTATTCTTTTTCTATGATTAGGGAAAGGAGGGCTACGACCGGTCTTATGGCCTTTTCCCTCCTGTTCCTCGTTGCTACAATATTTGTATAGTGTTATATTGAAATTATGTTGTGTAATGTAATGTAGCAAATGAAAAAATAAACAAATGTAATGAAATGATACCAGGGACTGTCATTAGGGAGCAGTGCTTGCAACATTGGGTACAGAAGAATAGATTCGTAGTTTGCAGATGTGACACGATGCTGTAGAATAATCAACGGTCCTAAGGAAAACCATGACATGGCACCCCACAGCATCACGGTTCCACATCCATGCTTTAGAATCGGAACCAAACAGTCAGTGTGCTATGCTTCTGCGGGTTTTTGCCAAACGTACACTCTACGGGTGGTTGAAAACAATGTGAAGCACGATTCATTAGTAAATATACGATTTCATCGCTCTGTCCAAGTTATTTTATAAACAATGAATACCAACTGAGAAATTGTACATCCGACCCCGCTGGGATCGAATCCCAGATCTCTCGATAACTATCCGAGTGCGTTCGCTTTACGCTACGGTGCGAACAATTCACAGCGCCATTCGTGGCTTATCAGTCAGCATCTGACTACGCAAATCCATATTGGTGACCTCAGCAACTGATGTGTCGCCATCTAGTGACATTCAACAAAGCAAGCTTTTTAATTACAGCTGATAAATCCAAAGGGCGATAGAAATGGTGAATATATTTCAAATACGTGGAGATAAGGTAAATTTACAATTTCATCGCTCTGTCCACGTTGTTTTATAAACAACGAATAGAAACTGAAAAACTGCACATCCGATACCGCTGCAATCGAACCCCAGATCTTTCGTGGGTGTACAATTTTTTAGTTGCTATTCGTTGTTTATAAAATAACGTGGACAGAGCGATTAAATCGTATATTTACATTATCTCCACGTATTTGAAATATATTCACGATTCATTAGACCAGATGACACCTTACTAGGCTTTAGCATCCCAGTTTCTACACTGACGGAGAAAAAAATCCCAACACCACGAAAAAATAGTTGTAGAGAAATGAAATGGCGGCAATACATTTGTATAGGCAACATATTTAATCGATTAAGGTTTCAAGATCACAGCTTATTGTAAGCGCGAGAAGAGCCATTTTAAATGTAAAATGCTGGTACGTTAATAACCGGTGTAACCGCCAGAATGTTGAATGCAAGCACGCAACCGTTCATGCATTGTATCGTACAGGTGCTGGATGTCAGTTTGTGGGATGGAGTTCCATGCCTGTTGCTCTTGGTCGGTCAATACAGGGACGGTTAATGCCGGTTGGGGGTAACGCTGGCGTTGTCGTCCAATGATGTCCCATACGTACTCGATTGGTGAAAGGTCTGGTGATCTAGCAGGCCACGGCAACATGTCGACACTCTGTAGAGCATGTTGGGTTACAACAGCTGTATGCGGTCGAGCGTTATCCTGTTGGAAAACACCCCTGGAATGCTGTTCATGAATGGCAGCACAACAGGTTGAATCACCAGAACGACGTACAACTGTGCCGTCAGGGTGCGTGGGATAACCACGAGAGTGCACCTGCTGTCATAGGAAATTGCTCTCCAGACCATAACTCCAGGTGTAGGTCCAGTGTGTCTCGGCCGCAGACACTGGTTGCAGGCGCTCACCTGGCTTCCTTCTAACCAACACACGGCCATCACTGGCACCCAGGCAGAACCGGCTTTCATCAGAAAACACAACATTTCTCCACTCCGTCCTCCAATGAGCTCTAGCTGGACACCACTGACGTCGCAAACGGCAGTGGTTTGGAGTAAGTGGAATGCACGCTACAGGGTTTCTGGCTCTGAGCTGTCCTTCAAGTAACCGATTTCTAACAGTTCGTTGTATCACTGTGGTGGCAACTGCAGCTCGAATTGCTGCCGCAGACGCGGTACGATGCGCCACGGCCATACGCCGTACACGGCGGTCTTCCCCTCAGTAGTGCCACGTGGCCGGCCGGAACCCAGTCTTCTTGAGGCAGTACCTTCCCTTGACCACCGCTGCCAACAATCAAGCACAGTGGCTACATTCCTGCCAAGTCGTTCTGCAATATTGCGGAAAGAAAATCCACCTTCTCGTAGTCCCTATTACACGACCTCGTTCAAACTCCGTGAGCTGTTGATTATGGCTTCTTCGTCTTCTTAAAGGCATTCTTGACTAACATCAACACACTACGTCGAATCTCAACGATAACTAACGCTCACGAACGTTACAGCGCGTATTTACAACAAACATGCTCTGCATGTTCCGAGGGGCGCTACTAGCGCCACACGTATGCGCCGAACGCGAAATTTGCATAGACATTGTCTTACAGATGTACTCTGACCGCCTACCAACCGTCGTTTATCTAACACAACCCCTTCTTGGTGTTGGCATTTTTTACCGTCGGTGTATGTGCTTTGCCGCACCTTATACATTCTGTCGCATTGATACTGGTGATCAGATATTTGTGGATTGTTATCTCAAATCACGTGGAAGAATGCCGGATGTCGGCGGCTTTAAGAATCAAACAATTGTTTTTCGGATTTTTGTCAAATTTTCTTGCTGTTCTCAGAAGTACATCAGCAGTTTTCTGATGCATTTATTATGTTTTATGTGTTTCTTTTCACTTTGTGACAATAAAATACAGTACTAGGAATTCGGAATTCTTGAAATATTTTTATTTCTGATAACACCTTAAATGTAAACGTGAGAATGTGAATTCATTTAAATGTTCTGGAAGGCATTTTAATGCACTATAATATTTTGCAAAGGCCATTTGAACAATTACAAAATTTTAGAACGTTAAATAGCAAGCGTTAAAGTGAACGACAGAAAAATACATGTGACGTTAATAAAAAGCATTCAAATAAATGAATAAAATAGTGTTCTATTTCAACACAATTGTGGTTTCTCTTTCAGCACATGCCAGGAAACACGTTGCACTTCATCAGCAAAATAGTTGTGCATACCTAGAAAGCATAAAAGGGAATACAAATATTACGCATTATGCAAAGTACTGAGAACGACAAAAATTAGTTCTACTAAGTAAAACGAGAAGAAGCATATATCATTCAAGCTAGGAGTCGAAATTATTTTCAGAGCAACGATGTATTCGGTTGTCAGATAAGTTGCTTCGGTTTTTTAAAGGGACACAAATAATATTTTGATCATAGTGTTATATGTTTTTTGTAGCTCTATTGTTCCTGTGCAACTTTTGTTCATCGGTTTTGATATTATATTTGGTTTAACTCTTTTTAGCCATATGAAGATGGAGTGCCAAGTAGACAAAAATAAGTATTTTCGACAGCCGCTTCTCTTCGCTCTAAATCAAGGTTCCAAAGCTGTTCGAGACATTTGTGATGTGTACAGAGAAGGCGATTTTACTGGCAGAACTGCACAGAAATGGTATTCACGTTTCAAGAACGGGAACTTCGACCTAACAGACTCTCCCCATTGCGGCAGACCTGTTCAGTTCAATGAAGATGGATTGAATGAGCTCATCCACGAGGATTCGCCTTAATCCACAAGGGAATTGGCCCAGAAGATGGGATGCTCTCATGATACCGACGCCCGTTACCTTCACTCGGTGGGTAAGGTCCAAAAGCTCAGCGCATGAGTGCCACATTCATTAAACGCAAGAGACGACTGCCAGCGCTCCACTATCGCCGCCAGATTGCTCGGTCGACACCGTGCTACTTGTCGACACAGAGATTTATGTACATCATCGTCACCGGCGATGAAAAATGGTGTCTCCATGTCAAGATGAAACAGAGGAAAGAATGACCGGATCCTCACAAGCAAGCAACAGAGCCAAGACCGAGCTTCATCCAACTCGAGCCAAGACCGAGCTTCATCCACGCAAGATCATGATCTGTGTTTGGTGGGATTGGGAAGTTGTAAGCCACTACGAATTGCTTGAAAAGAACTCCACGAACAGTACACAGCTTTACGTTCAGAAAATGCACCGGCTCAACGAGGCAATTCATCAGAAAGGACACAACCAGTGGCACGGTGTGTTTCTTCGACACGACAACGCTCGCCCCCACGTCGCTAATCTGACCAAAACTGCTATTCAAGTTCTTGGTTGGGAAGTTCTACCGCACCCACCGTATTCTCCTGATATAGCACCCTCATATTATCAGCTTTTCCGGTCGCTCTCCAACAGTCTGCGAGGCGTATCGTTTAACAACGACGTCGATCTGAAATGGTGTCCCGATGACGTCTTCCAGTCAAAACCCGGGGATTTATACCGTCAAGGCATTGGAAACATAGTGGAATATTGGAAAGAGGTCGTGTACAGGGAAGGAGAATATATCGTTGGCTGATTTGTGAAATTTTTTTCAGACAAAATAAGGATTCCAATAATTAAAAAAAAAAAAACGAGTGAACTTATCTGACAGCCCAGTACTTCCAAAATTTGAAATTGGCCGTGATTTGCTAACGAATTTTTCCATTTCCCCTCTTTTCCCTACGAGAGCGCAAAATAGCAGGATGAATAAAACGTTCATCCCGTTTTCACCTGCGTATAATTTTCATTTCATTTCATTTATTTTTCTTTATGAATTTACATTTGACCATATCACATTTCAATACTAATTTTATGAAATATAATATTAAGAAGAAAACATATATAATATATAGCTTGAGTGAATCCCAATTTCCCTAAAGTGCATAGTCAAGCCAAATGTCCTGCACATAAAATATTTAACCATATATGTTCTCATTAATAGTTTTTTGCTATTAAATCTTACGTACGTACACTGCTGGCCACCCAAAATGCAACACCAAGAAGGAAGCATACGATTGGCCTATAATTCGCAGCATGCGTTGCCCGCGAGAGGACATGCAAACGATTAGCACTGCATGGCATATGCAAATCATGTGCGCCCGGCACGCCACCGATAAGCACTATAAGAAGGGTGCACAGAAGGCGGGGTGTAAGTAGTGGAAGTGTATTGTGCTGCCGGACCTGTGCATGGGAAGTTTCCTGAAGCCTCGTCGCAGAATACGGCAGTCATTCCTGCACGTTTCGGAGTTCGACAGAGGAAAAATAGTGGCTTATCGCGACAGCGGTTTATCGTACCGAGACATCGGCGCCCGTGTGGGTTGACATCCAGCCACAGTGAGGCGAGTATCGATTCGATGGGTGCTGGAGGGACTGACGGACCGACGTGAGCGATTGCCACAGCCGCGGCACACCACCGAGCAAGAGGACCGGCATGTTGTGCAGGGGAATTGACGGCTCGCAACGCCACATCACGAACGTTAGAGCAGGAATTAGGGTGTGCTGCGCAACAACCTGTGTCAGCACGTACTGTTCGACGTCGTCTGCAAGAGCGGGGACTTGTCGCACGGAGCCCATTGCTCCGATTACCATTGACGTTTCACCACCAGCGAGTGCGGCGGCAGTGGGCCGTTGAACTCCGCACCTGGACTATGGAATGGCACTACATTGTCTTCTCCGACGAATCCCGTTTCTGCCTGCAACACCACGATAGTCAAATCCGCGTGTGGCGGCACCACGGTGAGAGACTGTATGACGTCTGCATTATGCATCGCCATACCGGTCCGTAGCCTGCATTTATGGTTTGGGGCGCAATTGGATATGACATCCGCACCCCTCTAGTACGCATCGCCGGTACACTCAACAGCCACCGCTGCATCTCTGACGTTTTGGAGCATGTAGTCATCCCTTACCTGCAGAACCCGCCAGAGGCCACGTTTCAACAGGACAATGCGCGCCCGCACGTGGCACGCAACGTGCAACAATTTTCCACGGCACATCAGGCGTCACTGCTGCTGCCATGGCCCGCCTGTGATCCCGATATATCGCCCATCGAACACGTCTGGTCGCTGATGAGCGACCGAGTGGCCAGGCAAGGACCACCCGCGGCTACGCCTGATGAACTGTGGCAACGTGTGGAAGCAGCCTGGACCGACATACCCCAAGCCCACATCCAAAGCCTCTTTCGTTCGATGCCGCGGCGTGTAGCGGTCGTTATTGCCAGCCATGGGGGCCACACGAACTACTGATGTCTGCGTATTCCGCAAGTAGCACGGGTCTGTAAGCTCAATCGTTTCATCTTTGTATCGGTTGTTATGTGTCCAGTAAATCTGGCTTTGCTATCTAGTGTTCTTCTTGGTGTTGCATTCTGGGTGGCCAGCAGTGTATATAGTGTTATACACCAATAAACGGATTGTCATCTTCAAAATTTGTATTGTACGGTGTAATCTCGTATTCCATTCAACACGTCGATCTATCGGTCTGTTTGTCCGTTTCTTCCTACCGAAACTGTAACAATATTTCGTTACAGTGTTCATATGGAACAACATGGTGATCATTGGGAGGAAGAAAAAAGCTGCGTGGCATGTGATTACTCAGTTATTATTATTATTAATATTATTATTATTATGACTATTATTATAACTGTAGTAATAAAATGTATTAAGTATGAATTGATCGATTTTGTATTTTATTGGCAAAACAAGATTTGTAAAAAGTGTTTTTCCAATGGTCATAAATGTGTTCGATTGAAGAGGGAAATATTAGTTATTAAATTTTTAGTTAGCAACATAGAAACACACAAAAGAGGTATAAAGTGCACTTCAAAATTCACGACCTCGTTTCACTTTAAACTACATTTAAAATAATTATATTTTAATCGAAAAAAGTAGCAAAGAAAACAAACTGATTGTAAGAAATGTCCCTTAATCCTTTTCTTCTGCCCAGTAGCAACCGGAAACAAACTGAATGCAAGGAATGTCCCATAACCTTTTTCTTTTGTCTCCATTAAAACTAGAATTTTCTGCGTTATTCCATTCATTCTGAGGACAACATTTATTGTAGACGGAGTGAAAAGCGGACGAATCGAGCAGTAGCGTAGACGAAGTGAGCCGTGGGCAAAATAAACAGTACGAAGCAAATGTAAACGAAATGAATACGGACAAAGTGAACCGCCAGAACTAAGATAGCCGGCTTAATGTGCTGTCCGAGTCGCGGCAGATCATTAGTAGTTCAGAGCAGACTGATTGTAAGGTGCTGACATGACGTCATCGCCTTACAATCTTTTGTCAGCCGTCTCTGAATTTCAACCCTCAGTAGCGCCGCATACCAGTATAATTGGCATAACGAACGCAAATCCATCTCAGTATAAACGCATGCGACTGTGATGTCCTGATTAATTATGAATTATGGCATTTAACATGAAGTAAGTAAATCTAAAGGTACTTACTCTCAGTCCTTTAACTTTTCTCTGATCTTCAACTCTGTCTTCATCCTGGCTAATTTGCTGCTGTTGGAAAAATTAAAGCAAATAAAACGAATAAAAACATTTCCGGGTGAAAACGATTCATCATGAAAGAAATACGAGATTACAGCATTGTATAATACAAATGTGGAAGAATCTGTTAATTGGTGTAAATATGACATGGATGTTAAGTCAGATAATATACCAAAACTAGAAATTTTCGTCGTCCTGGAACAGGAATCGAATCCGGGTCTCCCGGATAGAGCCCGAGTATGCTAACCACTACCAAATTCCAAATCCAATCTTCCAAACTTATATCGTACAATGGTGTAATCCCGTATTTCATTCATTGATATTCTGGGCCTTCGGGCAATCACGGGAATGAATCCTTAACCTTCACATTCGCTATATATGAATGCCGGTTGCTTCGACTAGCGAATCCTGTGATGGAAACTTGAAACTTGGTCGTTCTGGGTGGTGTAGTGGTTAGCATACTCAGGCGCTACCAGGGGGACGTGGGTTCGATTTTCGCCCCAGGACAATGAAATTTTAAAGTTTTAGGATTCATCATGTTTTGAAGATACAGTGATCCCTCGGTTATAAGTTTTTCTAGGAGATGGCCTTAAAAAACGTACATATGTAAAAAACGTATAAGTAAAATGTCATATTATACACTGCTGGCCACGCAAAATGCAACACAAAGAAGGACACGAGATAGCGAAGCCAGATTTACTGGACACATAACAACCGATACAAGGATGAAACGATTGAGCTTACAGTCCCGTGCGACTTGCAAAACACGCAGACATCAATAGTTCGTGTGGCCCTCATGGCTGGCAATAACGGCCGCTACACGCCGCGGCATCGAACGAAAGAGACTTTGGATGTGGGCTTGGGGTCTGTCGGTCCAGGCTGCTTCCACACGTTGCCACAGTTCATCAGGCGTAGCCGGGTGTGGTGCTTGCCGGACCACTCGGTTGCCAATAAGCGACCAGACGTGTTCGATGGGCTACATATCGGGAGAACAGGCAAGCCACGGCAGCAGTGACACCTGGTGTGCCGTGAAGAATTATTGCGCGATGCGTGCCACGTGCGGGCGCGCATTGTCCTTTTGAAACGTGGCTGCTGGCAGGTCCTGCAGGTAAGGAAGAACTACAGGATTCAAAACGTCGGAGATGTAGCTGCGGCTGTGAATGTACCGGCGATGCTTAAGAGAGGGATGGGGGTGTCATATCCAATTGCGCCCCAAACCATAACTCCAGGCTATGGACCGGTACGGCGATGCATAATGCAGGCGTCATACAGTCTCTCTCCGTGGTGCCGCCACACGCTGATGCGACCATCGCTGTGTTGCAAGCAGAAGCGGGATTCGTGGGAGAAGACAACGTAGTGCCATTCCGTAGTCCAGGTGCGGCGTTCATGCGACGTCTACGTGAGTCAAGTCGTAAGAAGTAGGCTCAACTGTGGGGCGATCAATCTTAGGTTCTGTTGCACGACAATGCACCGGCACACAGAACACTCCTCCTTCGTGAGTATCTCGTCAAGACAAGAACTGTTTTCCTCTCACACCCATTGTATTCATCTGCCCAAGCCTCCTGCGACTTTCACCTCTTCCCTGAACTAACACGTCGACTTCATATGGTCGTCGGTTTTCGAGCGCAGAAGAAGTGAAAGACGCATCGCTGGTTGCACTGAAGGACACTGCAAAGAATGGGTTCCAGAAGTGCTGCGACGAACTCTACAGACGCTGGAAGAAGTGTGTTTGTACAAGAGGGTATTATTTAGAAGGAGGATGTGCTTCAGCTTTGTAACTCTAACTATCTATGGACTTACGGACCCAGTTCTGGAACCTTTGGATCCTACCTAGTATATGGCAGGTACTCTGACATCTAAATGTCTCAATGTTCATCTTTACTTCACTTGCTGTTCACTTCAATGAGAGTTTCTGTGCATTTATTTGTAAACGTAGGCTTGCGTAAAACTCTACAGTTTCTGTAAATATTTTGTATTCGGTGTTTTTTTCATATCACGCGTACTTCAGTTTTATTGGGTGTGTGCATACGTTCTACCGACTTTTGTAGGATACATAGAAAGGAAGAGAACACAACAAATAACGTACCTAGGATTTTATATAATTGCAAACATTCTGTATGTCCTCTTGCCATCTGTCTATGAGTGGGTTAACCCCACGCCGGAAAAACTCCTGTGTTTTAGAGTAAAAAAAGTCGTGTAATGCCGTTTTCACATCGTCCACATCATTGAAAGTTTGGAGAGCGAAGGCGTTCTGTAATGATCGAAAAAGGTGGTAGACCGTAGGTGCCAGATCAGGGGAATACGCCAAGTGAGGTAACACTTCCTAACCAAAGTCCAGTAATTTTTGCCGAGTGATTAAAGCAACGTGAGGTACGCCGTTGTCATGAAGAAGGAACATGGCTTTGCGATTGACAAGTGCTGGCCACTTCGATGTCAGTTGTTCTCGCAATCTGTCCAACTATTGGCAGTAGAGGTCAGCATTTATCGTTCATTTAGGTGCCAACACCTCCCAGTGGATTAGTCCCTGGACATCCCACCAAATACTCAACAAAACCTTTTTGGGATGCAGTCCTCCTTTTGAAGTCGATGGAGCAGACTCCGCACCTTAGCACACAGTCCGTCGACGTTTTTCATTACGATACAGTACCCATTTCTCATCACCCTTTACAATTCGTCCGAAGAACGGTTCATTTCTCTGATGAGAAAGCAAAGATATACAGGTACGAATCCTCTCCCTCGTTCCTTTGCAGAAAGCTGGTGCTGAACCCAGTTATCGAACTTGGTGAAGAATCCAAGCGCATGCATCCGTATTTAGCCTGCTGTAATGCGTACAGACAAGGTTTCTGCTAATTCCTGAACTGCTGGATGTAGGTCATTTGTTATGGGTTGGTCCACATCATCGTCAGAAACCCCGGATGGACGTCCGGGACGTAGTTGATCTTTGCAGCTTCTGTCTCTGTCCCGGAATTCCGAAACCAACGGCGACATGTGCTATCATCAACTGCATCCTCCCCAGACACTTGATAGATGTTGCGGCAAACTGCGGCTGCAGTACTGCCTTGGTTGAACTGGTACAGTAAACAATGTCTAATGTGCTCTTTATCGCATGTCATATTACACGTCCGTGATTTTCGTTACGAATGACTTACTTGGACAAATCTAGTGCCTCTATATGCTCTACTGCTCTACGCTTTATTGGCCGAAAACTCGTCGTCACAGCGTCATATGTGACGTAACTACTCTGATCGCAATTTGAATCTTTTACAAAAACGGGTAGAACTTTTTCACACACCCAATACTACCGTTCTGAAAAGCATTTTTGTTGCTGTTGATAGATAACGTTTCTCATCTTGTTTTCTGATTTTGAAGTTTAAAATGTTTCATTTATTTAACAAATTCTAAAATCTCTCAAAAAAGGGTTTAGCTTTGTTATACTCATCTGGAACTTTTTCATGTGATATTTGATGAATTGGTTTAAATATGTTACATTTCACAGTTATTATAACACTATATATGTTGTAAACATCTTAGGTAAAATTTAAAATTTACGTGCGAATTGTTTAAATTCTTGATTTCATGGTTTTAATTACAAAAACTGTAAAGGCCCTCCAACTCTTTTACCACTTTACATAACACGTGACAATCTTCAGAATCCTGAGAGAGCCATTACACACGAGTTGGTTCGTATCCTCTGTAGTAGGACGCAATTACAGTAGTTTCCCTGTCTTATAGCTGAGCAGAGAAAGAAACTCATTTTTTCGAAGTAGGACCACCTGATCTAACACAGCGTCAATTCTCTTACATTCTTTTGTGGAGAGAGAGTTACTGGTTTTTTTTCTTTTTTTTTTTTGTTTCTGTCCGAGCGCGAGAAAGAGCTAGTTGCATCGAAGTGCCCTCTCTTGACATATAAAATAAATAATGTTTACATTTGAGTTTTCCTTTCCCTTTGGACGTCTGTCAGAGCATAAATGATGGTCTTACGCTAACAGTAATGAACAACAGTCACAATTTAATTCAACTACAAAATTGATGCTAATAATGATGATACAGTGTTTCCCATTCTGTGAGCTGATTTTCGGTGAGGCGCGAAAAATGTTTGAAATGTGAAAATTCGTAATCTTTTAAAAACAGTCAAATATAAAAATATGGGAAAGTGAAAAGACGATAAAAATAAATGAAAGAAGGTGGAAAAGTGTGTTGCATAATTCACTCAATGGACAAAACATCAGAGATAAAACTTAATAGCGTTTTGGATCTCCGCTAACTTGAATAACAGGCTGTAAGTGCCGAGACATCGACTCCACCAGATGCCAGAGTGTTTCCAGAGATAATTCCTTCCATGCGTTAAATGCCAGTTGTGGATAATGACTGTTGCAGCATTGTCCACAACTCCACTTGAGACATCGGTTCAGGATCCATTGATCTGATATTCCGCTCCTCGACATTCCACAATGCTTCCTGTGGGTTTAAATCCAGGCACCCTGCAGGTCACTAGATGTTTCCGGTGGTTGTTTCTCAAGCCATTTCTGGGTGATTGCGGCCAGGTGAGGCGGGACACTGTCCTGCAGGAACAGACCATCAGCCGCAGAACGCGCAAAAGACATGGAAGCGTGAAGGTGATCAGCCAGCACATGCTAGTAGCGCGTAGCTCGTTCCCTCTCCAGACACACTAAGGGACTTAATGTGTCCCATGAGAAGGGTACCCAAGCCATCACACAGCCAATACTGCCTTGAACAGAGTCGCTTTGGCATGATGTGGCCATGGACTCATGTTATCGACTCCACACCAACATTGTCCCGTCAGTTCGGTACTGATGAAAATGGGATTCATCTGACCACACGACGCGACGCCATTTTGCAGAATCACAGTTTTGATGTTCCTTCATCGTACAAGGAGTAATGCCCACTGACGGGCAGTCAATTGTGTCACACGATTAGGCGTCGGCTCCCGTAGCCCAGGCTTTACAGCTTGCGCCTTGCAGTTCTGCTTGGGCCTCCAACGTTTAACGTGGGTGTCAGATGCGCCGCCGTTGACAAACTGTTGGTCGGTAAGAGACTCAATAATATCAGGGCTATAAAAGGGAGAAGGGTTGGTACTTCGCTTGGTGAAACCGAATGCGGACACGGTTGAAGAACTTGGACTACCAGTTGTGACGTCACTCTGCTAATTAGACATCTCCAGTGCTGGTGGGCTGTCATTTTTTAGCCAGTGCTTTATTTTATCAAACTACAGTATTTTATCGTTTACGATATACACTATTTACCAACAAGTAATTGGACACCCCTGCAATCGACGATATCTGCGGTCCTGGGACACGCCATGGCCGCTGCCGTTAAATATCGTGTGGGAAACAACAACGCAACCAGTCGCATGCAAGATGCCACGCAGTGTGGAGCTCTCTGATTTCGAGAAAGATGTAATCATCGGGTATCACAGATTTGGTAGATTCATACGTTACATATCCAGCGAGTTGAAGTATCCAAAATCGACAGTGGCTTACGTGATTGTCAAGCGGAAGATGAGAGGTGACTGTCGGAATGTGCCCCGACACGGCAGACCCACAAAACTGGGAGTTAGAGACCGACGGGTGCTGGCCAGAGAAATTCAGAAGAACCGCACCAAATCGATGGGCCACATCCGCGAGGAGCTTCAACAGTCATCCGGGAGTGTTATTTCGATGAATACCATCCGTAAGGATGCCCATCTGCTCTGTTATCATGGACGTGCTGCCGCCCACAAGCCTTTGATCACCAAATCCAATAGTGCTGCTCGGTTAACGTGGTGCAAAGAACGTCGACAGTGGACTGTTGAACAGTGGAAACAAGTTCTCTGGAGCGACGAATCAAGGTTCACCCTCTACCGTTTGGATGGGTTTGGCGTCTGCCTGGAGAACGCCTCCTGCCGGAATGTATTGTGCCAATGTGAAGTTCGGTGGCGGTGGAATTATGCTATGGGGGTGTTTCTCCTGGTATGGCTCGGGACCCTTGGTGGCAATTCCTGGTAGTCTCAACGCCAAGACCTACTGCACCATTTTGGATAAATATGCGCTTCCTACGTTGTGGCAGTTTTACGGGGTGGACACATGTTACTTTCAGGATGACAATGCCACCTGTCATGTTGCGAGGTCCACCATGGCTTGGTATGGTGACAATGGGGTTAATTGAATGGATTGGCCTGCGCAGAGTCCGGACCTTAACCCTATCGAGCACCTCTGGGACGAGGTGGAGCGTCGACGTAAGGGGTGCCCCCACCGTCCGAAATCGGTGAAGGAACTGACCTGTCTTCTCCAAGCCGAGTGGAAGAAAATACCGCTAGCCGTCGTACAACGCCTGGTTGAGAATATGCCCCGGAGTGCAGCAGCTGTAATCACCGCTAGTGGAGGCTCCACCATCTATTGAAGGTGAATAAACTTCGTTTTCCTTTGCTATCACAGGTGTCCAATTACTTGTTGGTAGATAGTGTATTTATTAGTGCACATGTACAAAAAAATCGTGCAAATATTTATCAGTGTATAAACTGGACATTGCTCAACCGAGAGAACAAGCTGGATTCAGGAGTGGCTACAGCACAATAGATCATATCCACGTACTGAAAGAACTAATTGAAAGAGCGAGGGAATATGAACTTCCATTATGCATGAATTTTATCGATTATTACCAACAAACCGACGGGACAGCCATGGGTTCACCTTTATCTGTAGTCTTAGCAGAAATTCTTCAACAGCATATTGAAAATAAAGTCATGAAAGAATTCCCACAGAAACCAAGTTTCTATATCAGTTATGTTGATGACATCTTGGTAATTTGGCCATATACCATAAATCAGTTACATCAATTTGTCAACGCTATGTCTTCTCAATACCCCTCCATCAAACTCACGATAGAATTAAAAAATAATTTTGTTTTACCTTATCTAGATTTTCAAATTACTCGTAATCTTTCTTACAATTCCCTGTCTTTTGCTGTTTATCGAAAACCCACTTCCACACCCACTCTAATTCCGTACAATTCTGCCCACACTTTTCAGCATAAAATTTCTGCTCTGCACTTCCTATTTAGAAGAGCATATCCACATTCTTCTAGCCATTTTGCCAGAGCTCAAGAACTACAATGGATATCATCCTTCGCTAAAAACCATGGCTACCCGGACAACGTTGTTAAGGGGGTGCACAATAAACAGAAAGCCTTTATACACTGCCGGACAACTGCTAAGGACGGATGACCATAGCAACGATTGCAAACATAAAATGGAAGGCAGGAAAATGTGGAAATTGGCATAAGTGCGGGATACAGTAAGACGGGTTGTGCGTATGCAAATTTTGGATTGCCGAACTTGTTCGTGACGTCATAGCGCTGATAAGAGATATAAAGGATTTGACGCGTATTGACCGTTGTTGTTCAAACGCAAAGTTGAAAGGGAAAGAATCAATTGAAGAACTTGCAATTTTCAGTATGTCTTCCCGACATCACCTAGATGATTTTACGCGTGGCCGTATTATTGGCAAGATTGAAGAAGGGCGAAAAATAACAGATGTTGCCAGGGAGTTCGACGTCAGCCACAGTGTTGTTTCAAGGCTTTGGAAATCATTTCAAGCAAATGGAGAGTGTAGCAAACGTCACGGGGGAGGTCGTGTTCGCAGTACGACACCTGCAGAAGATCGGTACATAGTGCTATCCACAAAAAGACACCGGCGCAGCATAGCTAGTGAGGTAGCAAATCAGTTTATGGCTGCTACTGGCAAGCGGATCTCCCGAAAAACTGTCGCCAGACGTTTGCATGAAGGAGGACTATACGCCCGCCGTCCTGTTGTGTGCATCCCATTGTCCAGACGTCACCGTACCGCCCGTTTGCAATGGTGCCATCAACATCGCAATCAACTGATCTGGCGTGATAGTGATACTGCATATTGTCCAGCAAACATACAGGGAAGGGACCGATATCCGACATGTACTGTCATGGTATGGGCTGGAATCATGATCAATGGCCGTACGTCCCTCTATGTGTTTCCAACTGGGACTATGACTGGCCAACCGTACATTAATGATGTTCTGCTACCTCATGTTCGCATGTTCCGTGGTGCTGTCGGGGATAGATTCATTTTCATGGACGACAACGCAACATGTCATCGAACAGTCGCTGTCTAGGAGTGTCTTGAGAGCGAGGATATCCAACGTCTCGTGTGGCCAGCACGTTCTCCAGATCTGAATCCTATTGAAAATGTGTGGGATGCTTTGGGGAGGAGTCTTGCTGGTCGCCAATGACCTCCAATAAACAAGGATACCCTCATCCGTGCACTGACAGAGGAATGGGATAAATTACCCCAAAAGCTGCTTGATAATGTTGTGCAAAGCACGACACGACGTGTGGAATCTTGCATCGCCCTCCATGGTGGCCATATCCCGTATTGACATCTTACGCCGGAACGCCTGCGGACGGTAATTGCATTTTTTTCACGTTTACGTATTCTGCACAAAATGGCCTGTTTGTCACTTGAACACGTTCCAAAGCCTTCTGGAATTCAGAGCACAATAAATTGTCTTTCTTGTAATGTCGTGGCATTCTGACATTATTTTATTTCACTTGGCATCGAACCACACTTACTTTTTTATGCGCTATATAGCCGTTTATGATCCGTCCTTAGCAATTGTCCAGCAGTGTATTTCGGCTTATAATACACGTTGCTGTAATGACTATTATCCTTGTGTTTTGCCTGAACCCTGGAGCAATCTTATTGGGAAGGAGAGCACAATAACTATTGTTTCTATTGAGTAATTATCATTGGCTAATTATGCTTTTTTTACGCTTTCCAACCGTAGGTTGAAGAAGATGCTCCAGCTTTGTCCGTCCGTCTGTTCGCGCGATAACTGGCGTAAAAATGGGTCGATTTCGATGAAATTTTAGTATGTTGTAGGGGACCACCCAGGGAAGAACCCTATTGAAAATGAGACAAATGGGGTCAAAGGTCACGACGTAGGAGCTGGATCATTCCATTACCCTTATGCGTCATAACTTGCGTAAATATGGTTCGATTTCAATGAAAGTTTACTATGTGGTAGGAGAATGCCTGGGGACGATCCCTTTTCAAAATGGGTGAAGTGGGGTCAAAGGTCAGGACATAAAATCGGGATGCATTCCATTTCCCTTATGCGTCATAACGTGCGTAAAAATGGTTCGATTTCGATGAAATTTCAGTATGTAGTAGGAGACCACTGGTGACGAACCCTATTGAAAATGGACGAAACGTGGTCAAAGGTCAGGACATAGGATTGCGATCCATTCCATTGTCCTTATCCCATATTATTAAGGTGGACGTCAAGTAATTTTGCTTCCTATACTTCCAATGGAAAAACTTTTGTACACATTTCCTTCACAATTAATGTGTTCCCAAGGATGAGAATTTGAACATCGATTAAAATAACTTCATATTATAACATGGAAAACTTAATATTTTCTAAAACATAACCATAATTATATTAAAAATCACTAACTTTTCCTTTGGTGATGTTGAAACCAGAGAAAAGATGGCGCGACCTTTACTTTGATGACGTCAGTGGACAAAAAAATGTTGGATTGCATAATTATGGTTATGGTTTAGAAAATATTAAGTATTGCAAGTTATAAAATGAAGATATTTTAATCGATGTTCAAATTTTCATCCTTGGGAACGCATTAATTGTGAAGAAAATGTGTACAAAAGGTTTTCCATTGGAAGTATGGGAAGCAAAGTTACTTGACGTCCACCTTAAAGTAGCAATTCTTGTATGTATGTACATTTTATTTTGAAAACGGCTCTAAGAATTTTGATGAAAGTCGTTAACCTACCGTTTTCTGGTACTAGAAATCGATTTAGCTTGATCTCGACTTTAGAAGAATTCGTTTAGTGGGTTAAATAACCACCCCGAATTATAACGTTTTTAGCGATGGCGTTGTTCCATTAATGTTACCAATGCTTAGAAATCTTATGACGTCACAACTGGCGTTTAAGAATGTTGGCGCGCGGTCATACCATCTATCTCATTACGTCACGCGTTGTTTGTGGATACTATTAAAGATTTATGACGTCACACCTTGCTAGCAGATGGTCGCGATTCCCATCTGCCTCATTACGTCACGCGTTGTGTGCGTATGCCCGTCAGCACGATAACTCGCGCAACAACCGTTGGATTTCGATGAAATTTTAGTATCTGGTAGGGGATCACCTGGGAAGGAACCCTATTTAAAGTGAACGAAATGGGGTCAAAGGTCAGTTCATAGGAAAGGGATCAATTCCACTGCGTTTATGCGCCATAACTAACGTAAAAAAGGTTCGATTTCGATGAAATTTTAGTATGTGGTAGGGGACCACCTGGCGACAAACCTTATTGAAAATGGGCGAAATGGGGTCCAAAGGTTAGGACATAGGGGCGGGATCTTTTACATAGCTCTTATGCATCATAACTTACGTAAAAATGCTTCGATTGCGACAAAACTTTATCATGTTATTTCGGAGGTATACCAAGCCGGTTCTGTTGAATATCATCGAAATGGGATCAAATGTCAGGGCACAGGACCGAGATTTATTTCACAGACATTATTCTTATAACTTGAGTAATGATTTCTGTAATGTTGGAAAGCGAATTATAATCAATGCATTGCATGATTTTACTAACTTGTTGACTGTCTTGTTATCTGGTATATCATGTGACACTGACATTACCTTTCCCAAGATGCATCTGATCCACGTACTTAAACCAGCATGTAACCACATGATGAAATCACATCTGATGAAGGTATCACTGTGACACCGAAAGTGCTCATGTGTTTTTTCACATGTACATAGATTTTGACTTTTAGCTAAATAAATATCATCGTGCTACAAGACGGATTTCTTTTAATACTAGTATTTATGCACGAATTATAGTGTTTACGGATTATGAAAAGGCCTTTGATTCAGTGAAACCATCAGCAGTTACAATTGCTTTGAAATCCTACGGTATTAAAAATGGGGTCTGGTTCATTTGCCCGACGTTTACTTCACCGAAGGGTCACTTGACCGAAAATCACTTCACCGAAAAAATTGTTTCACCGAAAGATCACTTGATCGAAGCGTTCATTTCACCGAAGGGTCACTTGATCGAAAGGTACATTTCACCGAAGGGTCACTTGATCGAAAAGTTCATTTCACCGAAAGGTCTCTTTACCTAAAAGTTCATTTCATCGAAAGGTCATTTCACCGAAGGGTCAGTTTATCGAAAACGCTAGATTTCATTACAGGATCTGTTGAAGCATGGTGCAAGTTTGACAGACAGACCACCGAAACGTTAGGGGATCATACTCAAATTGCACTTTTGATTTCTCCGTGTCACAGAGAACGCAAAGATTTAGTTTTAAGGCAAAAATAATTAATTTTAAGTCCCTATGCCTCGGCCTAGGCCTCTTTAGCAAGTTTTATCATGTTCATACGTTTTTCATAAAAATCATGTTCAGTGCTCATGTTCATAAATAGTTTACATGAAAAGTCAAGTTAATAACGTTGCACATTTATTCAGGCAAAAAAGAATCAATATTAGGGCCGTAGGCCTCGCTTAGGCCTTTTTAGCAAATTTTAACCGTGCGTGCTCATGTTCATAAGGTTTACATAACAACTCAAGTTAATGATGTTGTACACTTATTTAGGCCAAAAGAATCAGTCATAAAGCCCACGGCCTCGGCTTAGGCCCTTTTAGAAAATTTTAATCCTGCATGCTCATATTTATAAGGTTTACATAAAATGTCAAGTTAATAATGTCGCACATTTATTCAGGCAAAAAGAATCAATATTAGTGCCGTAGGCCTCGCTTAGGCCTTTTTAGCAAATTTTAACGGTGCGTGCTCATATTTATAAGGTTTACGCAAAAAGTCAAGTTCATGATGTTACACATTTATTCAGGCAAAAAAGAATCAGTCTTAAAGCCCTAGGCCTCCGCTTAGGCCTTTTTAGCAAATTTTAATCGTGCGTGCTCATATTTATAAGGTTTACGCAAAATGTTAAGTTAATAATGTTGCACATTTATTCAGGCAAAAAAGAATCAATATTAGGGCCGTAGGCCTCGCTTAGGCCTGTTTAGCAAATTTTAACCGTGCGTGCTCATGTTCATAACGTTTACATAACAACTCAAGTTAATGATGTTGTACACTTATTCAGGCCAAAAGAATCAGTCTTTAAAGCCCTAGGCCTCGGCTTAGGCCTTTTTAGAAAATTTTAATCCTGCTTGCTCATATTTATAAGGTTTACATAAAATGTCAAGTTAATAATGTCGCACATTTATTCAGGCAAAAAGAATCAATATTAGTGCCGTAGGCCTCGCTTAGGCCTTTTTAGTAAATTTTAACGGTGCGTGCTCATATTTATAAGGTTTACGCAAAAAGTCAAGTTAATGATGTTACACATTTATTCAGGCAAAAAAGAATCAGTCTTAAAGCCCTAGGCCTCCGCTTAGGCCTTTTTAGCAAATTTTAATCGTGCGTGCTCATATTTATAAGGTTTACGCAAAAAGTTAAGTTAATAATGTTGCACATTTATTCAGGCAAAAAAGAATCAATATTAGGGCCGTAGGCCTCGCTTAGGCCTGTTTAGCAAATTTTAACCGTGCGTGCTCATGTTCATAACGTTTACCTAACAACTCAAGTTAATGATGTTGTACACTTATTCAGGCCAAAAGAATCAGTCTTTAAAGCCCTAGGCCTCGGCTTAGGCCTTTTTAGAAAATTTTAATCCTGCTTGCTCATATTTATAAGGTTTACATAAAATGTCAACTTAATAATGTCGCACATTTATTCAGGCAAAAAGAATAAATTTTAGGGCCCTAGGCCTCCGCATAAGCCTTTTTAGCAAATTTTAATCGTGCGTGCTCATATTTATAAGGTTTACGCAAAAAGTCAAGTTAATAATGTTGCACATTTATTGAGACAAAAAAGATTCAATTTTAGGGCCCTAAGCCTCGGCTTAGGCCTTTTTAGGAACTCTAAACGAATTTCGCGAAAACGTTCCATGTAAGCCAAGCGAGAATTGTGCTTTAATTTGAAGAAATTAATTGCCGATGATCCGAGGTACACTTGGTTTGAGGGAACTGTACCCCGAACTTCCGTAGTATTATATTCTGTGCCGCTGGAGTCTGTCAGTGTATCCAGGATGTTCCCCTTGAAGTGTCTGCGAAGTCCGTGAGCTTTGGGAGGGGCTTTCCCCCAAAATGTTAAAATGGACGTAGAGCTGTAAACATTAGAACCTTGCTTTATATAATGATTCTGTACACGATCACGAATTTTCAGGAGGGTGGGACGAATTCACCCTCCCCCAAGTTTCTAAGAGCGCAGACAGGTGTTCAAGGTAAGGGATTTGCTCGCAATTTCTATGCTTCATGTTGTGTTTAGTGCCAAACTATGTATGCCCTTCCCCCTCCCCCAGAAATTTGGTGAAGTCTGTAAAAGGGATACGAGGTGCTTGGTTTTGAGGGCTCTACCCCCAATTTCCGTAATTTTATATTCTGGACCTCTGGAGTCGGTCATCAGTGTATCCTCGATGTTACCCCTGAAGAGCTCTTGGAAACGGGGGGTTCAGTTTCACTCCACATTCCTGAAAATTCGTGGTCGTGTACAGAATCATTATATAAAGCATGGGTCTAATGTTTACAGCTCTACGTCCATTTTAACATTTTGGGGGAAAGCCAACCCCCCCCCCCAACATGACGGACCTCGCGGACGCTTCAAGGGGAACATCCTGGATACACTGACAGACTCCAGCGGCCCCGAACATAATATTACGGAAGTTGGGGGTACACCCTCCCAAAACTAAGTGTACCTCGGATCCTCGGCAATTTTTTTCTTCAAATTAAAGTGCAATTCTCGCCTCGCTTGGCTTACATGGACCGTTTTCGCGAAATGCGTTTGGAGTTCCCAATTCAGTTCTCAATATATGCCCAGAAACGGCAATCTTTAACCCCCCCCCCCCTCTTGATTTTTTTAACTTGACATTTTATGTAAACTTATGAACAAGCAAGATTAGAATTTTCTAAAAACGCCTAAGCTAAAAAAAAAAAAAAAAAAAAAGGCCTAAGGGCAATAAAATTGATTCTTTTTTGCCTGAATAAATGTGCAACATTATTAACTTGACATTTTATGTAAACCTTATGAATATGAGCACGCTCGATTAAAATGTTCTAAAAAGGCCTAAGCTGACCTTGGGCCCTAAAATTGATTCTTTTTTGCCTGAATACATGTGCAACATTTTTAACTTGACTTTTTACGAAAACCTTATGAATATGAGCACGCACGATTAAAATTTGCGATAAAGGCCTAAGCCGAGGTCTAGGGCCCTAAAATTGATTATTTTTGCCAGAAAAATGTGTAACATTATTAACTTTACTATTTATGTAAAGCTTATGAACATGATCAAGCACGATTAAAATTTGCTAAAAAGGCCTAAGCGAGGCCTACGGCCCTAATATTGATTCTTTTTTGCCTGAATAAATGGGCGACATTATTAACTTGACATTTTATGTAAACCTTATAAATATGAGCACGCACGATTACAATTTTCTAAAAAGGCCTAAAACGAGACCTAGGGCTTTAAGACTGATTCTTTTGGCCTGAATAAGAGTACAACATCATTAACTTTAGTTTTTATGTAAACCTTATAAACATGAGCACGCACGGTTAATATTTTCTAAAAAGGCCTAAGCCGAGGCCTAGGGCCCAAAAATTGATTCTTTTTTGCCTGAATAAATGTGCAACATTATTAGCTGGACATTTTACGTAAACCTGACGAATATGAGCACGCACGATTAAAATGTTCTAAAAAGGCCTAAACCGAGGCCAAGGGCCCTAAAACTGATTTTTTTTTTGTCTGAATAAGTGTGTTTACATAACAACTCATAAACTTGAGTTGTTATGTAAACTTCATGAATATGAGCTCGGGGGATTAAAATTTGGCAAAAAGGCACAGGTCTATCTATGACTTATAATTAATGTTATATTTCGAAAAACCTACTAATGGGGAGGTGTTTAAAAGAAATTAAAAGTGTATTTTTTATACAATCCAATAATGTTTAGGTGACCAGTTTTTTAAAAACCAGCACCATACTCCAACAGATCTATAACAACAAAATTCTAAGTTTTCGATAAACTGACCATTCGGTGAAATGATCTTTCGATATAATGAACTTTTAGGTAAAGTAATCTTTCGGTGAAATGAACTTTTCGATCAAGTGTCCTTTCGATGAAATGAACTTTTAGGTGAAGTGATCTTTCGGTGAAATGAACTTTTCGGTCAAGTGACCCTTCGGTGAAATGTACCTTTCGATCAAGTGATTTTCGGCGAAGTGATTTTCGGTCAAGTGACCTTTCGGTCAAGTGAACGATACCCTTAAAAATGCATACATTAATATCATTAATAACATCTATGAAAATGCAAGAGCAAAGATTCAGCTGTTTGAGAATACAGCACACATGAAGATTGGAAAGGGAGTGAGACAAAGTGACACCATATCTCCGAAGCTCTTTAATGCCATATTGGAAAATGTCTTTCAATCACTGAACTGGGAAAGCAAAGAGATAAAGATTAATGGAGATTATCTAACCCACCTTCGTTTTGCTGATGACGTAGTCATTTTTGCAACTACCCCATCAGAGTTGCAGAGTATGACCCAGGAACTTACTGACTAGAGTAAAGGAGTGGGATTAAAAATGAACTTTCAGAAGACAAAAGTGATGTACAATGCTTTTACAAGAAATGAAGATTTATCGATTGATGGAGAAAAGCTGGAGATAACAGACACGTACGTTTATCTTGGACAGCAGATATCAAGTGAGGGTCACATTGATGAAGAAATTAGTCGTCGTTTAAATCTTGCCTAGAGAGCGTTTGGAAGAAACAGTAAAATTTTCAAGAGCAATATGCCATTATGTCTTAAAAGCAAAGTGTTTGATCAATGCATCCTTCCAGTGCTTACGTATGATACAGAGACGTGGATCTCAACTAAAAGAGACTTACAAAGGCTGCTGACAACTCAAAGAAGCATGCACAGGTGCATGCTTGGTGTAACCAGGAGAGATAGGAAGAGGAATTCGTGGACCAGAAAAATGACAAGAGTGGAAGACATCATGATCAGAGTAAAATCCCTGAAATGACAATGGGCTGGACATATTGCCAGAAGGACAGACCGTCGATGGACAGCCTAAATTTTAGACTGGATTCCAAGGGACAGGAAAAAAACCCAGAAGAAAATCACATGGGAGATGGGTGGATGAAATTCGAAAGTATGGGGTAGTAACATGGAGGAGACTGGCACAAGAGAGACCGTTGTGGAAGAAACTTTTGGAGACCTACGTCCAGCAGTGCATTGATAATTGTTGACGATGATGATGATACTGCATGAATATAAATCGTTAGTTTAGTTTTAAATAGGTGAGCCTTTTTCTTTTTTTATAAATGTTTTCGCGTGCTACTGAAAAGTGTCGGAATACGCACAGGTACCGGAAAGGATCATATATTGTATTTTGTGCTTTTTCTCGAAATAATAACGTACTGGTAATGAAATGAATGACCTAGGGTCGAAGACACGGCTCCATTAAGGTTAAGTACGTCAGAATTTGTAGCGAACATTTTCAGAGTTGTTATTATGAAGATAATACGAAACTTGATTACTTGGACTGCTTTTCAAAAGATACTCAAAGCTGATGCTGTGCCCAAGATTAAATGATTTAAGTTAACCCGAAGAAATAAATCTGGATACTAAAGGTGAAACGAACGCTGGGGTACGAACTGTGGAACCAAAAGCAATGTGGAGACGACAGCAACTTCCGTAACTGCAAGTATTTACAAATCTGTAAAGGTAATTCAATGGAAAAAATTCCAACACTTGAGAAAGACTTCCAAACCGTAAGGCCTGGAAAAAACAAAACAAAAAACAAGCAAACGAAGTTTCTGTTCAATGCTCGAAAAGAAGGGCCACTTTTAGGTGATATCTAATATCTGAAATTGAGGAATTAAGAAGTCAGATGAAACTACTTCACAAAAGAAAACGCAAATTAGTAAATTTGGACAAATGTGTCAACGGCGTTTTTTTTTTTTTGATTGGAGGTTTAACAACCACCGTGAGCAACTCAATGGGCTATAAGCAGTCGCCCGTCCCTAATTTAGGGTCACTGGTTCCAGGGAAGGGAGAGAGCCAGTCCCATAAGACAAACACAACATCCATTGATTGATTGGAAGTTTAACGACAACCGTGAGCAACTCATTGGCTATAAGCAGTCGCCCGTCCCTAATTTAGGGTCACTGGTTCCAGGGAAGGGAGAGAGCCAGTGCCGTAAGACAAACACAACATCCATTGATTGATTGGAGGTTTAACGACCACCGTGAGCAACTCAATGGGCTATAAGCAGTCGCCCGTCCCTAATTTAGGGTCACTGGTTCCAGGGAAGGAGAGAGCCAGTGCCATAAGACAAACACAACATCCATTGATTGATTGGAAGTTTAACGACAACCGTGAGCAACTCATTGGCTATAAGCAGTCGCCCGTCCCTAATTTAGGGTCACTGGTTCCAGGGAAGGGAGAGAGCCAGTGCCGTAAGACAAACACAACATCCATTGATTGATTGGAGGTTTAACGACCACCGTGAGCAACTCAATGGGCTATAAGCAGTCGCCCGTCCCTAATTTAGGGTCACTGGTTCCAGGGAAGGGAGAGAGCCAGTGCCATAAGACAAACACAACATCCATTGATTGATTGGAAGTTTAACGACCACCGTGAGCAACTCATTGGCTATAAGCAGTCGCCCGTCCCTAATTTAGGGTCACTGGTTCCAGGGAAGGGAGAGAGCCAGTGCCGTAAGACAAACACAACATCCATTGATTGATTGGAGGTTTAACGACCACCGTGAGCAACTCAATGGGCTATAAGCAGTCGCCCGTCCCTAATTTAGGGTCACTGGTTCCAGAAAAGGGAGAGAGCCAGTGCCGTAAGACAAGCACAACATCCATGCCTGACCGGGATTCGAACCCGGATCCCTTACGGACGAATGATCAGATGCCAGTGCCTTAGACCAATGCGCCACCGGGGCGGCTATGGAAGGTTTAACGACTACCGGTAGCAACTCAATGGGCTATAAGCAGTCACCCGTCCCTAATTTAGGGCCACTGGTTCCAGGGAATGGAGAGAGCCAGTTCTGTTAAGCAAACACAATACCCATGCCTCAGAGGGATTCGAACTAGGACTCATCTCGGACGAATGATCAGAACTTCAAAAGAGCATTTATTTACAAAAAAAGACAACATACAAACACAAATTTTCACCGGGAAAAAAAATTGCACAATTTCTCACCGGTAACAACAATAGCTCCACACAATCAATATCGCAATAAACAGATAGTACTCTACAGGAAGAAGTAGACGACATCAGAGCAAGTTGACTAATAACACACGGAAAGATAAAAAAAACAACAGTTGCACAACAAACAATACATACAGGACAGACCACCAATGAAGCAAGGCGGTAAAGAAAAGTCAGCCGAGTTTGTCACAACTGTAAAGGAAAAAAACACTGTCCGACAACAAGCTGCAGCCGGAAAAAAACAACACCTGGGAGTTCGGAGAAATGCGTTGACAAATGGCTGTAAGCCGACGAACAACAAAAATTTACATTTAAAGCGTATCTCGGTCACTAAGACCGACAGCAACACAGAGAAAAAAACAACCACTCGAAACTAACACCCCGTACCATTAACACAACACACAAAGCACAATATTCAAAAAACACCAAGAAAACAACACAAAATGCACAACACACAAATAGCACCATGACACAATAAAGAATGCACAATGCACAAATAACACCATGAAAACTTTGTGAAAAAGAACATAGGGGTTAAACTTGCAGACAAGCATCACCACCAAATACATTCGGGTTGAAACAGCGAAAACGCACTGTATGCACTGCATTAACCACAAAAATAAACACTTACTGCACAAGACAAAAACAAGAAACACGTCGGTTAGGTTCAGAACCAACACAAAAAAAAACCCCTCGGTACCACACACCAGCAGTACACGTTCAGCAAGAAAAAAATTAAAAAAAAAAAAAAAAAACGACCACAACATAAACACAAAAACGTGCGACAGTAAACTGTGTGAAACCGACGAGTAATAAATATAAAATAGGTGAACGACACCAAAAGCAAACTAGAAAAAAAGCCGACACTTGAGCAACAAAAAAACAACAAAAAAACAAAAACACATCAGACAATGTGCACGCCACAGCAAAAATGCAATCAACGTCAACAAAACAACACAAAACACCTTGGTAACAGTAAACAATAAACAGAAAATACCAAAACGCTTAGCCGGCACACAAAAAAAGTTTGTCGACCAACGGCTTGAGGCCGACGAAAAATAAAATAAAAGAAAAGAAAAGAAAAAGTCAGTAAACGCTACCGACAACAAATTGACGGGAATGTGTGGGTACGGAAAGCAACAAGGAAATAAACTAAAGGAGACCCTAACCCACTTACACAGTTCTACGGTATGTACAAAAATTATGCACAAAACAAAACAAACACCAATAAAAAAAATAAAAATACAAATAAACTCTGGCTATGGAAGGAGAGCAATAATGCCGGCAGAAACATGAAACCATGACAAATATGGAGACCAGAGAGAGAAAAAGGCAGGCACATCCTGCCGAACCCGCGCCATGTCATACTCAAGTTGGAGGACCAATTTGATGGATGATCGGTACACCCTGGCCGGATGTTAACGCCGGAGAGAAGCTCGGTCCACGCTTGAGTGGTAAAACAAATAAATCGTCAACTTGGCTTGGAGAATGATGAATGCACAAACAGAACTGTGGACATCTACAGGGGGAGAATGGCGTCTGAGGAAATAAAAATGGAACATTGTATAAGGACAAGGGCAAACTTTGGAAAGAAGGGAAAACATAATCGAAAACAAGGGCTGCAACACCAGACAAGAATCATAGGAATGTGACACTTCACCAAGTGTAGGACAAAAGAAGCATATCGGAGAAGCCAAATGACGGAAACGATGAAGGGTACACGGAGTGAGCAACCGACGGTGTAGGTGTAGCCAATGAATGTCCCTGGCTTTTGGGGAAGCCAGGGAAGTCGATGGATCACTCCACGTACCTGGAAGATCGGTAGCTGAAACAGAAGGGATTGCTAATGGAGCTGTGAAATTGGTAAGAAAATGCGAATAAAGGAGCTTGGCTGTAACTTGATGGGGTAAAAATGGAGAATCGTTTAAGTAGAGAAGAAAGGGAAGACTGAGCGACGGGGTGGAAGACGGAATGAGGCCTGTAGAATTGACAAGAGAAGGATAAAGACGAATAAGACAGGATTGAATAAGACAGAACTGTGCACGATGCTGAGGGGTATCAAGTACCAGAGGGGAAAGGCGATCAAAAGATTTCCAGTGAAGAGAAGAATCAAAAAGTTGAGAAACCTGAACGACGCCACTTGCAAACCAAGTGGAGAAGTTCAGGTACTGAGAATTTGGAGAACGGAGGGCAGAGGAGAAAAAAGAGGTTCCGCTAGGAGATCGTTAGTCGAAGCGGAGGGGAGGCGTACTGGGCATAAGAAGTGCCAGAGGGAAAAAACGGTACGGTAAGTAGCGGGAAAGTGATCGGGAATGAGTGGGAAGAGGTCCATGCGGATAAAAGTAGCCAGAGAAAGAAAAGGACTTCGTGGAAAGAGCAAAGTGTCAATTATAGTAATCGAAGAACCGGAAGGAAGGGAAAAAATCCTCAAAAAATTTTGGAGATGGAAAGCGTTCGATTTAAGGGACAAATCCGGAAGGGAAAGACCACCAAAAGAAAACGGAAGAACAAGCGTGGATCGATGAACCCGATGTACGACATCCCATATAAAATCTGTAAATAGACATTGAACGTGACGAAGAAAGAGGGGAGGAGGGAAATGAGCAAACCAAGTATGAGAAAGGGCTGGAAAAAGAAAAGTGGAAAGAAGATGCGACCTGCTAAAAAAAGAAAGAAACGGTTTTAAACGGCGAAAAGGGGCAAGGCGTCGATTCATGTCCTGCACCAAAGGGGGCCAAGTGGCGGCAGCAACTGCCACCGGGTTTCCAATGAACACTCCAAGAAGTTTGATGACCGTGGTGGACCACCGGGCACTCCAAGGGCGGTCGCCACGGGACGACCACGAGCCAGCCCACAAGCCAACAGATATAGAGGTATTAAGAGCCGCACCTGAAATTGAAGCATACTCAGTATAGGTAGACAAAACAACACCAAAAGCTTGTTGGGAACGTAAAAAAAGAGTAAATTTGTCCTCATAGGCCGACAAAACCACGCGGAATGCCTGCCAGCAAACGGGAGCGAAGGGGAAATAAGAAGTGGTTCAAACGTGAGGGCAAACAGTTGACCCGACACGGGACAAACCTGCCGGATACCGCTTCCAAAAGGAATAGCAGCCGTCATAAAAGAAGAGGTCCGAACACGAAAGGAAGAATGGGAATATAGATTGGAAAGTGCCTGACAGAAAAGGGAAGGAAAGCCAAAGTGACGAAGAAGAGAGAAAAGATAAGAATGATGGACAGAATCGAATGCGTGTTTCTGATATAGGTTGAAAATAGCGAGAGGTTCAGAAAGACGGGAAGCAAGAGAATGTAAATCACGGATGGTAGTGATGGTAGTTGCAATCGAGTGGGAAGGGATCGTATAAGTTTGGTCACGATGAATAATAAATTGTAGAACAGGGTTAAGGCGAAGGGCCAGAATTTTTGCAAAGATCTTATAGCCGGTGTTAAGAATCGAGATGGGGCGCCAGTTAGATAGAAACCAAGATTACCAGTTTTAGGAATTAGGCGGAGAAGAGCAAAAGCAAAGTCAGAAGAAACGAAAGTCGCAGAAGAAAAGATCGAGTTGAAACAAGCAACGAGAAGAGGAAGCAGAGCAGGAAGAAAGGTTTTATAAAAGGAAAGTGGAAGACCGTCAGCCCCAGGGGTGGAGCGGTCATTCAGACTAGAAATGGCAAAACGAACCTCCGAGGGAGAGATCGGTGAAACCAAGGAAGGGGAAAAAGACGGGACCTAAGGAAGATGTGATAATAATGGAGAATTCTCTGCAGGCGGCAGGACCCGCAATCGAAACAGACCAGTGAAGTACTGAAAAGTTCGATCACAGATCTGCACTGGATCAGAAACGGTTGAGCCATCTGGAAGTGAGAGAAAAGAAATGTTGGAACTCAGAGCACGGTGGAATTCAATATGTCGAAGGTGTTGAAACGGGTCATGATGAAAATGTAACTTAGAAAACTTTAACCTGGTAAGAGACGAAGAAGCAAAAGAAGATAGAATACTATGAAGTTGTAAGTGAAGAGCTGCAAACGATGGATCTGAAGGAGAAAGGAACTGTAGTTTACGCTGAAGAGTAGTTAAATCATGAAAGCGGTGAAAACGGGACGAAAAAGAGAACTGACGTGCAAACGATAGGATAGAAAGTTTTGTGGAAAGCCACAGAGCTGCTGAGTCAACCGTGAGAGGAAGTTCAGAAATGGAAGAAGAAATAACCGAACGAACTTCGGCCTGAAAAGTGGGATCGGAAAGGAGAAAATCATCGAGAGACCAAACCGGGGAGGGAGGGACAGAGAAAGAGGACAAAAAAATTCCACAAGAACAGGACGATGGTCGGAGGAAACAGAAGGATGATGGGTGACTTCAACAAGGGAGGAGTGGAGGAAACTAGAAACATAAAACCGGTCGAGACGAGCCGCAGCATGCGCTAAGGCGGCCGGAGAAAACCATGTGAATTCACAGGACAGAGGATGGATGGTACGAAATGCGTCAATGAGACAAAAATTACTAAATAGTTGTGACAGTATGGAAAGGTTAAGGCGACTCTCCCCGGAACCAACACAGTCAAGACTCGGTTGGAGAGTGCAGTTGAAGTCACCACCAATAAGAACGATCTTAGAAGGAGGAATTTAGGAAAGAAGGGAAATCAAATGCAAAAGAAAAGCATCAGCATCAACCGATGATTGTGGCATATGCAGATTGAAAACATGAAAACGACGGGAAAGATAACTAAAGGAGAGACCTTGAAAGGAGCCCAGCAGACTCTGTGACTCAACGATATCTGAAAGAAGCGAATGAAACCGAGTACGGAACGCAATCGCTCTACCGGACCCAATGTGCGTCCGGTAGTTGTGATAAAAGCGTAGGGCCAGCGTCTCCAGCGGGAATACCCGGTCGCCAAGGAACAGTTCCTCTCCTGGAAGAGGAGGATATGTATCCTCAGGAAATGAACGTCCTCGAAGACCAAAGCATTCGTGGCTGAAGACGCAAGGCCTCTACAGTTAAAGCAGAGCACATTTAGGGAAGGCATCACTGGGGCTGCTGCATCCAACCCTCCAGTTCTGCCTTCAAAACTTTAAGTAAATACGCCAACCGGCAAGCGTACTGCTCTGTCCCGGAAGGCAGATCAACATTTAATAAGAACTCATGCAGGAACGTCAGTTGGATTAGCATCTCCGGAAGGTGGGAGAGTTTACTCGCTATACAAGGGAGAGTATTCAATTTTACCCGTCTGGGGTGAGCAATCAAGGCATACAGATCTGTGAATGAGGGGGGAGTTAAGGGCACCTCAATGTCAGCAAACATAGAGGTGATGTCAACCAGAGAGGTGGCAGGAGAGTCGTCACCAGATTCTGCAAATAAAGTTTCTTCAGAATCGGGAACGGTAACGTCCATGGAATCATCGTTCGGCAAACAAAAAAATCGGTTGTAGATGGAAACTGAAGAAGTAACAGGAGCCGGTCCAGGTGAAGGTGACGAGGATGTAGCCATCTTCCTGGATTTCTGGCGGTCAGAGGAAATCGTACGACGGTTCACCGAGCCAGGGGAGTTTTGCCTCTTGGTCCGCTGAACCTTGGGGGTGGAGGCCCCTTCAGACGCTGGCAGCGGTGGAAATTCCTGCAGGTCAGTGGATGCCGAAGCAACACGGACCACTGAAGGTGATACGGCAGAGGTGGAACCAGGAACAGCAGCCGTAACAAATTGAGTGGGGAGGGTGGGGGCAGAATCCGGAACGGGGGGCAGAGTCTCCGCTGGAACAGCATAATCAAGTGATTGAGTTGAAACAGTAGCAGCTGTGGAATGTGGGCATGCCGATACAAGGTGACCTTCACCCTTGCATCGGAAGCAGTGGACGCCAGCAAACAGATTGAAAATGTAGGTCCGGGTTTCAGTTATGAGTTCCAGGGTGGTTGACCGGTTAACTATTGCTTGTGGGGTTGGAAAGATGACTCGGTATTGGCGACGACCGCCCTGAACATGTTTCAGAGGGGAGTCGCGGGCAGCAGCTGTGAGGTACTTTGTGGTACCGACCACTCACCCCATGGTGTTAAAGGCATCAATTAATACCGAGTCAGGCACAGCAGTGGGTACTGGAGACAAGGTGACAGTCACTGGTCTTTGAGCTGCTGCAACTGGTTGAAGATGAACGGAACCAATGTCCAAGCCAAAACCAGGATTTTGTCCACCGCTTGTTGATGAGTGAAGTGCACGACAACACCCCCTCCCAAGCGGATAATAGACACAATGCTTTCTCCGGGTACAACTTTAGAAATAGCATTTAAATACTGGGGGAGGGGTGCCGCGCAGAGCAGGAAGAAATACCCTTAAGAGTAAGGCAGACGGAAGTTCCTTACCTTGAGGAGAGTCGAGTGGTAATGTTATCCTTAAAGCGGAAGCAACACGTGCAAACTCTGGTCGCGAAGACACAGAAGCACTTTGTAAAGTAGAAGTCGCACTAACAGCCGCGGCGAACAAGCGAGACACAGGAATAGAAAAGCTGAGTAACCCTGGCCCAGCCTCCGGCACATTTGTAACCAGTTGGCGACGAACCCACAACAATATTTGACGAAACCATAACACTATTTGACTGAACACCATTCATGGTGGTCACGAAAGATACAGACGAAGAAGAAAGCGCAGAGGAGGGAGATATAGATGGGTATATGGCACTCATGCTGGTGGAGGTAGTTGCCAGCCTGGCTACGAACCCTCACGGCTCGAGCGTTGCAGCTTGCAACACTCAAAAACAGGCGAAAAACGAAAAAATAAGCACGTACAGCTTGTACATCTCACTACTTGCGAGGAAGGAACACAGGTAACAACAACACACGAACTTTCAAAAAACAAACGCAAAAAAAAGCACAAACTTTACACGATATTTCCAATCCTGGCAGGAGCTCGAAAAAATGCGACTGATCAGGCAGAAGCCAGCGCTTAGACCACAGCGCTACCGGCCCGGGTAACTGCGTTTTCACGATGTATAACGAAGTAAATTTATCCGTCATTTTTGTCCACGCCGGGGCTCGAACCCGGGTCCCCTCATTCCGGAATAAGTCACTCTACCAATTGAGCTACACGGACGTTCGTTCTGACTGCTATCTGCCTTTATGTCGTGTGCGTCCTACGGGGCAGGCACGTCACATCTCCCCCCTCGGAAGAGGGCCGGGGGAATGGCCCACAGGTCAGCCGTAACCACGATTCGTTGCAGGCAGCCATCCGCTGTAGAACGTGCACCTGAGAACTCCCAGTCAATCTGGTGTGTGGAATGCAACGTCACACACATTTATTTTTTGAAGCGCTGGAGAAGGAGTTCTCTTATTTTTCCTCTCTCGCGGTGTGGAAAGAACATCACGCCATTGCGAGATTTTGAACGGCGGGGTCATCCGTAAAGTTCGGGCGCCATTATAATGAAGTAAATTTCTCCGTCATTTTTGTCCACGCCGGGGCTCGAACACGGGTCCCCTCATTCCGGAATAAGTCTCTCTACCAATTGATCTACGCGGGCGTTCGTTCTGACTGCTATCTGCCTTTATGTCGTGTGCGTCCTGCTGGGCAGGCAAGTCACAGTTGACCCTGTTCGAATTATCCTAATTCTGTAACGTTAGAAACGTATGTTAAAAAAATGTTTTGTACCTTTTAAATTACAGTGATGATAGAGAGTTTAGTTAATTATCATTCTTTTTACGCCAAAGCTTCACGTTTATGAAGTTCTTCTTTCCTTTTCGACTGATTTTTGGAGCTCCCGTGCAACAGTGGTTTCTGAGAACCCACCATGCCGTCCTGGTGGCGCACTGGTCTAAGCCATGGCTTCTGATCATTCTTCTGAGATGGATCCGCGTTCGACTACCGTGAGGCATATATGTTTTGTTTGTCTTACGGCACTAACTCTCTCCCTTACCGCCGGGAACCAATGGCCCTAAATTAGGGACGGACGACTGCTTATAGCCCACTGAGTTGCTCACGGTGGTCGTTAACTCTCCAATAAGAAAAACAAAACAAAAAAAAAACCCACCACAAACCATGATACACCAATCCACTGCACCTACGTCATCAACTCCAACTTTCGGCTTCAGAAGAGGATCAGGCCTTCCGTTCTGCAGCCCTCGGATGGTCTACGTCTATCCCGGTCATCAGTGGGGTGTGGTCGGGCACCGCTTGCTTTCTTGCCACTGATATACCCGTCGACGGTATACTCGCGGTACACCCTTGATACCGTCGCCCTCGGGAACCCTATGGTTCTTACCGCTTGAGTGACATAATGACGACCCATCTGCCTTGCGCAGACAATGCGTCCACGATTAAAGTCGCTCAGATCACCACGTTTGTCGATGTCCGTCGATTGCTATACAGTATTGGAAGGCTCTGTTGTCCACTTATTTATCGCCTGCGTGCGGTGTTTAGGTCTGTTCCACTCTGCTTGGGGGATGCCCATGTCAACTGCCCATCACCCCCATCACAAATATTTCTCGATTGCTATACACTGTTAGGAAGCCCTGTTGTCCGCCTATTTATCGCCTGCGTTCGGTTTTTGTCTGTTCCACTCAGCTCAAGGGATGCCCATGTCAACTGCCCATCACCCCTATCACTAATGTTTGTCTATTGCGATACAGTGTTGGGAAGCCCTGTTGTCTGCCTATTTATCGCCTGCATTGGGTTTGGGTGTGTTCCACTCTGCGCGGAGGATGCCGATGTCACCTGTCCATCACCCCTATCACTAAGGTTTTGCCTATTTAGTTTATATGGACACGGAAACGGGTGTCTTGTTTATGCCTGCAGCCCCTTCCAAAGCAGCATAGGCAACACATCAATGACCACTAGTTTTGTCATCTAACAAGAACTGCGCAAACCTGGATCGGAAAGCTGCCACAGCTCAGTGCTGTCATCTATTGAGCGCAGCGAACATCGGAGTCGAGAACCTACTGGACACAATCAAGTGCTAAATTGACGCAGATGTGAGGGGCCGAGTTCTTAACTTGGAATCATCCCTGACTGTGGCTGAGCACACGCACTAGTGCATTTATAATGATGGAATTTTTTTTCGAACATTGTATTCGAAATAAAATACAACAAACAATAACTTGAAACACGTTTTGATGATATACTACCGTCATTTGCAAAGGTTTGCAACCATCTCTTGGTATTAGGAGATTTCTGCCGATTGCGTCAGCTACTGTCTGTATTACTCAACTTCCTGTCGGTCTTGCATCACTCGCTTCTCCTAACTCTATCAACAGCAGCAGCTGTTGATAGAGTTAGGATGAAGCGAGTGAGCGTCAGTTTGCTTTTGGTTTTCACGCTGAGAGGTTTTGTACGTACTTTCTACACAGCGAAAAATGGGCAAAGAAGCGTTATAAGTGTTTTCCGTGTGACATGTTTTTCATAAAATTTTGAAAATTTTTTAATTAATTCATAGACTTTCCGCTAGGGGCGTAGCGGTAAATTGCGCTCCCTCCTATATCTCTGCTTCTAAATCTCCGATTTGAAAAATTCTTTCTGCACCGGATACAGCTCCTATATTTGCACATATTTTCTAATTTTTGTAAAAAAATAGTTTGGCCACCAGGGGGAGTAAATCTTAATTTCCGCTTCTGTTGTATTTGCAGCAAAATACGAGCTTCTAAAATCTCGAATAAAAAAAAATGTCGTTTGTTGACCGATAATACTCATGTCGACAAATATTTTAGGAAAATTTTCTTCTTGAAAAATGCATGGTTTCTACGCCAGGGGGCGTAGATGTATATCTTAATTTTGTCCATATCTCTACTTCTAAGAGTACGATTTGAAAAATTCCTTCTTTGTTGGATAGTGTTTCCGATGCGAAATGTTCTTCCTATAAATTCAAAATTTTCAAGTAAATCATAGACTTTCCGCTAGGGGTCACAAAGGTAAATTGCGTTTTCTGCGTTATTTCAGCTTCTAAAGCTCTGATTTGAAAACTTCTTAATGTATTGCATACAAGACCTGATGGAAAATATTTTTCACATAATTTCTAATGTTTGGTAAAGAATGGTTTAGCCACCAGGGGTCATATATGTTAATTTCTGCTTCTGATGTATTTGTTGCAAAATCTCGGCTCCTGAAAACTGGAATATATTTTTTTCTTCTACCGATACCGCTTATACGGATAAACATTTTGAAAATACTTTCTTCCTAAAATAAAGCATGGTTTTCCCACCAGGGGACGTAAAGTCACATCTTATTTTTGTCGATATCTCTGTTTCTAAGAGTTCGCAAGCTTACGATTCCGTTTACAGCAATATCTGAGGGATTAAAAATCCGATTGAAAATCTTCTTTCTTTGGTCAGATCTATTGTTTTCCATACCGGTTTCATTGACTTTGAATAGCTTTGATAAATTTAATTTGCGTCAGAACGTATTCAAAAGGCGTGCTTATTACACCCGAAAATTCGGTGTCAACTTTATTGTTACATTTTTAATCACTTGAATGCGTAGATTTCTTGAAATTCGCATTTGCCATATACGAGCATAGTAAAATATTTTTATACCCTATCTAAAGTGTTGTCATATGTATTAATGCAATTATAAGTAACAAAATTGAGATTATATATTAAGAACACAGTTTGCCGTCTTTAAACGATTTAAAAAAATTACAGTTAAAAAAATATATACATTAAATTAAAGCATGAGCACTTTCAAGTCCACTGTGGACCCGTCATCAGATGGTGTGGTTGCATTATGCCGTGGGAGGGTATATATATATATAGTAAGCACATTGACGCAACATTATGTTTTGTCATGCGCATGCTCACTACACAATCATGTCGTTTCATTAGAGCAGCCGGTATTGTCTCTTTCGCTGTAATAGTTACAAAGTAGTTTCCATGGCAACGGTATAATGATAGGGGGATCGTCGCTACAGCATTCTGCCCTATGTTTATGTATCAAAAGGCTTTCTAACAGGAGGATAGATGAACAGGTAGTCGGCGTATGTAACAAAGTAACATCGTCCCAGATAGGTTGGTGTTGACCCTTCAGGCATAGTCTTGAAAGGGCGGTGGAGGTGGAGCATGTTTTAACATTATATCTATGTTCAGAGACACGTAAATTAAGATTGAGACGAGTCGAACCTATGTATATCTGGTCGGTTACATCAGCATTCATATCTTTTCGTGGGATTGCGTACACACCGAATTTGGAACCAATGGGAATCTAATCCCTGTCATTTTTAATATGGGCGAGAATGATGCACGTTTTTATGCCAAAATCAAAATTAAATGGTCGACATGCGTTTTTTAGGGTTTTTGTGACAGCAGGGATGTATGGTAGTTTGCCGACATGTGAAGTGGTTGGTCTCGTTCTTGGTAATTTTGAGTATGATGCATTAAAGACACGTCACATTATGGAGTTAACTGTGGTAGATGGATAATTATATAATGCTGCAATATCCATAATTTTTGCAACTTCTAAGTCTCTTTGATCGGTTGAGGATGAATGTGTAACTGCTTGGTGAAATATAAAATGAACGGCTGAGAGTTTTTGCCTGAGTGGGTGGAAGGGGTTATGGGGAATCATAGATAGTGTTGCAGTTGGTTTTCTATAAACAGAGTAAGTTACTTCGTTCGTATTAGGGTTTCTTTCCAACAAGATGTCCAGATAGGGTAATGCATAATTGGCCTCGAATTCTGTAGAAAATTCTATCGAACTGTATTTTGTAGACAACAAGCTGGTGAACTCGGTAAGGCTTTCAAGGATGGACTGCCAAAACAAAAGCACATCATCCACGTATCTCAGGTATAAAATAGGTTTCACATGAAAGTTTGTGAGGACTTGGTTTTCCAGGTCTTGTAACAACAACTCAGATAGAACTGCTGAGAAGGGGTAAATCCCATAGGGGCCCCCTCCCGTTGACGGTAAATCGTTTCATTAAATCGAAAAAATGTAACAAATCCCTTGAATTTTTTTATGGGTGTAAGTTCCGTGGGCTGACAGCATTTCTTCGATGATACGGTGGACAGCAAGCACAGGTATGTTTGAGTACAAGGAAATGATATCGAGTGAGACCATTATAAACTGCAAGCTAGACGGTGTAACGGAATGTATTATATTTAACGCCTGAGCGGAGCTGGACACCGAGTATATGGATGAAATGGTTAATGAGGCTAGACAGTTTGCCAATGCTCCCTCGAGGGGCCTAGTTGGACTTGCATAGGCCGAAACGAGGGGGAGTACGAGATTACCTGTTTTATGGGTTTAAGGTTTTCCAAATAATTCGGGAACACGGGGTCCAGGTGGTGGGCGCACAGCTTTAGTGATATTTAAAGGAAGAAGGCCTGAAGATTTTAACCTGGAGAGAGCGGAAATTGTAGCATTACTGGGATAACGGGTGCAGATGGTATGTGGAATTTTTGCAATTGCTTGGTTCATTTTATCAATGTAATCTGTTCTGTTCATTATAATAACTTGGGAGGTCTTGTCCGCACTGATTATGGAGATGTCGGGTTTTTGACGCAGCTCTCTAAGTTGGTTCAGTTCATGTTTACATAATAGATTGGTTAAGAAGTTGACAATAGAGTTGTGAAACGTGGAACACTACCTAATCTACAGTGCCTGAACTCAACATCCTACATCGACTTCAGTGGTATCCAACTGCACCTAGTTCAGCAAACTGCGCTTGACAGAGGACTTAAGTATGCCTATCCTATTAATGTTGTCAATGATATCTAGCTTATTCCACACATTGAACAAATTGTTAAGGCGTTCCCTTATAAAATTGAAGACGCTGCTAAACATCAAGTAGCTAGAGCCATCAAGACTATTCATAACCAATCTAGTAATACTCCTGCACATAAGAAACTCAAATATGAACTGAACCAACTTAGACAGCTGCGTCAAAACCCTGACATCTCCATAATCAGTGCGGACAAGACCTCCCAAGTTATTATAATGAACAGAATTGATTACATTGATAAAATGAACCAAGCAATTGCAAACATTCCACATACCATCTGCACCCGTGATCCCACTAATGCTACCGTTTCGGTTCTCTCCAGGTTAAACTCTTCAGGCTTTCTTCCTGCAAATATCACTAAAGCTATGCATCCACCACCTGGACACAGTGTTCCCGAATTATTTGGAAAACTTAAAACCCATGAAACAGGTAATCCCGTACGCCCCCTCGTTTCGACCTATGCAAGTCCAACTTGGCCCCTCGAGGGAGTATTGGCAAAATGTCTGGCTCCATTAACCATTTCATCCATATACTCGGTGTCCAGCTCCCGCTCAGGCATTAAACAAAATACATTCCGTTACACTTTCTAGCTCGCAGTGTATAATGCTCTTACTCGATATCATTTCCTTATTCTCTAACGTACCTGTGCTTGCTGTCCACCGTATCATCGAAGAAATGCTGTCAGCCCAGAGAACTTGCTTACACCCATAATGAAATTCAAGGATGGTTAATGCCTTAAGCCTAGTGTACAACAGAACATTTTTTCGATTTAACGAAACTATTTACCGTCAACGGGAAGAGGCCCCTATGGGGTCATCCCTCTCAGCAGTTCTATCTGATAATGGTTGACAATGATGATGATGATGATATATATATATCATCATCATCATCATTGTCAACCATTATCAATCCACTGCTGGACGAAGGTCTCCCCAAGTTTCCTCCACAACGGTCTGTCTTGTGCCAGTCTCCTCCATGTCACCCCTGCATACTTTCGAATTTCATCCACCCATCTCCCATGTGGTCTTCTTCTGGGTCTTTTCCTGTCCCTTGGAATCCAATCTAAAATTTCGGCTGTCCATCGATGATCTGTCCTTCTGGCAGTATGTCCAGCCCATTGCCATTTCAGGGATTTAACTCTGATCATGATGTCTTCCACTCTTGTCATTTTTCGGATCCACGAGTTCCTCTTCTTATCTCTCCTGGTTACACCAAGTATGCACCTCTCCATGCTACTTTGAGTTGTCTGCAGCCTTTGTATGTCTCTTTTAGTTAAGGTCCACGTCTCTGCACCATACGTAAGCACTGGAAGGATGCATTGATCAAACACTTTTCTTTTAAGACATAATGGCATATTGCTCTTGAAAATTATGCTGTTTCTTCCAAAAGCTCTCCAGGCACGTTTTGTACGACGATTAATTTCTTCATCAATGTGACCCTCACTTGATATCTGCTGTCCAAGATAAACGTACGTGTCTGTTATCTCCAGCTTTTCTCCATCAATCGATAAATCTTCATTTCTTGTAAAAGCATTGAGCATCACTTTTGTCTTCTGAAAGTTCATTTTTAATCCCACTTCTTTACTCTTGTCAGCAAGTTCCTGGATCATACCCTGCAGCTCTGATGGGCTAGTTGCAAAAATGACTACGTCATCAGCAAAACGAAGGTGGGTTAGATAATCTCCATTAATCTTTATCCCTTTGTTTTCCCAGCTCAGTGACTGAAAAACACCCTCCAATGTGGCATTACAGAGCTTCGGAGATATGGTGTCACCTTGTCTCACTCCCTTTCCAATTTTTATGTGTGTTGTATTTTCAAACAGCCTAATCTTTGCACTTGCATTTTCATAGATGTTATTAATAATATTAATGTATGCATCTTCAATACCGCAGGTTTTCAGAGCCATTGTAACTGCTGATGCTTTCACCGAATCAAAGGCTTTTTCATAATCGATAAAAGCCATGCACAATGGAAGTTCATATTCCCTCGCTCTTTCAATTAGTTCTCTCAGCACATGGATATGATCTATTGTGCTGTAGCACTCCTGAATCCAGCTTGTTCTCTCGGTTGAGCCATGTCCAGTGTTACCTTCAAGCGGTGTGAAAGAACTTTAGTGAAGATCTTATAAACTACTGATAGGAGGCTGATAGGTCTGTAGTTTCCGAGATCCTCAATGTCACCTTTCTTATGTAGCAGGATCATTGTGGCGGTGTTCCAATCCTCAGGAATCTTTCCTTCATTAAGGCATCGAGTGAAAATTTGGGCGAGTACTGTTTCTATTTCTCCACTTGCTTCTTGTATGATGTCTACAGTAATTCCATCTTCTCCTGGAGCTTTTCCCCGCTTCATGTTCTTGATTGCATGTGCAACTTCTGCTGGAAGGACTGGAGGAACTCTGGTACTGGTATCTTTCATGATGTCTGGAGTGCATGTATCATCCCTTTCATATAATTTGGAGTAGAAATCTTTCACTCTTGTCAAAATTTCGCCTCTATTTCTTGTTACAGAACCATCTTCTTTTCTCAGTGCCATAATCTGTTTTCTTCCCTTACTGAGATGTCCCTTTGCTATCTTTAGGCTTTGGTTGTTTTCAATTGCTTTCCTCACTAGTTCACAGTTGAATTTTCTTACGTCTTCAGTGATACTTTTTCGTACTGTCTTGCATAGCTCTATATATTCCACTTTGGAAGTCACATCTTCTTCAGTTGTCCTCATCTCTCTTCTTTTTTGCATCAACATTTTCGTTTTTCCTGATAATTTATTTACATGCAACTTGTTCTTAGACCCAGCTAATTTTGTTGCTGTTTCCATAAGAGCTTTGGTTACTTTTCTGTTAACTTCAGAGATGTCCACTTCTTCCGATGTTAGGCCTTCTAAAGCAGAGAACCTGTTCTTCAGTTCCAACTTGAAGGTATTATGGTGTTTTTTAAGGTTGGTTATGTCAATAGATTTTGTTTGTCTTATGAGCTTGCCACGTTCAAGTTTAGTGTGTAGGTGCATCTTACATCTCACCAATTTATGGTCACTACCTGTGTTGAACTTGTTTAGCACACTGCAGTCTTCTATGACGAATTTTTTGTTACACATAATAAAATTAATTTCACTTGTCGTCCCATTTGGATGTCTCCATGTCCATTTCCTGTGTGGCTTTTTCTTGAAGAAGGAGTTCAAGATGAAAAACCCTTCTGCCTCTGCAAACTCAACGAGAGTATTTCCACGCTGGTTTCTGTTGCCGCGACCGAATTTACCTACTGAAGTTTCATTCTGTTGCCGTTGCCCTATTTTTGCATTAAAATCTCCCATAATTATTTTCAAGTGCTGCTTACCTTTATTATTTAGATGACAAATTTCCTCATCAAATTCTTCAATTTCTTCTTCAGGATGACTTGTGGTGGGTGCATAAGTTTTAATAATCTGAGCCTGGTATCTTTTCGAGAGTTGGATAACAAGCCGTGCAGCTCTGTCAGATGAACTTTCAACTTCTACAACTTTATCCTTCAGTTTCTTGTTTATTATAAATCCATCACCACTAGTTCTGCCAGTATCTGTCCCACGATAGTAGAAGAGATGTCCACTTTTCAGTTCGATGAGATCTTCTCCTTTTCTCCTTACCTCACTTAGCCCCACGATGTCCCACTTGATCCTTTGTAGTTCCTCTTCCAATTCAAGAAGCCTTGAATCAGAAGATAGGGAGCGTCCATTGTACGTTGCCAAGGTCAGCGTCAGATGGCAGCCTAGTCCGGTCCTCCGGGGATTCTTAGCACCCTCTGCCTTCATGTCGCACTGGCCGCTGCCTTGGCCAGGTACATTCCAGCTGCCGGAGACTGAGGGCCAAGATTTAAGTTTTGGAGTCATTTTGGAGGGGTTTGGCCATAACTCACCACGCTGGCCAAGCGGGTTGGTGAGTGTGGGATAGAATTTCTTCTAATCCCGATGGTATAGTTATACCGCTATTGGCGGTCGTCAGAGCCCCTTTAGTGGGAACAGGATGCACCACGAGAAGGCGGGGTTGACATTTGTCAAGGAGAGGCTGTGATGTTACGCATCACCTGACCTTACATCCCTATATATATATATATATAAATATATATATAACCACCAAAACAACACGACGCATCCTTAATCAGTACCAAAAGAAAAATATATATAGATATAGATATAAGCCTTATATATATATATATATATATATATATAGCTATATAGCTTTATATAATAATGGATTCGAAATAAAATAAAATAAATAAATAAATATACTTGAATACTCGAACAAGAATTATTTTTTTTAAAACAATTGGTGAAAGCCACGTCCACCAACTTAGTGATTTCCTGATGAATACAGGTTGGTTTATATTACTTGTTAATACTTCACTTGTTCATTGTAGTATTTTTGCATACAGAGTTTTGATATTGTATATATATATATATATATATTATATAAAGCTATATAAATATATTCAGTGAACAAGTTTCATCCCCCTCAAAATTTGCAATTCCCCCCCCCCCTTCCCGGAAAAAAACTCTCTGAATGCTACGCTGTCAGTGGCTGCGTCGTTGATTTATTCTGAAAAGCTTATTTTTTACTTCCAAAAGCTGTTTTTTAACTCCCAAAATCGTTTTCTCACTTTCAAAAGTTGTTCTTTTTCCCCAAAAGTTCACTTTTTTACTGCCAAAGGTACATTTTTATTCATGAAACCGATTGTTCTTTACTCCAAAAAGTCATTTTTGTTACATGCGATCTCATAAACATTCCCAGCTTTCACGCTTATCACACCATACTCCGAAGTAGAAACTACTATTCTCTCATTTGAATAATAATGGCTTCGAAAGAAAAACGGTGACACTTACCTGAAATAAGTTGGTTTGTCTGTCTCAGGAACTCAAAGACACATCACTGAGAGCTGTAGTTCTGCAGTTTTCATTTCTCGCACATACCTGAGTGTGACAAGTGGTGGAGACTCAGTGAACTTAGACGAACTGCAATTTGATGATGTTCCGTAATAATGCACTTTGGCAGTAAACTTGACAGAAGAAAGGGAACGTGAAAGTTATAGCTGGAACTTTTATTCCAGTTATAAATTCGCCTATTCTGTTTACTACATGTTCAAATGGTGCGTCATATCTGTTCTCTGAATACTTGGAGTTAGAAGACATAATGAAGTAAAACAACACTGATTTTCCCTATCAAGCAATGTACAGTAATCTTGAAATTCAATTAAGCAATATATGGTGCAAATTAAAAACTCTGTTGGTTATACGTGTGCCCAAATCATTGAAGCATCTCATTTTGACGAATTATGAATTCAAATTTTTTTTTAATTCAGAGCAATTGTTTTAATAAAAACGCAATTCATTATTTTTTAAAATTTTAATGATTTTTAATGAAATAAAGACAAGAAATTTTTAATGGAAAAATGAAAGAAAATGCAGCAAAAAGGACTAAATTTTCTCTGCGTTAAACAACACAAGAAAGTGTTTTACACTTTCAGAGACTCAAACCACTGAAAAGAAATTTATTAGCACTGTTTTTGAGGCCTCAATTCCAGAGGAAATTTTTTAAATCTATTTTGTGGTGCATCAGAGTTTTTAACGTGTTGCATTTTCAAACTCTTATCCCATTGACACGCATTTTGTTAATTTTTCGAAACATCAGTACAAAATGAATCTTATGAATTCGCTTTCCGAAATATGAGCTCAAATTTTGTACACAAGGTGAGGATAATTACCGTCTAAGCACGTTGACACATTTATTTCTTAAAAACATTAAAACACACAAGTACTTTCGGGAAACTCAAGTTGTTCCCATCATAAGGTGCAAAAATAAGGTGGTTAAAAGCTACATGACGTTTCTAAATTAAAACCACACGACATGTAAGAGACAGATGACACGTCCACTTGAAAGACAACATAACATACACCGACGCCATAACAGGCTTACGGTTAAGGATGAAAAAAACCAGGTACGGTTAACAAGCTAGACGTCAGGAGATCTCATGAAGTTAAATGCTGTGATTATGACGTCAGATTACGCTGCCGATGTTCAATACAGTTTATGAGCTGTAACCAAGGTCTGGGTAGGTTAACAGGGTAATCATCGTTGCAGTAAGAATTCAACAATCTGTGAATAACGACAGTTTGCCCCCATCTAAACAGCCATTCTTTTCCATAACCCGAAATGAGTTTGACATCAGACCAGATGGGTGTTAGATTCTTGTCGAGGCAAGCTCTCGTGAGTACTGTGGTACGAACTTGATTTCTCAAAGAGCGTTGATGTTCAGAGAGTATGTATTTCGGTCTTCTTTTAGTACTACTTACATAGTTGTTCTGTAACGTACCAGGAGATGTGACGTACCTGCCAGAAAGACGCACACGACATAGAGGCAGATAGGAATCAGAATAAAACGTCCGCGTAGCTTAATTGGTAGAGCAACTTATTCCGGAATGAGGGGACCCGGGTTCGAATCCTGGCGCGGACAGAAATGACGGAGAAATTCACTTCGTCATAGTGGCGCCCGAACTATCCGGATGACCCGACCGTTCAAAATCTCGCAATGGTGTGATGTTATTTCCACACCGCGAGATAGGAAAAATAAGAGAATCCCTTCTCCAGCACTTCAGAAAAAAAAATAAAAAAGGGGGAGATGATGTAACGTACCAGGAGATGTGACGTACCTGAGAGAAGGACGCACACGACATAAAGGAAGATTAGGAATCAGAATAAAACGTCCGCGTAGCTCAGTTGGTAGAGCAATTTATTCCGGAATGAGGGGACCCGGATTCGAATCCTGGCGCGGATAAAAATGACGGAGAAATTCACTTCGTTATAGGTTGTATGTGATACAGGGGGAACCAGAGTTAGAGTCATTACTCAAAGGAATGAGATAAACACCGGCCGAAGTTAAAATATTGTTACGTTCTTTATCATTCCTTTTAAAAGGAAACATATTTTCTGTGCGAAGACCTATATTCATACCAAATTTTGAACATGCACGTTGTATTAAATTAGTCAAAGTTGGTATGTACGGAAGAGAGCTAATATAATTGCATGGCTTCTTGGTTCGAATTAAAGCTGACGAAATAGGGGAGAAACCCTAGAACAGAGGTTATTAATTAGAGAGGGTGAGAAACCGTTCTGAAGAGCTAGGTGTTTGACTATGGATAGCTCCTGTCCACTGAATTCTATAGAAGAGGTGCACATAAAAGCACGTCTGACATATAAGTGGAATGCTGCAGTTTTATGCTGAATTGGGTGAATTGAAGAATTAGGAATAGTAATTGTGACATGGGTAGGTTTTCTGTAAATTGAAAAGAAGATGGAGTTGAGGGATGGATCTCTATGTAAAGGTAAATCAAGGAATAACAATTTGACATCGGATGCGAGATCAGAAGTGAAGGAGATGGTGGGAATCACTGACGAAATATTCAAAAAGAAATCCTCTAGTAAAGACATATGTTGCCAGAAGATACAAACATCATGTTGCCAGAAGACACAAACATCATGTTGCCAGAAGACACAAACATCATGTTTGCCAGAAGACACAAACATCATGTTGCCAGAAGATACAAACATCATGTTGCCAGAAGATACAAACATCATGTTGCCAGAAGACAGAAACATCATGTTGCCAGAAAACACAAACATCATGTTGCCATAAGACACAAACATCATCCACATACCTTGCGTAGAATAAAGGCTTCAAGATACAGGAGATGAATTTTTTTCTCCCAATTCTTGAATCACCAGTTCTGTAAGAACCAGAGATAATGGCGAGCCCATTGGCTTCCCTGTAATTGTTTATATAGGACATCCTCATACTTGAAATAAGAACTAAAGTTGTCTTGAATGTGAACTAAAGCTGAGATGATGGATTTATTTCAAAAGTGGAACATAGTGAGGTAGACTGTAACTTACGTCTGACTACACTGAAGAGCAATTGAATTAGAGATACCTGTCCAGTAACGTGTAGCACCATCTTTCGCCCTGATGACGGCGGCGATTCGTCTCGGCATGGACTCGACAAGACACCGGAAGCGTTGGGAAGCCATACGGATCCACGACCCCTGAACAAACTCCCACAGTTCACGAAGATTTGATGGAGGGGTGTCAGAGCCTCGAACATCTCTCTCAATGGCTTCCCATATGTGCTCGATGGGATTGAGGTCAGGTGACCTAGCTGGCCAAGGAAGCGAGATCATGTCGGTGGAGTGTTCATCCAACCATTCGGATACAATTCGGGAGCGATGGGAAGGATATTGTCATGTTGCAGGATGAGATCCCCAGTGGGATGTTGAAGACGCACAAACGGTAGTAAATGGTCGTCCAGGATATCCCGGTAATGTTTACCTGTGAGGGACGATGTCACACGTACCAGGAGCCTCATTTCAGTCCACGTAAACAGTCCCCAGACGAGAATGCCACCCCCACCAGCTTGAGGAGTACCCGGCTGGCAAGAAGAATCCATCGCTTTATGTGTTTTTCGCCGTACTCGTACCCTGCTATCCGCATGTACCAACGTGAATCTCGATTCATCAGTCCAGGCAACATTTTTCCACATGTCTATGTTCCAGTGGCGATGTTCCCGCGCCCATGCTAATCTTTGCACCCTGTGATGTGCGGTCAGCAGCGGTACCCTCGTGGGACGATGGCTTCTGTACCCCATAGTGAGGAGATGGTTCTGAATGGTGTGGCAGCTTACACGTCTTTGTGCACCAGTGTTAAACTGCAGAGCGATTTCTTGCACTGTGGCCCGTCTATCCGCTGTTACAATGTGAGCTAGCCGACGATGACCCCGCTCATTCACACGCTTTTGTCCACGGCAGTTAGCCCTTGCACGGATTGTTTTACCGGATTCGATGTACTCACGGTGCACCCGTGACACAGTGGCTCGTGAAAATCCCAGTGCCTGCATGAATTCCGAGATGGAGTTACCCATTCGTCGGGCACCGACAATTTTCCCACGATCAAATTCGCTTAGATCCTTCGTCTCACCCATACTGCGTTCGACTCTTACTGATTCCCGTCGCGTCACTCCTTATATTGTCGGATCGCTGCACACGTCATGTAGTTTCCGTTTACAGGGCCGCCCACAGCGCCATATTTGCATAACGCCAGCTGTCTGTAATTCAATTGCTCTTCAGTGTATGTCATGTGCTAAAGCGTCAGGAATGTTTGGAAACTTAGATACAATGTCAAGTGTAGACATAATAAACGGCTGTCAATGAGAATCGAACGATCGCAATTTTCGCAAGGCATCTTCTGTGCAATTAAAAGAATAGGTAGAATTCTGAAAAAATGTTTTTAGGAATTTGGCCAGAGCAGTTTCCAACTTTCTAGTAGGGTTAAATATACCAGATACTAAAGGACGAACCGGGTTGGATATCTTATGTAGCTTTAATTTTCCAAACAAAGAGGAGACATGTGGGCCCAGAAGAGGGGTAGCCGCTGATCGTAAAGGTGTTGGTAGGTAGCCGTGGTTTTTCAGTTTATAACGAAGTAAATTTCTCCGTCACTTTTATCCGCGCCGGGGTTCGAACCCGGATCCCCTCATTCCGGAATAAGTCACTCTACCAATTGAGCTACGCGGACGTTTTATTCTGATTCCTATCGGCCTTTATGTCGTGTGCGTCCTCCTGGCAGGTACGTCACATCTCCTAGTACGTTACATCATCTCCCCTTCATTTTTTTTTAAGATAATTTACATAGTAAAATAAAATAACCAGAGATAGTAAAAATCAAAAGGAAAGTGAATCTAGAGTATACGTTACATCTCAAAGAGCGTTAATGTTCAGAGAGTCTGTATTTCAGTCTTCTTTTAGTACACTGCCGGACAATTGCTAAGGACGGATGACAATAGCAACGATAGCAACCATAAAATGGAAGGCAGGAAAATGTAGAAATAAAGATAAGTGCGGGATACAGTAAGACGTGTTGTGCGTATGCAAATTTTGGACTGCTGAACTTGTTCGTGACGTCATAGCGCTGATAAGAGATATAAAGGTTTTGGCGCGTATTGACCGTTGTTGTTCAAACGCAAAACTGAAAGGGAAAGAATCAATTGACGAACTTGCAATTTTCAGTATGTCTTCCCGACATCACCTAGATGATTTTACGCGTGGCTGTATTATTGGCAAGATTGAAGAAGGGCGAAAAATAACAGATCTTGCCAGGGAGTTCGACGTCAGCCACAGCGTTGTTTCAAGGCTTTGGAAATCATTTCAAACAAATGGAGAGTGTAGCAAACGTCACGGGGGAGGTCGTGTTCGCAGTACGACACTTGCAGAAGATCGGTACATAGTGCTATCAACAAAAAGACACCGGCTCAGCACAGCTAGTGAGGTAGCAAATCAGTTTACGGCTGCTACTGGCAAGCGAATCTCCCGAAAAACTGTCGCCAGACGTTTTCATGAAGGAGGACTATACGCCCGCCGTCCTGCTGTGTGCATCCCATTGTCCAGACGTCACCGTACCGCCCGTTTGCAATGGTGCCATCAACATCGCAATTGGACTGATAACGACTGGTCTGCTGTCCTCTTCTCAGATGAGAGTAGATACAGTCTATCGTCTGATTGTCGACGACAACTGATCTGGCGTGATAGTGGTACTGCATATTGTCCAGCAAACATACAGGAAAGGGACCGATATCCGACATGTAGTGTCATGGTATGGGCTGGCATCATGATCAATGGCCCTACGTCCCTCTATGTGCTTCCAACTGGGACTATGACTGGCCAACGATACATTAATGATGTTCTGCTATCTCATGTTCGCATGTTGCGTGGTGCTGTCGGTTATAGATTCATTTTCATGGACGACAACGCAACATGTCATCGAACAGTAGCTGTCCAGGAGTGTCTTGACAGCGAGGGTATTCAACGCCTCGTATGGCCAGCACGTTCTCCAGATCTGAATCCCATTGAAAATGTGTGGGATGCTTTGGGGAGGAGTCTTGCTGGTCGCCAATGCCCTCCAATATACAAGGACACCCTCATCCGTGCACTGACAGAGGAATGGGATAAATTACCCCAACAGCTGCTTGATAATGTTGTGCACAGCATGACACGACGTGTGGAATCTTGCATCGCCCTCCATGGTGGCCATATCCGGTATTGACATCTTATGCTGGAACGCCTGCGGACGGTAATTGCATTTTTTCACGTTTACGTATTCTGCACAAAATGGCCTGTTTGTACCTTGAACACGTTTTAAAGCCTTCTGGATTTCAGAGCACAATAAATTGTCTTTCTTGTATTGTCCTGGCATTCTGACATTATTTTATTTCACTTATCATCGAACCACACTTACTTTTTTATGCGTTATATAGCCGTTTATTATCCGTCCTTAGCAATTGTCCAGCAGTGTACTACCTACATAGTAGGTCGTATGTGATACAGGGAAACCAGAGTTAGAGTTATTACTCAAAGGAATGAGATAAACACTGGGCAACTGTTACGATCCTTATAACTCCTAATAAAAGCAAAACTATTTTCTGTACATTTTTTTTTGCCAAACCCAAAAGCTGAGACCTTTCATACTGTAAACGTTTTTCTAATTACCCATTAAAACCGTCTCTGTTTGTTCGCTATGTGGATGACATCCTCATATTTTGTCCTCATTCTCTGGCACAACTTTATACACTGATTTCCTGTCTTCTCAATTTGCTTCTATTAAATTTACTATTAAACTTGAGGTACAAGGATCCATCCCGTTTTTAGCACGTCTTTTGTAAAAAAAGATCGTGCTTCTGTTATCGGTTTGTCCGTCCGTCCGTCTGTACCCACGGTATCTCTGCAACTATTAGTCCGATTTGAAAAATGTTTTTCGCATTCGGAAGCTCGAAATATGCAAATGATGATCCTTTATTTCGTTTTTTTTTTACGATGCACAATTTCGCCGGCAGAGGGCGTAAACGCAGATGATCTCTAATTCAAAAATACGTTTTATTCCACATATTTGCTTCTAAACATCCGATTGAATTTTTTTTTATCTTTCGATTTCATTTATGTCGAAGAGTATTTTAGATATAGTTACTTTTTCATATTACGCATAGATTTTCCGCTAGGGGGGGTAAAATAAATTACATTTTCCCCAAAAACTCTTCTTCTAAAACTCCGATTTGAAAAAAAAATCTTCAGCGGATACATCTTCTGATGGAAAATCTTTTGCATATAATTTCAAATTTTTGGTAAAGGATACTTTGGCCACCAGGGGGCGTAAGTGTTAATTTTTGCTTCTGATGTATTTGCCATAAGATTGGAGCATCTAAAATATCGATTGAAAAATTTATTTCGTGCACTGATGCCACTCACATCGATAAACCTTTTAGGAATATTTTCATCTTAAAATATTGCACAGTTTCTGCACCAGGTAGGGTAGATGTACAACTTATTTTGTCAATATCTCTACTTCTAGGAGTCCGATTTGAAAAATGCTTTCTTTGTTGGATAGTGTTTTCTATGTAGCATGATTTTCATATAATTTCAAAATTTTCAAGTATTTCATAGACTTTTCGCTAGGGGTACGTAGTGGTAAATTGCGTTTCCCTCTATATCTGTGCTTCTAAATCTCCGATTTAAAAAATTCTTTCTGCACCGGATACAGCTTCTGATGGGAAATCGTTTGCACATAATTTCCAATTTTTGTAAAAAACACAGTTTGGCCACCAGGGGGCGTAAATCTTAATTTCCGCCTCTGTTGTATTTGCAGCAAAATATGAGCTTCTAAATTCTGGATTGAAAAAAACGTCGTTTGTTGACCGATACTAGTCATGTCGACAAACCTTTTAGAAACATTTTCTTCTTAAAATAGTGCATGGTTTCTACGCCGGGGGCGTAGATATATATCTTATTTTTGTCAATATCTCTACTTCTAAGTGTACGATTTGAAAAATTCCTTCTTTGTTGGATAGTGTTTCCAATGCGAAATGTTTTTCGTATAAATTCAAAATTTTCAAGTAAATCATAGACTTTCTGCTAGGGGGCACAATGGTAAATTGCGTTTTCTCCGTTATTTCTGCTTCTAAAGCTCTGATTTGAAAAATGCTTCTTGTATCGCATACAAGACCTGATGTAAAATATTTTTCACATAATTTCTTATGTTTGGTAAAGAGTAGTTTAGCCACCTGGGGTCATAAGTGTTAATTTCTGCTTCTGAAGTACTTGTTGCAAAATCTGGGCTCCTGAAAACACTACTAATTTTTTCTTGGACCGATGCCGCTTATATGGATAACCTTTTGAGAATACTTTCTTCCTAAAATAATGCATGGTTTTCCCACCAGGGGACGTAAAGTCACATCTTGTTTTTGTCGGTATCTCTGTTTCTAAGAGTTCGTAAGCTCACGATTCCGTTTACAGCAATATCTGAGGGATTAAAAACCCAATTGAAAAACTTCTTTCTTCCGTCAGATATTATTGTTTTCCATACCGGTTCCACTGACTTTGAATAGCTTTGATAAATTTAATTTGCGTCAGAACGTATTCAAAAGACGTGCTTATTACACCCGAAAATTCGGTGTCTTCTTTTTGATTTCTTGCTATCCCGGAAAAATTGTTCTAATATTTCACAGTTTTCTGTTTTCTGTAAACCTACCTTTTGCCCTTCCATAATCCCATGCGATTCTGCCCACACTTGGAATCATAAAATAGCTGCTTTCGGGTTTCTGGTGAAACGTTCTTTTACCAATTCCTCTTCGAAGCACTTACAGAGGATTGAACTTTCTAAAATTATAAATATTGCCGTTGCTTTTGGTTATTCGCCAAACGCTCTCTTCACCCTTGTGCGAGATGTTTACAGACCTAGTACTGCTACTCTGCAACGTGCTCAAACGATTCTTCGTTATGTTGGCACTAATAACTTTCTCCCTCAAGTTGTGTTGGAAAACTTCTCTAGACGCTTTGACTCAGATTTCGGTATTCGTACTTCTAATACGTATCTTTTCCCTTATCCGCTGTGGTCGAGACCCTGTTGGTACTCTTAGTAAACATGGTGTATACTTCGTTCATCTGAGTTCTCACTCAACGGAGAATGTGAAGGAACTCTACATCGGCTCCACTTTGAGGACATTGGAAGTCAAACTCTCAGAACATAAATATGATATTCGGCTGTTGCTGAGGCAGAATTTTATCCAAAATGGAATAAATCCTCCATTCTTGCTGTTGTCCGGTACGGTAGGGCATGCGCATATATGCAGCATGACGTAGGAACGGGAGCGTCGGAAGAGTATAAAGGACATGGGCGGTGTACGCTCAGCTATTCTGTGAAAGCTATTGCACGGTGTACATCGGTTTGAACGAGGTCGAGTTGCTGCCACCGTGTGATATGGCCAACAGGCAATCCAGTAGACGACATCTGGATGACTTTACCAGAGGTTGCGTCATTGGGAAGTTGGAAGAAAGCCGAAGTGTGACTAGTGTGGCCGAGGAGTTCGGGAACGCTCACAGCATCGTTTCACGAGCTTGGAGAGCATTTCAAAGGACAGAAACAGCTGTCCGAGAGTTTAGCAGTGGTCGTCCACGAACAACCACGGCGACAGACGACCAGTATATTGTCCTACAGGCGGGAAGAGACAGACGGCAGACAGCGGGGAAATCGCAAAGCACGTGCAACAGACAACTGGACGTCAGTTATCACGTTTTACCGTGGCCAGGAGGTTGCACAAACGTGGTCTATTTGCACGACGACCAGTACGGTGTGTGCCATTGACGCCTGCTCTTCAGGGATGGCGGTTTCTAAGGTGCCAGGAACACAAGGACTGGACACATCAGCAATGGGGTCGAGTTTTCTTAACGGATGAGAGCCGATTTAGTCTGATGAGTGATTCTGGACGTATACACATCTGGAGAGAGCAGGGAACACCCAATCACACCTCCAACATCATCGAAAAAGACAGGTTTGGAGGTGGCGGAGTTCTCGTTTGGGGTGGTATCATTTTTGGTAGCCGTACTGACCTCCACATCTTCCAAGGTGGTTCAGTCACTGGTGTTCGCTATTGTACCGATGTTCTCCTGCCTCTCGTGCGTCTGTTTAGAGGTCCTGTGGGCTCTGAGTTCCTCTTCATGGATGACAACGCTACACCTCATCGTACAGTGGCTGTAACAGAACTGTTGGAAAATGAAGATATTTAACGCATGGATTCGCCCGCAAAGTCCTCGGACCTAAATCCAATCGAACACGTGTGGGACCATTTCGGGAGACGCTTGGCGACACGTCACCAGCCACCAGCAACGATTCCGCAGCTGTGATTGGCGCTACAAGAGGAATGGGCCGCGATGCTTCAACAGCTCCTTGAGAACTTCGTCCTCAGCATGGACAGACGTTGTAAAACCTGCAACGCAGTCAGGGGTGATCATATCCCCTACTAAAGACTGGATTTTTCTTGGCATCCGCCTGTCACATGGACGTTTCTGTGTTCTGTCCAGTTGTGCTCGAAGCTACCTTTTAAATAAAGTGCCTTTGTATCCTTTGGATTCCTTGTTTGGACGGTTTTGCTCACTTTTTCATAATCTTACATCTTGGGGATCTCATGGTATGATTTGAGTCGATGTGGAGCACTTCTGCACGACGTTACATTCGAAGAACCGTCTCGTCCTTAATTTTTGTACGCTAGTGTACGAGACATGGCCCTACCATATTGTTGCAGGTTCAGGTCGAAAATATGTGAAAATGATTTTCCTATAATGAATGTTGTTAAAAATAAGTACCGTTCAGCACTCACTTATCAGCATCTCAAAAAACTGCTGTTTCTTGCTACTTCATCTCTGAATCCCAACATTGAAGAACTGATGAAGAGGAAAAACATCCAAACGCCTCACTAAGAACTTAGCTGGGTTTGTTTCATGTGAATGGAAATGTAATCATACATTGAATATGTTTCTTTCTTTGCAAGTAATTTGCGTTTATACTAGTAAACTAGTTCTTGAATGATTTTTAGTGTCACAATATTTTTCTGTTCTTCAGTAATATTTTATATTTGAAGTATACAGAGATACATAACTTTTATATCATTTGTGGCAACCGTAGGGAGGGGGGCAGGGTAGGTTAAGGTGGAGTGGCACGTTCAAGATTATCTACATCAAAAGTGACACGTGGCAAACCGTGGGTTGGCCAGCCCTGTTCTAGATAATTAATTAATCTGTTATACAAAGATTTTCTCTAGTTTTGCTAAGATGCAGAATCTCAGGAAAACGTCTGTAGTATGATATCTGGTGTAACCCTTTAACGACCAAAACGCCCAAAACGCCTGTACATATAAAGAACCATATCCTCCCAAATTGCCATTCTATACGGAGTCAGATTTCCTACTCTTACCTGTTCTTCAAATTTGCACGACCTATGAGGTGTCATCAGGAGCCACCCTTAGTCACTACCGCTGTTATTAAACAAAAAAGTGAACCAATACACAGTTTTGGGCGTTATAGTGCAGCGGCATAGCTCGGAATATTCGACTAATTGTGCACTTTTACAGTTGCGAACAAAAGTATTTGGCAAAACACCTTTTCGACCATAATATGTTTTCTTCTATTACAAATCTGGTCATTTTGGGATATGATATGTGTTATTCAGTTGTAAACATGACCCATATGCAGATGGATCGGAAACCTTAACACAGATCAGGTACCGAGCTTAATCGCAAAGATCATGCAAATTGACCAACAAAGTTGGAGTGTATCACATTCATTTAATGAACGATAAGAGAAAACAAGTACGAGAAAACGACAAAACAATAACTAATACTTAGTGGAGTAACCACGAGACTTAATAACAGCTGCACAACGGGCCGGAATCGAGTCCACTAGCTTCTCGACAATGACCTGCGGAATTCGCACCCATTCTGCAGACAGCTGGTCGAACTTCTGGGTTCTATTCCGGCAGGTTGTCTTCACACATCGTCTCTCCAGCTCCTCCCACATGTGCTCGATGGGGTCGAGGTCTGGGGATTGGCTTGGCCAGTCTAGAAGTGTGACTTATTGCTTCTGGAAGGCTGCCTTCGCTACTCTGGAGGTGTGCTTCGGGTCGTTGTCTTGCTGTATGATCCATCCGGGTGGCATGTTCTGGTTTGCCCATGGGAAGACATCGTTGATGAGCATGTTCGTGCAGCTCTGGCCGGTCATTAATCCGTCAACCTTGATGATGGGGCTCATTCCATTGCGAGAGAAGCCGCTGTAAACCATGAGCGATCCTCCTCCGTGCTTGATAGTCGGCTGAATGAACTGGGGGTTGAATCTCTGGCCACACGAACGTCATACGTATCGGATGCCATCACTTCCGAACAAGTTGAACTTGCTCTATTCGGAGAAAAGCACCTTACTCCAGTCCGCCACGGTCCAGGGTCGATGATGGTGAGCGAACGCGGTTCTGGCTCGTCGATTCTTGTCTCTGGTGAGTGGTTTCTTGGCGGGCCGTCTTCCATTCAATCCACCAGCAATGAGACGACGGGAAATAGTCATTAGGCTGACGTTCACGTCGTCGCTGTCGCGGAATTCGGTGGCGATGTACACTGCAGTCAATGTGGGATCAGAACGAGATCGACGGAGGATGCGTCTATCCTGACGCAACGTAGTGGAAAGAGGCTTATCACTTTACGGACTGTTCTCGACGTTCCCAGTCTTCTTATTACGTTGCAAGATATCTGAAATTGACTGGTGTCGGTTCTTCTGGTCCCTCGTAATGTCGGTGACGCGCATTCAGGATTCCATCATGTTCACAGCCGCCTGGCGAGCTCCAACAGGGATCTCCGCCTTTTTACCCATTTCTGAAAACCTAAAATGGACTTAATATTATTATTATTTTTTTTTTGATTGGAGGTTTAACGACCACCGTGAGCAACTCAAATGGAATATAAGCAGTCGCCCGTCCCTAATTTAGGGTCACTGGTTCCAGGGAAGGGAGAGACCCAGTGCCGTAAGACAAACAAAACATCCATGCCTGACCGGGCTTCGAACCCGGAGCCCTTACGGACGAATGAGCAGAGGCCAACGCCTTAGACCACTGCGCCACCGGGGTGGCAGGACTTATTATCACACTACACCGCACAAAACTCACAAAAATCACAAGAAAAACATTAATACACGAATGGGTAATAACTGGCGACTTTTGAATATGGCCCAGCCGCCCCGGGGGCGCAGTGTTCTAAGCGATGGCTTCTGATCATTCGTCCGAACGGGGTTCGGGTCCTAATCCCGGTGAGGTATGGATGTTGTGTTTGTCTTACGGCACTGGCTCTCTCCCTTCCCTGGAACCAGCGACCCTAAATTAGGGACTGGCGACTGCTTATAGCGCATTGAATTGCTCACGGTGGGTTAGTCGTGTTAATCTGTGCTCCTCAAGTTTTCGTTGGTGTGTTATTTTTCTTCGTTGTCAGTGTTCTATTTCGTGTGTGTGTTGTGTGTGAATGTTTCGTGTTTCTTTTTATATGCCTGCCGAGCTGGTAAGTGCTTATTTTGATTAGTTTACCTTATTTTTCTGTCCTTGGCCAAGCTGGCTAAGGGCTAAGCTTTTCCTCGCCATTGCAAATGGCGGCATCCGGGGAGAATGACGTCCTAACCCTTGCTACCAGAAATGATGATCTCCCGATAAAAGCTTCTCTAAATCCTACTACCAATGACGAGTCTATCTCGATAAACCACTCCTCTTTGCAGCCTTCTGTTGCTGCCTTATCATCGGATATCGCCTCTTCTTCCAAGTCTCCCAGCGGCGATACGATGTCTTCTCTGAAAGCTAATGATGACGCCATGGATGTTTCGCACTCCATGCCGGAATCATCTCCAAAGCAACGTACAACTACCCTCTCATATGCTGACGTAACCGCATCTAAGTCGGGACCTTCCCAGTCTTCTTTTTCTCCTGGACAATATGAGATGACGCATAATGCCGAAGTCGTTGAGGTTGTCCTTAAAGAAGATACCCCTTCTGGGCTGAAATTTTTTCAAACTATGGAGAATGGTGTCGTATTTCCGAGCCTGAGAAATTTTTTTTTTGATTGGAGGTTTAACGACCACCGTGAGCAACTCAATGGGCTATAAGCAGTCGCCCGTCCCTAATTTAGGGTCACTGGTTCCAGGGAAGGTAGAGAGCCAGTGCCGTAAGACAAACACAACATCCATGCCTGACCGGGATTCGAACCCGGACCCCTTACGCACGAATAATCAGAGGCCAACGCCTTAGACCACTGTGCCACCGGGGCGGCAGCCTGAGAAATACAAAACTCACTGCATATATTGCTGCTCTTCGAGAGATTGTTCCTGCATCAGCCATAACTCATGTGGGCAGGAAGCCTTACAAAGTAGTTGTTTACATCTCTACTCCTGCCCATTCCCGACATGTACTGACCAAGGGCATCTCAATTGGTGATCGTCACATCCATGCCGAACCTGTTTCACAGAGTTCCGTTGTTGTAAGCTTCTCACCAGTTCCACCTGAGGTTTAAGATGATCTCTTGATTGCCGCTCTTCTTCCTTATGGCCGGATCATTGGAGGCGTAACTACCTACTTTTCGTTTCAAGAGGTGCCAGAAGATAGATACCTACTCGGGTTTCGCCGCAATGTTCGTGTGGTCTTCCCTTCGGAGGAGCACATGCTGCGTATTCCACCCACTTTACGTGTACGCTGTTGTAAGCACATTAGAGAGATATTCATCACAGTAGGCTCCGTCTGTTCGAATTGTAAAGGCACGGTACATCCCCGCGCTCTATGCCCTCATAATGCGAACACTCTTTCCAAGTCAACAGCACGACCTTCTTCCTCTTTGTCACGTCAATCGGCATCCTCTTCTGGTGCTAAAGACCAGCAACAGCAGACTTCCTGAAAAAGTAGTGATGCAGCAGTTGGTCAACCGAAGTCTACAAAAAGTAGTGAGACAGCCGTTGTTCAACCGACGTCTACCAGAAGTAGTGAGACATCCGTTGGTCAACCGACGTCTCCGGGTAAACCCTCGACCTCGGGTGATGCATTGGCGCCCCCATCATCTCTTCAGTCGAAATAGGCATAAATTGTAAATCCAAAGTCTCCTATAGAGATGGTTGATGACGATTCCCTTCATACTGCTACACCGACCGTTGAGGTTGCTTCTTCAGTTCCTTTTAAATTGCCGGAAGTTCCAATTCCGGTTACAGCACAAAGTCGTGGACGGACGAAGCGACGTAGAACTTCACGCGCCCAGAATAAGAAGGTTATGATTGCAACCACAGGGCAGGACGTGATCGGTCTAGTAGTCAGATGCTCACGTCTGAAGGCTCTATGGAATCTGATACAGATGATGGAACAATTATTCCGATCTCCTGTGAAAACTTTTTAAATATTCTAGAGGCATCTCTCTTCCACAGACACCTGTGTCTGGGGAGAGGGTGTATGCGTTCCTAATAAGTCCCCGTAGCGACAAGCTGTCTCGCAATTTTTTGGAAGGTTACTCCCACTGTCTGTCTGACACCATGAATCAAATGTTGGCGATACATTCTCATTTACGTACCGTTCCGGGCAGAGATCTGGATGGTCCATACTGGGCAAAGAAGTTCCGTAGCCGTCTCGCCAAGTTACAGAACGCAGCCGACAACATCCTCCAACCATCATCAGACTATTCTGTTCAAGACAGTCTCACTGAATAGTAGGGGTATGTGTACCCCTTTGGCGAACGCTTTAGTGTGTGAAGACGTCCATCACCTTAAAGCAGATCTTCTACTTTTGCAAGAGACAAATTGTCTATCCACTTCACCCTTCTATCGCTGGAGGAGATGGGACTATCAGTTTCATCACGCGTATAGGCTCTCTCTTCGTGGAGGTTTAGTGATTGGTGTACATAATAGATTTCGTCAAGCACTCTCTTCTGTTAAAGTTCATAACCTGTGCCGAGATTTATTGCAGCGACTCACTTTCGCCTTAGATGGACAACGATATTTAGTTTCCAACATATATATTCCATGTTCATCTACACATCTAACGTTGTTATTTTCGTCGCTCCGCACTGCACTTCAGTCAGCATTACCATAAGATCATGTGCTCATTGGAGGAGACTTTAACTGTACACTTCAACCAGAGCTCGATCGCTCTCCTTCTAGGATTGAACGTCGTTCACGTCTTGTGGAGCAATTGCGATCATTAGTGTTTGATTTCGATTTACATGACGTGTTCCGACGATTGCATCCGACATCCATTTCACATACCTGGAGAGCTGCATCGGCATCCTCCTCTCTTTCTGCCAGGCTGGATCGATTTTACGCTTCTGCTCCGTTATTGCCCATTACAACGGATTGTATGCACTCTCCTACAGCCTCATCGGATCATTGTGCCATCACTATCTCCTGTAGCTCTTCATCTCGTCTGCATGTTAGGCCTCGGTCATGGACTCTACACACTTCTCTCCTAGCTGATGAGAATATGTGCACCGAGATCAGACATCTTCTTGATCATATGCGAGAGGGCCTGTCCACTGCACCTTGTGCCATCAATTACTGGCTCGAGGTAAAATCTTACCTAATTTATCTTCTCAGACGTCATTCCTTCTCCGAAGGCACGAAGCGCTCAATGGAAGAGCAAAATCTCCGAAACATCCTGTTACAGCTTGGTGCGAGTCATCCCATGTATACAGCTTACCAAGCGAATCTTAGAGCACTTCTTGAGCCTCATGCACGTCAGGTAATTCTTCGTCTCCGTCTACAACATCTATCACCAGAGGACTGCTCCTTTGAGTTTCTATCCGCGTTAGAAGAAAAACGCTGCTCGTCGCATCAGCTTCGACTACTTCGGCGGCCTGATGGTGAAATCATCTCTGATCCGGATGCAGTTTGCTCTCAGGTTCGTCGATATTTTACTGTCAAATACAGTGAAACTCCTCAGCCTTCTGTTTCTGCTTCTGCCACTTTACTCTTTGCTCTTCCCCAAGTTCCTTCCAATCTCTCTGATTCCCTTTTACAACCTATTTCGCAGACTGAACTTCGGACCATTCTTGCCTCTCTGAATTCCCGTGCTGTCCCAGGTCCAGATGGCCTTCCGCTCCTTTTCTACCGTACTTTTCTCCCTTCGTTGCTCCCATTTCTTCTCGCCGCTTTCAATGCTGCTCTTTCTTCCTCTTCTCTTCCGAGGGGTTTCACAGAAGCTCATTTCGTGTTATTTCCCAAGAAAGGCGATCTGCTTGACTTGGGAAACTGGCGTCCTATCTCGCTACTAAACATTGACTATAAACTCTTCACTAAACTCCTTTCCAGTCGACTCAACCAAGTTCTTCCATTTCTTCTTTCTCCCGACCAGACCTACACGGTTCCTGGTCGGTCCATCACTTCTAATCTCAATCTCCTTCAAGATCTCCTACATCTGGCTCGTACTAACTCTGAACCACTTGCCCTCTTTAATCTTGACCAAAGAGCTGCTTTCGACAATATCTCAACATTCGTATCTTTCTGCTGTTCTTATTGCTTTCGGCTTTCCTTTTGCTTTTGTTACCTCTATTCTTGCTTTTTATCAGGACGCTGCTTTCCATGTCAAGACGGCCGCCTTCTTGACTGCACTTATTCATTTTCGGCGAGGCATTTGGCAATGTTGCCCACTTTCTGGGCAGCTCTTTGCCATTGCTTTTGAGCCGTTTCTTTGGTCTGTCCATCTAGCCTCTATAGATGTACTGTCACCGCCTACTGCAAGTACTAGGCACTTTTCTGTGACATACTCTGCATATGCCGATGACGCGACCTTTTGTGTAAGGACAGACGCTAAATTCGACATCTTGCTCCAGATTTACGATCAATATTCTTCATGTTCAGCAGCATCACTTAATACCTCCAAGAGTGCAGGTCTATGGAGTGGAGCGTGGGCCTCTAGGACTGACACCCCGTGGGGCGCCTCATGGACTGCTTCATCCCAAAAATTCCTTGGGGTCCATCTCGGAGTCCTTCTTTCTGCTCAAAATGAAACATGGAATGCTCTCAGAACACGCCTTACTCGAACTGCTGCCTTCTGGCGAGGTTCCCAGTTTTGTACTTCTTACTTCTCAAGAGCTAGAATAGCTCAGACTTATATTCTTTCACCATGCCTATATGCATGGTCAGCTGAACGTATGCCCATTTATCACCTCAATGAAATCACTCGAATCATCTAAACATGATATCGCCTAGGAATTAACGAATCACTTTCATCATGTATCTTCTAATGGATCAATCTCCTTTTTTCCATTCTAAACTTTCCCCTTTTTACAAAGAGGTCCTTTCCTTTCTCCGTTCTCTATCCCTCTTCCGTGCTCCACCGGCTTCCACCACTGAACTATTAGCTGAGCCCCTGTTCTTTTCTTCCATCCTTCATCCCCCTAATGCTTCCAACTTTACTGACCTTTCCTGGCTCCCCGCCGGAATAGTATCTGTTCAGGATCTAATTTCTCCAGATCTTTCTTGGAAACCCTTCTCTGATCTTTCCCCCCTCTTTCCCCCTACCTCTTCCTGTCTTTCGCTGTATGATTCCTTCCGTTCTTCAATCATTACCCTCTTCCCTAACCTTGCCTCTCAAGCTGGGTTAACTGTTGTTCCCTCTGCTTCTCTTCCTCTTCCCTTTTTCCTTTCCGTTCGGGGCTTATCCGTTCCTCTCTCCAGTTTTTCTATCTCGCCTCTTTACCGTTGTCTCATTGATCCACTGTATGCTACATCATTGATGATTCCAGATGTCCCGAATGTCGCCCTTTCACAAGTGTGGTCCATGTCTAATTCGCCACTATCTGTTCCAGCAGAAAGAAACATCCAATGGTTGTTTCTTCATTGGCGGTTACCAGTTCCTACCAAATTATTCAGGATGACGCTTGTTGATTCGCCTAACTGCATGTTTTGCTCTACGATTGCGGATGTAGATCATGTATATCAACATTGCACAGTGCTTCTTCCCTTGTTACATCTGATCTTCACTACTGCACAGTGCCATAGTACTACTGATCTCAAGAACAAGAAAGAGACCGGAAGAGAAGCATGTTCTATTAGTGTATCCCAAGGACAAAGAGGAAAATACTACCTCAGAGGGAATTAAGCAAAAGATGAAGCAACATGTAAACCCATATAAATTAAAAGTGGGTATTAAAAATATCAGGAAGATTAATAATAATAGAATTGCAATTGAATGTTTATCCAATTCTGATTTGGGTAAGTTAAATGAAGAGATCAATTCAAATACTGATACAAAGGACTTTCTGATATCTAGGTTACCTGAAAAACAGGATCCAATAATTATCATTTATGGTATTGATGGAGAAATGAACCTTTCCGAAGTTGAGGAAGGACTTAAAGAGAAAAATAGTGAATTGCAAAACGAAGATTTGGTTATAAAGTTTTCTATTCCAGAGAAAAATGGAAAAAAGCATTGGGTTGCCACGGTAAAACCCAAGAGTTTTAAAATGATTCAAAAAAGAGGAAAACTAAGCCTTGGTTGGACAGTTCATACTGTCAGGGAATTTATTAGAGAGGTGAGATGTTTTAGATGTTGTGCGTTTGGCCACATTAAAACGAAATGTAAAGCTACTGAATATATTTGTGCGAGATGTTCCAAAGTAGGGCATACGCATAGAGATTGCACAGAAGAAGAAAGATGTGCAAATTGCGAAAGAGCAAATGACAGATTCAAGTTAAAATTGGACATCCGCCATTCAGCTTTGTACAAAGATTGTCCCTACTATATTAGAGAGTTGGCATTAACAAAGAATCGTACAAAGTATGAATAGTATTCCAAAGGAGAAACTAAAAATAGCTGAACTAAATTTACACCATTCAAGGGCAGCTACTATCCAATCGCTGATAATGGCTTTGGAACAAGGTGCAGACTTGCTTTTTATTCAAGAACCGCATATATATAAATCCCAAATGATAGGTCTTCCTTCAACTATTAAGAAATTTTATTGTGGTGACGCAGATGCTATGGCAGCAATCTTGGTCATTAATTCGAAATTTAATGTAATGCTGATTAGCGCCACCAGACGAGTTGTGGCTGTCTCTATTTCCCTGACTACTGGTGCATGCTTTTTGATCAATGTTTATTGCCCCCCTTCAGATGATTTTGGGGTATTTTTGTATGAAATTGATGATGCCTTAAAGAGTTTAGAGGGATATATTATAATCTCAGGTGACTTTAATGCAAAAAGTAATTTATGGGGAAATCAAGTTGGAGACAATAGAGGAACCCAACTAATTGATTTTGCCTTTTCAAGAGGATTTGTAGTCGTAAATGATCAAGATAGCATTCCAACATTCTGAGGCTTTCAGGGTCAATCATGGATTTACATAACATTATTTAAGGCGTCAACAAGTCTACAGATCTCAAATTGGAGGGTACTGGATGACTTTTCCGCCAGTGATCATTTAATGATTACCTTTAATATTGAGGAGGAGTTACCTTTGGCAGTACCAAGAAGGAAAAGATTTTGCATGAACAACATCGATTGGGTACTTTTAAGGAGAAATTAAGTGATCTAATTTCTTTTCACAGAGAGTTTCCCTGTGATGTTGACGTCGACGAGTATTTTCTCCATCTAACGGAGAATTTAATAGAAATATGCGAAATGTGTTGGAAGCCTGGAAAGACAAAGACCCTACGGAATAAATGGTGGAACCAGGATTTGGGTCGTCAGAGAGCAATTGTAAGAAGATCTAGGCGTCATATGCAGAGATCCAGATTCAGCGAACAAGAAAGAGAGTATTTCATGGAAATTTATAGGAAAGAATCTGCGATATATAAAAGAGCTTTAATTTTAGCTAAGAAGAATTACTGGCATGAAATTTGTGAGAAAGCCGATTACAGATCACCTTTTGATATTCCTTTCAAGATTGCTAGGAGTAAGGTACGTTCACCTCTTGTTATTTCGTCAATTGAGACAAGAAATGGTTTGTTTATGACAACGATTGACGAAAGTATGATGGAGTTATTGAAATTTCATTTCCCTGAGGATATAATGGATACAGATTTGGAAATTCATAGATGCATGAGAAGCATGTCAAAATCGCCGCATTTTTCTGAGGATGATTTACGTATAAGCTATCATGAGGTTGAACAGGTCTTTAGACATTTATCAATGGATACATATCCGGGTTGGGATGGAATGGATTTTTCGGTTATAAGAGAAATATTCATTACTGATTCTAAGTTCTTTATTGACTTACTAAATATCTGTCTAAAGAAGGGAGTTTTCCCTGTATGTTGGAAAAACCCACAAAAGCAACAAGTAAAATTCACTAGAAAAATTTCTTATCACAAAGGTTTATTTGAGTCTTTAAAGAGAATTAGTAAGAAATACAATATTAGGCTAGCTCCAAGTTTAGAGAACAAAGTTAAAAATTTTTTCCCTAAAATAGTTCAAAGAGAAGAAGATATTTTAAAAATGCAAGGATTAGTTTATGAAGTAAATTGTAGTTGTGGACTATCTTACATAGGCGAAACAGGTCGCAGACTAGAAACTCGTGTAGCTGAGCATAAAGCAGCTATAAAAAATTGCTCCAACAAGACTGGATTAGATAGGCATGTTAGAGAAACTGGGCACAGCATGGATTGGAATTCCCTTAAAGTAATCAGTTTCCAAAGCAATTTCCAAAAAAGAAAACTGAAAGAAGGAATAGAGATTAAGAAAAATCAAAATTCCATCATCAATGACTGCAAAGGATTTTCCCTGCCTAACATCTGGCAGGATTTGTTGAAAAATAACCTAAACCGTCAAGGTAAACCGTAACCGTGATAGTGGCAAGTAAAAAGTGACAACAACAAGACAGCCTGAAGAAGGAGAAGAGTTTTCTCCGAAAATTTGCTATTAATGTAAAAAATTTCCTAGTAATATTCCCATAAAAATGCTTTAGATTATTAAAGCTGTATTGGTTTTGTTCAATAAAGAAGGAAAGTCTCGTACGGATCCATCAGCTTACAGAGCTATTTGTCTCTTGCCTTGCTGGGGAAAGATTTTGGATAAAATTATTACGAACAGGATTTATCACTTCCTCCAGACAAAGAATTTTTTCATCCATTACAGTTCGCATTTCTCCCACAGAGGAGTGCAACAGACGCAATTGTATTTATCAGAGATGAAATTCAAAAACAGAAAAATAGTGGAAGACATACTTGTATCGTCTCATTGGATGTTAAGAACGCATTTAATACTGTTTGGTGGCCAAGTGTTTTATATTCTTTGGGTCAATCTCATTGTCCCAGGAATTTGTATAATTTGATTTCCAGTTTTTTATCCGAGAGATGTGTTGAATCTCGTCTCGGCGATTCGATTATGATTCATGATTACAGCAAAGGCTGTCCACAGGGTTCAAACTCTGGTCCACTTTGGTGGAATATCTTTGTAAACGAGGCCCTTCAAATGATCTTTGATGAAAATGTTACGCTAATGGCTTACGCTGATGACTTTATTCTCATGGTGTCTGATAGTGGAAGGCAGGGCATTGAGGCGAAGATTCAGTCATCCTTGACCAAACTAAATGAATGGAGTATTAAATATAAAATTTCATTCGCTCCAGAGAAATCAAAATTGATGATTTTCTCCAAAAATCAGTTATGAAAACTCCTCCAAGGTGTAGATTTCAGGACCATACAATCAAGCCTGTACAGAAGCTGAAATTTTTGGGAATAATATTGGACGGTAAACTATCTGGAATTTCCCCATATTGAATATTTGAAAGATAAAACATTGGTAATTTTAAATAGATTGATCTCTATGAGACTTAAGGGAAGAGTGTTGAAGGCCATATATAAGGGCTGTGTAGAGCGTATGATATCGTATGCGTGCGCAGGATGGCACACACCTACAGTGAGGGCAACAACTAAAATACTACAGATTCAGCGAGTGGCTTTGCTTGGAATAACGGGCTGTTATAGGACAACGGCGTCAAGTGCCATTCAGGTCTTAGCGGGTTGTGAGCCACTGGATCTGATTTTAGAGAAAGAAGTTACTTTGTATTGGCTGAAGCGTGGGAAAAAATCAGTTTCTGCTTTTGGTGAATCCATATCATCAGAGAAATATCAAAATAGAAGAAATCCGATGGTCATCCATCCTGCACGGCAACTTTCGTTCTATTGGAGCTCCCTCCCTCCTAATGGATTGGGGAAAGAAAGTGTTACCGACGGATCTAGGTTTAATGATCTTGTGGGTGCAGGGTTTTGTGCAATGTCATCTGGCAATGTCTCTTACGAGAGTTATTTCCGATTGTCTGATAATGCATCTGTCTTTCAGGCAGAATTGTTTGCGATCCTACAAGCTCTGCGATGGGTGAGAGTTAAATCTCATGAATGTGATGTACATATTTTTCGGACTCGCAGAGTGCACTTCAGGTCATGTCTGACGACACCTGTTCCGATGAACTTGTCTTAGAAATAAGACAAATTATCGAAGAAATTGGATTAGACGTAATCTTCCTGCATTGGATTCCCGGACATAGGGGCTGTTATGGTAATGAACTGGCTGACACATTGGCTCGTAAGGGAACTCTAAAGACCTTGGTGGATTATGAAGCAAAAAACTCTATTAAAATACTTAGAAATCGTCTTAAAATTGGACTAAAAACCTCATGGCAAAATAGATGGATGAGTGCGGAAACCGGAAGATATATATTTTCAATTATACCTGAAGTATCAGAACGAAGATGTTTTAGTGATAGATTTATAAATCAATTGTTAACTGAGCACGGGTCATGCCCAGCCTATTACCAACGATTTAACATTAAGAATGCAAAATGCAAGTGTGGCTTGTATTCGGCTACAATGTTTCATTTAGTTTATCAATCTCTGGGTTTGACAACACAGAGAGCCCATTTTATGGGAACCTGGTGTGGTACTTCTGTGGGGGAGATTCTGAGAAACCCCCTAATTTGTAACAGAATTTCGGAATTTGTTAAATTCCCTAAGTTTAATGAAAATGTAGCAATGGATATTCCTGATACTCAGAATGTGTCATTAGGCTTTAGTGTCTGATATTTTGTTAAATGGCATTGTTGCATAGTTGTGGATTAACTCATCGTATTTCTTGTTACATATATACCTTGAATTTCGGGGTACGTTCGATTATTTATTAGTGATGATTATATATATATATATATATATTGATGTTCTGTTCTTCTGGAATTCCGTCTTGCATGTTGTTAATTTACTGTGCGGTCTGTTTACGTTTATAATAACTTCATACAAAAGTGACTAATTGTTTCAACTAATTTGTGATTGGAATTGCGTTGATGTAAATATATTGTTATTCTGTTGAAAATGCTAATTTGTGCTTCGTTATTATTTTTATTGTTGGAACTTGTCTGTGAAATAAAGATCTGTGCTTCGGCTCTTTACTGGCGATTATTGAGAAACTTAAAGTGTTTCTTGTGTATTTCCACATATTTGAATTAGAAATTGATTTATTTAGCGGATTGTGTTATTATTATGTACTTGAATGTACTCAATTGTTTTGGGCTTGAAGTATGAACTTCAGCAAAATTTATTCTTATTTTTAAATTTAGAAAGAACCTACAATATTTGGTTACCACGGATCGGGTAAAACCTGATTTAAGCCGCCCCGGTGGCGCAGTGGTCTAAGCGATGGCCTCTGATCGTTCGTCCGAAAGGGGTGCGGGTTCGAATCCCGGTGAGGCATGGATGTTGTGTTTGTCTTACGGCACTGGTTCTCTCCCTTCCCTGGAACCAGTGACCCTAAATTAGGGACGGGCGACTGCTTATAGCCTATTGAGTGGCTCACGGTGGTCGTTAAACCTCCAATCAAAAAAAAAACCTGATTTAATTGAACTTGTTAAGTTTATGATGTTTTTATACCTTTTAGTTTTGTTTATTACAAAAGTCAGATTGTAATATGGTTTGTAAATTTCTTTTAATAAAGGATCGAGTCGATCCCAGGTCGGGTAGCAGGGTCTCCCGGAGGGGGATGAGTCTCTTTAAGAAATTATATAGTGAGTTTAATTAATCACTGCTAAGCTCACGCGGTGCAGTTTAACTTATCGGATCTTACTGATCTCTCTTTCTCAGCCTATAGCACGCTACTCAGTTCCAGTACTCTGCCTATTCCTATATCAGAGTCATGTGCTTATGTTTTCATATTAGCGAAACATGGGATTTTTTGCTACTATCAACAGATTCGTTCTACCCCTATACAGCCTACCATCTTTCAGGCGGGAGCTGCAATGTGCAGTCAGTTCCGGAACAGACTGATTTCACGCTTGAGGCTTGCTTTCACTGTTGCTAAGGCTGTGAATCGAATCCCACACTTTATGTCAGTGTGGTCACCTTTTTGTCAATGGTTTTTCTGGTCCATCAGAAGACCTTAGACTATTGTTCTGACTTCTGTGAATTTGTTTGGACTAACTAAAGTATAGTTTTGTGATTAACGTGTTCTTAGGTGCCCTGTTCATCATTGCTGCCTAATGTTACTCCACGTCTGCATGTTTCTCACCAACAAGGTCCTGTAGGTGAGTTTTTTTGTTACACCGCAGGCACTTAGCATAAGTTTAAAGTTTTATGTTCAGCGCTTTCCTTATGTCTGCCGGGATTTATAATTTATGGTTCATGCTCACAGTGCTGAGCAAATGTTTGTTAGTGTTTAAATTTAATTATTAATTTTGCACAGTGAAGTTTTTGATCATGTTACATGTATATAAAGGTATATGATTAGTCGATTACACAATGTTCAGCGAGGTTTAGCACTTTTGTTGTACAAAGAGTAATTGTTCTTCGTTCAGATATTTGTACTATACCTGAAGTATAGTTGCTATGCCAAAAGCTCAGTTTTGTATATACTAATGTACTTTCCTAATTGCACTGTCAAATTTATGTTCGGCACATCTCGCATGTTGGGTCAAGATTAGATGTCTTAAGTTTCATGCTCATGGTGCGGAGCAAACATTTTGATAGTATTTCAATTATATGTTACTGTTACACTGTGTGGTTTTTCTCATGTCACATGTGCCTACAAGGAAATGATCAGTCTATTACATAGTGTTCTGCGCTGTATTGCACATTTGCTGTACAAAGAGTCAGTTTCATATTTTCATTCTTTGTATTGTTCCCGAAGTATAAATTTTCTGTAAAACGCAAGTTCTATTTGTACTAATATACTTTACTCTTTGCACTGTGAAATTTACAGTTGTACCATGGAATTGTAATTCCTTATTAGTGTCTTCCCTATGCCGTTGCAGCTTGTGTACATATGTTGTTGTTCATTACAAGTTAATCTATAGTATTGTGATTGAGGCACTTGTTTAAGCCTAAGTAATAGTTCTTTTTATAATTTGACAGTGTTTTACAACAGAGATATTGCATTCAATTTGTATAGAGTTTCCACCATCATTGTAATTAGATCAATTATTCGCTTATCTTTCAGATACTAAAAAGTATAAGCCTTCTGCTCTTTTCTTCTTTTTTTCAAGATTGCTCAAAATATACATGTTTATTTTTGCACTGTAAAATTTATAGTTATACCTTGTACTGGTGTTCACCTATTAGAGATGGCACTCTGCTGATGCACATTGCGAACATATGTTGTACATAGAGTAGTCTAGTATTCTGAGTGTTATGAATTCGCTTTCATTGTATATAATACATCCACATAGTGTAAATATCTCATCGTCATTGTAAATAGGTCATCTACTTGTTTATTTTTTGGTAACTGTTAAGCACAGGCCATCTGTATCTTCCTGTCCATGTTTGCTCCAAATAAAAATTGTGGAAGCTCACGGTGGTCGTTAAACCTACAATAAAACAAATATGGCCCATTTCGAACAACAAATTCGCTCTGAGCGAAATACAAACTACGCGGCATTGTAACCCACGAATCAACAGATATCATATCCCAAAAAAAAACCCGATTTGGTCCAGCAGAAAAAAATTATGGTCGAAAAAGTGTTTCGCCAAATACGTTTGTTCGCTGCTGTATATAAAAGCATGAACTTTGGCATGATGAATAGGCATATCCTAAGGGTCATTTTAAGATATTGGGCTACTTTAAAATTTACCCAGAAGACCCTGAATTCCAAGATAGCTGCCAAAATTTCAATTTTCTATAATTATCGTCTGATTTGTTTGATTTTCAGCTTATGCATGTATTTTCCGGTGCTGAATCCCAATTCGAAGTTACACTTCATATTTTTCAATCGAAAGCCCATAAAATTCCGAGATGGCGGCCAGAAACTCACATTTTTAAATGTTTGGTCTGATTCGATTGGTTTTTGATTTATATATGTAGGTTTCATATTTCAACTAATTATTGTATTTTGTTTCAGATTGTTGGAGGTGCAGAATTAGTTGCTGATGAATAGAAAAAGACTGAAACCCATTTCCGCAGTGATGTCAAAACGTTTCAAGCTGGTTCACCCAAGGGAGGAATCAACATCAGCCCAGGATGAGACCAGGACAAATTAGAATTTATGTATGATATGCCAAAATATCACCAATGAAAAGTTAACATGCCCAGAAAATTCCAAAAGAAGAGATATTGAACAAAATACCTACGGTGTATTGGCTGAAAACTTTCTCAAGTTTCACGAGCTTGGAGAACTTTCAGATAATACACTGGTAAGAATAAATGAAGGACAGGGTGTTGAAGCGTAAATGGTGGACAAAACTGCTAAATACCATCAATCATGTAAGTTAAAATATAATAAAACAAAGTTAGAAAAAGCACAAAAAAAAACCGCTTAAAAATGATACCACTCAAGGCATAGATTCATTGCTGAAGCGAAAGAGGTCGAGTCAAGAATCACGTCAACAAATACAAGCACTCTGCTTTTTCTGTGAAGAACAAGCTGGCAAAGAAGGAATATATGCAGCGAGTACACTCCAAATTGATAGCGGGGTACGATCTTGTGCGGTTCTGCTGGAGGACACTGAACTACTGGGTCGTCTTAGCTCAAGAGATATGGTGGCGCAGGATGCAATGTATCGTACAAGTTGCATAAATTCATTCTGCAATCGTGTCAGGAAGGCTGCGCCGGAGGAAATGCCTACCTCCGAAGACGACAAATTGTTGTCAGCAAGAGTTTTTGCAGAGCTTGTCATGCTCATTAAAAGAGCGCGAATGGACCAAAACACAGCAACTGTTTTCAAACTGGACGATCTTTCAAGCCTTTACAGATCAAGGATAGAACAACTTGGAGGATACAGCGATACAAAAGTTCATACGACACGACCAAAGAAACGTCTTTTGGTCCAATTTCGAGACATTCGTCCACAAAATGAAGGAAGGGATGTCTACCTGGCATTTGATCAAGATATTGGCGCTGTTTTGACCAAAGCTTGTGAGTTGGACATAGAGAATGACGCCCTTCAATTAGCATATACAGCACAGATCGTTCGCCGCCACATGTTTGAAGAACACAATAGCTTCGCAAAAGGCTTTGCACAAGAATCACAAATACAATCTATACACACAATATTGCTCCAACTTGTCAGCATAATTTCAGAGGGTACTGATACTCAAAATAAGAAGGAAGTTTCAATGTCACCAGTAGCTCTAACCGTAGCTCAACTCTTAAATTTGAACATCATCAACCATTCGAGATCAAATGATACGACACATTCAAGATCAAATGATATCACACATGTTAAACATTGCAGAGTACAGGAGACTCCTGTACCTATTTACATAGGACTAATGGTACGTGCCCAAACACATGAAAAGGAGATTGTTGACCGTCTTTGCAGTCTAGGATTGAGCATACCTTATGATAACGTTATTCGTATTTCTGCAGAAAGGAAATGCTGTCTGCCAACAATACCTCATGAAAGAAGTCTTCTGTCCTTAAATGAGAAGCTGTGTGTTTACAACAACAGCGGTAGATAACATAGGACATAAACCTAGCTCAACGACTTCGAAAGAATCATTTCATGGCACTTCAATCTGCATCTTCAAGCACCCCGATTTCAATGGTGATGGGCTTGACCGAAATATTCCTTCTATTACAGGTTCTAATATCTCAAAGACCATGGACTTTCTACCAAACTTCAACACAGAAGTTCAACCAGTCATGTGCAGTATTAAAGGGTCTGCTGTCCCAGCAACTAATGTCACAACTCTTAACAAGGAAAACTTTTCACAACATGAAAAATCAGAATACAAGTGGCTAGCGCATACAGAGAAGTCTATTGCCAGCAGGACGATACAAAATTTGGACCTGGGCATCATTCCATACCAGCCAGCTACTTCCTGTAGAAGAATGTGTTACATCTTCCACTGGCCGCCCCGGTGGAGCAGTGGTCTAAGGAGTTGGCCTATGATCATTCGTCCGAAGGGGTCCGGGTTCGAATCCCGGTGTGGCATGGATGTTGTGTTTGTCTTACGGCACTGGCTCTCTCCCTTCCCTGGAACCAGTGACCCTAAATTAGGGACGGGCGACTGCTTATAGCCCATTGAGTTGCTCACGGTGGTCGTTAAACCTCCAATCAAAAAATAAAAATCTTCCACTGCGGTGCTGCTTCTTTTCCTTGAAAATATTCTTACATGTTTGGAATAACATCACACCAAGCAGTCTACTGCTACTGAACTAACCTGTTTAATTCTTGACGGAACAGCTCTTGTACATATGTTACCATGTCAACAAAAGACCTTTAATCACTATGCTAAAGAAGTATTCATTTCTTACATAGCTTCAAAACTTCGAAATGAAACACGCTTGGATCTAGTTTGGGAAACATAATTTCAAAACTCTTTGAAAGGAAGAGCAAGACTGAAACGTGGAAAAGGCGTAAGAAGAGTGTGGTAGCGGAAGCAACAATTTCTGGCAACTGTAAAAACGTCCTTCTTGTCAATGACAACAAAAAGGAGCTTTTCTCATTCCTGTCCCAAGAACACATGCGTTATCGATTATGTGATGGAAATAAACAGTTTTTTATCGATGGTAAGTTGGTGCTCAGCAACCCGCCTCTGAAAGATCTCGATAAAATCGCTCCATGTTCTCATGAGGAGGCTGACACACGTATCATATTGCATACTGCTCATGCATCCAATGATGGCCCCCACCAGATACTAATACGTACTGTGGACACTGACTCAGTGGTGCTGGCTGTATTTGTACCACAGAAACTCCCCCAATCAGACGAACTTTGGGTTGAGTTCGGTACGGGAAAAAACCTGCGATATTTGACAGCACACAAAATAGCTCAGAGTCTTGGACCATGTGTATGTTGTATGTTTCATGCAGCATGTATTCTTCCTATGTTTCATGCGATAACTGGATGCGATACGGTGTTTAACTTTGCTGGCTATGATAAGAAGATGGCCTGGGCACATGGAAGGGTTTTGCCTGAATTGACTGATGCTCTTCTAGCGATTTCTCATGCTCCTAAAGATATCCCCGAAGATTTATTGAAAACCACTGAGAGATTCGTAATTTTGTTGTACAACAGAACCAGTACCAACGGGGACATCAACAAAGTAAGGAAGAAGCTGTTCGCAAGAAACTGTAATGTTCAAAACATTCCTCCTTCAAAAGCAGCTCCTGCACAGCACGTAAAAAGAGCAGTATACCAGGGAGGCAATGTGTGGAGCCAGAGTGTCATTGCAGATGCTGAGCTACCTTCTCCAACCAGCTGAGGATGGAAGAAAACGGATGATGGGATGCATGAACCCCATTGGATTGGTCTACCAGATGCACTTTCATCATACTTTGAGCTCATATCATGCAAATGTATCAAGAACTGTGAGAAACACATATGCAAATGCAAAAAAGCCAAACTTCTATGCACTGGACTGTGTGGGTGTGGCGGGGAGTGTTAAGCAGTACTTGTAAAACTTTGAAGTCAGTTATTTTAAAACTAGTGTGTTAATGAAGTGTAGTTTCATTTGTATTAGGTATGGCTGCCATTGACAATTAAATAAACTCATTGAAAAAGCAATGATTTTTTTTTTTTTGTAAAACCCTTTAGAACAAAGTTATAAAAAGTATAAAATCTTTTATACACTTAAAATAAGTGTATTAAACAATCAATCAAATCATACCAAATATTAACAAATGTGATTTTTGGCAGCCATCATGGAATTGTATGGGCTTTCGACTGAAAACTATCAAGTGTAACTTCGAATTCGTATTCAGCACCAGAAAATACATGTATAAACTAAAAATCAATCAAATCAGACGATAATTATAGAAACTTGAAATTTTGGCCGGCATTTTGAAATTTAAGGGCTTCTGAGTAAATTTTGAAGTGGTCCAATATCTTAAAATGACCCTTAGGATATGCCTATTCATCATGCCAAAGTTCATGCTTTTATACATAAGTGCACAATTCTTTTGTCATGCCGCTGGACTATTATGATATTTAGAGTGATACAATATTTTTGGTTCATGGTCGTTAAAGGATCAATGATATTTTTTTGAGTAAGGCACTTATTTCATCTACTTCGGGAACATCTGGGTATCGTTCAGTAAGAAATGTAAATATACAGCTCTTTATTTTTAAGAAAGCAAGCGTGTCTACATTAAAAGTCAATGCCATGACTATTTACAACAACATTAGTTTTAATGATAAGCATTATTTAATAAAGCTGATCATAAGTAATATCTTATAAAAAGGCGACTCCGAATTGTGTTGGTTTGAATTTTGATTCCGCTGTTTAATAGTGCAATGATTTACATAAATTAAGCAACAAACCGAAAAATCACCATAATTGGGTGAAATATAGTTAAAATTGCACGAAATTTGCATATGTAACGGGCGAAAGCATACAGCATCGGTGTACGAAAGACAAATGAGTGGCGCTGGAAGCGCTTTATGCAAATGCGCAAGAGCTTAAAACCCACTGTTTCGGAGGGAGTAGCCAATTCATGCGCGGTGGTGAATGACAAGATTTCGACATAGCGATTTTGTTAACATGGCTTCGAGGCGTCATTCACCAGCGGAGTTACGCTACAGAGCGATGAGCCGACTCGAAGCAGGGCAAACGCAGTTGGACGTCGCAAGTTTGCTCAACGTCGATCGTTCTGTGGTCAGCAGAATGTGGCAGCAGTTCCAAACCACGCGTGTAGCTTCTTTAAGGCACAGCAAAGGTAGGCCAAGGGCGACGACCTCTGCGAATGACCGGTATTTACGGCTTTCGGCACGGCGGGATAGGACGGATACACCAACTCATCGCAGATCTGTGCTTGCAGCAGCCACCGAACGGACGGTATCAGCTTCGACGGTACGCAGAAAGTTACATACTAGAGGACTCTATACTCTGCGACTGGTATTATGTTTGCCACTCACCCACGCCACCGGAGGGAACGTTTCAACTGGGCACGAATGCATGTGAACTGGACTCAAAATAAGTGTAGGTCCGTTCTGTTCCCTGATGAGTCGCGATACGGTTTACAGAGTGATTCTCGCCGAGTTTACGTCTGGATAGAGACCGGTGCTCACTATGTTCCCTCTAATATCCAGGAAAGAGACACCAATGGTTGTGGCAATGTTCTGGTGTGGGTAAGCATATCGTTAGGCGGCCATACCGACCTCTATACGTTGCCACATGGAAATCTCAATACTCAAGGGTATAGAGACGACATCCTGGACTCTATTGTTCGTCCGTATGTAGCCGCAACTGGCGATACATTTGTACTGCCGGCGGATAACGCCCACCCTCACACAGCTCGTCTCTTGCACCAGTACCTGGACCAGGAGATTGTAGTCCGTATGGAGTGGCCAGCACGTTCTCCCGATCTGAATTCCATTGAGCATGTCTGGGATGCTCTCGGGAGGCGTGTTGCTGCCCTTCAGCCCCATCACCCCTGCAGGGGCTCCGCACTGCTTTGCTCGAGGAATGGACGCAGTTACCCACGGACGTTCTCGACACCATAATTAACAACATGGAACATCGCTGTCGGGCCTGTATTGCTGTTCAGGATAACCACGCTCCGTGCCTTTTCCTATTTCATCTCGATACTTATATTTCTGTATTTTCATATTTGCATTAGTCATACAAAATGTAAATGCTTTGTATCCCACGTTCTTACGTTTTTTTGATGGATTTGGTGTGATAAAGTTTACCACCAAATTTCATCCGAATCGCTTGCACACTTTTTGAATTCTCACAATTTTTCCATTTGTTGCTTAATTTATGGAAATCATGTAGTTTGCGGAGTATTGGTAATGTTTGTCATACCAGTAGATTTCAGTGTTCCTTTATATTGAGATTACATCTAATAATACAGTACATTTGTGAGGTAATGCATATTTTTAACAAAAAAATCGGATCTACTGATTTTTTAAGCTCGGGTTTACGGATTTCAGGTAAAAGTATCTGGCAACACTGCATGTGGGCTTCTGAGGAAGAATTAATTTAAATGTAGAATTTTTTTTTTTTATTGGAGGTTTAACGACCACCGTGAGCAACTTAATGGGCTATAAGCAGTCGCCCGTCCCTAATTTAGGGTCACTGGTTCCAGGGAAGGGAGAGAGCCAGTGCCGTAAGACAAACACAACATCCACGCCCCACCGGGATTCGAACCCGGACCCCTTACGGACGAATGATCAGAGGCCAGCGCCTTTAGACCACTGCGCCACCGGGGCGGCGGCAATGTAGAATTCTCTCGAAGAACAGTGCTCAAGTGCGGGGAAGTATTGATGTATATATAGGCAAATGAAATAATTTTTTAATGCGGGCATATTGGAAAAACTGAAATCCAGGAGCAGGGAGGGTAAGAAATTCAAAAGTTAGTTTTTTTATTGTTTCGTATACGGAAGCAGATTCGTTCTCCGGATAAGGCTAAGTATCTGCGTTGTTTGAAGTTGTTATACCCGCTTGATTTTTAACTTGATATCTTCATGTGAGTGTGTTTTGTAAGGGATACTCTTAAAGGTGAAGTTATTAAAGATTGTTTGTTGTTAGATTTAATTTTCATGTAGCAAGAGGTTTTTGAGTTTTGACGCTTTCCTCTGGTGATGCAGCTGCTCTCCGTGATTAATTGTACTCCTATTCGCGAGCTTATTCATTGTCACCTGCATTCTGTATTTTACTCAAAATGCTGTCGAATCCGCATATGCAACAGCTGATGTCAGGAAAATGTGCCGGAATAAGCCTATAATTTTTTTTCTTATTATTGTTTAGATTTTGGAAGACATTTCAGTGAAATGTTTCAGAGAATTCTTTAAACAAGTTAATAAAATTATGCAATGCATTGATTATAATACGCTTTCCAACATACCAGAAATCATTACTCAAGTCATTACAGCCTCTGATCATTCGTCCGTAAGGGGTCCGGGTTCGAATCCCGGTCAGGCATGGATGTTGTGTTTGTCTTACGGCACTGGCTCTCTCCCTTCCCTGGAACCAGTGACCCTAAATTAGGGACGGGCGACTGCTTATAGCCCGTTGAGTTGCTCACGGTGGTCGTTAAACCTTCAATCAAAAAAAAAAAAAAAAAAAAAAAAAAAAAAACAAGTCATTACTCAAATTATGAGGATAATGGCTGAGGAATAAATCTTTCTTCAATGACCTGACCTTTGACCTCATTGTGATGATATTAAACACAACCGGTTCAGTATACCTCCGGAACGAAATGATCACGTTTTGTCGTTCAATATCACTTTATTAGACAACTAATAGTGTACAATAAAACGGGGGCAAATAACATGTGCAAAAGTCCAAAAAGACGTGGACAAAATCACAGGCTTACACGTGAGGCCTTGCCGAGAACAAAACATAAGAAAAAGAACTATGGGCGCGCATGCCATTCTCTCATACAGAGCGATAATTTTAGGAACATGAAATACACAGAACATTAAGCATGGCAAAAGTCAAGCACGAGTCTAAGGGCTCACACTCTGGAAGATACTGGAATAATAAGGAACTGGTGTTAGCGGATAAGGGAAGGAGATGTCTGGATATTTATACATAGCACATTTCACCCAACGCTCATAACCGCGGTAATAATCACCAAAAGAAGCAAAGTCTTGTTGTGAAGGAGGATCTGGAGCAAAAGGCTTACGCCGCAGTCGGGAACGTCAAGCCGTAGAAGGTGTAGAAGGAAGGGAAGTACTATCAACAGAAGTCCAGGAAGGCAACAATGGAGCATGATGAACCACAGGTAAAGGAGCACTGGCAGGAACAATCGATGAGGCAGGAACAGTGGATGAAGCTGATGGAACGACGTCAGGAACGGCTGTATAGGAAGATGACACGTCAGAAGGCAAATGAGCACACTGTGAGTCGGAGGATGCAGGTTCAATGGCCATGACAAGAGTTGCTGGGAGTGAAGAACTCACATAGACGATCGGCACGAGAGAGCTGAGAAGAGGCAGAGTAGGATCTTCGTCCGGCGACTTAGGAGTTGGCGAAGCAGAAGAGTGTAGAGAAAAAGGCCGAATGGAGACATCAAAAGAAGACACTACAGGGCTGTCAGTGGAGGGCCCTGTAGAACGCAGACTTGTTTGAAGGGAGCACGGTGGTGAACATGAAGTTGTAACAGGAACATTTAGGAGTGAGGACTGGAGGTGACGAGCAGGAGGTGAAAATGAGACGACATAGAATCTGGAGGCACAGAAACAGATAAGTTGCACTGGGGCGGTGAGGAAGCAGGAGATACAAAACAGCTGGTAGACGCTGGCTCCGTGGAGACGAAGAGCGGAACCATGGAAGTGGATACCGCAGTCGAACATCGATACAATGGACTGACAGGAGCAGGAGATGAAGGCGGAGATGGTGACTGAGGGCATTTCAACGAGATCTGGGCAGAAGACGGGCTCGATGGAGGCGTGCAAAGTGGTGTAGTAGTAACAGAAGGTAGAACATCCAGGAGAGTTGTCGGTAGTAGATGATCCGGAAAAATATTATCCGGAGAAACACGTGAAGTAGTAGAATCATGTGCCGGGAACAAACAACTGGAAACCGGAAGCTGCGAATATGTAGAAGGAAAAGTTAAACAAAGTTGTGGATGATAAAGAAAAGTCACACAATTCTGGCAAGGCAGAAGGGCGAATGGAAGTCGAAACATTCTGAGTTGGACAAGAAGAACTATGGTGACCGAGCAATTTGCAAGAAAAACAATTATAGGCGGTAAAAGCATTGACAGTGCGAGTGCGTGGACCGCATATAACGTGGAAAGCTGTCGGACAGTAAACAATGGACTGTTCGTCAGGAAAAATGACCGAGAGCTTGACGTCGAAAACTATAATAGGGACGATTCCCTTGATCGTCTGAAACAGCAGGCAAAGTCTTAATAGGTCCAATAACTAAACCACATTGAGAAAGGAAAGCATGCAGTAAATCGTTGGAGAGTTCAGGAGGAACTGGATATAAACTAACGAGAGTATGGCAATGAGCAAGAGGAATTGCGAACAAACTTTGGTCGCCGACTGAAATTGGAGAAAAAAGAACCAACTCAACTTGAGCGTGATTAGAAAAATAAACCAACACCGCACTCCATCGGATTGTTCCACCTGATGCCATCACATCAGGTGGAACAATCTGATGGAGTGCTGAAGTGTAAGCTCTAAGTTTAGTAAGTGGAAGCGCAGAATATTTTACTCCGAGAGCTAAAGAAGCGAAGAAAGACTTCCCCGGTGACGAAGACTCTAATAAATGAGCTGTTAAAACGGAGCCGGTACGAGAAAACCTGAAGCCCAAGGAAGTTGAGAGTTGAGAGGAGATCCGAGGGGCCGCCCCGGTGGCGCAGTGGTCTAAGCGATGGCCTCTAATCATTCGTCCGAACGGGGTCCGGGTTCAAATCCCGGTGAGGCATGGATGTTGTGTTTGTCTTACGGCACTGGCTCTCTCCCTTCCCTGGAACCAGTGACCCTAAATTAGGGACGGGCGACTGCTTATAGCCCATTTGAGTTGCTCACGGTGGTCGTTAAACCTCCAATCAAAAAAAAAAAAAAAAGATCCGAGGGGAAGGCAGTGACTGTGGGCGTAGAGAGATGAGTTAAACTGTCAAGTAGTACATTCGGAGGAGGCGTCAGTGGTCGAAGAAAAGCAGTAGACATAGTACAAATCAGAAACTGTAAAGCAAAGCAGCACAATCGCGAGAGCGTAAGACGACGGAGATGGCAAAAAGCACGTAAAGAAGGCAGACGATGGGAAGATGAGAGGTAATGACGTCACTGGAAGAACGGCGAAAGACAGATATATCACAGTAACGATGACGTCTCCCAAGGACCACTATCAGAGGGTGACGTAAACGAGAAGTCGTGTAGATAACAAGAAGATAAGCACAGAAGACAACTGAATGTAATGCTGGTGAGAAGACAGAAGGAAGTCAAGGCAAGTCACGATGGGCAGATGTAAACATACCCACCGAGATGAAAAATGAAGGAATATCGGTATACAATTCACTTACTGGTGCTGAAAAGTAGCTGGGAAGATTGCTGGTAGCCTATTACTTGAACAGGGTATGCAGGAAAGGAAGAGCAGGCACTGGAACATGTACTTGGGCGCACACTTCAGAAACGTAGTAGGGTGTAGGCGGCAGGTAATATTATGATAAAATTCGAAGTAAATATGTATTTTCTGACTCGGAAAAGTAGCAGGAAAGGTAACACATACCCTTATACACACACGAAACACAGGAGTCGGGAGCAATGCGCTCTTGAACCCAGTAAACAGGGAGAAAATTGAGGAGCTCGAGAGGGCGCGTCCAACGAAAGTTTTGTTGCAATCGAAGTACTTTTACATACGTTATGACGCATAAGAGCGATGCAACAGATCCCACTCCTATTTCGTGACCTTTGACCCCATTTCGCCCACTTTCAACAGGGTTCGTCCCCAGGTGGTCCCCTACCACATACTAAATTTTCATCGAAATCGAAACATGTTTACGCACGTTATGACGCATAAGGGCAATGGAAGGTGGTCCCTACCACATACTAAATTTTCATCGAAATCGAACGATTTTTACGCGAGTTATCGTGCGGACGGGCAGACAGACGCACGGGCAGACAGACAAAGCTGGAGCATATATACTTCTTCAACCTACGGTTGGAAAGCGTAAAAAAGAGGATAAACCAATACCCTAAAAATAATAATTTAGTTTTAATTGAACTCTGATCATGAAATCAAAAATATATAAAGTACAAAATGTAAACGCCTTACATCTTCAACAACAAACTTTGTTCAAAAGTGTCCTCCACATCTAAGAAATCTTGCTAGCATTGTTTCCGTGATACGTTGGATCAGGCGACAGTTTACGAGTTCGCAAAGGTCCAGTTTCTAGCCCAGTAAATAAAGGACTTGACCCGGGACAAATTAGCTAAAAGCTGAATTTTTGCAGTCTGGAAGAACTCATTGGGTTTAGCATTCTCACAAAAGTCCCCACCACTTGCTTGCTTCCCTCTCCCACGCTTGATTCCCCCTACACCCTCATATAGAGGGGAAGTTAGGTGCAATACTAATCCACTCATAGCTCACGAAATAATTTACGAACAGCGATATTTTTTTTAGTTTGTTCCTCTTGGTATGATCTATAAATTTACTTCTATGCTGTTTTACTGTATCTCCTATAGTTTTACTGCAATTTGCGAAAACCCGCAAAATAGCACCATTTTTTTTATCGACATTTTACCGATAATTGCAATTACCACTTCACAAAGCCAAAATTTCCGAAAAAGGCTCCGAATAAAAGTTGCAACAAATTTTAAGATCTTAGAATGATATATTATTCGTCTTAATACACTTTATAGTTTACCTTCTATTGTACTGAAACTGCGGGTGCATTGTAACCATAAACCAGAAAATGACAAAAGATCACAGTTTGATAGTATGATCTCTATCATTTTCATTTTTTCGTGAAATATTAATCATTACACGCTTTTTTTTTTGGCGTTGGTTGGACAAAAATTTCATATTCGACTTCGTTTTTAAATGAGGTGACGAGGACTTTAAATATATTTATTTCATTTCTTAAATTTCTTGAGTATAAAAGTCCTTCAATTGAATACATGATTAACGTAATTTTATTAGGAAAAATTTGCTTTCAGCATTCACAAGCAAAGGGAGTCCAGAAAGATAAAGGAAATGGAATACAAGCGTAATGAAAGTTTCTTAATTGCATTTTTCTTTCAACAGCTTCCAGGAAAAATGCTACACTTCACAAGCAGAGGTGTTAGGCAGAGCTAAGGAAAAACAAAATGAAATACAATCAAAATTAAATTGAGAAAAAGGGTTAACACAGGTCGGCATCTATACAGTATATTCCTACAGACAGGATTTGTTTTATCAAAAACTTTGATTACTTAAAATTAATTGTTATCTTTAAGGAATTATGCTTAAACGTCCCAGACCTAATAGCTAAAATCTGTTAAAATACCGAAAACGTAAAAGTAAAATTACACAAAATTTGTTTTGACCATTATAATTGATCTTGAAATCTCGCTTAGCCACGATTACAAGATTAACCCTCGATCAACAATAAAGCCCGAAACACCCTTACATCAAATACCACGACCGCCCGAAAACACACGTTTAGAGTGAATGGGATTTCTTACTCGCAACTATTCTTTCAATTTACATAAAGAGGCTTTGGACACGCTGATCCCTACTAACGCCAGCGAGTGACGTCAGTATGTTGGAATGTCCAGCCGGATGGCTGCAGTGAGGGAATCGAAGCTAACGAGCATTTTGGTGCCTCTTGGAAAGAAATATAACAAATGATTCATTCTAGGTATTTAACAGACTTAAATAAAAGTAAGAGAAAAGACAGGGAATCTGGTGAAGACAAATGAAAATTTTCATTATGCACACACAATAAGTTTAAATTTTCAGGTCATACGTTTTGCTGTCAACATCTTGCTCCATCCAGCAGATGTGTGCATTAAAATGAATTTCATCTGCGAGATTACGCAAATAGATACCTTGAAGTGATAAATATTTTTTCCCACGTTTCCTTCTCTGTTTAATTTCTTAAATTTCGAACAGCAATAATAAAATTGCAAATTTTTTCGTATGCTTTTCATTTCGTTTTCCTTTAAAACTTTATTTGCGGTGTTTTTGTGGTGAGTCTTCGACGTTTTTCTAAATCAGCATTTTTTTTTTCACGTAACTCAGAAATATATTACTTTTAAATTGCGAACTATTAATGCGCGAAATTTTTAAAGAACCAGAAAGGTAACACAATGTCCTTATTCATTTGTATACCATTGTTAAAAACCTATGAATTAATGAATATATATTTTTGTATAGTGATCTTCACTTTGGCTGAACGTCAGACGCCTTTGCATTCTGAATTACTGCTACACTATCTACCAACAAGTAATTGGACATCCCTGCAATCGACGATATCTGCGGTCCTGATACACGTCACGGCCGCCGCCGTTAAATATCGTGTGGGAAACAACAACGCAACCAGTCGCATGCATGATGCCACGCAGTTCGGAGCTCTCTGATTTCGAGAAAGGTGTAATCGTCGGATATCACAGAAATGGCCGATACATACGTGACATATCCAGCGAGTTGAAGTACCCAAATTCCACAGTGGTCTACGTGATTGGCAAGTGGAAGATGAGAGGTGAATGTCGGAATGTGCCCCGACCCGGCAGACCCACAAAACTGGGAGTTAGAGACCGACGGGTGCTGGCCAGAGAAATTCGGAAGTACTGCACCAAATCGATGGGCCACATCCGCGAGGAGTTTCAACAGGCATCCGGGAGCGTTCTTTACGATGAATACCATCCGTAAGAAAGCCCATCTGCTCGGTTATCATGGACGTGCTGCCGCCCACAGGCCTTTGATCACCAAGTCCAATAGCGCTGCTCGGCTAACGTGGTGCAAAGAACGTCGACAGTGGACCGTTGAACAGTGGAAACAGGTTCTCTGGAGCGACGAATCAAGGTTCACCCTCTACCGTTAGGATGGCAGGGTCTGGGTTTGGCGTCTGCCTGGAGAACGCCTCCTGCCGGAATGTATTGTGCCAACTGTGAAGTTCGGCGGCTGTGGAATTATGCTATGGGGGTGTTTCTCATGGTATGGCACTGGACCGTTGGTCGCAATTCCTGGTAGACTCAACGCCGAGACCTACTGCACCATTTCGGATGACCATGCGCTTCCTACGTTGTTGCAGTTTTGCGGGGTGGACCCATGTTACTTTCAGGATGACAATGCCACCTGTCATGTTGCGAGGTCCACCAAGGCTTGGTATGGTGTCAATGGGGTTAATCGAATGGACTAGCCTGCGCATAGCCCGAACCTTAACCCTATCGAGCACCTCTGGGACTAGTTGGAGCGTCGACTTAAGGGGTGCACCCACCGTCCAAAATCGGTGAAGGAACTGACCTGTCTTTTCCAAGCCGAGTGGAAGAAAATACCGCTAGCCGTCGTACAACGCCTTGTTGAGAGTGTGCCCCGGAGAGTCGCAGCTGTAATCGCGGCTCGTGGAGGCTCCACCAACTATTGAAGGTGAATAAACTTCGTTTTCCTTTCCTATCACAGGTGTTCAATTACTTGTTGGTAGATAGTGTATATATGCACTTATATATTAAATGGTTAGTACACTTTTAATACGCGCTTCCATTTTGAAGTTTTTTACTCTTTAAATCAATAATTTTCAGCTTTGTTTTCAGAGCTCCGTTTTCCTGCAATAGTCGTTGCGTAGTCGGTTTTTTTGTTGCTGTTGTTATTTTCCTACAATAGTCGCTGTCGTCTTCCGTTAGCGTTTCATTTTTAACACTTGGGTTCTCTCCAATTTTTAAATTTCAATTTATTTTTTAAGGGATGCAACATCTATTTCCTCCGTTATTTTGATACAAAAAGAACAACTGATATCCCCTGATTATTAATCAACTTCATAACAGCGATCCTGCGTTTCTTGCACACAAACCTTTTTCAGACTTAAAATATCCATTCGATCGAAAACACTTTTTAAAATATCTCGTTTGTGCTTTCTGTTACTTCGTGGAGTGACACCGTGTCCGTTTTGCTGACAGTTCGACACATTCAGAAGAAGCACCGCGTTATGTTTCAGTATTTTTTTCCCAGGGAATCGAAGTAGGCGATTATTTAAATCATCTTCGCAATCAGAAGAATGAAAATGTTCGCTGCAAACTCTAGCATTCGCAACATTCACAGAGTCTGACCTATGGCACTTGTTCAGCCATTCGTTCACCAAATCTGGCTTCTTCAAAGGAAATGAGTGGTACACAATACACTGACCTTTAGTTTTTTCGTAATGGTTCTTACAAGTAGTCATTCAACATTTCAACGTAAACTAACTAAACGATTTCTCAAAGATCAAGTTCTAAGAGCCGAATATTTATCCACAAAAAAGCAAAGGAAATAATGTAGCGTAAGTAGAGGGACCCTTCACGGTTCCAACCTGAGTTCCAGAACAGTGACTTCAGAAACAAGTCATCTTTCACCACTGAGGGGATACGTGGCGGCAAAGTTTCTTCAAAGGAATGCCTCAGCACGGGTATTCTATCATCCCTGATTTACACGGCATCTACGGGATTAGCAGAAGTGATCCTCCATCACGATTGTTGTTGCAAACAAAGAAGTAAAGCAGGCGTTGCTATCTCACGGAACAATGCTATTTGAATATACACAGCATCTACGGGACTAACAGAACTATCCCTCCGTCACGATAGTTCTTTCAAACAAATAAGTAAAGCAGACGTTGGCTCCTCCAGGAAAAACATTATTTGAATTCCAACTGCCTCTACGGGATTAACAGAACTCACTCTCCGTCACCTTTGTTGTTGCAAAACAAATAAGTAAAGCAGGCGTTGGTATCTCCCTGGGCCTTAGTATTTGATTTTACACAGAATCTATGGGATTGGCAGAAATCACCCTCAGTCACTATTGTTGTCACTAAACAAAAAAATAGAGAGGGCGTTGGTATCTCTTAGGGCCATGCAATTTGAATTTACACGGCTTCCACGGGATAAGCACAAATCCCCGTCAGTCACCATTGTTGTCACTAAACAAATTAGTAGAGCTGGCGTTGGAACCTCCAAGGGTCATGTTATCTGAATGTACACGGCCTCTACGGGATTAACACAAATCACCCTCAGTCACCAAACAAATAAGTAGGGCAGGCGCTGGTATCTCTTGGGGCCATGCTTTTTGAATTTACAAGGCCTCTACGAGATTAGCTCAAATCACCCTCAGTCACCATTGTTGTCACTAATCGCCGCCTCATCAGATCGATGTTTCGCCGAGTGTCAGCTGTTTTGTTGGCTAAAAGGGATCCTACAGCTTTTTGGGTAGGTGGTCCTAATGTAAGTTCTCATTAATGAGTACCTTAAGGTACCAGATACCCCAGGATACCTATCGCCGCCTCATCAAATCGATGTTTCGCTGAGTGTCAGCTGTTTTGTTGGCTAAAGGGGATCCTACAGCTTTCTTGGTAGGTGGTCTTAATGTAATTTCTCATTAACGAGTAGCTTAAGGTACGAGATACCCCAGGATACCTATCGCCGCCTCATCAAATCGATGTTTCGCTGAGTGTCAGCTGTTTTGTTGGCTAAAGGGGATCCTACAGCTTTCTTGGTAGGTGGTCTTAATGTAATTTCTCATTAACGAGTAGCTTAAGGTACGAGATACCCCAGGATACCTATCGCCGCCTCATCAAATCGATGTTTCGCCGAGTGTCCGATGTTTTGTTGGCTAAAAGGGATCCTACAGCTTTCTTGGAAGGTGGTCTTAATGTAATTTCTCATTAATGAGTAGCTTAAGGTACCAGATACCCCAGGATACCTATCGACGCCTCATCAAATCGATGTATCGCCGAGTGTCAGCTGTTTTGTTGGCTAAAGGGGATCCTGCAGCTTTTTGGGTACGTGGTCCTAATGTAATTTCCCATCAGTGTAATTCGTGTCAAACAAATAAGTTGAGCAGGCGTTGGAATCTCCCGAGGTCATGCTACCTGAATTTACACGGCATCTACGGCATTAACACAAATCATCCTCAGTCACCATTGTTGTCACTAAACAAATAAATAGGGCAGGCGAAGGTATCTCTTGGGGCCATGCTTTTTGAATTTACAAGGCCTCTACGAGATTAGTTCGAATCACCCTCAGTCACTAAACAAATAAGTAGAGCAGGCGTTGGTATATCTCGGGGCCACGCTATTTGAATTTACACTGTTTCTATGGGTTAGCAGAAATCTTCCTCAGTCACCATTGTTGTCACTAAACAAATAAGTACAGCAGGCGTTGGTATATCCCGGGGCCATGGTATTTGAATTTACACGGCCTGTATCGGTTTAACAGAACTCATTGGCTGTGGGTGGCCTAGTGGGCAACGTTCGTGACTGACACGAAAAGGACCTGAGGTTCGATCACAGGCAGGTACGAAAGCTCGATCCACTAAATATCCGTCGTGCGTCGGATTTATACGTTAAGCCGTCGGACCCCGGGTACTGGCCCCCCGGTAATAAATAAGGGCATCTTCCTCCCTCTTTCTACTTCGCTTCCGTGTCACTTTCCTATCGGGCACTCTAGCCCAAACCTCCTAGTTTCCCATTTCTAAGGGTTGTTTAGGACATAGGGTCAGACACTCCCTTCCCAAAATCCTCTACATATGATCAACAGAACTCATCCTCAGTCACCATTGTTGTCGCTAACGAAATAAGTAAAGCAGGGATTGGTATCTCCGAAGGCGATGTTATTTGTATTTACGCTGCCTCTACGAGATTAGCAACCCCATCCACCCTCCGTCGCCATTGTTGTTGCTAAACAAATAGGTAAAGCAGGTATTGGCGTCTCTCGGGGCGATGCTCTGATAAGAATTAACGTACTATGTCTTTGTGTGTGTCTCAGTAATAGGTGATTGAATAATCATCTACCGCGGTGAAAGCACATCATTCACCTTTGACGGCGAAGAGTTGTTCGATGTAAACGAATCATTCCCCAATGGTGCATTACTACTGCGAAATATGCATACTGACTAACTTTTTATTAGGTAATTGTTCATAGCTCCTAAATACATCGATGAGCAATTACATTACGACCACCCCATCCTAGAGAAATACGCGCGCCTGGAGATTGATCGGTGAAGCGACGCATGACACGTCACGCCTCGGAACTACGATCTTGGAAACGGCGCGGCTTGTGGGTTGTTCGCGTGACACTGTAGTGAGTAAGTATTAAAACTGGTAGACAGATCGCAAAACGAAGAATCATCTTCCAGGCGTATATCGTCGACAGCACATTGATGCCATAGGATAGCGGAGACTGTCGCGCATTGTTCACATCTACCACAGGGCCACAGTACGACAAATTACCCCCAACTACAAGAGTGGTGATCAAAGCAATGTGTCACAGTTCATCGCAGCCTTCTGCGCATGGGCCTGCGTAGCCGAAGATAGCATGGCTCACTGCACGTCATTGCCAACGAAGCATGAAATAGGCAGAAGATCACCATCCTTGAACGTGGATCATTGGAAGAAAGTGACATGGTCAGACGAAACAAGATTCCTGGTGCGTCACGTAGACTACCGAGCGCGGATACGCCGATTACCAATGGAGGCTGGAAACACTGTTGGGCGGAAACAGACCTGCCTCAGCGGTATTATGCTGTGGGCGATGTCTTCCTGGGATATATTAAGCCCCATTGTATTAATAGAAAAATGCCTGACAACTGTCAGGTATCTGAATATCGTTGCGGACCAAGTTCACCCATTCATGGCAAATGTGTTCCCTGCTGGCAATGGCCATTACCAACAGGATAACGCTCTATGCCATGCAACCAGAATCGTAAAGGAGAGGTTCCAGAAACATGCTGGTGATTTTCTGTTACTGCCCTGTCCTCCAAATTCACCTGATGTGAACCGTATCAAACATTTGTGGTTCGACTTAGAAAAGCGGGTTCGAGATAGATCACCACCACTCTGACATGCGCAGGAACTGGAGGAACTGCTGTTTACCTTAAGGTACCAGATACCCCAGGATACCTATCACCGCCTCATCAAATCGATGTTTTGCCGAGTGTCAGCTGTTTTGTTTGGCTAAAGGGGATCGTACAGTTTTCTTGGTAGGTGGTTCTAATGTAATTTCTCATTAATGAGTACCTTAAGGTACCAGATACCCCAGGATACCTATCGCCGCCTCATCAAATCGATGTTTCGCCGAGTGTGAGCTGTTTTGTTGGCTAAAGGGGATCCTACAGATTTCTTGGTAGGTGGTCCTAATGTAATTTCTCATTATTGAGTACCTTAAGGTACCAGATACCCCAGGATACCTATCGCCGCCTCATCAAATCGATGTTTCGCCGAGTGTGAGCTGTTTTGTTGGCTAAAGGGGATCCTACAGCTTTCTTGGTAGGTGGTCCCAATGTAATTTCTCATTAATGAGAACCTTAAGGTACCAGATACCCCAGGATACCTATCGCCGCCGCCTCAAATCGATGTTTCGCTGAGTGTCAGCTGTTTTGTTGGCTAAAGGGGATCCTACAGCTTTCTTGGTAGGTGGTCTTAATGTAATTTCTCATTAATGAGTTCCTTAAGGTACCAGATACTCCAAGATACCTATCGCCGCCTCATCAAATCGATGTTTTGCCGAGTGTTAGCTGGTTTGTTGGCTAAAGGGGATCCTACAGCTTTCTTGGTAGGTGGTCCTAATGTAATTTCTTATTAATGAGTACCTTAAGGTACGAGATACCCCAGGATACCTATCGCCACCTCATCAAATCGATGTTTCGCCGAGTGTCAGCTGTTTTGTTGGCTAAAAGGGATCCTACAGCTTTCTTTGTAGGTGATCCTAATGTAATTTCTCATTAATGAGTAGCTTAAGGTACCAGACACCCCAGGATACCTATCGCCGCCTCATCAAATCGATGTTTCGCCGAATGTACGATGTTTTGTTAGCTAAAAGGGATCCTACAGCTTTCTTGGAAGGTGGTCTTAATGTAATTTCTCATTAATGAGTAGCTTAAGGTACCAGATACCCCAGGATACCTATCGCCGCCTCATCAAATCGATGTTTCGCCGAGTGTCAGCTGTTTTGTTGGCTGAAAGGGATCCTACAGTTTTCTTGGAAGGTGGTCCTAATGTAATTTCTCATTAATGAGTAGCTTAAGGTACCAGATACCCCAGGATACCTATCGCCGCCTCATCAAATAGATGTTTCGCCGAATGTACGATGTTGTGTTGGCTAAAAGGGATCCTACAGCTTTCTTGGAAGGTGGTCTTAATGTAATTTCTCATTAATGAGTAGCTTAAGGTACCAGATACCCCAGGATACATATCGCCGCCTCATCAAATCGATGTATCGCCGAGTGTCAGCTGTTTTGTTGGCTGAAAGGGATCCCACAGTTTTCTTGGTAGGTGGCCCTTATGTAATTTCTCATTAATGAGTAGCTTAAGGTATCAGATACCCCAGGATACCTATCACCGCCTCATCAATTAGATGTTTCGCAGAGTGTCAGCTGTTTTGGTGGCTAAAGGGGATCCTACAGCTTTCTTGGAAGGTGGTCCTAATGTAATTTCTCATTAATGAGTAGCTTAAGGTACCAGATACCCCAGGATACCTATCGCCGCCTCATCAAATAGATGTTTCGCCGAATGTACGATGTTGTGTTGGCTAAAAGGGATCCTACAGCTTTCTTGGAAGGTGGTCTTAATGTAATTTCTCATTAATGAGTAGCTTAAGGTACCAGATACCCCAGGATACATATCGCCGCCTCATCAAATCGATGTATCGCCGAGTGTCAGCTGTTTTGTTGGCTGAAAGGGATCCCACAGTTTTCTTGGTAGGTGGCCCTTATGTAATTTCTCATTAATGAGTAGCTTAAGGTATCAGATACCCCAGGATACCTATCACCGCCTCATCAAATAGATGTTTCGCAGAGTGTCAGCTGTTTTGGTGGCTAAAGGGAATCCTACAGCTTTCTTGGAAGGTGGTCCTAATGTAATTTCTCATTAATGAGTAGCTGAAGGTACCAGATACCCCAGGACACCTATCGCCGCCTCATCAAATAGATGTTTCGCCGAGTGTCAGCTGTTTTGTTGGCTAAAAAGGAACCTACAGCTTTCTTGGAAGGTGGTCTTAATGTAATTTCTCATTAATGAGTAGCTTAAGGTATCAGATACCCCAGGATACCTATCACCGCCTCATCAAATAGATGTTTCGCCGAGTGTCAGCTGTTTTGGTGGCTAAAGGGGATCCTACAGCTTTCTTGGAAGGTGGTCCTAAAGTAATTTCTCATTAATGAGTAGCTTAAAGTACCAGATACCCCAGGATACCTATCGCCGCCTCATCAAATCGATGTTTCGCAGAGTGCCAGCTGTTTTTTTGGCTAAAGGGGATCCTACAGCTTTCTTGGTAGGTGGTCCTAATGTAATTTCTCATTAATGAGTACCTTAAGGTACCAGATACTCCAGGATACCTATCACCGCCTCATCAAATCGATGTTTTGCCGAGTGTCAGCTGTTTTGTTTGGCTAAATGGGATCCTACAGTTTTCTTGGTAGGTGGTTCTAATGTAATTTCTCATTAATGAGTACCTTAAGGTACCAGATACCCCAGGATACGTATCGCCGCCTCATCAAATCGATGTTTCGCCGAGTGTGAGCTGTTTTGTTGGCTAAAGGGGATCCTACAGATTTCTTGGTAGGTGGTCCTAATGTAATTTCTCATTATTGAGTACCTTAAGGTACCAGATACCCCAGGATACCTATCGCCGCCTCATCAAATCGATGTTTCGCCGAGTGTGAGCTGTTTTGTTGGCTAAAGGGGATCCTACAGCTTTCTTGGTAGGTGGTCCCAATGTAATTTCTCATTAATGAGAACCTTAAGGTACCAGATACCCCAGGATACCCATCGCCGCCGCCTCAAATCGATGTTTCGCTGAGTGTCAGCTGTTTTGTTGGCTAAAGGGGATCCTACAGCTTTCTTGGTAGGTGGTCTTAATGTAATTTCTCATTAATGAGTTCCTTAAGGTACCAGATACTCCAAGATACCTATCGGCGCCTCATCAAATCGATGTTTTGCCGAGTGTTAGCTGGTTTGTTGGCTAAAGGGGATCCTACAGCTTTCTTGGTAGGTGGTCCTAATGTAATTTCTTATTAATGAGTACCTTAAGGTACGAGATACCAAAGGATACCTATCGCCACCTCATCAAATCGATGTTTCGCCGAGTGTCAGCTGTTTTGTTGGCTAAAAGGGATCCTACAGCTTTCTTTGTAGGTGGTCCTAATGTAATTTCTCATTAATGAGTAGCTTAAGGTACCAGATACCCCAGGATACCTATCGCCGCCTCATCAAATCGATGTTTCGCCGAATGTACGATGTTTTGTTAGCTAAAAGGGATCCTACAGCTTTCTTGGTAGGTGGTCTTAATGTAATTTCTCATTAATGAGTAGCTTAAGGTACCAGATAATCCAGGATACCTATCGCCGCCTCATCAAATCGATGTTTCGCCGAGTGTCAGCTGCTTTGTTGGCTGAAAGGGATCCTACAGTTTTCTTGGTAGGTGGCCCTAATGTAATTTCTCATTATTGAGTACCTTAAGGTACCAGATACTCCAGGATACCTATCACCGCCTCATCAAATCAATGTTTCGCAGAGTGTCAGCTGTTTTGGTGGCTAAAGGGGATCCTACAGCTTTCTTGGAAGGTGGTCCTAATGTAATTTCTCATTAATGAGTAGCTTAAGGTACCAGATACCCCAGGATACCTATCGCCGCCTCATCAAATAGATGTTTCGCCGAATGTACGATGTTGTGTTGGCTAAAAGGGATCCTACAGCTTTCTTGGAAGGTGGTGTTAATGTAATTTCTCATTAATGAGTAGCTTAAGGTACCAGATACCCCATGATACATATCGCCGCCTCATCAAATCGATGTATCGCCGAGTGTCAGCTGTTTTGTTGGCTGAAAGGGATCCCACAGTTTTCTTGGTAGGTGGCCCTTATGTAATTTCTCATTAATGAGTAGCTTAAGGTATCAGATACCCCAGGATACCTATCACCGCCTCATCAATTAGATGTTTCGCAGAGTGTCAGCTGTTTTGGTGGCTAAAGGGAATCCTACAGCTTTCTTGGAAGGTGGTCCTAATGTAATTTCTCATTAATGAGTAGCTGAAGGTACCAGATACCCCAGGACACCTATCGCCGCCTCATCAAATAGATGTTTCGCCGAGTGTCAGCTGTTTTGTTGGCTAAAAAGGAACCTACAGCTTTCTTGGAAGGTGGTCTTAATGTAATTTCTCATTAATGAGTAGCTTCAGGTATCAGATACCCCAGGATACCTATCACCGCCTCATCAAATAGATGTTTCGCCGAGTGTCAGCTGTTTTGGTGGCTAAAGGGGATCCTACAGCTTTCTTGGAAGGTGGTCCTAAAGTAATTTCTCATTAATGAGTAGCTTAAGGTACCAGATACCCCAGGATACCTATCGCCGCCTCATCAAATCGATGTTTCGCAGAGTGCCAGCTGTTTTTTTGGCTAAAGGGGATCCTACAGCTTTCTTGGTAGGTGGTCCTAATGTAATTTCTCATTAATGAGTACCTTAAGGTACCAGATACTCCAGGATACCTATCGCCGCCTCATCAAATCGATGTTTCGCCGATTGTCAGCTGTTTTGTTGGCTAAAGGAGATCCTACAGCTTTCTTGGTAGGTGGTCCTAATGTAGTTTCTCATTAATGAGTTCCTTAAGGTACCAGATACTCCAAGATACCTATCGCCGCCTCATCAAATCGATGTTTTGCCGAGTGTGAGCTGCTTTGTTGGCTAAAGGGGATCCTACAGCTTTCTTGGTAGGTGGTCCTAATGTAATTTCTTATTAATGAGTACCTTAAGGTACCAGATACCCCAGGATACCTATCGCCGCCTCATCAAATCGATGTTTCGCCGAATATACGATGTTTTGTTGGCTAAAAGGGATCCTACAGCTTTCTTGGAACGTGGTCTTAATGTAATATCTCATTAATGAGTAGCTTAAGGTACCAGATACCCCAGGATACCTATCGCCGCCTCATCAAATCGATGTATCGCCAAGTGTAAGCTGTTTTGTTGGCTGAAAGGGATCCCACAGTTTTCTTGGTAGGTGGTCCTAATGTAATTTCTCATTATTGAGTACCTTAAGGTACCAGATACTCCAGGATACCTATCACCGCCTCATCAAATAGATGTTTCGCAGAGTGTCAGCTGTTTTGGTGGCTAAAGGGGATCCTACAGCTTTCTTGGAAGGTGGTCCTAAAGTAATTTCTCATTAATGAGTAGCTTAAGGTACCAGATACCCCAGGATACCTATCGCCGCCTCATCAAATAGATGTATCGCCGAGTGTCAGCTGTTTTGTTGGCTGAAAGGGATCCTACAGTTTTCTTGGTAGGTGGTCCTAATGTAATTTCTCATTATTGAGTACCTTAAGGTACCAGATACTCCAGGATACCTATCACCGCCTCATCAAATAGATGTTTCGCAGAGTGTCAGCTGTTTTGGTGGCTAAAGGGGATCCTACAGCTTTCTTGGAAGGTGGTCCTAAAGTAATTTCTCATTAATGAGTAGCTTAAGGTACCAGATACCCCTAGGATACCTATCGCCGCCTCATCAAATAGATGTATCGCCGAGTGTCAGCTGTTTTGTTGGCTGAAAGGGATCCTACAGTTTTCTTGGTAGGTGGCCCTAATGTAATTTCTCATTAATGAGTAGCTTAAGGTATCAGATACCCCAGGATACCTATCGCCGCCTCATCAAATCGATGTTTCGCCGAGTGTCAGCTGTTTTGTTGGCTAAACGGGAACCTACAGCTTTCTTGGAAGGTGGTCTTAATGTAATTTCTCATTAATGAGTAGCTTAAGGTATCAGATACCCCAGGATACCTATCACCGCCTCATCAAATAGATGTTTAGCCGAGTGTCAGCTGTTTTGGTGCCTAAAGGGGATCCTACAGCTTTCTTGGAAGGTGGTCCTAATGTAATTTCTCATTAATGAGTAGCTTAAGGTACCAGATACCCCAGGATACCTATCGCCGCCTCATCAAATCGATGTTTCGCCGAGTGCCAGCTGTTTTTTTGGCTAAAGGGGATCCTACAGCTTTCTTGGTTGGTGGTCCTAATGTAATTTCTCATTAATGAGTACCTTAAGGTACCAGATACTCCAGGATACCTATCATCGCCTCATCAAATCGATGTATCGCAGAGTGTCAGCTGTTTTGGTGGCTAAAGGGGATCCTACAGCTTTCTTGGAAGGTGGTCCTAATGTATTTTCTCATTAATGAGTAGCTTAAGGTACCAGATACCCCAGGATACCTATCGCCGCCTCATCAAATAGATGTTTCGCCGAATGTACGATGTTTTGTTGGCTAAAAGGGATCCTACAGCTTTCTTGGAAAGTGGTCTTAATGTAATTTCTCATTAATGAGTAGCTTAAGGTACCAGATACCCCAGGATACCTATCGCCGCCTCATCAAATCGATGTTTCGCCGAGTGCCAGCTGTTTTTGTGGCTAAAAGGGATCCTACAGCTTTCTTGGAAGGTGGTCCTAATGTAATTTCTCATTAATGAGTACCTTAAGGTACCAGATACCATAGGATACCTATCGCCACCTCATCAAATCGATGTTTCGCTGAGTGTCAGCTGTTTCGTTGGCTAAAGGGGATCCTACAGCTTTCTTGGAAGGTGGTCCTAATGTAATTTCTCATTAATGAGTAGCTTAAGGTACCAGATACCCCAGGATACCTATCGCCGCCTCATCAAATCGATGTTTCCCCGAATGTACGATGTTTTGTTGGCTAAAAGGGATCCTACAGCTTTCTTGGAAGGTGGTCTTAATGTAATTTCTCATTAATGAGTAGCTTAAGGTACCAGATACCCCAGGATACCTATCGCCGCCTCATCAAATCGATTTATCGCCGAGTGTCAGCTGTTTTGTTGGCTGAAAGGGATAATACAGTTTTCTTGGTAGGTGGCCCTAATGTAATTTCTCATTAATGAGTAGCTTAAGGTACCAGATACCCCAGGATACCTATCGCCGCCTCATCAAATCGATGTTTCGCCGAGTGTCAGCTGTTTTGTTGGCTAAAGGGGATCCTACAACTTTCTTGGTAGGTGGTCCTAATGTAATTTCTCATTATTGAGTACCTTAAGGTACCAGATACTCCAGGATACCTATCACCGCCTCATCAAATCGATGTTTCGCAGAGTGTCAGCTGTTTTGGTGGCTAAAGGGGATCCTACAGCTTTCTTGGAAGGTGGTCCTAATGAAATTTCTCATTAATGAGTACCTTAAGGTACCAGATACCCTAGGATACCTATCGCCGCCTCATCAAATAGATGTTTCGCCGAATGTACGATGTTGTGTTGGCTAAAAGGGATCCTACAGCTTTCTTGGAAGGTGGTCTTAATGTAATTTCTCATTAATGAGTAGCTTAAGGTACCAGATACCCCAGGACACCTATCGCCGCCTCATCAAATAGATGTTTCGCCGAGTGTCAGCTGTTTTGTTGGCTAAAAAGGAACCTACAGCTTTCTTGGAAGGTGGTCTTAATGTAATTTCTCATTAATGAGTAGCTTAAGGTATCAGATACCCCAGGAAACCTATCACCGCCTCATCAAATAGATGTTTCGCCGAGTGTCAGCTGTTTTGGTGGCTAAAGGGGATCCTACAGCTTTCTTGGAAGGTGGTCCTAATGTAATTTCTCATTAATGAGTAGCTTAAGGTACCAGATACCCCAGGATACCTATCGCCGCCTCATCAAATCGATGTTTCGCCGAGTGCCATCTGTTTTTTTGGCTAAAGGGGATCCTACAGCTTTCTTGGTAGGTGGTCCTAATGTAATTTCTCATTAATGAGTACCTTAAGGTACCAGATACTCCAGGATACCTATCGCCGCCTCATCACATCGATGTTTCGCCGAGTGTCAGCTGTTTTGTTGGCTAAAGGGGATCCTACAGCTTTCTTGGTAGGTGGTGCTAATGTAATTTCTCATTAATGAGTTAATTATGGTACCAGATACTATAGGATACCTATCGCCACCTCATCAAATCGATGTTTCGCCGAGTGTCAGCTGTTTTGTTGGCTAAAGGGGATCCTACAGCTTTGTTTGTAGGTGGTCCTAATGTAATTTCTCATTAATGAGTAGCTTAAGGTACCAGATACCCCAGGATACCTATCGCCGCCTCATCAAATCTATGTTTCGCCGAGTGCCATCTCTTTTGTTGGCTAAAAGGGATCCTACAGCTTTCTTGGAAGGTGGTCTTAATGTAATTTCTCATTAATGAGTAGCTTAAGGTACCAGATACCCCAGGATACCTATCGCCGCCTCATCAAATCGATGTATCGCCGAGTGTCAGCTGTTTTGTTGGCTGAAAGGGATCCTACAGTTTTCTTGGTAGGTGGCCCTAATGTAATTTCTCATTAATGAATAGCTTAAGGTACCAGATACCCCAGGATACATATCGCCGCCTCATCAAATCGATGTATCGCCGAGTGTCAGCTGTTTTGTTGGCTGAAAGGGATCCTACAGTTTTCTTGGTAGGTGGCCCTAATGTAATTTCTCATTAATGAGTAGCTTAAGGTATCAGATACCCGAGGATACCTATCACCGCCTCATCAAATAGATGTTTCGCAGAGTGTCAGCTGTTTTGGTGGCTAAAGGGGATCCTACAGCTTTCTTGGAAGGTGGTCCTAATGTAATTTCTCATTAATGAGTAGCTTAAGGTACCAGATACCCCAGGATACCTGTCGCCGCCTCATCAAATAGATGTTTCGCCGAGTGTCAGCTGTTTTGTTGGCTAAACGGGAACCTACAGCTTTCTTGGAAGGTGGTCTTAATGTAATTTCTCATTAATGAGTAGCTTAAGGTATCAGATACCCCAGGATACCTATCACCGCCTCATCAAATAGATGTTTCGCCGAGTGTCAGCTGTTTTGGTGGCTAAAGGGGATCCTACAGCTTTCTTGGAAGGTGGTCCTAATGTAATTTCTCATTAATGAGTAGCTTAAGGTACCAGATACCCCAGGATACCTATCGCCGCCTCATCAAATCGATGTTTCGCCGAGTGTCAGCTGTTTTGTTGGCTAAAGGGGATCCTACAGCTTTCTTGGTAGGTGGTCCTAAAGTAATTTCTCATTATTGAGTACCTTAAGGTACCAGATACTCCAGGATACCTATCACCGCCTCATCAAATAGATGTTTCGCAGAGTGTCAGCTGTTTTGGTGGCTAAAGGGGATCCTACAGCTTTCTTGGAAGGTGGTCCTAAAGTAATTTCTCATTAATGAGTAGCTTAAGGTACCAGATACCCCAGGATACCTATCGCCGCCTCATCAAATAGATGTATCGCCGAGTGTCAGCTGTTTTGTTGGCTGAAAGGGATCCTACAGTTTTCTTGGTAGGTGGCCCTAATGTAATTTCTCATTAATGAGTAGCTTAAGGTATCAGATACCGCAGGATACCTATCGCCGCCTCATCAAATCGATGTTTCGCCGAGTGTCAGCTGTTTTGTTGGCTAAACGGGAACCTACAGCTTTCTTGGAAGGTGGTCTTAATGTAATTTCTCATTAATGAGTAGCTTAAGGTATCAGATACCCCAGGATACCTATCACCGCCTCATCAAATAGATGTTTCGCCGAGTGTCAGCTGTTTTGGTGGCTAAAGGGGATCCTACAGCTTTCTTGGAAGGTGGTCCTAATGTAATTTCTCATTAATGAGTAGCTTAAGGTACCAGATACCCCAGGATACCTATCGCCGCCTCATCAAATCGATGTTTCGCCGAGTGCCAGCTGTTTTTTTGGCTAAAGAGGATCCTACAGCTTTCTTGGTTGGTGGTCCTAATGTAATTTCTCATTAATGAGTACCTTAAGGTACCAGATACTCCAGGATACCTATCAACGCCTCATCAAATCGATGTTTCGCAGAGTGTCAGCTGTTTTGGTGGCTAAAGGGGATCCTACAGCTTTCTTGGAAGGTGGTCCTAATGTAATTTCTCATTAATGAGTAGCTTAAGGTACCAGATACCCCAGGATACCTATCGCCGCCTCATCAAATAGATGTTTCGCCGAATGTACGATGTTTTGTTGGCTAAAAGGGATCCTACAGCTTTCTTGGAAGGTGGTCTTAATGTAATTTCTCATTAATGAGTAGCTTAAGGTACCAGATACCCCAGGATACCTATCGCCGCCTCATCAAATCAATGTATCGCCGAGTGTCAGCTGTTTTGGTGGGTAAAGGGGACCCTACAGCTTTCTTGGAAGGTGGTCCTAATGTAATTTCTCATTAATGAGTAGCTTAAGGTACCAGATACCCCAGGATACCTATCGCCGCCTCATCAAATAGATGTTTCGCCGAGTGTCAGCTGTTTTGTTGGCTAAAAGGGAACCTACAGCTTTCTTGGAAGGTGGTCTTAATGTAATTTCTCATTAATGAGTAGCTTAAGGTATCAGAAACCCCAGGATACCTATCACCGCCTCATCAAATAGATGTTTCGCCGAGTGTCAGCTGTTTTGGTGGCTAAAGGGGATCCTACAGCTTTCTTGGAAGGTGGTCCTAATGTAATTTTTCATTAATGAGTAGCTTAAGGTACCAGATACCCCAGGATACCTATCGCCGCCTCATCAAATCGATGTTTCGCAGAGTGCCAGCTGTTTTTTTGGCTAAAAGGGATCCTACAGCTTTCTTGGAAGGTGGTCCTAATGTAATTTCTCATTAATGAGTACCTTAAGGTACCAGATACCATAGGATACCTATCGCCACCTCATCAAATCGATGTTTCGCTGAGTGTCAGCTGTTTCGTTGGCTAAAGGGGATCCTACAGCTTTCTTGGAAGGTGGTCCTAATGTAATTTCTCATTAATGAGTAGCTTAAGGTACCAGATACCCCAGGATACCTATCGCCGCCTCATCAAATCGATGTTTCCCCGAATGTACGATGTTTTGTTGGCTAAAAGGGATCCTACAGCTTTCTTGGAAGGTGGTCTTAATGTAATTCCTCATTAATGAGTAGCTTAAGGTACCAGATACCCCAGGATACCTATCGCCGCCTCATCAAATCGATGTATCGCCGAGTGTCAGCTGTTTTGTTGGCTGAAAAGGATCCTACAGTTTTCTTGGTAGGTGGCCCTAATGTAATTTCTCATTAATGAGTAGCTTAAGGTACCAGATACCCCAGGATACCTATCGCCGCCTCATCAAATCGATGTTTCGCCGAGTGTCAGCTGTTTTGTTGGCTAAAGGGGATCCTACAGCTTTCTTGGTAGGTGGTCCTAATGTAATTTCTCATTATTGAGTACCTTAAGGTACCAGATACTCCAGGATACCTATCACCGCCTTATCAAATCGATGTTTCGCAGAGTGTCAGCTGTTTTGGTGGCTAAAGGGGATCCTACAGCTTTCTTGGAAGGTGGTCCTAATGTAATTTCTCATTAATGAGTAGCTTAAGGTACCAGATATCCCAGGATACCTATCGCCGCCTCATCAAATAGATGTTTCGCCGAATGTACGATGTTGTGTTGGCTAAAAGGGATCCTACAGCTTTCTTGGAAGGTGGTCTTAATGTAATTTCTCATTAATGAGTAGCTTAAGGTACCAGATACCCCAGGATACATATCGCCGCCTCATCAATTCGATGTATCGCCGAGTGTCAGCTGTTTTGTTGGCTGAAAGGGAACCTACAGTTTTCTTGGTAGGTGGATCTAATGTAATTTCTCATTAATGAGTAGCTTATAGTATCAGATACCCCAGGATACCTATCACCGCCTCATCAAATAGATGTTTCGCAGAGTGTCAGCTGTTTTATTGGCTAAAGGGAATCCTACCGCTTTCTTGGAAGGTGGTCCTAATGTAATTTCTCATTAATGAGTAGCTTAAGGTACCAGATACCCCAGGACACCTATCGCCGCCTCATCAAATAGATGTTTCGCCGAGTGTCAGCTGTTTTGTTGGCTAAAAAGGAACCTACAGCTTTCTTGGAAGGTGGTCTTAATGTAATTTCTCATTAATGAGTAGCTTAAGGTATCAGATACCCCAGGAAACCTATCACCGCCTCATCAAATAGATGTTTCGCCGAGTGTCAGCTGTTTTGTTTGGCTAAAGGGGATCCTACAGTTTTCTTGGTAGGTGGTTCTAATGTAATTTCTCATTAATGAGTACCTTAAGGTACCAGATACCCCAGGATACCTATCGCCGCCTCATCAAATCGATGTTTCGCAGAGTGTGAGCTGTTTTGTTGGCTAAAGGGGATCCTACAGATTTCTTGGTAGGTGGTCCTAATGTAATTTCTCATTATTGAGTACCTTAAGGTACCAGATACCCCAGGATACCTATCGCCGCCTCATCAAATCGATGTTTCGCCGATTGTGAGCTGTTTTGTTGGCTAAAGGGGATCCTACAGCTTTCTTGGTAGGTGGTCCCAATGTAATTTCTCATTAATGAGAACCTTAAGGTACCAGATACCCCAGGATACCTATCGCCGCCGCCTCAAATTGATGTTTCGCTGAGTGTCAGCTGTTTTGTTGGCTAAAGGGGATCCTACAGCTTTCTTGGTAGGTGGTCTTAATGTAATTTCTCATTAATGAGTTCCTTAAGGTACCAAATACTCCAAGATACCTATCGCCGCCTCATCAAATCGATGTTTTGCCGAGTGGTAGCTGGTTTGTTGGCTAAAGGGGATCCTACAGCTTTCTTGGTAGGTGGTCCTAATGTAATTTCTTATTAATGAGTACCTTAAGGTACGAGATACCCCAGGATACCTATCGCCACCTCATCAAATCGATGTTTCGCCGAGTGTCAGCTGTTTTGTTGGCTAAAAGGGATCCTACAGCTTTCTTTGTAGGTGGTCCTAATGTAATTTCTCATTAATGAGTAGCTTAAGGTACCAGATACCCCAGGATACCTATCGCCGCCTCATCAAATCGATGTTTCGCCGAATGTACGATGTTTTGTTAGCTAAAAGGGATCCTACAGCTTTCTTGGAAGGTGGTCTTAATGTAATTTCTCATTAATGAGTAGCTTAAGGTACCAGATATCCCAGGATACCTATCGCCGCCTCATCAAATCGATGTTTCGCCGAGTGTCAGCTGTTTTGTTGGCTGAAAGGGATCCTACAGTTTTCTTGGTAGGTGGCCCTAATGTAATTTCTCATTATTGAGTACCTTAAGGTACCAGATACTCCAGGATACCTATCACCGCCTCATCAAATCAATGTTTCGCAGAGTGTCAGCTGTTTTGGTGGCTAAAGGGGATCCTACAGCTTTCTTGGAAGGTGGTCCTAATGTAATTTCTCATTAATGAGTAGCTTAAGGTACCAGATACCCCAGGATACCTATCGCCGCCTCATCAAATAGATGTTTCGCCGAATGTACGATGTTGTGTTGGCTAAAAGGGATCCTACAGCTTTCTTGGAAGGTGGTCTTAATGTAATTTCTCATTAATGAGTAGCTTAAGGTACCAGATATCCCAGGATACCTATCGCCGCCTCATCAAATCGATGTTTCGCCGAGTGTCAGCTGTTTTGTTGGCTGAAAGGGATCCTACAGTTTTCTTGGTAGGTGGCCCTAATGTAATTTCTCATTATTGAGTACCTTAAGGTACCAGATACCCCAGGATACCTATCGCCGCCTCATCAAATCGATGTTTCGCCGAGTGCCATCTGTTTTTTTGGCTAAAGGGGATCCTACAGCTTTCTTGGTAGGTGGTCCTAATGTAATTTCTCATTAATGAGTACCTTAAGGTACCAGATACTCCAGGATACCTATCGCCGCCTCATCACATCGATGTTTCGATGAGTGTCAGCTGTTTTGTTGGCTAAAGGGGATCCTACAGCTTTCTTGGTAGGTGGTGCTAATGTAATTTCTCATTAATGAGTTAATTATGGTACCAGATACTATAGGATACCTATCGCCACCTCATCAAATCGATGTTTCGCCGAGTGTCAGCTGTTTTGTTGGCTAAAGGGGATCCTACAGCTTTGTTTGTAGGTGGTCCTAATGTAATTTCTCATTAATGAGTAGCTTAAGGTACCAGATACCCCAGGATACCTATCGCCGCCTCATCAAATCGATGTTTCGCCGAGTGCCATCTGTTTTGTTGGCTAAAAGGGATCCTACAGCTTTCTTGGAAGGTGGTCTTAATGTAATTTCTCATTAATGAGTAGCTTAAGGTACCAGATACCCCAGGATACCTATCGCCGCCTCATCAAATCGATGTATCGCCGAGTGTCAGCTGTTTTGTTGGCTGAAAGGGATCCTACAGTTTTCTTGGTAGGTGGCCCTAATGTAATTTCTCATTAATGAATAGCTTAAGGTACCAGATACCCCAGGATACATATCGCCGCCTCATCAAATCGATGTATCGCCGAGTGTCAGCTGTTTTGTTGGCTGAAAGGGATCCTACAGTTTTCTTGGTAGGTGGCCCTAATGTAATTTCTCATTAATGAGTAGCTTAAGGTATCAGATACCCGAGGATACCTATCACCGCCTCATCAAATAGATGTTTCGCAGAGTGTCAGCTGTTTTGGTGGCTAAAGGGGATCCTACAGCTTTCTTGGAAGGTGGTCCTAATGTAATTTCTCATTAATGAGTAGCTTAAGGTACCAGATACCCCAGGATACCTGTCGCCGCCTCATCAAATAGATGTTTCGCCGAGTGTCAGCTGTTTTGTTGGCTAAACGGGAACCTACAGCTTTCTTGGAAGGTGGTCTTAATGTAATTTCTCATTAATGAGTAGCTTAAGGTATCAGATACCCCAGGATACCTATCACCGCCTCATCAAATAGATGTTTCGCCGAGTGTCAGCTGTTTTGGTGGCTAAAGGGGATCCTACAGCTTTCTTGGAAGGTGGTCCTAATGTAATTTCTCATTAATGAGTAGCTTAAGGTACCAGATACCCCAGGATACCTATCGCCGCCTCATCAAATCGATGTTTCGCCGAGTGTCAGCTGTTTTGTTGGCTAAAGGGGATCCTACAGCTTTCTTGGTAGGTGGTCCTAAAGTAATTTCTCATTATTGAGTACCTTAAGGTACCAGATACTCCAGGATACCTATCACCGCCTCATCAAATAGATGTTTCGCAGAGTGTCAGCTGTTTTGGTGGCTAAAGGGGATCCTACAGCTTTCTTGGAAGGTGGTCCTAAAGTAATTTCTCATTAATGAGTAGCTTAAGGTACCAGATACCCCAGGATACCTATCGCCGCCTCATCAAATAGATGTATCGCCGAGTGTCAGCTGTTTTGTTGGCTGAAAGGGATCCTACAGTTTTCTTGGTAGGTGGCCCTAATGTAATTTCTCATTAATGAGTAGCTTAAGGTATCAGATACCCCAGGATACCTATCGCCGCCTCATCAAATCGATGTTTCGCCGAGTGTCAGCTGTTTTGTTGGCTAAACGGGAACCTACAGCTTTCTTGGAAGGTGGTCTTAATGTAATTATTCATTAATGAGTAGCTTAAGTTATCAGATACCCCAGGATACCTATCACCGCCTCATCAAATAGATGTTTCGCCGAGTGTCAGCTGTTTTGGTGGCTAAAGGGGATCCTACAGCTTTCTTGGAAGGTGGTCCTAATGTAATTTCTCATTAATGAGTAGCTTAAGGTACCAGATACCCCAGGATACCTATCGCCGCCTCATCAAATCGATGTTTCGCCGAGTGCCAGCTGTTTTTTTGGCTAAAGAGGATCCTACAGCTTTCTTGGTTGGTGGTCCTAATGTAATTTCTCATTAATGAGTACCTTAAGGTACCAGATACTCCAGGATACCTATCAACGCCTCATCAAATCGATGTTTCGCAGAGTGTCAGCTGTTTTGGTGGCTAAAGGGATCCTACAGCTTTCTTGGAAGGTGGTCCTAATGTAATTTCTCATTAATGAGTAGCTTAAGGTACCAGATACCCCAGGATACCTATCGCCGCCTCATCAAATAGATGTTTCGCCGAATGTACGATGTTTTGTTGGCTAAAAGGGATCCTACAGCTTTCTTGGAAGGTGGTCTTAATGTAATTTCTCATTAATGAGTAGCTTAAGGTACCAGATACCCCAGGATACCTATCGCCGCCTCATCAAATCAATGTATCGCCGAGTGTCAGCTGTTTTGGTGGGTAAAGGGGACCCTACAGCTTTCTTGGAAGGTGGTCCTAATGTAATTTCTCATTAATGAGTAGCTTAAGGTACCAGATACCCCAGGATACCTATCGCCGCCTCATCAAATAGATGTTTCGCCGAGTGTCAGCTGTTTTGTTGGCTAAAAGGGAACCTACAGCTTTCTTGGAAGGTGGTCCTAATGTAATTTTTCATTAATGAGTAGCTTAAGGTACCAGATACCCCAGGATACCTATCGCCGCCTCATCAAATCGATGTTTCGCAGAGTGCCAGCTGTTTTTTTGGCTAAAAGGGATCCTACAGCTTTCTTGGAAGGTGGTCCTAATGTAATTTCTCATTAATGAGTACCTTAAGGTACCAGATAATATAGGATACCTATCGCCACCTCATCAAATCGATGTTTCGCTGAGTGTCAGCTGTTTCGTTGGCTAAAGGGGATCCTACAGCTTTCTTGGAAGGTGGTCCTAATGTAATTTCTCATTAATGAGTAGCTTAAGGTACCAGATACCCCAGGATACCTATCGCCGCCTCATCAAATCGATATTTCCCCGAATGTACGATGTTTTGTTGGCTAAAAGGGATCCTACAGCTTTCTTGGAAGGTGGTCTTAATGTAATTCCTCATTAATGAGTAGCTTAAGGTACCAGATACCCCAGGATACCTATCGCCGCCTCATCAAATCGATGTATCGCCGAGTGTCAGCTGTTTTGTTGGCTGAAAAGGATGCTACAGTTTTCTTGGTAGGTGGCCCTAATGTAATTTCTCATTAATGAGTAGCTTAAGGTACCAGATACTACAGGATACCTATCGCCGCCTCATCAAATCGATGTTTCGCCGAGTGTCAGCTGTTTTGTTGGCTAAAGGGGATCCTACAGCTTTCTTGGTAGGTGGTCCTAATGTAATTTCTCATTATTGAGTACCTTAAGGTACCAGATACTCCAGGATACCTATCACCGCCTCATCAAATCGATGTTTCGCAGAGTGTCAGCTGTTTTGGTGGCTAAAGGGGATCCTACAGCTTTCTTGGAAGGTGGTCCTAATGTAATTTCTCATTAATGAGTAGCTTAAGGTACCAGATATCCCAGGATACCTATCGCCGCCTCATCAAATAGATGTTTCGCCGAATGTACGATGTTGTGTTGGCTAAAAGGGATCCTACAGCTTTCTTGGAAGGTGGTCTTAATGTAATTTCTCATTAATGAGTAGCTTAAGGTACCAGATACCCCAGGATACATATCGCCGCCTCATCAATTCGATGTATCGCCGAGTGTCAGCTGTTTTGTTGGCTGAAAGGGAACCTACAGTTTTCTTGGTAGGTGGATCTAATGTAATTTCTCATTAATGAGTAGCTTATAGTATCAGATACCCCAGGATACCTATCACCGCCTCATCAAATAGATGTTTCGCAGAGTGTCAGCTGTTTTGGTGGCTAAAGGGAATCCTACAGCTTTCTTGGAAGGTGGTCCTAATGTAATTTCTCATTAATGAGTAGCTTAAGGTACCAGATACCCCAGGACACCTATCGCCGCCTCATCAAATAGATGTTTCGCCGAGTGTCAGCTGTTTTGTTGGCTAAAAAGGAACCTACAGCTTTCTTGGAAGGTGGTCTTAATGTAATTTCTCATTAATGAGTAGCTTAAGGTATCAGATACCCCAGGAAACCTATCACCGCCTCATCAAATAGATGTTTCGCCGAGTGTCAGCTGTTTTGTTTGGCTAAAGGGGATCCTACAGTTTTCTTGGTAGGTGGTTCTAATGTAATTTCTCATTAATGAGTACCTTAAGGTACCAGATACCCCAGGATACCTATCGCCGCCTCATCAAATCGATGTTTCGCAGAGTGTGAGCTGTTTTGTTGGCTAAAGGGGATCCTACAGATTTCTTGGTAGGTGGTCCTAATGTAATTTCTCATTATTGAGTACCTTAAGGTACCAGATACCCCAGGATACCTATCGCCGCCTCATCAAATCGATGTTTCGCCGATTGTGAGCTGTTTTGTTGGCTAAAGGGGATCCTACAGCTTTCTTGGTAGGTGGTCCCAATGTAATTTCTCATTAATGAGAACCTTAAGGTACCAGATACCCCAGGATACCTATCGCCGCCGCCTCAAATCGATGTTTCGCTGAGTGTCAGCTGTTTTGTTGGCTAAAGGGGATCCTACAGCTTTCTTGGTAGGTGGTCTTAATGTAATTTCTCATTAATGAGTTCCTTAAGGTACCAAATACTCCAAGATACCTATCGCCGCCTCATCAAATCGATGTTTTGCAGAGTGTTAGCTGGTTTGTTGGCTAAAGGGGATCCTACAGCTTTCTTGGTAGGTGGTCCTAATGTAATTTCTCATTAATGAGTAGCTTAAGGTACCAGATACCCCAGGATACCTATCGCCGCCTCATCAAATCGATGTTTCGCAGAGTGCCAGCTGTTGTTTTGGCTAAAAGGGATCCTACAGCTTTCTTGGAAGGTGGTCCTAATGTAATTTCTCATTAATGAGTACCTTAAGGTACCAGATACCATAGGATACCTATCCCCACCTCATCAAATCGATGTTTCGCTGAGTGTCAGCTGTTTCGTTGGCTAAAGGGGATCCTACAGCTTTCTTGGAAGGTGGTCCTAATGTAATTTCTCATTAATGAGTAGCTTAAGGTACCAGATACCCCAGGATACCTATCGCCGCCTCATCAAATCGATGTTTCGCCGAATGTACGATGTTTTGTTGGCTAAAAGGGATCCTACAGCTTTCTTGGAAGGTGGTCTTAATGTAATTCCTCATTAATGAGTAGCTTAAGGTACCAGATACCCCAGGATACCTATCGCCGCCTCATCAAATCGATTTATCGCCGAGTGTCAGCTGTTTTGTTGGCTGAAAGGGATAATACAGTTTTCTTGGTAGGTGGCCCTAATGTAATTTCTCATTAATGAGTAGCTTAAGGTACCAGATACCCCAGGATACCTATCGCCGCCTCATCAAATCGATGTTTCGCCGAGTGTCAGCTGTTTTGTTGGCTAAAGGGGATCCTACAGCTTTCTTGGTAGGTGGTCCTAATGTAATTTCTCATTATTGAGTACCTTAAGGTACCAGATACTCCAGGATACCTATCACCGCCTCATCAAATCGATGTTTCGCAGAGTGTCAGCTGTTTTGGTATCTAAAGGGGATCCTACAGCTTTCTTGGAAGGTGGTCCTAATGAAATTTCTCATTAATGAGTACCTTAAGGTACCAGATACCCCAGGATACCTATCGCCGCCTCATCAAATAGATGTTTCGCCGAATGTACGATGTTGTGTTGGCTAAAAGGGATCCTACAGCTTTCTTGGAAGGTGGTCTTAATGTAATTTCTCATTAATGAGTAGCTTAAGGTACCAGATACCCCAGGACACCTATCGCCGCCTCATCAAATAGATGTTTCGCCGAGTGTCAGCTGTTTTGTTGGCTAAAAAGGAACCTACAGCTTTCTTGGAAGGTGGTCTTAATGTAATTTCTCATTAATGAGTAGCTTAAGGTATCAGATACCCCAGGAAACCTATCACCGCCTCATCAAATAGATGTTTCGCCGAGTGTCAGCTGTTTTGGTGGCTAAAGGGGATCCTACAGCTTTCTTGGAAGGTGGTCCTAATGTAATTTCTCATTAATGAGTAGCTTAAGGTACCAGATACCCCAGGATACCTATCGCCGCCTCATCAAATCGATGTTTCGCCGAGTGCCATCTGTTTTTTTGGCTAAAGGGGATCCTACAGCTTTCTTGGTAGGTGGTCCTAATGTAATTTCTCATTAATGAGTACCTTAAGGTACCAGATACTCCAGGATACCTATCGCCGCCTCATCACATCGATGTTTCTCCGATTGTCAGCTGTTTTGTTGGCTAAAGGGGATCCTACAGCTTTCTTGGTAGGTGGTGCTAATGTAATTTCTCATTAATGAGTTAATTATGGTACCAGATACTATAGGATACCTATCGCCACCTCATCAAATCGATGTTTCGCCGAGTGTCAGCTGTTTTGTTGGCTAAAGGGGATCCTACAGCTTTGTTTGTAGGTGGTCCTAATGTAATTTCTCATTAATGAGTAGCTTAAGGTACCAGATACCCCAGGATACCTATCGCCGCCTCATCAAATCGATGTTTCGCCGAATGTACTATGTTTTGTTGGCTAAAAGGGATCCTACAGCTTTCTTGGAAGGTGGTCCTAATGTAATTTCTCATTAATGAGTACCTTAAGGTACCAGATACTCCAGGATACCTATCGCCGCCTCATCACATCGATGTTTCGCCGATTGTCAGCTGTTTTGTTGGCTAAAGGGGATCCTACAGCTTTCTTGGTAGGTGGTGCTAATGTAATTTCTCATTAATGAGTTAATTATGGTACCAGATACTATAGGATACCTATCGCCACCTCATCAAATCGATGTTTCGCCGAGTGTCAGCTGTTTTGTTGGCTAAAGGGGATCCTACAGCTTTGTTTGTAGGTGGTCCTAATGTAATTTCTCATTAATGAGTAGCTTAAGGTACCAGATACCCCAGGATACATATCGCCGCCTCATCAATTCGATGTATCGCCGAGTGTCAGCTGTTTTGTTGGCTGAAAGGGAACCTACAGTTTTCTTGGTAGGTGGATCTAATGTAATTTCTCATTAATGAGTAGCTTATAGTATCAGATACCCCAGGATACCTATCACCGCCTCATCAAATAGATGTTTCGCAGAGTGTCAGCTGTTTTGGTGGCTAAAGGGAATCCTACAGCTTTCTTGGAAGGTGGTCCTAATGTAATTTCTCATTAATGAGTAGCTTAAGGTACCAGATACCCCAGGATACCTATCGCCGCCTCATCAAATAGATGTTTCGCCGAGTGTCAGCTGTTTTGTTGGCTAAAAAGGAACCTACAGCTTTCTTGGAAGGTGGTCTTAATGTAATTTCTCATTAATGAGTAGCTTAAGGTATCAGATACCCCAGGATACCTATCACTGCCTCATCAAATAGATGTTTCGCCGAGTGTCAGCTGTTTTGTTTGGCTAAATAGGATCCTACAGTTTTCTTGGTAGGTGGTTCTAATGTAATTTCTCATTAATGAGTAAATTAAGGTACCAGATACCCCAGGATACCTATCGCCGCCTCATCAAATCGATGTTTCGCAGAGTGTGAGCTGTTTTGTTGGCTAAAGGGGATCCTACAGATTTCTTGGTAGGTGGTCCTAATGTAATTTCTCATTATTGAGTACCTTAAGGTACCAGATACCCCAGGATACCTATCGCCGCCTCATCAAATCGATGTTTCGCCGATTGTGAGCTGTTTTGTTGGCTAAAGGGGATCCTACAGCTTTCTTGGTAGGTGGTCCCAATGTAATTTCTCATTAATGAGAACCTTAAGGTACCAGATACCCCAGGATACCTATCGCCGCCGCCTCAAATCGATGTTTCGCTGAGTGTCAGCTGTTTTGTTGGCTAAAGGGGATCCTACAGCTTTCTTGGTAGGTGGTCTTAATGTAATTTCTCATTAATGAGTTCCTTAAGGTACCAAATACTCCAAGATACCTATCGCCGCCTCATCAAATCGATGTTTTGCAGAGTGTTAGCTGGTTTGTTGGCTAAAGGGGATCCTACAGCTTTCTTGGTAGGTGGTCCTAATGTAATTTCTCATTAATGAGTAGCTTAAGGTACCAGATACCCCAGGATACCTATCGCCGCCTCATCAAATCGATGTTTCGCAGAGTGCCAGCTGTTGTTTTGGCTAAAAGGGATCCTACAGCTTTCTTGGAAGGTGGTCCTAATGTAATTTCTCATTAATGAGTACCTTAAGGTACCAGATACCATAGGATACCTATCGCCACCTCATCAAATCGATGTTTCGCTGAGTGTCAGCTGTTTCGTTGGCTAAAGGGGATCCTACAGCTTTCTTGGAAGGTGGTCCTAATGTAATTTCTCATTAATGAGTAGCTTAAGGTACCAGATACCCCAGGATACCTATCGCCGCCTCATCAAATCGATGTTTCCCCGAATGTACGATGTTTTGTTGGCTAAAAGGGATCCTACAGCTTTCTTGGAAGGTGGTCTTAATGTAATTCCTCATTAATGAGTAGCTTAAGGTACCAGATACCCCAGGATACCTATCGCCGCCTCATCAAATCGATTTATCGCCGAGTGTCAGCTGTTTTGTTGGCTGAAAGGGATAATACAGTTTTCTTGGTAGGTGGCCCTAATGTAATTTCTCATTAATGAGTAGCTTAAGGTACCAGATACCCCAGGATACCTATCGCCGCCTCATCAAATCGATGTTTCGCCGAGTGTCAGCTGTTTTGTTGGCTAAAGGGGATCCTACAGCTTTCTTGGTAGGTGGTCCTAATGTAATTTCTCATTATTGAGTACCTTAAGGTACCAGATACTCCAGGATACCTATCACCGCCTCATCAAATCGATGTTTCGCAGAGTGTCAGCTGTTTTGGTGGCTAAAGGGGATCCTACAGCTTTCTTGGAAGGTGGTCCTAATGAAATTTCTCATTAATGAGTACCTTAAGGTACCAGATACCCCAGGATACCTATCGCCGCCTCATCAAATAGATGTTTCGCCGAATGTACGATGTTGTGTTGGCTAAAAGGGATCCTACAGCTTTCTTGGAAGGTGGTCTTAATGTAATTTCTCATTAATGAGTAGCTTAAGGTACCAGATACCCCAGGACACCTATCGCCGCCTCATCAAATAGATGTTTCGCCGAGTGTCAGCTGTTTTGTTGGCTAAAAAGGAACCTACAGCTTTCTTGGAAGGTGGTCTTAATGTAATTTCTCATTAATGAGTAGCTTAAGGTATCAGATACCCCAGGAAACCTATCACCGCCTCATCAAATAGATGTTTCGCCGAGTGTCAGCTGTTTTGGTGGCTAAAGGGGATCCTACAGCTTTCTTGGAAGGTGGTCCTAATGTAATTTCTCATTAATGAGTAGCTTAAGGTACCAGATACCCCAGGATACCTATCGCCGCCTCATCAAATCGATGTTTCGCCGAGTGCCATCTGTTTTTTTGGCTAAAGGGGATCCTACAGCTTTCTTGGTAGGTGGTCCTAATGTAATTTCTCATTAATGAGTACCTTAAGGTACCAGATACTCCAGGATACCTATCGCCGCCTCATCACATCGATGTTTCGCCGATTGTCAGCTGTTTTGTTGGCTAAAGGGGATCCTACAGCTTTCTTGGTAGGTGGTGCTAATGTAATTTCTCATTAATGAGTTAATTATGGTACCAGATACTATAGGATACCTATCGCCACCTCATCAAATCGATGTTTCGCCGAGTGTCAGCTGTTTTCTTGGCTAAAGGGGATCCTACAGCTTTGTTTGTAGGTGGTCCTAATGTAATTTCTCATTAATGAGTAGCTTAAGGTACCAGATACCCCAGGATACCTATCGCCGCCTCATCAAATCGATGTTTCGCCGAATGTACTATGTTTTGTTGGCTAAAAGGGATCCTACAGCTTTCTTGGAAGGTGGTCCTAATGTAATTTCTCATTAATGAGTACCTTAAGGTACCAGATACTCCAGGATACCTATCGCCGCCTCATCACATCGATGTTTCGCCGATTGTCAGCTGTTTTGTTGGCTAAAGGGGATCCTACAGCTTTCTTGGTAGGTGGTGCTAATGTAATTTCTCATTAATGAGTTAATTATGGTACCAGATACTATAGGATACCTATCGCCACCTCATCAAATCGATGTTTCGCCGAGTGTCAGCTGTTTTGTTGGCTAAAGGGGATCCTACAGCTTTGTTTGTAGGTGGTCCTAATGTAATTTCTCATTAATGAGTAGCTTAAGGTACCAGATACTCCAGGATACCTATCGCCGCCTCATCACATCGATGTTTCGCCGATTGTCAGCTGTTTTTTTGGCTAAAGGGGATCCTACAGCTTTCTTGGTAGGTGGTGCTAATGTAATTTCTCATTAATGAGTTAATTATGGTACCAGATACTATAGGATACCTATCGCCACCTCATCAAATCGATGTTTCGCCGAGTGTCAGCTGTTTTGTTGGCTAAAGGGGATCCTACAGCTTTGTTTGTAGGTGGTCCTAATGTAATTTCTCATTAATGAGTAGCTTAAGGTACCAGATACCCCAGGATACCTATCGCCGCCTCATCAAATCGATGTATCGCCGAGTGTCAGCTGTTTTGTTGGCTGAAAGGGATCCTACAGTTTTCTTGGTAGGTGGCCCTAATGTAATTTCTCATTAATGAATAGCTTAAGGTACCAGATACCCCAGGATACATATCGCCGCCTCATCAAATCGATGTATCGCCGAGTGTCAACTGTTTTGTTGGCTGAAAGGGATCCTACAGTTTTCTTGGTAGGTGGCCCTAATGTAATTTCTCATTAATGAGTAGCTTAAGGTATCAGATACCCGAGGATACCTATCACCGCCTCATCAAATAGATGTTTCGCAGAGTGTCAGCTGTTTTGGTGGCTAAAGGGGATCCTACAGCTTTCTTAGAAGGTGGTCCTAATGTAATTTCTCATTAATGAGTAGCTTAAGGTACCAGATACCCCAGGATACCTGTCGCCGCCTCATCAAATAGATGTTTCGCCGAGTGTCAGCTGTTTTGTTGGCTAAACGGGAACCTACAGCTTTCTTGGAAGGTGGTCTTAATGTAATTTCTCATTAATGAGTAGCTTAAGGTATCAGATACCCCAGGATACCTATCACCGCCTCATCAAATAGATGTTTCGCCGAGTGTCAGCTGTTTTGGTGGCTAAAGGGGATCCTACAGCTTTCTTGGAAGGTGGTCCTAATGTAATTTCTCATTAATGAGTAGCTTAAGGTACCAGATACCCCAGGATACCTATCGCCGCCTCATCAAATCGATGTTTCGCCGAGTGTCAGCTGTTTTGTTGGCTAAAGGGGATCCTACAGCTTTCTTGGTAGGTGGTCCTAAAGTAATTTCTCATTATTGAGTACCTTAAGGTACCAGATACTCCAGGATACCTATCACCGCCTCATCAAATAGATGTTTCGCAGAGTGTCAGCTGTTTTGGAGGCTAAAGGGGATCCTACAGCTTTCTTGGAAGGTGGTCCTAAAGTAATTTCTCATTAATGAGTAGCTTAAGGTACCAGATACCCCAGGATACCTATCGCCGCCTCATCAAATAGATGTATCGCCGAGTGTCAGCTGTTTTGTTGGCTGAAAGGGATCCTACAGTTTTCTTGGTAGGTGGCCCTAATGTAATTTCTCATTAATGAGTAGCTTAAGGTATCAGATACCCCAGGATACCTATCGCCGCCTCATCAAATCGATGTTTCGCCGAGTGTCAGCTGTTTTGTTGGCTAAACGGGAACCTACAGCTTTCTTGGAAGGTGGTCTTAATGTAATTTCTCATTAATGAGTAGCTTAAGGTATCAGATACCCCAGGATACCTATCACCGCCTCATCAAATAGATGTTTCGCCGAGTGTCAGCTGTTTTGGTGGCTAAAGGGGATCCTACAGCTTTCTTGGAAGGTGGTCCTAATGTAATTTCTCATTAATGAGTAGCTTAAGGTACCAGATACCCCAGGATACCTATCGCCGCCTCATCAAATCGATGTTTCGCCGAGTGCCAGCTGTTTTTGGCTAAAGAGGATCCTACAGCTTTCTTGGTTGGTGGTCCTAATGTAATTTCTCATTAATGAGTACCTTAAGGTACCAGATACTCCAGGATACCTATCAACGCCTCATCAAATCGATGTATCGCCGAGTGTCAGCTGTTTTGGTGGCTAAAAAGGAACCTACAGCTTTCTTGGAAGGTGGTCCTAATGTAATTTCTCATTAATGAGTAGCTTAAGGTACCAGATACCCCAGGATACCTATCGCCGCCTCATCAAATAGATGTTTCGCCGAGTGTCAGCTGTTTTGTTGGCTAAAAGGGAACCTACAGCTTTCTTGGAAGGTGGTCTTAATGTAATTTCTCATTAATGAGTAGCTTAAGGTATCAGATACCCCAGGATACCTATCACCGCCTCATCAAATAGATGTTTCGCCGAGTGTCAGCTGTTTTGGTGGCTAAAGGGGATCCTACAGCTTTCTTGGAAGGTGGTCCTAATGTAATTTCTCATTAATGAGTAGCTTAAGGTACCAGATACCCCAGGATACCTATCGCCGCCTCATCAAATAGATGTTTCGCCGAATGTACGATGTTTTGTTGGCTAAAAGGGATCCTACAGCTTTCTTGGAAGGTGGTCTTAATGTAATTTCTCATTAATGAGTAGCTTAAGGTACCAGATACCCCAGGATACCTATCGCCGCCTCATCAAATCAATGTATCGCCGAGTGTCAGCTGTTTTGGTGGCTAAAAAGGAACCTACAGCTTTCTTGGAAGGTGGTCCTAATGTAATTTCTCATTAATGAGTAGCTTAAGGTACCAGATACCCCAGGATACCTATCGCCGCCTCATCAAATAGATGTTTCGCCGAGTGTCAGCTGTTTTGTTGGCTAAAAGGGAACCTACAGCTTTCTTGGAAGGTGGTCTTAATGTAATTTCTCATTAATGAGTAGCTTAAGGTATCAGAAACCCCAGGATACCTATCACCGCCTCATCAAATAGATGTTTCGCCGAGCGTCAGCTGTTTTGGTGGCTAAAGGGGATCCTACAGCTTTCTTGGAAGGTGGTCCTAATGTAATTTTTCATTAATGAGTAGCTTAAGGTACCAGATACCCCAGGATACCTATCGCCGCCTCATCAAATCGATGTTTCGCCGAGTGCCAGCTGTTTTGTTGGCTAAAAGGGATCCTACAGCTTTCTTGGAAGGTGGTCCTAATGTAATTTCTCATTAATGAGTACCTTAAGGTACCAGATACCATAGGATACCTATCGCCACCTCATCAAATCGATGTTTCGCTGAGTGTCAGCTGTTTCGTTGGCTAAAGGGGATCCTACAGCTTTCTTGGAAGGTGGTCCTAATGTAATTTCTCATTAATGAGTAGCTTAAGGTACCAGATACCCCAGGATACCTATCGCCGCCTCATCAAATCGATGTTTCCCCGAATGTACGATGTTTTGTTGGCTAAAAGGGATCCTACAGCTTTCTTGGAAGGTGGTCTTAATGTAATTCCTCATTAATGAGTAGCTTAAGGTACCAGATACCCCAGGATACCTATCGCCGCCTCATCAAATCGATGTATCGCCGAGTGTCAGCTGTTTTGTTGGCTGAAAGGGATCCTACAATTTTCTTGGTAGGTGGCCCTAATGTAATTTCTCATTAATGAGTAGCTTAAGGTACCAGATACCCCAGGATACCTATCGCCGCCTCATCAAATCGATGTTTCGCCGAGTGTCAGCTGTTTTGTTGGCTAAAGGGGATCCTACAGCTTTCTTGGTAGGTGGTCCTAATGTAATTTCTCATTATTGAGTACCTTAAGGTACCAGATACTCCAGGATACCTATCACCGCCTCATCAAATCGATGTTTCGCAGAGTGTCAGCTGTTTTGGTGGCTAAAGGGGATCCTACAGCTTTCTTGGAAGGTGGTCCTAAAGTAATTTCTCATTAATGAGTAGCTTAAGGTACCAGATACCCCAGGATACCTATCGCCGCTTCATCAAATAGATGTATCGCCGAGTGTCAGCTGTTTTGTTGGCTGAAAGGGATCCTACAGTTTTCTTGGTAGGTGGCCCTAATGTAATTTCTCATTAATGAGTAGCTTAAGGTATCAGATACCCCAGGATACCTATCGCCGCCTCATCAAATCGATGTTTCGCCGAGTGTCAGCTGTTTTGTTGGCTAAACGGGAACCTTCAGCTTTCTTGGAAGGTGGTCTTAATGTAATTTCTCATTAATGAGTAGCTTAAGGTATCAGATACCCCAGGATACCTATCACCGCCTCATCAAATAGATGTTTCGCCGAGTGTCAGCTGTTTTGGTGGCTAAAGGGGATCCTACAGCTTTCTTGGAAGGTGGTCCTAATGTAATTTCTCATTAATGAGTAGCTTAAGGTACCAGATACCCCAGGATACCTATCGCCGCCTCATCAAATCGATGTTTCGCCGAGTGCCAGCTGTTTTTTTGGCTAAAGAGGATCCTACAGCTTTCTTGGTTGGTGGTCCTAATGTAATTTCTCATTAATGAGTAGCTTAAGGTACCAGATACCCCAGGATACCTATCGCCGCCTCATCAAATAGATGTATCGCCGAGTGTCAGCTGTTTTGTTGGCTGAAAGGGATCCTACAGTTTTCTTGGTAGGTGGCCCTAATGTAATTTCTCATTAATGAGTAGCTTAAGGTATCAGATACCCCAGGATACCTATCGCCGCCTCATCAAATCGATGTTTCGCCGAGTGTCAGCTGTTTTGTTGGCTAAACGGGAACCTACCTCTTTCTTGGAAGGTGGTCTTAATGTAATTTCTCATTAATGAGTAGCTTAAGGTATCAGATACCCCAGGATACCTATCACCGCCTCATCAAATAGATGTTTCGCCGAGTGTCAGCTGTTTTGGTGGCTAAAGGGGATCCTACAGCTTTCTTGGAAGGTGGTCCTAATGTAATTTCTCATTAATGAGTAGCTTAAGGTACCAGATACCCCAGGATACCTATCGCCGCCTCATCAAATAGATGTTTCGCCGAATGTACGATGTTTTGTTGGCTAAAAGGGATCCTACAGCTTTCTTGGAAGGTGGTCTTAATGTAATTTCTCATTAATGAGTAGCTTAAGGTACCAGATACCCCAGGATACCTATCGCCGCCTCATCAAATCAATGTATCGCCGAGTGTCAGCTGTTTTGGTGGCTAAAAGGGATCCTACAGCTTTCTTGGAAGGTGGTCCTAATGTAATTTCTCATTAATGAGTAGCTTAAGGTACCAGATACCCCAGGATACCTATCGCCGCCTCATCAAATAGATGTTTCGCCGAGTGTCAGCTGTTTTGTTGGCTAAAAGGGAACCTACAGCTTTCTTGGAAGGTGGTCTTAATGTAATTTCTCATTAATGAGTAGCTTAAGGTATCAGAAACCCCAGGATACCTATCACCGCCTCATCAAATAGATGTTTCGCCGAGTGTCAGCTGTTTTGGTGGCTAAAGGGGATCCTACAGCTTTCTTGGAAGGTGGTCCTAATGTAATTTCTCATTAATGAGTAGCTTAAGGTACCAGATACCCCAGGATACCTATCGCCGCCTCATCAAATCGATGTTTCGCCGAGTGCCAGCTGTTTTTTTGGCTAAAAGGGATCCTACAGCTTTCTTGGAAGGTGGTCCTAATGTAATTTCTCATTAATGAGTACCTTAAGGTACCAGATACCCCAGGATACCTATCGCCGCCTCATCAAATCGATGTTTCGCCGAATGTACTATGTTTTGTTGGCTAAAAGGGATCCTACAGCTTTCTTGGAAGGTGGTCTTAATGTAATTTCTCATTAATGAGTAGCTTAAGGTATCAGAAACCCCAGGATACCTATCACCGCCTCATCAAATAGATGTTTCGCCGAGTGTCAGCTGTTTTGGTGGCTGAAAGGGAAACTACAGTTTTCTTGGTAGGTGGACCTAATGTAATTTCTCATTAATGAGTAGCTTATAGTATCAGATACCCCAGGATACCTATCACCGCCTCATCAAATAGATGTTTCGCAGAGTGTCAGCTGTTTTGGTGGCTAAAGGGAATCCTACAGCTTTCTTGGAAGGTGGCCCTAATGTAATTTCTCATTAATGAGTAGCTTAAGGTACCAGATACCCCAGGATACCTATCGCCGCCTCATCAAATAGATGTTTCGCCGAGTGTCAGCTGTTTTGTTGGCTAAAAAGGAACCTACAGCTTTCTTGGAAGGTGGTCTTAATGTAATTTCTCATTAATGAGTAGCTTAAGGTATCAGATACCCCAGGATACCTATCACCGCCTCATCAAATAGATGTTTCGCCGAGTGTCAGCTGTTTTGGTGGCTAAAGGGGATCCTACAGCTTTCTTGGAAGGTGGTCCTAATGTAATTTCTCATTAATGAGTAGCTTAAGGTACCAGATACTCCAGGATACCTATCGCCGCCTCATCACATCGATGTTTCGCCGAGTGTCAGCTGTTTTGTTGGCTAAAGGGGATCCTACAGCTTTCTTGGTAGGTGGTCCTAATGTAATTTCTCATTAATGAGTTCCTTATGGTACCAGATACTATAGGATACCTATCGCCACTTCATCAAATCGATGTTTCTCCGAGTGTCAGCTGTTTTGTTGGCTAAAGGGGATCCTACAGCTTTTTTGTAGGTGGTCCTAATGTAATTTCTCATTAATGAGTAGCTTAAGGTACCAGATACCCCAGGATACCTATCGCCGCCTCATCAAATCGATGTTTCGCCGAATGTACTATGTTTTGTTGGCTAAAAGGGAACCTACAGCTTTCTTGGAAGGTGGTCTTAATGTAATTTCTCATTAATGAGTAGCTTAAGGTATCAGAAACCCCAGGATACCTATCACCGCCTCATCAAATAGATGTTTCGCCGAGTGTCAGCTGTTTTGGTGGCTAAAGGGGATCCTACAGCTTTCTTGGAAGGTGGTCCTAATGTAATTTTTCATTAATGAGTAGCTTAAGGTACCAGATACCCCAGGATACCTATCGCCGCCTCATCAAATCGATGTTTCGCCGAGTGCCAGCTGTTTTTTTGGCTAAAAGGGATCCTACAGCTTTCTTGGAAGGTGGTCCTAATGTAATTTCTCATTAATGAGTACCTTAAGGTACCAGATACCATAGGATACCTATCGCCACCTCATCAAATCGATGTTTCGCTGAGTGTCAGCTGTTTCGTTGGCTAAAGGGGATCCTACAGCTTTCTTGGAAGGTGGTCCTAATGTAATTTCTCATTAATGAGTAGCTTAAGGTACCAGATACCCCAGGATACCTATCGCCGCCTCATCAAATCGATGTTTCCCCGAATGTACGATGTTTTGTTGGCTAAAAGGGATCCTACAGCTTTCTTGGAAGGTGGTCTTAATGTAATTCCTCATTAATGAGTAGCTTAAGGTACCAGATACCCCAGGATACCTATCGCCGCCTCATCAAATCGATGTATCGCCGAGTGTCAGCTGTTTTGTTGGCTGAAAGGGATCCTACAGTTTTCTTGGTAGGTGGCCCTAATGTAATTTCTCATTAATGAGTAGCTTAAGGTACCAGATACCCCAGGATACCTATCGCCGCCTCATCAAATCGATGTTTCGCCGAGTGTCAGCTGTTTTGTTGGCTAAAGGGGATCCTACAGCTTTCTTGGTAGGTGGTCCTAATGTAATTTCTCATTATTGAGTACCTTAAGGTACCAGATACTCCAGGATACCTATCACCGCCTCATCAAATCGATGTTTCGCAGAGTGTCAGCTGTTTTGGTGGCTAAAGGGGATCCTACAGCTTTCTTGGAAGGTGGTCCTAATGTAATTTCTCATTAATGAGTAGCTTAAGGTACCAGATATCCCAGGATACCTATCGCCGCCTCATCAAATAGATGTTTCGCCGAATGTACGATGTTGTGTTGGCTAAAAGGGATCCTACAGCTTTCTTGGAAGGTGGTCTTAATGTAATTTCTCATTAATGAGTAGCTTAAGGTACCAGATACCCCAGGATACATATCGCCGCCTCATCAATTCGATGTATCGCCGAGTGTCAGCTGTTTTGTTGGCTGAAAGGGAAACTACAGTTTTCTTGGTAGGTGGACCTAATGTAATTTCTCATTAATGAGTAGCTTATAGTATCAGATACCCCAGGATACCTATCACCGCCTCATCAAATAGATGTTTCGCAGAGTGTCAGCTGTTTTGGTGGCTAAAGGGAATCCTACAGCTTTCTTGGAAGGTGGTCCTAATGTAATTTCTCATTAATGAGTAGCTTAAGGTACCAGATACCCCAGGACACCTATCGCCGCCTCATCAAATAGATGTTTCGCCGAGTGTCAGCTGTTTTGTTGGCTAAAAAGGAACCTACAGCTTTCTTGGAAGGTGGTCTTAATGTAATTTCTCATTAATGAGTAGCTTAAGGTATCAGATACCCCAGGAAACCTATCACCGCCTCATCAAATAGATGTTTCGCCGGGTGTCAGCTGTTTTGGTGGCTAAAGGGGATCCTACAGCTTTCTTGGAAGGTGGTCCTAATGTAATTTCTCATTAATGAGTAGCTTAAGGTACCAGATACTCCAGGATACCTATCGCCGCCTCATCACATCGATGTTTCGCCGAGTGTCAGCTGTTTTGTTGGCTAAAGGGGATCCTACAGCTTTCTTGGTAGGTGGTCCTAATGTAATTTCTCATTAATGAGTTCCTTATGGTACCAGATACTATAGGATACCTATCGCCACCTCATCAAATCGATGTTTCGCCGAGTGTCAGCTGTTTTGTTGGCTAAAGGGGATCCTACAGCTTTTTTTGTAGGTGGTCCTAATGTAATTTCTCATTAATGAGTAGCTTAAGGTACCAGATACCCCAGGATACCTATCGCCGCCTCATCAAATCGATGTTTCGCCGAATGTACTATGTTTTGTTGGCTAAAAGGGATCCTACAGCTTTCTTGGAAGGTGGTCTTAATGTAATTTCTCATTAATGAGTAGCTTAAGGTACCAGATACCCCAGGATACCTATCGCCGCCTCATCAAATCGATGTATCGCCGAGTGTCAGCTGTTTTGTTGGCTGAAAGGGATCCTACAGTTTTCTTGGTAGGTGGCCCTAATGTAATTTCTCATTAATGAATAGCTAAAGGTACCAGATACCCCAGGATACATATCGCCGCCTCATCAAATCGATGTATCGCCGAGTGTCAGCTGTTTTGTTGGCTGTAAGGGATCCTACAGTTTTCTTGGTAGGTGGACCTAATGTAATTTCTCATTAATGAGTAGCTTATAGTATCAGATACCCCAGGATACCTATCACCGCCTCATCAAATAGATGTTTCGCAGAGTGTCAGCTGTTTTGGTGGCTAAAGTGAATCCTACAGCTTTCTTGGAAGGTGGTCCTAATGTAATTTCTCATTAATGAGTAGCTTAAGGTACCAGATACCCCAGGACACCTATCGCCGCCTCATCAAATAGATGTTTCGCCGAGTGTCAGCTGTTTTGTTGGCTAAAAAGGAACCTACAGCTTTCTTGGAAGGTGGTCTTAATGTAATTTCTCATTAATGAGTAGCTTAAGGTATCAGATACCCCAGGAAACCTATCACCGCCTCATCAAATAGATGTTTCGCCGAGTGTCAGCTGTTTTGGTGGCTAAAGGGGATCCTACAGCATTCTTGGAAGGTGGTCCTAATGTAATTTCTCATTAATGAGTAGCTTAAGGTACCAGATACCCCAGGATACCTATCGCCGCCTCATCAAATCGACGTTTCGCCGAGTGCCAGCTGTTTTGGCTAAAGGGGATCCTACAGCTTTCTTTTTAGGTGGTCCTAATGTAATTTCTCATTAATGAGTACCTTAAGGTACCAGATACTCCAGGATACCTATCGCCGCCTCATCACATCGATGTTTCGCCGAGTGTCAGCTGTTTTGTTGGCTAAAGGGGATCCTACAGCTTTCTTGGTAGGTGGTCCTAATGTAATTTCTCATTAATGAGTTCCTTATGGTACCAGATACTATAGGATACCTATCGCCACCTCATCAAATCGATGTTTCGCCGAGTGTCAGCTGTTTTGTTGGCTAAAGGGGATCCTACAGCTTTCTTTGTAGGTGGTCCTAATGTAATTTCTCATTAATGAGTAGCTTAAGGTACCAGATACCCCAGGATACCTATCGCCGCCTCATCAAATCGATGTTTCGCCGAATGTACTATGTTTTGTTGGCTAAAAGGGATCCTACAGCTTTCTTGGAAGGTGGTCTTAATGTAATTTCTCATTAATGAGTAGCTTAAGGTACCAGATACCCCAGGATACCTATCGCCGCCTCATCAAATCGATGTATCGCCGAGTGTCAGCTGTTTTGTTGGCTGAAAGGGATCCTACAGTTTTCTTGGTAGGTGGCCCTAATGTAATTTCTCATTAATGAATAGCTTAAGGTACCAGATACCCCAGGATACATATCGCCGCTTCATCAAATCGATGTATCGCCGAGTGTCAGCTGTTTTGTTGGCTGAAAGGGATCCTACAGTTTTCTTGGTAGGTGGCCCTAATGTAATTTCTCATTAATGAGTAGCTTAAGGTATTAGATACCCGAGGATACCTATCACCGCCTCATCAAATAGATGTTTCGCAGAGTGTCAGCTGTTTTGGTGGCTAAAGGGGATCCTACAGCTTTCTTGGAAGGTGGTCCTAATGTAATTTCTCATTAATGAGTAGCTTAAGGTACCAGATACCCCAGGATACCTGTCGCCGCCTCATCAAATAGATGTTTCGCCGAGTGTCAGCTGTTTTGTTGGCTAAACGGGAACCTACAGCTTTCTTGGAAGGTGGTCTTAATGTAATTTCTCATTAATGAGTAGCTTAAGGTATCAGATACCCCAGGATACCTATCACCGCCTCATCAAATAGATGTTTCGCCGAGTGTCAGCTGTTTTGGTGGCTAAAGGGGATCCTACAGCTTTCTTGGAAGGTGGTCCTAATGTAATTTCTCATTAATGAGTAGCTTAAGGTACCAGATACCCCAGGATACCTATCGCCGCCTCATCAAATCGATGTTTCGCCGAGTGTCAGCTGTTTTGTTGGCTAAAGTAGATCCTACAGCTTTCTTGGTAGGTGGCCCTAATGTAATTTCTCATTAATGAGTAGCTTAAGGTATTAGATACCCCAGGATACCTATCACCGCCTCATCAAATAGATGTTTCGCAGAGTGTCAGCTGTTTTGGTGGCTAAAGGGGATCCTACAGCTTTCTTGGAAGGTGGTCCTAATGTAATTTCTCATTAATGAGTAGCTTAAGGTACCAGATACCCCAGGATACCTATCGCCGCCTCATCAAATAGATGTTTCGCCGAGTGTCAGCTGTTTTGTTGGCTAAACGGGAACCTACAGCTTTCTTGGAAGGTGGTCTTAATGTAATTTCTCATTAATGAGTATCTTAAGGTATCAGATACCCCAGGATACCTATCACCGCCTCATCAAATAGATGTTTCGCCGAGTGTCAGCTGTTTTGGTGGCTAAAGGGGATCCTACAGCTTTCTTGGAAGGTGGTCCTAATGTAATTTCTCATTAATGAGTAGCTTAAGGTACCAGATACCCCAGGATACCTATCGCCGCCTCATCAAATCGATGTTTCGCCGAGTGTCAGCTGTTTTGTTGGCTAAAGTAGATCCTACAGCTTTCTTGGTAGGTGGTCCTAATGTAATTTCTCATTATTGAGTACCTTAAGGTACCAGATACTCCAGGATACCTATCACCGCCTCATCAAATAGATGTTTCGCAGAGTGTCAGCTGTTTTGGTGGCTAAAGGGGATCCTACAGCTTTCTTGGAAGGTGGTCCTAATGTAATTTCTCATTAATGAGTAGCTTAAGGTACCAGATACCCCAGGATACCTATCGCCGCCTCATCAAATCGATGTTTCGCCGAGTGTCAGCTGTTTTGTTGGCTAAACGGGAACCTACAGCTTTCTTGGAAGGTGGTCTTAATGTAATTTCTCATTAATGAGTAGCTTAAGGTATCAGATACCATAGGATACCTATCGCCACCTCATCAAATCGATGTTTCGCCGAGTGCCAGCTGTTTTTTGGCTAAAGAGGATCCTACAGCTTTCTTGGTTGGTGGTCCTAATGTAATTTCTCATTAATGAGTACCTTAAGGTACCAGATACTCCAGGATACCTATCAACGCCTCATCAAATCGATGTTTCGCAGAGTGTCAGCTGTTTTGGTGGCTAAAGGGGATCCTACAGCTTTCTTGGAAGGTGGTCCTAATGTAATTTCTCATTAATGAGTAGCTTAAGGTACCAGATACCCCAGGATACCTATCGCCGCCTCATCAAATCGATGTATCGCCGAGTGTCAGCTGTTTTGGTGGCTAAAGGGGACGCTACAGCTTTCTTGGAAGGTGGTCCTAATGTAATTTCTCATTAATGAGTAGCTTAAGGTACCAGATACCCCAGGATACCTATCGCCGCCTCATCAAATAGATGTTTCGCCGAGTGTCAGCTGTTTTGTTGGCTAAAAGGGAACCTACAGCTTTCTTGGAAGGTGGTCTTAATGTAATTTCTCATTAATGAGTAGCTTAAGGTATCAGATACCCCAGGATACCTATCACCGCCTCATCAAATAGATGTTTCGCAGAGTGTCAGCTGTTTTGGTGGCTAAAGGGAATCCTACAGCTTTCTTGGAAGGTGGTCCTAATGTAATTTCTCATTAATGAGTAGCTTAAGGTACCAGATACCCCAGGATACCTATCGCCGCCTCATCAAATCGATGTTTCCCCGAATGTACGATGTTTTGTTGTCTAAAAGGGATGCTACAGCTTTCTTGGAAGGTGGTCTTAATGTAATTTCTCATTAATGAGTAGCTTAAGGTACCAGATACCATAGGATACCTATCGCCACCTCATCAAATCGATGTTTCGCCGAGTGCCAGCTGTTTTTTTGGCTAAAAGGGATCCTACAGCTTTCTTGGAAGGTGGTCCTAATGTAATTTCTCAGTAATGAGTACCTTAAGGTACCAGATACCATAGGATACCTATCGCCACCTCATCAAATCGTTGTTTCGCTGAGTGTCAGCTGTTTCGTTGGCTAAAGGGGATCCTACAGCTTTCTTGGAAGGTGGTCCTAATGTAATTTCTCATTAATGAGTAGCTTAAGGTACCAGATACCCCAGGATACCTATCGCCGCCTCATCAAATCGATGTTTCCCCGAATGTACGATGTTTTGTTGTCTAAAAGGGATGCTACAGCTTTCTTGGAAGGTGGTCTTAATGTAATTTCTCATTAATGAGTAGCTTAAGGTACCAGATACCCCAGGATACCTATCGCCGCCTCATCAAATCGATGTATCGCCGAGTGTCAGCTGTTTTGTTGGCTGAAAGGGATCCTACAGTTTTCTTGGTAGGTGGCCCTAATGTAATTTCTCATTAATGAGTAGCTTAAGGTACCAGATACCCCAGGATACCTATCGCCGCCTCATCAAATCGATGTTTCGCCGAGTGTCAGCTGTTTTGTTGGCTAAAGGGGATCCTACAGCTTTCTTGGTAGGTGGTCCTAATGTAATTTCTCATTATTGAGTACCTTAAGGTACCAGATACTCCAGGATACCTATCACCGCCTCATCAAATCGATGTTTCGCAGAGTGTCAGCTGTTTTGGTGGCTAAAGTGGATCCTACAGCTTTCTTGGTAGGTGGTCCTAATGTAATTTCTCATTAATGAGTAGCTTAAGGTACCAGATATCCCAGGATACCTATCGCCGCCTCATCAAATAGATGTTTCGCCGAATGTACGATGTTGTGTTGGCTAAAAGGGATCCTACAGCTTTCTTGGAAGGTGGTCTTAATGTAATTTCTCATTAATGAGTAGCTTAAGGTACCAGATACCCCAGGATACATATCGCCGCCTCATCAATTCGATGTATCGCCGAGTGTCAGCTGTTTTGTTGGCTGAAAGGGATCCTACAGTTTTCTTGGTAGGTGGACCTAATGTAATTTCTCATTAATGAGTAGCTTATAGTATCAGATACCCCAGGATACCTATCACCGCCTCATCAAATAGATGTTTCGCAGAGTGTCAGCTGTTTTGGTGGCTAAAGGGAATCCTACAGCTTTCTTGGAAGGTGGTCCTAATGTAATTTCTCATTAATGAGTAGCTTAAGGTACCAGATACCCCAGGACACCTATCGCCGCCTCATCAAATAGATGTTTCGCCGAGTGTCAGCTGTTTTGTTGGCTAAAAAGGAACCTACAGCTTTCTTGGAAGGTGGTCTTAATGTAATTTCTCATTAATGAGTAGCTTAAGGTATCAGATACCCCAGGAAACCTATCACCGCCTCATCAAATAGATGTTTCGCCGAGTGTCAGCTGTTTTGGTGGCTAAAGGGGATCCTACAGCTTTCTTGGAAGGTGGTCCTAATGTAATTTCTCATTAATGAGTAGCTTAAGGTACCAGATACCCCAGGATACCTATCGCCGCCTCATCAAATCGATGTTTCGCCGAGTGCCAGCTGTTTTTTTGGCTAAAGGGGATCCTACAGCTTTCTTTTTAGGTGGTCCTAATGTAATTTCTCATTAATGAGTACCTTAAGGTACCAGATACTCCAGGATACCTATCGCCGCCTCATCACATCGATGTTTCGCCGAGTGTCAGCTGTTTTGTTGGCTAAAGGGGATCCTACAGCTTTCTTGGTAGGTGGTCCTAATGTAATTTCTCATTAATGAGTTCCTTATGGTACCAGATACTATAGGATACCTATCGCCACCTCATCAAATCGATGTTTCGCCGAGTGTCAGCTGTTTTGTTGGCTAAAGGGGATCCTACAGCTTTCTTTGTAGGTGGTCCTAATGTAATTTCTCATTAATGAGTAGCTTAAGGTACCAGATACCCCAGGATACCTATCGCCGCCTCATCAAATCGATGTTTCGCCGAATGTACTATGTTTTGTTGGCTAAAAGGGATCCTACAGCTTTCTTGGAAGGTGGTCTTAATGTAATTTCTCATTAATGAGTAGCTTAAGGTACCAGATACCCCAGGATACCTATCGCCGCCTCATCAAATCGATGTATCGCCGAGTGTCAGCTGTTTTGTTGGCTGAAAGGGATCCTACAGTTTTCTTGGTAGGTGGCCCTAATGTAATTTCTCATTAATGAATAGCTTAAGGTACCAGATACCCCAGGATACATATCGCCGCCTCATCAAATCGATGTATCGCCGAGTGTCAGCTGTTTTGTTGGCTGAAAGGGATCCTACAGTTTTCTTGGTAGGTGGCCCTAATGTAATTTCTCATTAATGAGTAGCTTAAGGGATTAGATACCCGAGGATACCTATCACCGCCTCATCAAATAGATGTTTCGCAGAGTGTCAGCTGTTTTGGTGGCTAAAGGGGATCCTACAGCTTTCTTGGAAGGTGGTCCTAATGTAATTTCTCATTAATGAGTAGCTTAAGGTACCAGATACCCCAGGATACCTGTCGCCGCCTCATCAAATAGATGTTTCGCCGAGTGTCAGCTGTTTTGTTGGCTAAACGGGAACCTACAGCTTTCTTGGAAGGTGGTCTTAATGTAATTTCTCATTAATGAGTAGCTTAAGGTATCAGATACCCCAGGATACCTATCACCGCCTCATCAAATAGATGTTTCGCAGAGTGTCAGCTGTTTTGGTGGCTAAAGGGGATCCTACAGCTTTCTTGGAAGGTGGTCCTAATGTAATTTCTCATTAATGAGTAGCTTAAGGTACCAGATACCCCAGGATACCTATCGCCGCCTCATCAAATAGATGTTTCGCCGAGTGTCAGCTGTTTTGTTGGCTAAACGGGATCCTACAGTTTTCTTGGTAGGTGGTCCTAATGTAATTTCTCATTAATGAGTAGCTTAAGGGATTAGATACCCCAGGATACCTATCACCGCCTCATCAAATAGATGTTTCGCAGAGTGTCAGCTGTTTTGGTGGCTAAAGGGGATCCTACAGCTTTCTTGGAAGGTGGTCCTAAAGTAATTTCTCATTAATGAGTAGCTTAAGGTACCAGATACCCCAGGATACCTATCGCCGCCTCATCAAATCGATGTTTCGCCGAGTGTCAGCTGTTTTGTTGGCTAAACGGGAACCTACAGCTTTCTTGGAAGGTGGTCTTAATGTAATTTCTCATTAATGAGTAGCTTAAGGTATCAGATACCCCAGGATACCTATCACAGCCTCATCAAATAGATGTTTCGCCGAGTGTCAGCTGTTTTGGTGGCTAAAGGGGATCCTACAGCTTTCTTGGAAGGTGGTCCTAATGTAATTTCTCATTAATGAGTAGCTTAAGGTACCAGATACCCCAGGATACCTATCGCCGCCTCATCAAATCGATGTTTCGCCGAGTGCCAGCTGTTTTTTTGGCTAAAGAGGATCCTACAGCTTTCTTGGTTGGTGGTCCTAATGTAATTTCTCATTAATGAGTACCTTAAGGTACCAGATACTCCAGGATACCTATCAACGCCTCATCAAATCGATGTATCGCCGAGTGTCAGCTGTTTTGGTGGCTAAAGGGGACCCTACAGCTTTCTTGGAAGGTGGTCCTAATGTAATTTCTCATTAATGAGTAGCTTAAGGTACCAGATACCCCAGGATACCTATCGCCGCCTCATCAAATAGATGTTTCGCCGAGTGTCAGCTGTTTTGTTGGCTAAAAGGGAACCTACAGCTTTCTTGGAAGGTGGTCTTAATGTAATTTCTCATTAATGAGTAGCTTAAGGTATCAGATACCCCAGGATACCTATCACCGCCTCATCAAATAGATGTTTCGCCGAGTGACAGCTGTTTTGGTGGCTAAAGGGGATCCTACAGCTTTCTTGGAAGGTGGTCCTAATGTAATTTTTCATTAATGAGTAGCTTAAGGTACCAGATACCCCAGGATACCTATCGCCGCCTCATCAAATCGATGTTTCGCCGAGTGCCAGCTGTTTTTTTGGCTAAAAGGGATCCTACAGCTTTCTTGGAAGGTGGTCCTAATGTAATTTCTCAGTAATGAGTACCTTAAGGTACCAGATACCATAGGATACCTATCGCCACCTCATCAAATCGTTGTTTCGCTGAGTGTCAGCTGTTTCGTTGGCTAAAGGGGATCCTACAGCTTTCTTGGAAGGTGGTCCTAATGTAATTTCTCATTAATGAGTAGCTTAAGGTACCAGATACCCCAGGATACCTATCGCCGCCTCATCAAATCGATGTTTCCCCGAATGTACGATGTTTTGTTGTCTAAAAGGGATGCTACAGCTTTCTTGGAAGGTGGTCTTAATGTAATTTCTCATTAATGAGTAGCTTAAGGTACCAGATACCCCAGGATACCTATCGCCGCCTCATCAAATCGATGTATCGCCGAGTGTCAGCTGTTTTGTTGGCTGAAAGGGATCCTACAGTTTTCTTGGTAGGTGGCCCTAATGTAATTTCTCATTAATGAGTAGCTTAAGGTACCAGATACCCCAGGATACCTATCGCCGCCTCATCAAATCGATGTTTCGCCGAGTGTCAGCTGTTTTGTTGGCTAAAGGGGATCCTACAGCTTTCTTGGTAGGTGGTCCTAATGTAATTTCTCATTATTGAGTACCTTAAGGTACCAGATACTCCAGGATACCTATCACCGCCTCATCAAATCGATGTTTCGCAGAGTGTCAGCTGTTTTGGTGGCTAAAGTGGATCCTACAGCTTTCTTGGTAGGTGGTCCTAATGTAATTTCTCATTAATGAGTAGCTTAAGGTACCAGATATCCCAGGATACCTATCGCCGCCTCATCAAATAGATGTTTCGCCGAATGTACGATGTTGTGTTGGCTAAAAGGGATCCTACAGCTTTCTTGGAAGGTGGTCTTAATGTAATTTCTCATTAATGAGTAGCTTAAGGTACCAGATACCCCAGGATACATATCGCCGCCTCATCAATTCGATGTATCGCCGAGTGTCAGCTGTTTTGTTGGCTGAAAGGGATCCTACAGTTTTCTTGGTAGGTGGACCTAATGTAATTTCTCATTAATGAGTAGCTTATAGTATCAGATACCCCAGGATACCTATCACCGCCTCATCAAATAGATGTTTCGCAGAGTGTCAGCTGTTTTGGTGGCTAAAGGGAATCCTACAGCTTTCTTGGAAAGGTGGTCCTAATGTAATTTCTCATTAATGAGTAGCTTAAGGTACCAGATACCCCAGGACACCTATCGCCGCCTCATCAAATAGATGTTTCGCCGAGTGTCAGCTGTTTTGTTGGCTAAAAAGGAACCTACAGCTTTCTTGGAAGGTGGTCTTAATGTAATTTCTCATTAATGAGTAGCTTAAGGTATCAGATACCCCAGGAAACCTATCACCGCCTCATCAAATAGATGTTTCGCCGAGTGTCAGCTGTTTTGGTGGCTAAAGGGGATCCTACAGCTTTCTTGGAAGGTGGTCCTAATGTAATTTCTCATTAATGAGTAGCTTAAGGTACCAGATACCCCAGGATACCTATCGCCGCCTCATCAAATCGATGTTTCGCCGAGTGCCAGCTGTTTTTTTGGCTAAAGGGGATCCTACAGCTTTCTTTTTAGGTGGTCCTAATGTAATTTCTCATTAATGAGTACCTTAAGGTACCAGATACTCCAGGATACCTATCGCCGCCTCATCACATCGATGTTTCGCCGAGTGTCAGCTGTTTTGTTGGCTAAAGGGGATCCTACAGCTTTCTTGGTAGGTGGTCCTAATGTAATTTCTCATTAATGAGTTCCTTATGGTACCAGATACTATAGGATACCTATCGCCACCTCATCAAATCGATGTTTCGCCGAGTGTCAGCTGTTTTGTTGGCTAAAGGGGATCCTACAGCTTTCTTTGTAGGTGGTCCTAATGTAATTTCTCATTAATGAGTAGCTTAAGGTACCAGATACCCCAGGATACCTATCGCCGCCTCATCAAATCGATGTTTCGCCGAATGTACTATGTTTTGTTGGCTAAAAGGGATCCTACAGCTTTCTTGGAAGGTGGTCTTAATGTAATTTCTCATTAATGAGTAGCTTAAGGTACCAGATACCCCAGGATACCTATCGCCGCCTCATCAAATCGATGTATCGCCGAGTGTCAGCTGTTTTGTTGGCTGAAAGGGATCCTACAGTTTTCTTGGTAGGTGGCCCTAATGTAATTTCTCATTAATGAATAGCTTAAGGTACCAGATACCCCAGGATACATATCGCCGCCTCATCAAATCGATGTATCGCCGAGTGTCAGCTGTTTTGTTGGCTGAAAGGGATCCTACAGTTTTCTTGGTAGGTGGCCCTAATGTAATTTCTCATTAATGAGTAGCTTAAGGTATTAGATACCCGAGGATACCTATCACCGCCTCATCAAATAGATGTTTCGCAGAGTGTCAGCTGTTTTGGTGGCTAAAGGGGATCCTACAGCTTTCTTGGAAGGTGGTCCTAATGTAATTTCTCATTAATGAGTAGCTTAAGGTACCAGATACCCCAGGATACCTGTCGCCGCCTCATCAAATAGATGTTTCGCCGAGTGTCAGCTGTTTTGTTGGCTAAACGGGAACCTACAGCTTTCTTGGAAGGTGGTCTTAATGTAATTTCTCATTAATGAGTAGCTTAAGGTATCAGATACCCCAGGATACCTATCACCGCCTCATCAAATAGATGTTTCGCCGAGTGTCAGCTGTTTTGGTGGCTAAAGGGGATCCTACAGCTTTCTTGGAAGGTGGTCCTAATGTAATTTCTCATTAATGAGTAGCTTAAGGTACCAGATACCCCAGGATACCTATCGCCGCCTCATCAAATCGATGTTTCGCCGAGTGTCAGCTGTTTTGTTGGCTAAAGTAGATCCTACAGCTTTCTTGGTAGGTGGTCCTAATGTAATTTCTCATTATTGAGTACCTTAAGGTACCAGATACTCCAGGATACCTATCACCGCCTCATCAAATAGATGTTTCGCAGAGTGTCAGCTGTTTTGGTGGCTAAAGGGGATCCTACAGCTTTCTTGGAAGGTGGTCCTAAAGTAATTTCTCATTAATGAGTAGCTTAAGGTACCAGATACCCCAGGATACCTATCGCCGCCTCATCAAATCGATGTTTCGCCGAGTGTCAGCTGTTTTGTTGGCTAAACGGGAACCTACAGCTTTCTTGGAAGGTGGTCTTAATGTAATTTCTCATTAATGAGTAGCTTAAGGTATCAGATACCCCAGGATACCTATCACAGCCTCATCAAATAGATGTTTCGCCGAGTGTCAGCTGTTTTGGTGGCTAAAGGGGATCCTACAGCTTTCTTGGAAGGTGGTCCTAATGTAATTTCTCATTAATGAGTAGCTTAAGGTACCAGATACCCCAGGATACCTATCGCCGCCTCATCAAATCGATGTTTCGCCGAGTGCCAGCTGTTTTTTTGGCTAAAGAGGATCCTACAGCTTTCTTGGTTGGTGGTCCTAATGTAATTTCTCATTAATGAGTACCTTAAGGTACCAGATACTCCAGGATACCTATCAACGCCTCATCAAATCGATGTTTCGCAGAGTGTCAGCTGTTTTGGTGGCTAAAGGGGATCCTACAGCTTTCTTGGAAGGTGGTCCTAATGTAATTTCTCATTAATGAGTAGCTTAAGGTACCAGATACCCCAAGATACCTATCGCCGCCTCATCAAATAGATGTTTCGCCGAATGTACGATGTTTTGTTGGCTAAAAGAAATCCTACAGCTTTCTTGGAAGGTGGTCTTAATGTAATTTCTCATTAATGAGTAGCTTAAGGTACCAGATACCCCAGGATACCTATCGCCGCCTCATCAAATCGATGTATCGCCGAGTGTCAGCTGTTTTGGTGGCTAAAGGGGACCCTACAGCTTTCTTGGAAGGTGGTCCTAATGTAATTTCTCATTAATGAGTAGCTTAAGGTACCAGATACCCCAGGATACCTATCGCCGCCTCATCAAATAGATGTTTCGCCGAGTGTCAGCTGTTTTGTTGGCTAAAAGGGAACCTACAGCTTTCTTGGAAGGTGGTCTTAATGTAATTTCTCATTAATGAGTAGCTTAAGGTATCAGATACCCCAGGATACCTATCACCGCCTCATCAAATAGATGTTTCGCCGAGTGACAGCTGTTTTGGTGGCTAAAGGGGATCCTACAGCTTTCTTGGAAGGTGGTCCTAATGTAATTTCTCATTAATGAGTACCTTAAGGTACCAGATACCATAGGATACCTATCGCCACCTCATCAAATCGATGTTTCGCTGAGTGTCAGCTGTTTTGTTGGCTAAAGGGGATCCTACAGCTTTCTTGGAAGGTGGTCCTAATGTAATTTCTCATTAATGAGTAGCTTAAGGTACCAGATACCCCAGGATACCTATCGCCGCCTCATCAAATCGATGTTTCGCCGAGTGTCAGCTGTTTTGTTGGCTGAAAGGGATCCTACAGCTTTCTTGGTAAGGTGGCCCTAATGTAATTTCTCATTAATGAGTAGCTTAAGGTACCAGATACCCCAGGATACCTATCGCCGCCTCATCAAATCGATGTTTCGCCGAGTGTCAGCTGTTTTGTTGGCTAAAGGGGATCCTACAGCTTTCTTGGTAGGTGGTCCTAATGTAATTTCTCATTATTGAGTACCTTAAGGTACCAGATACTCCAGGATACCTATCACCGCCTCATCAAATCGATGTTTCGCAGAGTGTCAGCTGTTTTGGTGGCTAAAGTGGATCCTACAGCTTTCTTGGTAGGTGGTCCTAATGTAATTTCTCATTATTGAGTACCTTAAGGTACCAGATACCCCAGGATACCTATCACCGCCTCATCAAATAGATGTTTCGCAGAGTGTCAGCTGTTTTGGTGGCTAAAGGGGATCCTACAGCTTTCTTGGAAGGTGGTCCTAATGTAATTTCTCATTAATGAGTAGCTTAAGGTACCAGATACCCCAGGATACCTATCGCCGCCTCATCAAATCGATGTTTCGCCGAGTGTCAGCTGTTTTGTTGGCTAAACGGGAACCTACAGCTTTCTTGGAAGGTGGTCTTAATGTAATTTCTCATTAATGAGTAGCTTAAGGTATCAGATACCCCAGGATACCTATCACCGCCTCATCAAATAGATGTTTCGCCGAGTGTCAGCTGTTTTGGTGGCTAAAGGGGATCCTACAGCTTTCTTGGAAGGTGGTCCTAATGTAATTTCTCATTAATGAGTAGCTTAAGGTACCAGATACCCCAGGATACCTATCGCCGCCTCATCAAATCGATGTTTCGCCGAGTGCCAGCTGTTTTTTTGGCTAAAGAGGATCCTACAGCTTTCTTGGTTGGTGGTCCTAATGTAATTTCTCATTAATGAGTACCTTAAGGTACCAGATACTCCAGGATACCTATCAACGCCTCATCAAATCGATGTTTCGCAGAGTGTCAGCTGTTTTGGTGGCTAAAGGGGATCCTACAGCTTTCTTGGAAGGTGGTCCTAATGTAATTTCTCATTAATGAGTAGCTTAAGGTACCAGATACCCCAGGATACCTATCGCCGCCTCATCAAATAGATGTTTCGCCGAATGTACGATGTTTTGTTGGCTAAAAGAAATCCTACAGCTTTCTTGGAAGGTGGTCTTAATGTAATTTCTCATTAATGAGTAGCTTAAGGTACCAGATACCCCAGGATACCTATCGCCGCCTCATCAAATCGATGTATCGCCGAGTGTCAGCTGTTTTGGTGGCTAAAGGGGATCCTACAGCTTTCTTGGAAGGTGGTCCTAATGTAATTTCTCATTAATGAGTAGCTTAAGGTACCAGATACCCCAGGATACCTATCGCCGCCTCATCAAATAGATGTTTCGCCGAGTGTCAGCTGTTTTGTTGGCTAAAAGGGAACCTACAGCTTTCTTGGAAGGTGGTCTTAATGTAATTTCTCATTAATGAGTAGCTTAAGGTATCAGATACCCCAGGATACCTATCACCGCCTCATCAAATAGATGTTTCGCCGAGTGCCAGCTGTTTTTTTGGCTAAAAGGGATCCTACAGCTTTCTTGGAAGGTGGTCCTAATGTAATTTCTCAGTAATGAGTACCTTAAGGTACCAGATACCATAGGATACCTATCGCCACCTCATCAAATGGTTGTTTCGCTGAGTGTCAGCTGTTTCGTTGGCTAAAGGGGATCCTACAGCTTTCTTGGAAGGTGGTCCTAATGTAATTTCTCATTAATGAGTAGCTTAAGGTACCAGATACCCCAGGATACCTATCGCCGCCTCATCAAATCGATGTTTCCCCGAATGTACGATGTTTTGTTGTCTAAAAGGGATGCTACAGCTTTCTTGGAAGGTGGTCTTAATGTAATTTCTCATTAATGAGTAGCTTAAGGTACCAGATACCCCAGGATACCTATCGCCGCCTCATCAAATCGATGTATCGCCGAGTGTCAGCTGTTTTGTTGGCTGAAAGGGATCCTACAGTTTTCTTGGTAGGTGGCCCTAATGTAATTTCTCATTAATGAGTAGCTTAAGGTACCAGATACCCCAGGATACCTATCGCCGCCTCATCAAATCGATGTTTCGCCGAGTGTCAGCTGTTTTGTTGGCTAAAGGGGATCCTACAGCTTTCTTGGTAGGTGGTCCTAATGTAATTTCTCATTATTGAGTACCTTAAGGTACCAGATACTCCAGGATACCTATCACCGCCTCATCAAATCGATGTTTCGCAGAGTGTCAGCTGTTTTGGTGGCTAAAGTGGATCCTACAGCTTTCTTGGTAGGTGGTCCTAATGTAATTTCTCATTAATGAGTAGCTTAAGGTACCAGATATCCCAGGATACCTATCGCCGCCTCATCAAATAGATGTTTCGCCGAATGTACGATGTTGTGTTGGCTAAAAGGGATCCTACAGCTTTCTTGGAAGGTGGTCTTAATGTAATTTCTCATTAATGAGTAGCTTAAGGTACCAGATACCCCAGGATACATATCGCCGCCTCATCAATTCGATGTATCGCCGAGTGTCAGCTGTTTTGTTGGCTGAAAGGGATCCTACAGTTTTCTTGGTAGGTGGACCTAATGTAATTTCTCATTAATGAGTAGCTTATAGTATCAGATACCCCAGGATACCTATCACCGCCTCATCAAATAGATGTTTCGCAGAGTGTCAGCTGTTTTGGTGGCTAAAGGGAATCCTACAGCTTTCTTGGAAGGTGGTCCTAATGTAATTTCTCATTAATGAGTAGCTTAAGGTACCAGATACCCCAGGACACCTATCGCCGCCTCATCAAATAGATGTTTCGCCGAGTGTCAGCTGTTTTGTTGGCTAAAAAGGAACCTACAGCTTTCTTGGAAGGTGGTCTTAATGTAATTTCTCATTAATGAGTTCCTTATGGTACCAGATACTATAGGATACCTATCGCCACCTCATCAAATCGATGTTTCGCCGAGTGTCAGCTGTTTTGTTGGCTAAAGGGGATCCTACAGCTTTCTTTGTAGGTGGTCCTAATGTAATTTCTCATTAATGAGTAGCTTAAGGTACCAGATACCCCAGGATACCTATCGCCGCCTCATCAAATCGATGTTTCGCCGAATGTACTATGTTTTGTTGGCTAAAAGGGATCCTACAGCTTTCTTGGAAGGTGGTCTTAATGTAATTTCTCATTAATGAGTAGCTTAAGGTACCAGATACCCCAGGATACCTATCGCCGCCTCATCAAATAGATGTATCGCCGAGTGTCAGCTGTTTTGTTGGCTGAAAGGGATCCTACAGTTTTCTTGGTAGGTGGCCCTAATGTAATTTCTCATTAATGAATAGCTTAAGGTACCAGATACCCCAGGATACATATCGCCGCCTCATCAAATCGATGTATCGCCGAGTGTCAGCTGTTTTGTTGGCTGTAAGGGATCCTACAGTTTTCTTGGTAGGTGGACCTAATGTAATTTCTCATTAATGAGTAGCTTATAGTATCAGATACCCCAGGATACCTATCACCGCCTCATCAAATAGATGTTTCGCAGAGTGTCAGCTGTTTTGGTGGCTAAAGGGAATCCTACAGCTTTCTTGGAAGGTGGTCCTAATGTAATTTCTCATTAATGAGTAGCTTAAGGTACCAGATACCCCAGGACACCTATCGCCGCCTCATCAAATAGATGTTTCGCCGAGTGTCAGCTGTTTTGTTGGCTAAAAAGGAACCTACAGCTTTCTTGGAAGGTGGTCTTAATGTAATTTCTCATTAATGAGTAGCTTAAGGTATCAGATACCCCAGGAAACCTATCACCGCCTCATCAAATAGATGTTTCGCCGAGTGTCAGCTGTTTTGGTGGCTAAAGGGGATCCTACAGCTTTCTTGGAAGGTGGTCCTAATGTAATTTCTCATTAATGAGTAGCTTAAGGTACCAGATACCCCAGGATACCTATCGCCGCCTCATCAAATCGATGTTTCGCCGAGTGCCAGCTGTTTTTTTGGCTAAAGGGGATCCTACAGCTTTCTTGGTAGGTGGTCCTAATGTAATTTCTCATTAATGAGTACCTTAAGGTACCAGATACTCCAGGATACCTATCGCCGCCTCATCACATCGATGTTTCGCCGAGTGTCAGCTGTTTTGTTGGCTAAAGGGGATCCTACAGCTTTCTTGGTAGGTGGTCCTAATGTAATTTCTCATTAATGAGTTCCTTATGGTACCAGATACTATAGGATACCTATCGCCACCTCATCAAATCGATGTTTCGCCGAGTGTCAGCTGTTTTGTTGGCTAAAGGGGATCCTACAGCTTTCTTTGTAGGTGGTCCTAATGTAATTTCTCATTAATGAGTAGCTTAAGGTACCAGATACCCCAGGATACCTATCGCCGCCTCATCAAATCGATGTTTCGCCGAATGTACTATGTTTTGTTGGCTAAAAGGGATCCTACAGCTTTCTTGGAAGGTGGTCTTAATGTAATTTCTCATTAATGAGTAGCTTAAGGTACCAGATACCCCAGGATACCTATCGCCGCCTCATCAAATCGATGTATCGCCGAGTGTCAGCTGTTTTGTTGGCTGAAAGGGATCCTACAGTTTTCTTGGTAGGTGGCCCTAATGTAATTTCTCATTAATGAATAGCTTAAGGTACCAGATACCCCAGGATACATATCGCCGCCTCATCAAATCGATGTATCGCCGAGTGTCAGCTGTTTTGTTGGCTGTAAGGGATCCTACAGTTTTCTTGGTAGGTGGACCTAATGTAATTTCTCATTAATGAGTAGCTTATAGTATCAGATACCCCAGGATACCTATCACCGCCTCATCAAATAGATGTTTCGCAGAGTGTCAGCTGTTTTGGTGGCTAAAGGGAATCCTACAGCTTTCTTGGAAGGTGGTCCTAATGTAATTTCTCATTAATGAGTAGCTTAAGGTACCAGATACCCCAGGACACCTATCGCCGCCTCATCAAATAGATGTTTCGCCGAGTGTCAGCTGTTTTGTTGGCTAAAAAGGAACCTACAGCTTTCTTGGAAGGTGGTCCTAATGTAATTTCTCATTAATGAGTAGCTTAAGGTACCAGATACCCCAGGATACCTATCGCCGCCTCATCAAATCGATGTTTCGCCGAGTGCCAGCTGTTTTTTTGGCTAAAGGGGATCCTACAGCTTTCTTGGTAGGTGGTCCTAATGTAATTTCTCATTAATGAGTACCTTAAGGTACCAGATACTCCAGGATACCTATCGCCGCCTCATCACATCGATGTTTCGCCGAGTGTCAGCTGTTTTGTTGGCTAAAGGGGATCCTACAGCTTTCTTGGTAGGTGGTCCTAATGTAATTTCTCATTAATGAGTTCCTTATGGTACCAGATACTATAGGATACCTATCGCCACCTCATCAAATCGATGTTTCGCCGAGTGTCAGCTGTTTTGTTGGCTAAAGGGGATCCTACAGCTTTCTTTGTAGGTGGTCCTAATGTAATTTCTCATTAATGAGTAGCTTAAGGTACCAGATACCCCAGGATACCTATCGCCGCCTCATCAAATCGATGTTTCGCCGAATGTACTATGTTTTGTTGGCTAAAAGGGATCCTACAGCTTTCTTGGAAGGTGGTCTTAATGTAATTTCTCATTAATGAGTAGCTTAAGGTACCAGATACCCCAGGATACCTATCGCCGCCTCATCAAATCGATGTATCGCCGAGTGTCAGCTGTTTTGTTGGCTGAAAGGGATCCTACAGTTTTCTTGGTAGGTGGCCCTAATGTAATTTCTCATTAATGAATAGCTTAAGGTACCAGATACCCCAGGATACATATCGCCGCCTCATCAATTCGATGTATCGCCGAGTGTCAGCTGTTTTGTTGGCTGAAAGGGATCCTACAGTTTTCTTGGTAGGTGGACCTAATGTAATTTCTCATTAATGAGTAGCTTATAGTATCAGATACCCCAGGATACCTATCACCGCCTCATCAAATAGATGTTTCGCAGAGTGTCAGCTGTTTTGGTGGCTAAAGGGAATCCTACAGCTTTCTTGGAAGGTGGTCCTAATGTAATTTCTCATTAATGAGTAGCTTAAGGTACCAGATACCCCAGGACACCTATCGCCGCCTCATCAAATAGATGTTTCGCCGAGTGTCAGCTGTTTTGTTGGCTAAAAAGGAACCTACAGCTTTCTTGGAAGGTGGTCTTAATGTAATTTCTCATTAATGAGTAGCTTAAGGTATCAGATACCCCAGGAAACCTATCACCGCCTCATCAAATAGATGTTTCGCCGAGTGTCAGCTGTTTTGGTGGCTAAAGGGGATCCTACAGCTTTCTTGGAAGGTGGTCCTAATGTAATTTCTCATTAATGAGTAGCTTAAGGTACCAGATACCCCAGGATACCTATCGCCGCCTCATCAAATCGATGTTTCGCCGAGTGCCAGCTGTTTTTGGCTAAAGGGGATCCTACAGCTTTCTTGGTAGGTGGTCCTAATGTAATTTCTCATTAATGAGTACCTTAAGGTACCAGATACTCCAGGATACCTATCGCCGCCTCATCACATCGATGTTTCGCCGAGTGTCAGCTGTTTTGTTGGCTAAAGGGGATCCTACAGCTTTCTTGGTAGGTGGTCCTAATGTAATTTCTCATTAATGAGTTCCTTATGGTACCAGATACTATAGGATACCTATCGCCACCTCATCAAATCGATGTTTCGCCGAGTGTCAGCTGTTTTGTTGGCTAAAGGGGATCCTACAGCTTTCTTTGTAGGTGGTCCTAATGTAATTTCTCATTAATGAGTAGCTTAAGGTACCAGATACCCCAGGATACCTATCGCCGCCTCATCAAATCGATGTTTCGCCGAATGTACTATGTTTTGTTGGCTAAAAGGGATCCTACAGCTTTCTTGGAAGGTGGTCTTAATGTAATTTCTCATTAATGAGTAGCTTAAGGTACCAGATACCCCAGGATACCTATCGCCGCCTCATCAAATCGATGTATCGCCGAGTGTCAGCTGTTTTGTTGGCTGAAAGGGATCCTACAGTTTTCTTGGTAGGTGGCCCTAATGTAATTTCTCATTAATGAATAGCTTAAGGTACCAGATACCCCAGGATACATATCGCCGCCTCATCAAATCGATGTATCGCCGAGTGTCAGCTGTTTTGTTGGCTGTAAGGGATCCTACAGTTTTCTTGGTAGGTGGACCTAATGTAATTTCTCATTAATGAGTAGCTTATAGTATCAGATACCCCAGGATACCTATCACCGCCTCATCAAATAGATGTTTCGCAGAGTGTCAGCTGTTTTGGTGGCTAAAGAGAATCCTACAGCTTTCTTGGAAGGTGGTCCTAATGTAATTTCTCATTAATGAGTAGCTTAAGGTACCAGATACCCCAGGACACCTATCGCCGCCTCATCAAATAGATGTTTCGCCGAGTGTCAGCTGTTTTGTTGGCTGAAAAGGGATCCTACAGCTTTCTTGGAAGGTGGTCCTAATGTAATTTCTCATTAATGAGTAGCTTAAGGTATCAGATACCCCAGGATACCTATCACCGCCTCATCAAATAGATGTTTCGCAGAGTGTCAGCTGTTTTGGTGGCTAAAGGGAATCCTACAGCTTTCTTGGAAGGTGGTCCTAATGTAATTTCTCATTAATGAGTAGCTTAAGGTACCAGATACCCCAGGATACCTATCGCCGCCTCATCAAATAGATGTTTCGCCGAGTGTCAGCTGTTTTGTTGGCTAAAAAGGAACCTACAGCTTTCTTGGAAGGTGGTCTTAATGTAATTTCTCATTAATGAGTAGCTTAAGGTATCAGATACCCCAGGAAACCTATCACCGCCTCATCAAATAGATGTTTCGCCGAGTGTCAGCTGTTTTGGTGGCTAAAGGGGATCCTACAGCTTTCTTGGAAGGTGGTCCTAATGTAATTTCTCATTAATGAGTAGCTTAAGGTACCAGATACCCCAGGATACCTATCGCCGCCTCATCAAATCGATGTTTCGCCGAGTGCCAGCTGTTTTTTTGGCTAAAGGGGATCCTACAGCTTTCTTGGTAGGTGGTCCTAATGTAATTTCTCATTAATGAGTACCTTAAGGTACCAGATACTCCAGGATACCTATCGCCGCCTCATCACATTGATGTTTCGCCGAGTGTCAGCTGTTTTGTTGGCTAAAGGGGATCCTACAGCTTTCTTGGTAGGTGGTCCTAATGTAATTTCTCATTAATGAGTTCCTTAAGGTACCAGATACTATAGGATACCTATCGCCGCCTCATCAAATCGATGTTTCGCCGAGTGTCAGCTGTTTTGTTGGCTAAAGGGGATCCTACAGCTTTCTTTGTAGGTGGTCCTAATGTAATTTCTCATTAATGAGTAGCTTAAGGTACCAGATACCCCAGGATACCTATCGCCGCCTCATCAAATCGATGTTTCGCCGAATGTACTATGTTTTGTTGGCTAAAAGGGATCCTACAGCTTTCTTGGAAGGTGGTCTTAATGTAATTTCTCATTAATGAGTAGCTTAAGGTACCAGATACCCCAGGATACCTATCGCCGCCTCATCAAATAGATGTATCGCCGAGTGTCAGCTGTTTTGTTGGCTGAAAGGGATCCTACAGTTTTCTTGGTAGGTGGCCCTAATGTAATTTCTCATTAATGAATAGCTTAAGGTACCAGATACCCCAGGATACATATCGCCGCCTCATCAAATCGATGTATCGCCGAGTGTCAGCTGTTTTGTTGGCTGAAAGGGATCCTACAGTTTTCTTGGTAGGTGGACCTAATGTAATTTCTCATTAATGAGTAGCTTATAGTATCAGATACCCCAGGATACCTATCACCGCCTCATCAAATAGATGTTTCGCAGAGTGTCAGCTGTTTTGGTGGCTAAAGGGAATCCTACAGCTTTCTTGGAAGGTGGTCCTAATGTAATTTCTCATTAATGAGTAGCTTAAGGTACCAGATACCCCAGGACACCTATCGCCGCCTCATCAAATAGATGTTTCGCCGAGTGTCAGCTGTTTTGTTGGCTAAAAAGGAACCTACAGCTTTCTTGGAAGGTGGTCTTAATGTAATTTCTCATTAATGAGTAGCTTAAGGTATCAGATACCCCAGGAAACCTATCACCGCCTCATCAAATAGATGTTTCGCCGAGTGTCAGCTGTTTTGGTGGCTAAAGGGGATCCTACAGCTTTCTTGGAAGGTGGTCCTAATGTAATTTCTCATTAATGAGTAGCTTAAGGTACCAGATACCCCAGGATACCTATCGCCGCCTCATCAAATCGATGTTTCGCCGAGTGCCAGCTGTTTTTTTGGCTAAAGGGGATCCTACAGCTTTCTTGGTAGGTGGTCCTAATGTAATTTCTCATTAATGAGTACCTTAAGGTACCAGATACTCCAGGATACCTATCGCCGCCTCATCACATCGATGTTTCGCCGAGTGTCAGCTGTTTTGTTGGCTAAAGGGGATCCTACAGCTTTCTTGGTAGGTGGTCCTAATGTAATTTCTCATTAATGAGTTCCTTATGGTACCAGATACTATAGGATACCTATCGCCACCTCATCAAATCGATGTTTCGCCGAGTGTCAGCTGTTTTGTTGGCTAAAGGGGATCCTACAGCTTTCTTTGTAGGTGGTCCTAATGTAATTTCTCATTAATGAGTAGCTTAAGGTACCAGATACCCCAGGATACCTATCGCCGCCTCATCAAATCGATGTTTCGCCGAATGTACTATGTTTTGTTGGCTAAAAGGGATCCTACAGCTTTCTTGGAAGGTGGTCTTAATGTAATTTCTCATTAATGAGTAGCTTAAGGTACCAGATACCCCAGGATACCTATCGCCGCCTCATCAAATCGATGTATCGCCGAGTGTCAGCTGTTTTGTTGGCTGAAAGGGATCCTACAGTTTTCTTGGTAGGTGGCCCTAATGTAATTTCTCATTAATGAATAGCTTAAGGTACCAGATACCCCAGGATACATATCGCCGCCTCATCAAATCGATGTATCGCCGAGTGTCAGCTGTTTTGTTGGCTGTAAGGGATCCTACAGTTTTCTTGGTAGGTGGACCTAATGTAATTTCTCATTAATGAGTAGCTTATAGTATCAGATACCCCAGGATACCTATCACCGCCTCATCAAATAGATGTTTCGCAGAGTGTCAGCTGTTTTGGTGGCTAAAGGGAATCCTACAGCTTTCTTGGAAGGTGGTCCTAATGTAATTTCTCATTAATGAGTAGCTTAAGGTACCAGATACCCCAGGACACCTATCGCCGCCTCATCAAATAGATGTTTCGCCGAGTGTCAGCTGTTTTGTTGGCTAAAAAGGGAACCTACAGCTTTCTTGGAAGGTGGTCTTAATGTAATTTCTCATTAATGAGTAGCTTAAGGTATCAGATACCCCAGGAAACCTATCACCGCCTCATCAAATAGATGTTTCGCCGAGTGTCAGCTGTTTTGGTGGCTAAAGGGGATCCTACAGCTTTCTTGGAAGGTGGTCCTAATGTAATTTCTCATTAATGAGTAGCTTAAGGTACCAGATACCCCAGGATACCTATCGCCGCCTCATCAAATCGATGTTTCGCCGAGTGCCAGCTGTTTTTTTGGCTAAAGGGGATCCTACAGCTTTCTTGGTAGGTGGTCCTAATGTAATTTCTCATTAATGAGTACCTTAAGGTACCAGATACTCCAGGATACCTATCGCCGCCTCATCACATCGATGTTTCGCCGAGTGTCAGCTGTTTTGTTGGCTAAAGGGGATCCTACAGCTTTCTTGGTAGGTGGTCCTAATGTAATTTCTCATTAATGAGTTCCTTATGGTACCAGATACTATAGGATACCTATCGCCACCTCATCAAATCGATGTTTCGCCGAGTGTCAGCTGTTTTGTTGGCTAAAGGGGATCCTACAGCTTTCTTTGTAGGTGGTCCTAATGTAATTTCTCATTAATGAGTAGCTTAAGGTACCAGATACCCCAGGATACCTATCGCCGCCTCATCAAATCGATGTTTCGCCGAATGTACTATGTTTTGTTGGCTAAAAGGGATCCTACAGCTTTCTTGGAAGGTGGTCTTAATGTAATTTCTCATTAATGAGTAGCTTAAGGTACCAGATACCCCAGGATACCTATCGCCGCCTCATCAAATCGATGTATCGCCGAGTGTCAGCTGTTTTGTTGGCTAAAGGGGATCCTACAGTTTTCTTGGTAGGTGGTCCTAATGTAATTTCTCATTAATGAATAGCTTAAGGTACCAGATACCCCAGGATACATATCGCCGCCTCATCAAATCGATGTTTCGCCGAGTGTCAGCTGTTTTGTTGGCTAAAGGGATCCTACAGTTTTCTTGGTAGGTGGTCCTAATGTAATTTCTCATTAATGAGTAGCTTAAGGTATCAGATACCCCAGGATACCTATCACCGCCTCATCAAATAGATGTTTCGCCGAGTGTCAGCTGTTTTGGTGGCTAAAGGGATCCTACAGCTTTCTTGGAAGGTGGTCCTAATGTAATTTCTCATTAATGAGTAGCTTAAGGTACCAGATACCCCAGGATACCTATCGCCGCCTCATCAAATCGATGTTTCGCCGAGTGTCAGCTGTTTTGTTGGCTAAAAGGGATCCTACAGCTTTCTTGGTAGGTGGTCCTAATGTAATTTCTCATTAATGAGTAGCTTAAGGTACCAGATACCCCAGGATACCTATCGCCGCCTCATCAAATCGATGTTTCGCCGAGTGTCAGCTGTTTTGGTGGCTAAAGGGGATCCTACAGCTTTCTTGGTAGGTGGTCCTAATGTAATTTCTCATTAATGAGTAGCTTAAGGTACCAGATACCCCAGGATACCTATCGCCGCCTCATCAAATCGATGTTTCGCCGAGTGTCAGCTGTTTTGTTGGCTAAAGGGATCCTACAGCTTTCTTGGAAGGTGGTCTTAATGTAATTTCTCATTAATGAGTAGCTTAAGGTACCAGATACCCCAGGATACCTATCGCCGCCTCATCAAATCGATGTTTCGCCGAGTGTCAGCTGTTTTGTTGGCTAAAGTGGATCCTACAGCTTTCTTGGTAGGTGGTCCTAATGTAATTTCTCATTAATGAGTAGCTTAAGGTACCAGATACCCCAGGATACCTATCGCCGCCTCATCAAATAGATGTTTCGCCGAGTGTCAGCTGTTTTGTTGGCTAAAGGGGATCCTACAGCTTTCTTGGAAGGTGGTCCTAATGTAATTTCTCATTAATGAGTAGCTTAAGGTACCAGATACCCCAGGATACCTATCGCCGCCTCATCAAATCGATGTTTCGCCGAGTGTCAGCTGTTTTGTTGGCTAAAGGGGATCCTACAGCTTTCTTGGAAGGTGGTCCTAATGTAATTTCTCATTAATGAGTAGCTTAAGGTACCAGATACCCCAGGATACCTATCGCCGCCTCATCAAATAGATGTTTCGCCGAGTGTCAGCTGTTTTGTTGGCTAAAGGGATCCTACAGCTTTCTTGGAAGGTGGTCCTAATGTAATTTCTCATTAATGAGTAGCTTAAGGTACCAGATACCCCAGGATACCTATCGCCGCCTCATCAAATAGATGTTTCGCCGAGTGTCAGCTGTTTTGTTGGCTAAAGGGGATCCTACAGCTTTCTTGGAAGGTGGTCCTAATGTAATTTCTCATTAATGAGTAGCTTAAGGTACCAGATACCCCAGGATACCTATCGCCGCCTCATCAAATCGATGTTTCGCCGAGTGTCAGCTGTTTTGGTGGCTAAAGGGGATCCTACAGCTTTCTTGGAAGGTGGTCCTAATGTAATTTCTCATTAATGAGTAGCTTAAGGTACCAGATACCCCAGGATACCTATCGCCGCCTCATCAAATCGATGTTTCGCCGAGTGTCAGCTGTTTTGTTGGCTAAAGGGGATCCTACAGCTTTCTTGGTAGGTGGTCCTAATGTAATTTCTCATTAATGAGTTCCTTAAGGTACCAGATACCCCAGGATACCTATCGCCGCCTCATCAAATCGATGTTTCGCCGAGTGTCAGCTGTTTTGTTGGCTAAAGGGGATCCTACAGCTTTCTTGGTAGGTGGTCCTAATGTAATTTCTCATTAATGAGTAGCTTAAGGTACCAGATACCCCAGGATACCTATCGCCGCCTCATCAAATCGATGTTTCGCCGAGTGTCAGCTGTTTTGTTGGCTAAAGGGATCCTACAGCTTTCTTGGAAGGTGGTCCTAATGTAATTTCTCATTAATGAGTAGCTTAAGGTACCAGATACCCCAGGATACCTATCGCCGCCTCATCAAATAGATGTTTCGCCGAGTGTCAGCTGTTTTGTTGGCTAAAGGGGATCCTACAGCTTTCTTGGTAGGTGGTCCTAATGTAATTTCTCATTAATGAGTAGCTTAAGGTACCAGATACCCCAGGATACCTATCGCCGCCTCATCAAATCGATGTTTCGCCGAGTGTCAGCTGTTTTGTTGGCTAAAAGGGATCCTACAGCTTTCTTGGTAGGTGGTCCTAATGTAATTTCTCATTAATGAGTAGCTTAAGGTATCAGATACCCCAGGATACCTATCACCGCCTCATCAAATAGATGTTTCGCCGAGTGTCAGCTGTTTTGTTGGCTAAAAGGGATCCTACAGCTTTCTTGGAAGGTGGTCCTAATGTAATTTCTCATTAATGAGTAGCTTAAGGTACCAGATACCCCAGGATACCTATCGCCGCCTCATCAAATCGATGTTTCGCCGAGTGTCAGCTGTTTTGTTGGCTAAAAGGGATCCTACAGCTTTCTTGGTAGGTGGTCCTAATGTAATTTCTCATTAATGAGTAGCTTAAGGTATCAGATACCCCAGGATACCTATCACCGCCTCATCAAATAGATGTTTCGCCGAGTGTCAGCTGTTTTGGTGGCTAAAGGGGATCCTACAGCTTTCTTGGAAGGTGGTCCTAATGTAATTTCTCATTAATGAGTAGCTTAAGGTACCAGATACCCCAGGATACCTATCGCCGCCTCATCAAATAGATGTTTCGCCGAGTGTCAGCTGTTTTGTTGGCTAAAGGGGATCCTACAGCTTTCTTGGTAGGTGGTCCTAATGTAATTTCTCATTAATGAGTAGCTTAAGGTACCAGATACCCCAGGATACCTATCGCCGCCTCATCAAATCGATGTTTCGCCGAGTGTCAGCTGTTTTGTTGGCTAAAGGGGATCCTACAGCTTTCTTGGAAGGTGGTCCTAATGTAATTTCTCATTAATGAGTAGCTTAAGGTACCAGATACCCCAGGATACCTATCGCCGCCTCATCAAATCGATGTTTCGCCGAGTGTCAGCTGTTTTGTTGGCTAAAGGGGATCCTACAGCTTTCTTGGAAGGTGGTCCTAATGTAATTTCTCATTAATGAGTAGCTTAAGGTACCAGATACCCCAGGATACCTATCGCCGCCTCATCAAATCGATGTTTCGCCGAGTGTCAGCTGTTTTGTTGGCTAAAAGGGATCCTACAGCTTTCTTGGAAGGTGGTCTTAATGTAATTTCTCATTAATGAGTAGCTTAAGGTACCAGATACCCCAGGATACCTATCGCCGCCTCATCAAATCGATGTATCGCCGAGTGTCAGCTGTTTTGTTGGCTAAAGGGGATCCTACAGCTTTCTTGGTAGGTGGTCCTAATGTAATTTCTCATTAATGAGTAGCTTAAGGTACCAGATACCCCAGGATACCTATCGCCGCCTCATCAAATCGATGTATCGCCGAGTGTCAGCTGTTTTGTTGGCTAAAAGGGATCCTACAGCTTTCTTGGTAGGTGGTCCTAATGTAATTTCTCATTAATGAGTAGCTTAAGGTATCAGATACCCCAGGATACCTATCACCGCCTCATCAAATAGATGTTTCGCCAGAGTGTCAGCTGTTTTGGTGGCTAAAGGGGATCCTACAGCTTTCTTGGAAGGTGGTCCTAATGTAATTTCTCATTAATGAGTAGCTTAAGGTACCAGATACCCCAGGATACCTATCGCCGCCTCATCAAATAGATGTTTCGCCGAGTGTCAGCTGTTTTGTTGGCTAAAAGGGATCCTACAGTTTTCTTGGTAGGTGGACCTAATGTAATTTCTCATTAATGAGTAGCTTAAGGTACCAGATACCCCAGGATACCTATCACCGCCTCATCAAATAGATGTTTCGCAGAGTGTCAGCTGTTTTGGTGGCTAAAGGGGAATCCTACAGCTTTCTTGGAAGGTGGTCCTAATGTAATTTCTCATTAATGAGTAGCTTAAGGTACCAGATACCCCAGGATACCTATCGCCGCCTCATCAAATAGATGTTTCGCCGAGTGTCAGCTGTTTTGTTGGCTAAAAAGGAACCTACAGCTTTCTTGGAAGGTGGTCCTAATGTAATTTCTCATTAATGAGTAGCTTAAGGTATCAGATACCCCAGGATACCTATCACCGCCTCATCAAATAGATGTTTCGCCGAGTGTCAGCTGTTTTGGTGGCTAAAGGGGATCCTACAGCTTTCTTGGAAGGTGGTCCTAATGTAATTTCTCATTAATGAGTAGCTTAAGGTACCAGATACCCCAGGATACCTATCGCCGCCTCATCAAATCGATGTTTCGCCGAGTGCCAGCTGTTTTTTTGGCTAAAGGGGATCCTACAGCTTTCTTGGTAGGTGGTCCTAATGTAATTTCTCATTAATGAGTACCTTAAGGTACCAGATACTCCAGGATACCTATCGCCGCCTCATCACATCGATGTTTCGCCGAGTGTCAGCTGTTTTGTTGGCTAAAGGGGATCCTACAGCTTTCTTGGTAGGTGGTCCTAATGTAATTTCTCATTAATGAGTTCCTTATGGTACCAGATACTATAGGATACCTATCGCCACCTCATCAAATCGATGTTTCGCCGAGTGTCAGCTGTTTTGTTGGCTAAAGGGGATCCTACAGCTTTCTTTGTAGGTGGTCCTAATGTAATTTCTCATTAATGAGTAGCTTAAGGTACCAGATACCCCAGGATACCTATCGCCGCCTCATCAAATCGATGTTTCGCCGAATGTACTATGTTTTGTTGGCTAAAAGGGATCCTACAGCTTTCTTGGAAGGTGGTCTTAATGTAATTTCTCATTAATGAGTAGCTTAAGGTACCAGATACCCCAGGATACCTATCGCCGCCTCATCAAATAGATGTATCGCCGAGTGTCAGCTGTTTTGTTGGCTGAAAGGGATCCTACAGTTTTCTTGGTAGGTGGCCCTAATGTAATTTCTCATTAATGAATAGCTTAAGGTACCAGATACCCCAGGATACATATCGCCGCCTCATCAAATCGATGTATCGCCGAGTGTCAGCTGTTTTGTTGGCTGTAAGGGATCCTACAGTTTTCTTGGTAGGTGGACCTAATGTAATTTCTCATTAATGAGTAGCTTATAGTATCAGATACCCCAGGATACCTATCACCGCCTCATCAAATAGATGTTTCGCAGAGTGTCAGCTGTTTTGGTGGCTAAAGGGAATCCTACAGCTTTCTTGGAAGGTGGTCCTAATGTAATTTCTCATTAATGAGTAGCTTAAGGTACCAGATACCCCAGGACACCTATCGCCGCCTCATCAAATAGATGTTTCGCCGAGTGTCAGCTGTTTTGTTGGCTAAAAAGGAACCTACAGCTTTCTTGGAAGGTGGTCTTAATGTAATTTCTCATTAATGAGTAGCTTAAGGTATCAGATACCCCAGGAAACCTATCACCGCCTCATCAAATAGATGTTTCGCCGAGTGTCAGCTGTTTTGGTGGCTAAAGGGGATCCTACAGCTTTCTTGGAAGGTGGTCCTAATGTAATTTCTCATTAATGAGTAGCTTAAGGTACCAGATACCCCAGGATACCTATCGCCGCCTCATCAAATCGATGTTTCGCCGAGTGCCAGCTGTTTTGTTTGGCTAAAGGGGATCCTACAGCTTTCTTGGTAGGTGGTCCTAATGTAATTTCTCATTAATGAGTACCTTAAGGTACCAGATACTCCAGGATACCTATCGCCGCCTCATCACATCGATGTTTCGCCGAGTGTCAGCTGTTTTGTTGGCTAAAGGGGATCCTACAGCTTTCTTGGTAGGTGGTCCTAATGTAATTTCTCATTAATGAGTTCCTTATGGTACCAGATACTATAGGATACCTATCGCCGCCTCATCAAATCGATGTTTCGCCGAGTGTCAGCTGTTTTGTTGGCTAAAGGGGATCCTACAGCTTTCTTTGTAGGTGGTCCTAATGTAATTTCTCATTAATGAGTAGCTTAAGGTACCAGATACCCCAGGATACCTATCGCCGCCTCATCAAATCGATGTTTCGCCGAATGTACTATGTTTTGTTGGCTAAAAGGGATCCTACAGCTTTCTTGGAAGGTGGTCTTAATGTAATTTCTCATTAATGAGTAGCTTAAGGTACCAGATACCCCAGGATACCTATCGCCGCCTCATCAAATCGATGTATCGCCGAGTGTCAGCTGTTTTGTTGGCTGAAAGGGATCCTACAGTTTTCTTGGTAGGTGGCCCTAATGTAATTTCTCATTAATGAATAGCTTAAGGTACCAGATACCCCAGGATACATATCGCCGCCTCATCAAATCGATGTATCGCCGAGTGTCAGCTGTTTTGTTGGCTAAAGGGATCCTACAGCTTTCTTGGAAGGTGGTCCTAATGTAATTTCTCATTAATGAGTAGCTTAAGGTATCAGATACCCCAGGATACCTATCACCGCCTCATCAAATAGATGTTTCGCCGAGTGTCAGCTGTTTTGTTGGCTAAAGGGAATCCTACAGCTTTCTTGGAAGGTGGTCCTAATGTAATTTCTCATTAATGAGTAGCTTAAGGTACCAGATACCCCAGGATACCTATCGCCGCCTCATCAAATAGATGTTTCGCCGAGTGTCAGCTGTTTTGTTGGCTAAAAAGGATCCTACAGCTTTCTTGGAAGGTGGTCCTAATGTAATTTCTCATTAATGAGTAGCTTAAGGTACCAGATACCCCAGGATACCTATCGCCGCCTCATCAAATCGATGTTTCGCCGAGTGCCAGCTGTTTTGTTGGCTAAAGGGGATCCTACAGCTTTCTTGGTAGGTGGTCCTAATGTAATTTCTCATTAATGAGTACCTTAAGGTACCAGATACTCCAGGATACCTATCGCCGCCTCATCAAATCGATGTTTCGCCGAGTGTCAGCTGTTTTGTTGGCTAAAGGGGATCCTACAGCTTTCTTGGTAGGTGGTCCTAATGTAATTTCTCATTAATGAGTACCTTAAGGTACCAGATACCCCAGGATACCTATCGCCGCCTCATCAAATCGATGTTTCGCCGAGTGTCAGCTGTTTTGTTGGCTAAAGGGATCCTACAGCTTTCTTGGTAGGTGGTCCTAATGTAATTTCTCATTAATGAGTAGCTTAAGGTACCAGATACCCCAGGATACCTATCGCCGCCTCATCAAATAGATGTTTCGCCGAGTGTCAGCTGTTTTGTTGGCTAAAAGGGATCCTACAGCTTTCTTGGAAGGTGGTCTTAATGTAATTTCTCATTAATGAGTAGCTTAAGGTACCAGATACCCCAGGATACATATCGCCGCCTCATCAATTCGATGTATCGCCGAGTGTCAGCTGTTTTGTTGGCTGAAAGGGATCCTACAGTTTTCTTGGTAGGTGGACCTAATGTAATTTCTCATTAATGAGTAGCTTATAGTATCAGATACCCCAGGATACCTATCACCGCCTCATCAAATAGATGTTTCGCAGAGTGTCAGCTGTTTTGGTGGCTAAAGGGAATCCTACAGCTTTCTTGGAAGGTGGTCCTAATGTAATTTCTCATTAATGAGTAGCTTAAGGTACCAGATACCCCAGGACACCTATCGCCGCCTCATCAAATAGATGTTTCGCCGAGTGTCAGCTGTTTTGTTGGCTAAAAAGGAACCTACAGCTTTCTTGGAAGGTGGTCTTAATGTAATTTCTCATTAATGAGTAGCTTAAGGTATCAGATACCCCAGGAAACCTATCACCGCCTCATCAAATAGATGTTTCGCCGAGTGTCAGCTGTTTTGGTGGCTAAAGGGGATCCTACAGCTTTCTTGGAAGGTGGTCCTAATGTAATTTCTCATTAATGAGTAGCTTAAGGTACCAGATACCCCAGGATACCTATCGCCGCCTCATCAAATCGATGTTTCGCCGAGTGCCAGCTGTTTTTTTGGCTAAAGGGGATCCTACAGCTTTCTTGGTAGGTGGTCCTAATGTAATTTCTCATTAATGAGTACCTTAAGGTACCAGATACTCCAGGATACCTATCACCGCCTCATCAAATCGATGTTTCGCCGAGTGTCAGCTGTTTTGGTGGCTAAAGGGGATCCTACAGCTTTCTTGGAAGGTGGTCCTAATGTAATTTCTCATTAATGAGTAGCTTAAGGTACCAGATACCCCAGGATACCTATCGCCGCCTCATCAAATCGATGTTTCGCCGAATGTACGATGTTTTGTTGGCTAAAGGATCCTACAGCTTTCTTTAGGTGGTCTTAATGTAATTTCTCATTAATGAGTAGCTTAAGGTACCAGATACCCCAGGATACCTATCGCCGCCTCATCAAATCGATGTATCGCCGAGTGTCAGCTGTTTTGTTGGCTAAAGGGATCCTACAGCTTTCTTGGTAGGTGGTCCTAATGTAATTTCTCATTAATGAGTTCCTTAAGGTACCAGATACTATAGGATACCTATCGCCGCCTCATCAAATCGATGTTTCGCCGAGTGTCAGCTGTTTTGTTGGCTAAAGGGGATCCTACAGCTTTCTTTGTAGGTGGTCCTAATGTAATTTCTCATTAATGAGTAGCTTAAGGTACCAGATACCCCAGGATACCTATCGCCGCCTCATCAAATCGATGTTTCGCCGAATGTCAGCTGTTTTGTTGGCTAAAAGGGATCCTACAGCTTTCTTGGAAGGTGGTCTTAATGTAATTTCTCATTAATGAGTAGCTTAAGGTACCAGATACCCCAGGATACCTATCGCCGCCTCATCAAATAGATGTATCGCCGAGTGTCAGCTGTTTTGTTGGCTGAAAGGGATCCTACAGTTTTCTTGGTAGGTGGCCCTAATGTAATTTCTCATTAATGAATAGCTTAAGGTACCAGATACCCCAGGATACATATCGCCGCCTCATCAAATCGATGTATCGCCGAGTGTCAGCTGTTTTGTTGGCTGTAAGGGATCCTACAGTTTTCTTGGTAGGTGGACCTAATGTAATTTCTCATTAATGAGTAGCTTATAGTATCAGATACCCCAGGATACCTATCACCGCCTCATCAAATAGATGTTTCGCAGAGTGTCAGCTGTTTTGGTGGCTAAAGGGAATCCTACAGCTTTCTTGGAAGGTGGTCCTAATGTAATTTCTCATTAATGAGTAGCTTAAGGTACCAGATACCCCAGGACACCTATCGCCGCCTCATCAAATAGATGTTTCGCCGAGTGTCAGCTGTTTTGTTGGCTAAAAAGGAACCTACAGCTTTCTTGGAAGGTGGTCTTAATGTAATTTCTCATTAATGAGTAGCTTAAGGTATCAGATACCCCAGGAAACCTATCACCGCCTCATCAAATAGATGTTTCGCCGAGTGTCAGCTGTTTTGGTGGCTAAAGGGGATCCTACAGCTTTCTTGGAAGGTGGTCCTAATGTAATTTCTCATTAATGAGTAGCTTAAGGTACCAGATACCCCAGGATACCTATCGCCGCCTCATCAAATCGATGTTTCGCCGAGTGCCAGCTGTTTTTTTGGCTAAAGGGGATCCTACAGCTTTCTTGGTAGGTGGTCCTAATGTAATTTCTCATTAATGAGTACCTTAAGGTACCAGATACTCCAGGATACCTATCGCCGCCTCATCACATCGATGTTTCGCCGAGTGTCAGCTGTTTTGTTGGCTAAAGGGGATCCTACAGCTTTCTTGGTAGGTGGTCCTAATGTAATTTCTCATTAATGAGTTCCTTATGGTACCAGATACTATAGGATACCTATCGCCACCTCATCAAATCGATGTTTCGCCGAGTGTCAGCTGTTTTGTTGGCTAAAGGGGATCCTACAGCTTTCTTTGTAGGTGGTCCTAATGTAATTTCTCATTAATGAGTAGCTTAAGGTACCAGATACCCCAGGATACCTATCGCCGCCTCATCAAATCGATGTTTCGCCGAATGTACTATGTTTTGTTGGCTAAAAGGGATCCTACAGCTTTCTTGGAAGGTGGTCTTAATGTAATTTCTCATTAATGAGTAGCTTAAGGTACCAGATACCCCAGGATACCTATCGCCGCCTCATCAAATCGATGTATCGCCGAGTGTCAGCTGTTTTGTTGGCTGAAAGGGATCCTACAGTTTTCTTGGTAGGTGGCCCTAATGTAATTTCTCATTAATGAATAGCTTAAGGTACCAGATACCCCAGGATACATATCGCCGCCTCATCAAATCGATGTATCGCCGAGTGTCAGCTGTTTTGTTGGCTGTAAGGGATCCTACAGTTTTCTTGGTAGGTGGACCTAATGTAATTTCTCATTAATGAGTAGCTTATAGTATCAGATACCCCAGGATACCTATCACCGCCTCATCAAATAGATGTTTCGCAGAGTGTCAGCTGTTTTGGTGGCTAAAGGGAATCCTACAGCTTTCTTGGAAGGTGGTCCTAATGTAATTTCTCATTAATGAGTAGCTTAAGGTACCAGATACCCCAGGACACCTATCGCCGCCTCATCAAATAGATGTTTCGCCGAGTGTCAGCTGTTTTGTTGGCTAAAAAGGAACCTACAGCTTTCTTGGAAGGTGGTCCTAATGTAATTTCTCATTAATGAGTAGCTTAAGGTACCAGATACCCCAGGATACCTATCACCGCCTCATCAAATCGATGTTTCGCCGAGTGCCAGCTGTTTTTTTGGCTAAAGGGGATCCTACAGCTTTCTTGGTAGGTGGTCCTAATGTAATTTCTCATTAATGAGTACCTTAAGGTACCAGATACTCCAGGATACCTATCGCCGCCTCATCACATCGATGTTTCGCCGAGTGTCAGCTGTTTTGTTGGCTAAAGGGGATCCTACAGCTTTCTTGGTAGGTGGTCCTAATGTAATTTCTCATTAATGAGTTCCTTATGGTACCAGATACTATAGGATACCTATCGCCACCTCATCAAATCGATGTTTCGCCGAGTGTCAGCTGTTTTGTTGGCTAAAGGGGATCCTACAGCTTTCTTTGTAGGTGGTCCTAATGTAATTTCTCATTAATGAGTAGCTTAAGGTACCAGATACCCCAGGATACCTATCGCCGCCTCATCAAATCGATGTTTCGCCGAATGTACTATGTTTTGTTGGCTAAAAGGGATCCTACAGCTTTCTTGGAAGGTGGTCTTAATGTAATTTCTCATTAATGAGTAGCTTAAGGTACCAGATACCCCAGGATACCTATCGCCGCCTCATCAAATCGATGTATCGCCGAGTGTCAGCTGTTTTGTTGGCTGAAAGGGATCCTACAGTTTTCTTGGTAGGTGGCCCTAATGTAATTTCTCATTAATGAATAGCTTAAGGTACCAGATACCCCAGGATACATATCGCCGCCTCATCAATTCGATGTATCGCCGAGTGTCAGCTGTTTTGTTGGCTGAAAGGGATCCTACAGTTTTCTTGGTAGGTGGACCTAATGTAATTTCTCATTAATGAGTAGCTTATAGTATCAGATACCCCAGGATACCTATCACCGCCTCATCAAATAGATGTTTCGCAGAGTGTCAGCTGTTTTGGTGGCTAAAGGGAATCCTACAGCTTTCTTGGAAGGTGGTCCTAATGTAATTTCTCATTAATGAGTAGCTTAAGGTACCAGATACCCCAGGACACCTATCGCCGCCTCATCAAATAGATGTTTCGCCGAGTGTCAGCTGTTTTGTTGGCTAAAAAGGAACCTACAGCTTTCTTGGAAGGTGGTCTTAATGTAATTTCTCATTAATGAGTAGCTTAAGGTATCAGATACCCCAGGAAACCTATCACCGCCTCATCAAATAGATGTTTCGCCGAGTGTCAGCTGTTTTGGTGGCTAAAGGGGATCCTACAGCTTTCTTGGAAGGTGGTCCTAATGTAATTTCTCATTAATGAGTAGCTTAAGGTACCAGATACCCCAGGATACCTATCGCCGCCTCATCAAATCGATGTTTCGCCGAGTGCCAGCTGTTTTTTTGGCTAAAGGGGATCCTACAGCTTTCTTGGTTGGTGGTCCTAATGTAATTTCTCATTAATGAGTACCTTAAGGTACCAGATACTCCAGGATACCTATCACCGCCTCATCAAATCGATGTTTCGCCGAGTGTCAGCTGTTTTGGTGGCTAAAGGGGATCCTACAGCTTTCTTGGAAGGTGGTCCTAATGTAATTTCTCATTAATGAGTAGCTTAAGGTACCAGATACCCCAGGATACCTATCGCCGCCTCATCAAATCGATGTTTCGCCGAATGTACGCTGTTTTGTTGGCTAAAAGGGATCCTACAGCTTTCTTAAAAGGTGGTCTTAATGTAATTTCTCATTAATGAGTAGCTTAAGGTACCAGATACCCCAGGATACCTATCGCCGCCTCATCAAATCGATGTATCGCCGAGTGTCAGCTGTTTTGTTGGCTGAAAGGGATCCTACAGTTTTCTTGGTAGGTGGCCCTAATGTAATTTCTCATTAATGAGTAGCTTAAGGTACCAGATACCCCAGGATACCTATCGCCGCCTCATCAAATCGATGTATCGCCGAGTGTCAGCTGTTTTGGTGGCTAAAGGGGATCCTACAGCTTTCTTGGAAGGTGGTCCTAATGTAATTTCTCATTAATGAGTAGCTTAAGGTACCAGATACCCCAGGATACCTATCGCCGCCTCATCAAATAGATGTTTCGCCGAGTGTCAGCTGTTTTGTTGGCTAAACGGGAACCTACAGCTTTCTTGGAAGGTGGTCTTAATGTAATTTCTCATTAATGAGTAGCTTAAGGTATCAGATACCCCAGGATACCTATCACCGCCTCATCAAATAGATGTTTCGCCGAGTGTCAGCTGTTTTGGTGGCTGAAAGGGATCCTACAGCTTTCTTGGAAGGTGGTCCTAATGTAATTTCTCATTAATGAGTAGCTTAAGGTACCAGATACCCCAGGATACCTATCGCCGCCTCATCAAATCGATGTTTCGCCGAGTGTCAGCTGTTTTGTTGGCTGAAAGGGATCCTACAGCTTTCTTGGTAGGTGGTCCTAATGTAATTTCTCATTAATGAGTAGCTTAAGGTATCAGATACCCCAGGATACCTATCACCGCCTCATCAAATAGATGTTTCGCTGAGTGTCAGCTGTTTTGGTGGCTAAAGGGGATCCTACAGCTTTCTTGGAAGGTGGTCCTAATGTAATTTCTCATTAATGAGTAGCTTAAGGTACCAGATACCCCAGGATACCTATCGCCGCCTCATCAAATAGATGTTTCGCCGAGTGTCACGCTGTTTTGTTGGCTAAAGGGGATCCTACAGCTTTCTTGGAAGGTGGTCTTAATGTAATTTCTCATTAATGAGTAGCTTAAGGTACCAGATACCCCAGGATACCTATCACCGCCTCATCAAATCGATGTTTCGCCGAGTGTCAGCTGTTTTGGTGGCTAAAGGGGATCCTACAGCTTTCTTGGAAGGTGGTCCTAATGTAATTTCTCATTAATGAGTAGCTTAAGGTACCAGATACCCCAGGATACCTATCGCCGCCTCATCAAATCGATGTTTCGCCGAGTGCCAGCTGTTTTTTTGGCTAAAGGGGATCCTACAGCTTTCTTGGTAGGTGGTCCTAATGTAATTTCTCATTAATGAGTACCTTAAGGTACCAGATACTCCAGGATACCTATCGCCGCCTCATCACATCGATGTTTCGCCGAGTGTCAGCTGTTTTGTTGGCTAAAGGGGATCCTACAGCTTTCTTGGTAGGTGGTCCTAATGTAATTTCTCATTAATGAGTTCCTTATGGTACCAGATACTATAGGATACCTATCGCCACCTCATCAAATCGATGTTTCGCCGAGTGTCAGCTGTTTTGTTGGCTAAAGGGGATCCTACAGCTTTCTTTGTAGGTGGTCCTAATGTAATTTCTCATTAATGAGTAGCTTAAGGTACCAGATACCCCAGGATACCTATCGCCGCCTCATCAAATCGATGTTTCGCCGAATGTACTATGTTTTGTTGGCTAAAAGGGATCCTACAGCTTTCTTGGAAGGTGGTCTTAATGTAATTTCTCATTAATGAGTAGCTTAAGGTACCAGATACCCCAGGATACCTATCGCCGCCTCATCAAATCGATGTATCGCCGAGTGTCAGCTGTTTTGTTGGCTGAAAGGGATCCTACAGTTTTCTTGGTAGGTGGCCCTAATGTAATTTCTCATTAATGAATAGCTTAAGGTACCAGATACCCCAGGATACATATCGCCGCCTCATCAAATCGATGTATCGCCGAGTGTCAGCTGTTTTGTTGGCTGTAAGGGATCCTACAGTTTTCTTGGTAGGTGGACCTAATGTAATTTCTCATTAATGAGTAGCTTATAGTATCAGATACCCCAGGATACCTATCACCGCCTCATCAAATAGATGTTTCGCAGAGTGTCAGCTGTTTTGGTGGCTAAAGGGAATCCTACAGCTTTCTTGGAAGGTGGTCCTAATGTAATTTCTCATTAATGAGTAGCTTAAGGTACCAGATACCCCAGGACACCTATCGCCGCCTCATCAAATAGATGTTTCGCCGAGTGTCAGCTGTTTTGTTGGCTAAAAAGGGAACCTACAGCTTTCTTGGAAGGTGGTCTTAATGTAATTTCTCATTAATGAGTAGCTTAAGGTATCAGATACCCCAGGATACCTATCACCGCCTCATCAAATAGATGTTTCGCCGAGTGTCAGCTGTTTTGGTGGCTAAAGGGGATCCTACAGCTTTCTTGGAAGGTGGTCCTAATGTAATTTCTCATTAATGAGTAGCTTAAGGTACCAGATACCCCAGGATACCTATCGCCGCCTCATCAAATCGATGTTTCGCCGAGTGCCAGCTGTTTTTTGGCTAAAGGGGATCCTACAGCTTTCTTGGTAGGTGGTCCTAATGTAATTTCTCATTAATGAGTACCTTAAGGTACCAGATACTCCAGGATACCTATCGCCGCCTCATCAAATCGATGTTTCGCCGAGTGTCAGCTGTTTTGTTGGCTAAAGGGGATCCTACAGCTTTCTTGGTAGGTGGTCCTAATGTAATTTCTCATTAATGAGTAGCTTAAGGTACCAGATACCCCAGGATACCTATCGCCGCCTCATCAAATCGATGTTTCGCCGAGTGTCAGCTGTTTTGTTGGCTAAAAGGGATCCTACAGCTTTCTTGGAAGGTGGTCTTAATGTAATTTCTCATTAATGAGTAGCTTAAGGTACCAGATACCCCAGGATACCTATCGCCGCCTCATCAAATCGATGTATCGCCGAGTGTCAGCTGTTTTGTTGGCTAAAGGGGATCCTACAGCTTTCTTGGAAGGTGGTCCTAATGTAATTTCTCATTAATGAGTAGCTTAAGGTACCAGATACCCCAGGATACCTATCGCCGCCTCATCAAATCGATGTATCGCCGAGTGTCAGCTGTTTTGTTGGCTGAAAGGGATCCTACAGTTTTCTTGGTAGGTGGACCTAATGTAATTTCTCATTAATGAGTAGCTTAAGGTATCAGATACCCCAGGATACCTATCACCGCCTCATCAAATAGATGTTTCGCAGAGTGTCAGCTGTTTTGGTGGCTAAAGGGGATCCTACAGCTTTCTTGGAAGGTGGTCCTAATGTAATTTCTCATTAATGAGTAGCTTAAGGTACCAGATACCCCAGGACACCTATCGCCGCCTCATCAAATAGATGTTTCGCCGAGTGTCAGCTGTTTTGTTGGCTAAAAAGGAACCTACAGCTTTCTTGGAAGGTGGTCCTAATGTAATTTCTCATTAATGAGTAGCTTAAGGTACCAGATACCCCAGGATACCTATCACCGCCTCATCAAATCGATGTTTCGCCGAGTGTCAGCTGTTTTGGTGGCTAAAGGGGATCCTACAGCTTTCTTGGAAGGTGGTCCTAATGTAATTTCTCATTAATGAGTAGCTTAAGGTACCAGATACCCCAGGATACCTATCGCCGCCTCATCAAATCGATGTTTCGCCGAGTGTCAGCTGTTTTGTTGGCTAAAGGGGATCCTACAGCTTTCTTGGTAGGTGGTCCTAATGTAATTTCTCATTAATGAGTAGCTTAAGGTACCAGATACCCCAGGATACCTATCGCCGCCTCATCAAATCGATGTTTCGCCGAGTGTCAGCTGTTTTGGTGGCTAAAGGGGATCCTACAGCTTTCTTGGAAGGTGGTCCTAATGTAATTTCTCATTAATGAGTAGCTTAAGGTACCAGATACCCCAGGATACCTATCGCCGCCTCATCAAATCGATGTTTCGCCGAGTGTCAGCTGTTTTGTTGGCTAAAGGGATCCTACAGCTTTCTTGGTAGGTGGTCCTAATGTAATTTCTCATTAATGAGTAGCTTAAGGTACCAGATACCCCAGGATACCTATCGCCGCCTCATCAAATCGATGTTTCGCCGAGTGTCAGCTGTTTTGTTGGCTAAAGGGATCCTACAGCTTTCTTGGAAGGTGGTCCTAATGTAATTTCTCATTAATGAGTAGCTTAAGGTACCAGATACCCCAGGATACCTATCGCCGCCTCATCAAATAGATGTTTCGCCGAGTGTCACGCTGTTTTGTTGGCTAAAGGGATCCTACAGCTTTCTTGGAAGGTGGTCTTAATGTAATTTCTCATTAATGAGTAGCTTAAGGTACCAGATACCCCAGGATACCTATCGCCGCCTCATCAAATCGATGTATCGCCGAGTGTCAGCTGTTTTGGTGGCTAAAGGGGAATCCTACAGCTTTCTTGGAAGGTGGTCCTAATGTAATTTCTCATTAATGAGTAGCTTAAGGTACCAGATACCCCAGGATACCTATCGCCGCCTCATCAAATAGATGTTTCGCCGAGTGTCAGCTGTTTTGTTGGCTAAACGGGAACCTACAGCTTTCTTGGAAGGTGGTCTTAATGTAATTTCTCATTAATGAGTAGCTTAAGGTATCAGATACCCCAGGATACCTATCACCGCCTCATCAAATAGATGTTTCGCCGAGTGTCAGCTGTTTTGGTGGCTAAAGGGGATCCTACAGCTTTCTTGGAAGGTGGTCCTAATGTAATTTCTCATTAATGAGTACCTTAAGGTACCAGATACTCCAGGATACCTATCGCCGCCTCATCAAATCGATGTTTCGCCGAGTGTCAGCTGTTTTGTTGGCTAAAGGGGATCCTACAGCTTTCTTGGTAGGTGGTCCTAATGTAATTTCTCATTAATGAGTACCTTATGGTACCAGATACTATAGGATACCTATCGCCGCCTCATCAAATCGATGTTTCGCCGAGTGTCAGCTGTTTTGTTGGCTAAAGGGGATCCTACAGCTTTCTTTGTAGGTGGTCCTAATGTAATTTCTCATTAATGAGTAGCTTAAGGTACCAGATACCCCAGGATACCTATCGCCGCCTCATCAAATCGATGTTTCGCCGAATGTCAGCCATATGTTTTGTTGGCTAAAAGGGATCCTACAGCTTTCTTGGAAGGTGGTCTTAATGTAATTTCTCATTAATGAGTAGCTTAAGGTACCAGATACCCCAGGATACCTATCGCCGCCTCATCAAATCGATGTATCGCCGAGTGTCAGCTGTTTTGTTGGCTGAAAGGGATCCTACAGTTTTCTTGGTAGGTGGCCCTAATGTAATTTCTCATTAATGAGTAGCTTAAGGTACCAGATACCCCAGGATACCTATCGCCGCCTCATCAAATCGATGTTTCGCCGAGTGTCAGCTGTTTTGTTGGCTAAAGGGATCCTACAGCTTTCTTGGAAGGTGGTCCTAATGTAATTTCTCATTAATGAGTAGCTTAAGGTACCAGATACCCCAGGATACATATCGCCGCCTCATCAATTCGATGTATCGCCGAGTGTCAGCTGTTTTGTTGGCTGAAAGGGATCCTACAGTTTTCTTGGTAGGTGGACCTAATGTAATTTCTCATTAATGAGTAGCTTATAGTATCAGATACCCCAGGATACCTATCACCGCCTCATCAAATAGATGTTTCGCAGAGTGTCAGCTGTTTTGGTGGCTAAAGGGAATCCTACAGCTTTCTTGGAAGGTGGTCCTAATGTAATTTCTCATTAATGAGTAGCTTAAGGTACCAGATACCCCAGGACACCTATCGCCGCCTCATCAAATAGATGTTTCGCCGAGTGTCAGCTGTTTTGTTGGCTAAAAAGGAACCTACAGCTTTCTTGGAAGGTGGTCTTAATGTAATTTCTCATTAATGAGTAGCTTAAGGTATCAGATACCCCAGGATACCTATCACCGCCTCATCAAATCGATGTTTCGCCGAGTGTCAGCTGTTTTGGTGGCTAAAGGGGATCCTACAGCTTTCTTGGAAGGTGGTCCTAATGTAATTTCTCATTAATGAGTACCTTAAGGTACCAGATACCCCAGGATACCTATCGCCGCCTCATCAAATCGATGTTTCGCCGAGTGTCAGCTGTTTTGTTGGCTAAAGGGGATCCTACAGCTTTCTTGGTAGGTGGTCCTAATGTAATTTCTCATTAATGAGTACCTTAAGGTACCAGATACCCCAGGATACCTATCGCCGCCTCATCAAATCGATGTTTCGCCGAGTGTCAGCTGTTTTGTTGGCTAAAGGGGATCCTACAGCTTTCTTGGTAGGTGGTCCTAATGTAATTTCTCATTAATGAGTAGCTTAAGGTACCAGATACCCCAGGATACCTATCGCCGCCTCATCAAATCGATGTTTCGCCGAGTGTCAGCTGTTTTGTTGGCTAAAGGGGATCCTACAGCTTTCTTGGAAGGTGGTCCTAATGTAATTTCTCATTAATGAGTAGCTTAAGGTACCAGATACCCCAGGATACCTATCGCCGCCTCATCAAATCGATGTTTCGCCGAATGTCAGCTGTTTTGTTGGCTAAAAGGGATCCTACAGCTTTCTTGGAAGGTGGTCCTAATGTAATTTCTCATTAATGAGTAGCTTAAGGTACCAGATACCCCAGGATACATATCGCCGCCTCATCAAATCGATGTATCGCCGAGTGTCAGCTGTTTTGTTGGCTGAAAGGGATCCTACAGTTTTCTTGGTAGGTGGCCCTAATGTAATTTCTCATTAATGAGTAGCTTAAGGTATCAGATACCCCAGGATACCTATCACCGCCTCATCAAATAGATGTTTCGCAGAGTGTCAGCTGTTTTGGTGGCTAAAGGGGATCCTACAGCTTTCTTGGAAGGTGGTCCTAATGTAATTTCTCATTAATGAGTAGCTTAAGGTACCAGATACCCCAGGATACCTATCGCCGCCTCATCAAATAGATGTTTCGCCGAGTGTCAGCTGTTTTGTTGGCTAAACGGGAACCTACAGCTTTCTTGGAAGGTGGTCTTAATGTAATTTCTCATTAATGAGTAGCTTAAGGTATCAGATACCCCAGGATACCTATCACCGCCTCATCAAATAGATGTTTCGCCGAGTGTCAGCTGTTTTGGTGGCTAAAGGGGATCCTACAGCTTTCTTGGAAGGTGGTCCTAATGTAATTTCTCATTAATGAGTAGCTTAAGGTACCAGATACCCCAGGATACCTATCGCCGCCTCATCAAATCGATGTTTCGCCGAGTGCCAGCTGTTTTTTTGGCTAAAGGGGATCCTACAGCTTTCTTGGTTGGTGGTCCTAATGTAATTTCTCATTAATGAGTACCTTAAGGTACCAGATACTCCAGGATACCTATCACCGCCTCATCAAATCGATGTTTCGCTGAGTGTCAGCTGTTTTGGTGGCTAAAGGGGATCCTACAGCTTTCTTGGAAGGTGGTCCTAATGTAATTTCTCATTAATGAGTAGCTTAAGGTACCAGATACCCCAGCATACCTATCGCCGCCTCATCAAATAGATGTTTCGCCGAATGTACGATGTTTTGTTGGCTAAAAGGGATCCTACAGCTTTCTTGGAAGGTGGTCTTAATGTAATTTCTCATTAATGAGTAGCTTAAGGTACCAGATACCCCAGGATACCTATCGCCGCCTCATCAAATCGATGTATCGCCGAGTGTCAGCTGTTTTGGTGGCTAAAGGGGATCCTACAGCTTTCTTGGAAGGTGGTCCTAATGTAACTTCTCATTAATGAGTAGCTTAAGGTACCAGATACCCCAGGATACCTATCGCCGCCTCATCAAATCGATGTTTCGCCGAGTGTCAGCTGTTTTGTTGGCTAAAGGGGATCCTACAGCTTTCTTGGTAGGTGGTCCTAATGTAATTTCTCATTAATGAGTAGCTTAAGGTACCAGATACTCCAGGATACCTATCGCCGCCTCATCAAATCGATGTTTCGCCGAGTGTCAGCTGTTTTGTTGGCTAAAGGGGATCCTACAGCTTTCTTGGTAGGTGGTCCTAATGTAATTTCTCATTAATGAGTTCCTTATGGTACCAGATACTATAGGATACCTATCGCCACCTCATCAAATCGATGTTTCGCCGAGTGTCAGCTGTTTTGTTGGCTAAAGGGGATCCTACAGCTTTCTTTGTAGGTGGTCCTAATGTAATTTCTCATTAATGAGTAGCTTAAGGTACCAGATACCCCAGGATACCTATCGCCGCCTCATCAAATCGATGTTTCGCCGAATGTACTATGTTTTGTTGGCTAAAAGGGATCCTACAGCTTTCTTGGAAGGTGGTCCTAATGTAATTTCTCATTAATGAGTAGCTTAAGGTACCAGATACCCCAGGATACCTATCGCCGCCTCATCAAATCGATGTTTCGCCGAGTGTCAGCTGTTTTGTTGGCTAAAGGGGATCCTACAGCTTTCTTGGAAGGTGGTCCTAATGTAATTTCTCATTAATGAGTAGCTTAAGGTACCAGATACCCCAGGATACCTATCGCCGCCTCATCAAATAGATGTTTCGCCGAGTGTCAGCTGTTTTGTTGGCTAAAGGGATCCTACAGCTTTCTTGGAAGGTGGTCCTAATGTAATTTCTCATTAATGAGTAGCTTAAGGTACCAGATACCCCAGGATACCTATCGCCGCCTCATCAAATCGATGTTTCGCCGAGTGTCAGCTGTTTTGTTGGCTAAAGGGGATCCTACAGCTTTCTTGGTTGGTGGTCCTAATGTAATTTCTCATTAATGAGTACCTTAAGGTACCAGATACTCCAGGATACCTATCACCGCCTCATCAAATCGATGTTTCGCCGAGTGTCAGCTGTTTTGGTGGCTAAAGGGGATCCTACAGCTTTCTTGGAAGGTGGTCCTAATGTAATTTCTCATTAATGAGTAGCTTAAGGTACCAGATACCCCAGGATACCTATCGCCGCCTCATCAAATCGATGTTTCGCCGAGTGTCAGCTGTTTTGTTGGCTAAAGGGATCCTACAGCTTTCTTGGTAGGTGGTCCTAATGTAATTTCTCATTAATGAGTAGCTTAAGGTACCAGATACCCCAGGATACCTATCGCCGCCTCATCAAATCGATGTTTCGCCGAGTGTCAGCTGTTTTGTTGGCTAAAGGGGATCCTACAGCTTTCTTGGAAGGTGGTCCTAATGTAATTTCTCATTAATGAGTAGCTTAAGGTACCAGATACCCCAGGATACCTATCGCCGCCTCATCAAATAGATGTTTCGCCGAGTGTCAGCTGTTTTGTTGGCTAAACGGGATCCTACAGCTTTCTTGGAAGGTGGTCTTAATGTAATTTCTCATTAATGAGTAGCTTAAGGTACCAGATACCCCAGGATACCTATCGCCGCCTCATCAAATCGATGTTTCGCCGAGTGTCAGCTGTTTTGTTGGCTAAAGGGATCCTACAGCTTTCTTGGAAGGTGGTCCTAATGTAATTTCTCATTAATGAGTAGCTTAAGGTACCAGATACCCCAGGATACCTATCGCCGCCTCATCAAATCGATGTTTCGCCGAGTGTCAGCTGTTTTGTTGGCTAAAGGGGATCCTACAGCTTTCTTGGTTGGTGGTCCTAATGTAATTTCTCATTAATGAGTAGCTTAAGGTACCAGATACCCCAGGATACCTATCACCGCCTCATCAAATCGATGTTTCGCTGAGTGTCAGCTGTTTTGGTGGCTAAAGGGGATCCTACAGCTTTCTTGGAAGGTGGTCCTAATGTAATTTCTCATTAATGAGTAGCTTAAGGTACCAGATACCCCAGGATACCTATCGCCGCCTCATCAAATAGATGTTTCGCCGAGTGTCAGCTGTTTTGTTGGCTAAAGGGATCCTACAGCTTTCTTGGAAGGTGGTCTTAATGTAATTTCTCATTAATGAGTAGCTTAAGGTACCAGATACCCCAGGATACCTATCGCCGCCTCATCAAATCGATGTTTCGCCGAGTGCCAGCTGTTTTTTGGCTAAAGGGGATCCTACAGCTTTCTTGGTTGGTGGTCCTAATGTAATTTCTCATTAATGAGTACCTTAAGGTACCAGATACTCCAGGATACCTATCACCGCCTCATCAAATCGATGTTTCGCCGAGTGTCAGCTGTTTTGGTGGCTAAAGGGGATCCTACAGCTTTCTTGGAAGGTGGTCCTAATGTAATTTCTCATTAATGAGTAGCTTAAGGTACCAGATACCCCAGGATACCTATCGCCGCCTCATCAAATAGATGTTTCGCCGAATGTCAGCTGTTTTGTTGGCTAAAAGGGATCCTACAGCTTTCTTGGAAGGTGGTCTTAATGTAATTTCTCATTAATGAGTAGCTTAAGGTACCAGATACCCCAGGATACCTATCGCCGCCTCATCAAATCGATGTATCGCCGAGTGTCAGCTGTTTTGGTGGCTAAAGGGGATCCTACAGCTTTCTTGGAAGGTGGTCCTAATGTAATTTCTCATTAATGAGTAGCTTAAGGTACCAGATACCCCAGGATACCTATCGCCGCCTCATCAAATCGATGTTTCGCCGAGTGTCAGCTGTTTTGTTGGCTAAACGGGATCCTACAGCTTTCTTGGAAGGTGGTCTTAATGTAATTTCTCATTAATGAGTAGCTTAAGGTATCAGATACCCCAGGATACCTATCACCGCCTCATCAAATAGATGTTTCGCCGAGTGTCAGCTGTTTTGGTGGCTAAAGGGGATCCTACAGCTTTCTTGGAAGGTGGTCCTAATGTAATTTCTCATTAATGAGTAGCTTAAGGTACCAGATACCCCAGGATACCTATCGCCGCCTCATCAAATCGATGTTTCGCCGAGTGTCAGCTGTTTTGTTGGCTAAAGGGGATCCTACAGCTTTCTTGGTTGGTGGTCCTAATGTAATTTCTCATTAATGAGTACCTTAAGGTACCAGATACTCCAGGATACCTATCACCGCCTCATCAAATCGATGTTTCGCTGAGTGTCAGCTGTTTTGGTGGCTAAAAGGGGATCCTACAGCTTTCTTGGAAGGTGATCCTAATGTAATTTCTCATTAATGAGTAGCTTAAGGTACCAGATACCCCAGGATACCTATCGCCGCCTCATCAAATAGATGTTTCGCCGAGTGTCAGCTGTTTTGTTGGCTAAACGGGATCCTACAGCTTTCTTGGAAGGTGGTCTTAATGTAATTTCTCATTAATGAGTAGCTTAAGGTACCAGATACCCCAGGATACCTATCGCCGCCTCATCAAATCGATGTTTCGCCGAGTGTCAGCTGTTTTGGTGGCTAAAGGGGATCCTACAGCTTTCTTGGAAGGTGGTCCTAATGTAACTTTCTCATTAATGAGTAGCTTAAGGTACCAGATACCCCAGGATACCTATCGCCGCCTCATCAAATCGATGTTTCGCCGAGTGCCAGCTGTTTTGTTGGCTAAAGGGGATCCTACAGCTTTCTTGGTAGGTGGTCCTAATGTAATTTCTCATTAATGAGTACCTTAAGGTACCAGATACCCAGGATACCTATCGCCGCCTCATCAAATCGATGTTTCGCCGAGTGTCAGCTGTTTTGTTGGCTAAAGGGGATCCTACAGCTTTCTTGGTAGGTGGTCCTAATGTAATTTCTCATTAATGAGTTCCTTAAGGTACCAGATACTCCAGGATACCTATCGCCGCCTCATCAAATCGATGTTTCGCCGAGTGTCAGCTGTTTTGTTGGCTAAAGGGGATCCTACAGCTTTCTTGGTAGGTGGTCCTAATGTAATTTCTCATTAATGAGTAGCTTAAGGTACCAGATACCCCAGGATACCTATCGCCGCCTCATCAAATCGATGTTTCGCCGAATGTACTATGTTTTGTTGGCTAAAGGGATCCTACAGCTTTCTTGGAAGGTGGTCTTAATGTAATTTCTCATTAATGAGTAGCTTAAGGTACCAGATACCCCAGGATACCTATCGCCGCCTCATCAAATCGATGTATCGCCGAGTGTCAGCTGTTTTGTTGGCTGAAAGGGATCCTACAGTTTTCTTGGTAGGTGGCCCTAATGTAATTTCTCATTAATGAGTAGCTTAAGGTACCAGATACCCCAGGATACCTATCACCGCCTCATCAAATAGATGTTTCGCCGAGTGTCAGCTGTTTTGGTGGCTAAAGGGGATCCTACAGCTTTCTTGGAAGGTGGTCCTAATGTAATTTCTCATTAATGAGTAGCTTAAGGTACCAGATACCCCAGGATACCTATCGCCGCCTCATCAAATCGATGTTTCGCCGAGTGCCAGCTGTTTTTTTGGCTAAAGGGGATCCTACAGCTTTCTTGGTTGGTGGTCCTAATGTAATTTCTCATTAATGAGTACCTTAAGGTACCAGATACTCCAGGATACCTATCACCGCCTCATCAAATCGATGTTTCGCTGAGTGTCAGCTGTTTTGGTGGCTAAAGGGGATCCTACAGATTTCTTGGAAGGTGGTCCTAATGTAATTTCTCATTAATGAGTAGCTTAAGGTACCAGATACCCCAGCATACCTATCGCCGTCTCATCAAATAGATGTTTCGCCGAATGTACGATGTTTTGTTGGCTAAAAGGGATCCTACAGCTTTCTTGGAAGGTGGTCTTAATGTAATTTCTCATTAATGAGTAGCTTAAGGTACCAGATACCCCAGGATACCTATCGCCGCCTCATCAAATCGATGTATCGCCGAGTGTCAGCTGTTTTGGTGGCTAAAGGGGATCCTACAGCTTTCTTGGAAGGTGGTCCTAATGTAACTTCTCATTAATGAGTAGCTTAAGGTACCAGATACCCCAGGATACCTATCGCCGCCTCATCAAATAGATGTTTCGCCGAGTGTCAGCTGTTTTGTTGGCTAAACGGGAACCTACAGCTTTCTTGGAAGGTGGTCTTAATGTAATTTCTCATTAATGAGTAGCTTAAGGTATCAGATACCCCAGAATACGTATCACCGCCTCATCAAATAGATGTTTCGCCGAGTGTCAGCTGTTTTGGTGGCTAAAGGGGATCCTACAGCTTTCTTGGAAGGTGGTCCTAATGTAATTTCTCATTAATGAGTACCTTAAGGTACCAGATACTCCAGGATACCTATCGCCACTTCATCAAATCGATGTTTCGCCGAGTGCCAGCTGTTTTTTTGGCTAAAGGGGATCCTTCAGCTTTCTTGGTTGGTGGTCCTAATGTAATTTCTCATTAATGAGTACCTTAAGGTACCAGATACTCCAGGATACCTATCACCGCCTCATCAAATCGATGTTTCGCTGAGTGTCAGCTGTTTTGGTGGCTAAAGGGGATCCTACAGCTTTCTTGGAAGGTGATCCTAATGTAATTTCTCATTAATCAGTAGCTTAAGGTACCAGATACCCCAGCATACCTATCGCCGCCTCATCAAATAGATGTTTCGCCGAATGTACGATGTTCTGTTGGCTAAAAGGGATCCTACAGCTTTCTTGGAAGGTGGTCTTAATGTAATTTCTCATTAATGAGTAGCTTAAGGTACCAGATACCCCAGGATACCTATCGCCGCCTCATCAAATAGATGTTTCGCCGAGTGTCAGCTGTTTTTTTGGCTAAAGGGAATCCTACAGCTTTCTTGGTTGGTGGTCCTAATGTAATTTCTCATTAATGGGTACCTTAAGGTACCAGATACTCCAGGATACCTATCACCGCCTCATCAAATCGATGTTTCGCTAAGTGTCAGCTGTTTTGGTGGCTAAAGGGGATCCTACAGCTTTCTTGGAAGGTGGTCCTAATGTAATTTCTCATTAATGAGTAGCTTAAGGTACCAGATACCCCAGCATACCTATCGCCGTCTCATCAAATAGATGTTTCGCCGAATGTACGATGTTTTGTTGGCTAAAAGGGATCCTACAGCTTTCTTGGAAGGTGGTCTTAATGTAATTTCTCATTAATGAGTAGCTTAAGGTACCAGATACCCCAGGATACCTATCGCCGCCTCATCAAATCGATGTATCGCCGAGTGTCAGCTGTTTTGGTGGCTAAAGGGGATCCTACAGCTTTCTTGGAAGGTGGTCCTAATGTAATTTCTCATTAATGAGTAGCTTAAGGTACCAGATACCCCAGGATACCTATCGCCGCCTCATCAAATAGATGTTTCGCCGAGTGTCAGCTGTTTTGTTGGCTAAACGGGAACCTACAGCTTTCTTGGAAGGTGGTCTTAATGTAATTTCTCATTAATGAGTAGCTTAAGGTATCAGATACCCCAGAATACGTATCACCGCCTCATCAAATAGATGTTTCGCCGAGTGTCAGCTGTTTTGGTGGCTAAAGGGGATCCTACAGCTTTCTTGGAAGGTGGTCCTAATGTAATTTCTCATTAATGAGTACCTTAAGGTACCAGATACTCCAGGATACCTATCGCCACTTCATCAAATCGATGTTTCGCCGAGTGCCAGCTGTTTTTTTGGCTAAAGGGGATCCTTCAGCTTTCTTGGTTGGTGGTCCTAATGTAATTTCTCATTAATGAGTACCTTAAGGTACCAGATACTCCAGGATACCTATCACCGCCTCATCAAATCGATGTTTCGCTGAGTGTCAGCTGTTTTGGTGGCTAAAGGGGATCCTACAGCTTTCTTGGAAGGTGATCCTAATGTAATTTCTCATTAATCAGTAGCTTAAGGTACCAGATACCCCAGGATACCTATCGCCGCCTCATCAAATAGATGTTTCGCCGAATGCCAGCTGTTCTGTTGGCTAAAGGGGATCCTACAGCTTTCTTGGAAGGTGGTCTTAATGTAATTTCTCATTAATGAGTAGCTTAAGGTACCAGATACCCCAGGATACCTATCGCCGCCTCATCAAATCGATGTTTCGCCGAGTGTCAGCTGTTTTGGTGGCTAAAGGGGATCCTACAGCTTTCTTGGTAGGTGGTCCTAATGTAATTTCTCATTAATGAGTAGCTTAAGGTACCAGATACTCCAGGATACCTATCGCCGCCTCATCAAATCGATGTTTCGCCGAGTGCCAGCTGTTTTTTTGGCTAAAGGGGATCCTACAGCTTTCTTGGAAGGTGGTCCTAATGTAATTTCTCATTAATGAGTACCTTAAGGTACCAGATACCATAGGATACCTATCGCCACCTCATCAAATCGATGTTTCGCTGAGTGTCAGCTGTTTCGTTGGCTAAAGGTGATCCTACAGCTTTCTTGGTAGGTGGTCTTAATGTAATTTCTCATTAATGAGTACCTTAAGGTACCAGATACTCCAGGATACCTATCGCCGCCTCATCAAATCGATGTTTCGCCGAGTGCCAGCTGTTTTTTTGGCTAAAGGGGATCCTACAGCTTTCTTGGAAGGTGGTCCTAATGTAATTTCTCATTAATGAGTAGCTTAAGGTACCAGATACCCCAGGATACCTATCGCCGCCTCATCAAATCGATGTTTCGCCGAATGTACGATGTTTTGTTGGCTAAAAGGGATCCTACAGCTTTCTTGGAAGGTGGTCTTAATGTAATTTCTCATTAATGAGTAGCTTAAGGTACCAGATACCCCAGGATACCTATCGCCGCCTCATCAAATCGATGTATCGCCGAGTGTCAGCTGTTTTGTTGGCTGAAAGGGATCCTACAGTTTTCTTGGTAGGTGGCCCTAATGTAATTTCTCATTAATGAGTAGCTTAAGGTACCAGATACCCCAGGATACCTATCGCCGCCTCATCAAATAGATGTTTCGCCGAGTGTCAGCTGTTTTGTTGGCTAAAAGGGATCCTACAGCTTTCTTGGAAGGTGGTCCTAATGTAATTTCTCATTAATGAGTAGCTTAAGGTACCAGATACCCCAGGATACCTATCGCCGCCTCATCAAATCGATGTTTCGCCGAGTGTCAGCTGTTTTGTTGGCTGAAAGGGATCCTACAGTTTTCTTGGTAGGTGGTCCTAATGTAATTTCTCATTAATGAGTACCTTAAGGTACCAGATACCCCAGGATACCTATCACCGCCTCATCAAATAGATGTTTCGCAGAGTGTCAGCTGTTTTGGTGGCTAAAGGGGATCCTACAGCTTTCTTGGAAGGTGGTCCTAATGTAATTTCTCATTAATGAGTAGCTTAAGGTACCAGATACCCCAGGATACCTATCGCCGCCTCATCAAATCGATGTTTCGCCGAGTGTCAGCTGTTTTGTTGGCTAAAGGGGATCCTACAGCTTTCTTGGAAGGTGGTCCTAATGTAATTTCTCATTAATGAGTAGCTTAAGGTACCAGATACCCCAGGATACCTATCGCCGCCTCATCAAATCGATGTTTCGCCGAGTGTCAGCTGTTTTGTTGGCTAAAGGGGATCCTACAGCTTTCTTGGAAGGTGGTCTTAATGTAATTTCTCATTAATGAGTAGCTTAAGGTACCAGATACCCAGGATACCTATCGCCGCCTCATCAAATCGATGTATCGCCGAGTGTCAGCTGTTTTGTTGGCTGAAAGGGATCCTACAGTTTTCTTGGTAGGTGGCCCTAATGTAATTTCTCATTAATGAGTAGCTTAAGGTATCAGATACCACAGGATACCTATCGCCGCCTCATCAAATCGATGTGTCGCCGAGTGTCAGCTGTTTTGTTGGCTGAAAGGGATCCTACAGTTTTCTTGGTAGGTGGCCCTAATGTAATTTCTCATTAATGAGTAGCTTAAGGTACCAGATACCCCAGGATACCTATCGCCGCCTCATCAAATCGATGTTTCGCCGAGTGTCAGCTGTTTTGTTGGCTAAAGGGGATCCTACAGCTTTCTTGGAAGGTGGTCCTAATGTAATTTCTCATTAATGAGTAGCTTAAGGTACCAGATATCCCAGAACCTATCGCCGCCTCATCAAATAGATGTTTCGCCGAATGTACGATGTTGTGTTGGCTAAAAGGCATTCTACAGCTTTCTTGGAAGGTGGTCTTAATGTAATTTCTCATTAATGAGTAGCTTAAGGTACCAGATACCCCAGGATACATATCGCCGCCTCATCAATTCGATGTATCGCCGAGTGTCAGCTGTTTTGTTGGCTGAAAGGGATCCTACATTTTTCTTGGTAGGTGGCCCTAATGTAATTTCTCATTAATGAGTAGCTTAAGGTATCAGATACCCCAGGATACCTATCACCGCCTCATCAAATAGATGTTTTGCAGAGTGTCAGCTGTTTTGGCGGCTAAAGGGGATCCTACAGCTTTCTTGGAAGGTGGTCCTAATATAATTTCTCATTAATGAGTAGCTTAAGGTACCAGATACCCCAGGATACCTATCGCCGCCTCATCAAATAGATGTTTCGCAGAGTGTCAGCTGTTTTGTTGGCTAAACGGGAACCTACAGCTTTCTTGGAAGGTGGTCTTAATGTAATTTCTCATTAATGAGTAGCTTAAGGTATCAGATACCCCAGGATACCTATCACCGCCTCATCAATTAGATGTTTCGCCGAGTGTCAGCTGTTTTGGTGGCTAAAGGGGATCCTACAGCTTTCTTGGAAGGTGGTCCTAATGTAATTTCTCATTAATGAGTAGCTTAAGGTACCAGATACCCCAGGATACCTATCGCCGCCTCATCAAATCGATGTTTCGCCGAGTGCCAGCTGTTTTTTTGGCTAAAGGGGATCCTACAGCTTTCTTAGTAGGTGGTCCTAATGTAATTTCTCATTAATGAGTACCTTAAGGTACCAGATACTCCAGGATACCTATCGCCGCCTCATCACATCGATGTTTCGCCGAGTGTCAGCTGTTTTGTTGGCTAAAGGGGATCCTACAGCTTTCTTGGTAGGTGGTCCTAATGTAATTTCTCATTAATGAGTTCCTTATGGTACCAGATACTATAGGATACCTATCGCCACCTCATCAAATCGATGTTTCGCCGAGTGTCAGCTGTTTTGTTGGCTAAAGGGGATCCTACAGCTTTCTTTGTAGGTGGTCCTAATGTAATTTCTCATTAATGAGTAGCTTAAGGTACCAGATATCCCAGGATACCTATCGCCGCCTCATCAAATCGATGTTTCGCCGAATGTACTATGTTTTGTTGGCTAAAAGGGATCCTACAGCTTTCTTGGAAGGTGGTCTTAATGTAATTTCTCATTAATGAGTAGCTTAAGGTACCAGATACCCCAGGATACCTATCGCCGCCTCATCAAATCGATGTATCGCCGAGTGTCAGCTGTTTTGTTGGCTGAAAGGGATCCTACAGTTTTCTTGGTAGGTGGCCCTAATGTAATTTCTCATTAATGAATAGCTTAAGGTATCAGATACCCTAGGATACCTATCACCGCCTCATCAAATAGATGTTTTGCAGAGTGTAAGCTGTTTTGGTGGCTAAAGGGGATCCTACAGCTTTCTTGGAAGGTGGTCCTAATGTAATTTCTCATTAATGAGTAGCTTAAGGTACCAGATACCCCAGGATACCTATCGCCGCCTCATCAAATAGATGTTTCGCCGAGTGTCAGCTGTTTTGTTGGCTGAAAGGGATCCTACAGTTTTCTTGGTAGGTGGCCCTAATGTAATTTCTCATTAATGAGTAGCTTAAGGTATCAGATACCCGAGGATACCTATCACCGCCTCATCAAATAGATGTTTTGCAGAGTGTCAGCTGTTTTGGTGGCTAAAGGGGATCCTACAGCTTTCTTGGAAGGTGGTCCTAATGTAATTTCTCATTAATGAGTAGCTTAAGGTACCAGATACCCCAGGATACCTATCGCCGCCTCATCAAATAGATGTTTCGCCGAGTGTCAGCTGTTTTGTTGGCTAAACGGGAACCTACAGCTTTCTTGGAAGGTGGTCTTAATGTAATTTCTCATTAATGAGTAGCTTAAGGTATCAGATACCCCAGGATACCTATCACCGCCTCATCAAATAGATGTTTCGCCGAGTGTCAGCGGTTTTGGTGGCTAAAGGGGATCCTACAGCTTTCTTGGAAGGTGGTCCTAATGTAATTTCTCATTAATGAGTAGCTTAAGGTACCAGATACCCCAGGATACCTATCGCCGCCTCATCAAATCGATGTTTCGCCGAGTGCCAGCTGTTTTTTTGGCTAAAGGGGATCCTACAGCTTTCTTGGTTGGTGGTCCTAATGTAATTTCTCATTAATGAGTAGCTTAAGGTACCAGATACCCCAGGATACCTATCGCCGCCTCATCAAATCGATGTATCGCCGAGTGTCAGCTGTTTTGGTGGCTAAAGGGGATCCTACAGCTTTCTTGGAAGGTGGTCCTAATGTAACTTCTCATTAATGAGTAGCTTAAGGTACCAGATACCCCAGGATACCTATCGCCGCCTCATCAAATCGATGTTTCGCCGAATGTACTATGTTTTGTTGGCTAAAAGGGATCCTACAGCTTTCTTGGAAGGTGGTCTTAATGTAATTTCTCATTAATGAGTAGCTTAAGGTACCAGATACCCCAGGATACCTATCGCCGCCTCATCAAATCGATGTATCGCCGAGTGTCAGCTGTTTTGTTGGCAGAAAGGGATCCTACAGTTTTCTTGGTAGGTGGCCCTAATGTAATTTCTCATTAATGAATAGCTTAAGGTACCAGATACCCCAGGATACATATCGCCGCCTCATCAAATCGATGTATCGCCGAGTGTCAGCTGTTTTGTTGGCTGAAAGGGATCCTACAGTTTTCTTGGTAGGTGGCCCTAATGTAATTTCTCATTAATGAGTAGCTTAAGGTATCAGATACCCGAGGATACCTATCACCGCCTCATCAAATAGATGTTTCGCAGAGTGTCAGCTGTTTTGGTGGCTAAAGGGGATCCTACAGCTTTCTTGGAAGGTGGTCCTAATGTAATTTCTCATTAATGAGTAGCTTAAGGTACCAGATACCCCAGGATACCTATCGCCGCCTCATCAAATAGATGTTTCGCCGAGTGTCAGCTGTTTTGTTGGCTAAACGGGAACCTACAGCTTTCTTGGAAGGTGGTCTTAATGTAATTTCTCATTAATGAGTAGCTTAAGGTATCAGATACCCCAGGATACCTATCACCGCCTCATCAAATAGATGTTTCGCCGAGTGTCAGCTGTTTTGGTGGCTAAAGGGGATCCTACAGCTTTCTTGGAAGGTGGTCCTAATGTAATTTCTCATTAATGAGTAGCTTAAGGTACCAGATACCCCAGGATACCTATCGCCGCCTCATCAAATCGATGTTTCGCCGAGTGCCAGCTGTTTTTTTGGCTAAAGGGGATCCTACAGCTTTCTTGGTTGGTGGTCCTAATGTAATTTCTCATTAATGAGTACCTTAAGGTACCAGATACTCCAGGATACCTATCACCGCCTCATCAAATCGATTTTTCACTGAGTGTCAGCGGTTTTGGTGGCTAAAGGGGATCCTAAAGATTTCTTGGAAGGTGGTCCTAATGTAATTTCTCATTAATGAGTAGCTTAAGGTACCAGATACCCCAGCATACCTATCGCCGCCTCATCAAATAGATGTTTCGCCGAATGTACGATGTTTTGTTGGCTAAAAGGGATCCTACAGCTTTCTTGGAAGGTGGTCTTAATGTAATTTCTCATTAATGAGTAGCTTAAGGTACCAGATACCCCAGGATACCTATCGCCGCCTCATCAAATCGATGTATCGCCGAGTGTCAGCTGTTTTGGTGGCTAAAGGGGATCCTACAGCTTTCTTGGAAGGTGGTCCTAGTGTAACTTCTCATTAATGAGTAGCTTAAGGTACCAGATACCCCAGGATACCTATCGCCGCCTCATCAAATAGATGTTTCGCCGAGTGTCAGCTGTTTTGTTGGCTAAACGGGAACCTACAGCGTTCTTGGAAGGTGGTCTTAATGTAATTTCTCATTAATGAGTAGCTTAAGGTATCAGATACCCCAGGATACCTATCACCGCCTCATCAAATAGATGTTTCGCCGAGTGTCAGCTGTTTTGGTGGCTAAAGGGGATCCTACAGCTTTCTTGGAAGGTGGTCCTAATGTAATTTCTCAATAATGAGTAGCTTAAGGTACCAGATACCCCAGGATACCTATCGCCGCCGCATCAAATCGATGTTTCGCCGAGTGCCAGCTGTTTTTTTGGCTAAAGGGGATCCTTCAGCTTTCTTGGTTGGTGGTCCTAATGTAATTTCTCATTAATGAGTACCTTAAGTTACCAGATACTCCAGGATACCTATCACCGCCTCATCAAATCGATGTTTCGCTGAGTGTCAGCTGTTTTGGTGGCTAAAGGGGATCCTACAGCTTTCTTGGAAGGTGATCCTAATGTAATTTCTCATTAATCAGTAGCTTAAGGTACCAGATACCCCAGCATACCTATCGCCGCCTCAACAAATAGATGTTTCGCCGAATGTACGATGTTTTGTTGGCTAAAAGGGATCCTACAGCTTTCTTGGAAGGTGGTCTTAATGTAATTTCTCATTAATGAGTAGCTTAAGGTACCAGATACCCCAGGATACCTATCGCCGCCTCATCAAATCGATGTATCGCCGAGTGTCAGCTGTTTTGGTGGCTAAAACGGATCCTACAGCTTTCTTGGAAGGTGGTCCTAATGTAACTTCTCATTAATGAGTAGCTTAAGGTACCAGATACCCCAGGATACCTATCGCCGCCTCATCAAATAGATGTTTCGCCGAGTGTCTGCTGTTTTGTTGGCTAAAAGGGAACCTACAGCTTTCTTGGAAGGTGGTCCTAATGTAATTTCTCATTAATGAGTAGCTTAAGGTACCAGATACCCCAGGATACCTATCGCCGCCTCATCAAATCGATGTTTCGCCGAGTGCCAGCTGTTTTTTTGGCTAAAGGGGATCCTACAGCTTTCTTGGAATATGGTCCTAATGTAATTTCTCATTAATGAGTACCTTAAGGTACCAGATACCATAGGATACCTATCGCCACCTCATCAAATCGATGTTTCGCTGAGTGTCAGCTGTTTCCTTGGCTAAAGGGGATCCTACAGCTTTCTTGGTAGGTGGTCTTAATGTAATTTCTCATTAATGAGTACCTTAAGGTACCAGATACTCCAGGATGCCTATCGCCGCCTCATCAAGTCGATGTTTCGCCGAGTGTCAGCTGTTTTGTTGGCTAAAGGGGATCCTACAGCTTTCTTGGTAGGTGGTCTTAATGTAATTTCTCATTAATGAGTACCTTAAGGTACCAGATACTCCAGGATACCTATCGCCGCCTCATCAAGTCGATGTTTCGCCGAGTGTCAGCTGTTTTGTTGGCTAAAGGGGATCCTACAGCTTTCTTGGTAGGTGGTCCTAATGTAATTTCTCATTAATGAGTACCTTAAGGTACCAGATACTCCAGGATACCTATCGCCGCCTCATCAAATCGATGTTTCGCCGAGTGTCAGTTGTTTTGTTGGCTAAAGGTGATCCTACAGCTTTCTTGGTAGGTGGTCCTAATGTAATTTCTCATTAATGAGTACCTTAAGGTACGAGATACCCCAGGATACCTATCGCCGCTAATGAAATCGATGTTTCGCCGAGTGTCAGCTGCTTTGTTTGCTAAAGGGGATCCTACAGCTTTCTTGGTAGGTGGTCCTAATGTAATTTCTCATTAATGAGTACCTTTAGGTACGAGATTCCCCAGGATACCTATCGCCGCCTGATCAAATCGATGTTGCGCCGAGTGTCAGCTGTTTTGTTGGCTAAAGGGGATCCTACAGCTTTCTTGGTAGGTGGTCCTAATGTAATTTCTCATTAATGAGTACCTTAAGCTACCAGATACCCCAGGATATCTATCGCCGCCTCATCAAATCGATGCTTCGCCGAGTGTCAGCTGTTTTGTTTGCTAAAGGGGATCCTACAGCGTTTTAGGTAGGTGGTCCTAATGTAATTTCTCATTAGTGAGTACCTTAAGGTACCAGATACCCCAGGATAGCTATCGCCGCCTCATCAAATCGATGTGTCGCCGAGTGTCAGCTGTTTTGTTGGCTAAAGGGGATCCTACAGCTTTCTTGGTAGGTGGTCCTAATGTAATTTCTCATTAATGAGTACCTTAAGGTACCAGATACCCCAGAATATCTGTCGCCGTCTCATCAAATCCATGTTTCGCAGAGTGTCAGCTGTTTTGTTTGCTAAAGGGGATCCTACAGCGTTTTAGGTAGGTGGTCCTAATGTAATTTCTCATTAATGAGTACCTTAAGGTACCAGATACCCCAGGATATCTATCGCCGCCTCATCAAATCGATGTTTCGGAGAGTGTCAGCTGTTTTGTTTGCTAAAGGGGATCCTACAGCGTTTTAGGTAGGTGGTCCTAATGTAATTTCTCATTAGTGAGTACCTTAAGGTACCAGATACCCCAGGATACCTATCGCCGCCTCATCAAATCGATGTTTCGCCGAGTGTCAGCTGCTTTGTTAGCTAAAGGAAATCCTACAGCTTTTTAGGTACGTGGTCCTAATGTAATTTCCCATCAGTGTAATTCGTGTCACATTAAGGATTCGTTCTCGGTTTAGGTTCCTTTTAGTATGCACTACAGCATGGATCTAGATTCCGTTCATCTTTTAGTGATCTTCTCCTTCGTTAAGAGCAGGTAAATTCTCTCTTTCTCCTTCTCTCTCTCTCTCTCATTGCTAAGGAAGTCTGGACCGGTCACACCCACTCGGAAGAGTCTCACCTTGACGAATTCGTAGCCTATGCTTCACTCTCAGGTCTTAGGCAATACCTTTAGCATGATTTAAGTATTATTATTAGCGCCATGCGCTCCGTCTGTTGTAGTCTCATCACTATTCTTCGCTGGTTGCAGTGGAGATATTTTTTGTACTGCTTCTTTTGCGGAAATATTTTGGCATCTCATTTCCAGCTAACCTTTTATTTGAGTCGCTTAGTTTCCTCTTTTGCTTGCTGACTTAGCTTCAGTACAGCGGGCTATGAATTCCACAAATCTCGTTGTACTGTAGGGAAACACAAATTTTCAAGTGGCGAAGCTGAAATCCGCATCCTTCAGTTCGTCAGCTGAATACTTTCCCAATTTAGTTAAACCGACGAAGTTTATCGCTGCAACTTTGTCGTGATGGTGACCTGTGAGGTAGGTAGTCACAATACACATATGGATTTGCTTTTACATAAACGAAACTTAGATCTAACCTTTGAGAAAACGCCACCTTCGAACAAGGGCAACTCTTTTGTAGTTCGAATGACGACTGGAAAGGGTTTCATCCGCCAACAACTCATGGAAAGGGCTTTATATGAAAGTGGTCAAGATGACCAACCGCTTTTATTCACCTGTGGAAGTAGGATTTGCGCTCATCGCCCACTATGACAGAATCGCTTAATGAGCAAGATGCAGAACTGTAGAACACAAGAATTAACACTTAGATTAAGATTTCCATGAATTAAAAAACAGGGTAATTCAAAATGATTGCCCCGATTACAAATGACAATACCTGGTTTATGAACATAGATACAGAGATCACATTGTTGCACAATAAAGATGGAAGTTTAAAATTTTGTTTCCATACCTTACAAATGTTCTATGTGACTCCTCTGGGTCACGTGGACAACATCTAAACGGTAATCCATTTCACGCCATACATTATGAAGCATGTCCGTAGTCACTGATGACAGGGCAAGCTGAATACGCATCTTTAGTTGTTGCAGGGTTCTCGGTAAAAGTGGCATATACACGGGGCCTTGATATACCCCCACAATAAGAAGTCACAAGAAGTAAGATCCGGAGACCTGGGGGGGCACTTGCAGAACACCCTGTCATCCTGTCCACAACGACCAATCTAACGGTTTAGCAGAATTTCGTTCAAAGATTAGCGAACGTGCTTATTCCAATGTGGAGGTGCTCCATCCTGCTGTGGGATGTAGTCCTCCAGAATTGTCATCCAGTTGTGGAAGTAGCCATTGCTGAATCATGTCTAGATAAACATTACCTGTTACTGTATCTTCAATGAAGAAAAAGGTCCATAGACCTTCACACTGGAAATTGCGCAGAACACGTTGACTTTCGTGTGAGTCACGCTCATGCTCAATCACAGCAACAGGTTTTTCCGTGCCCCATATGCGAGTGTTGTAGCGGTTTACCTTTCCACTGATATGAAAGGTAGCTTCATCACTGAGAACTAGGCGTGAAGCAAACGTGTCATCCTCTATGACTTCCTGCATGGTTTCAGCGAAGGTAGCACGCTGCCCTTTTCCGTCGGTCTTCAGTGCTTGCACAATTTGAACTCTGTAGGGTTTCATTTGCAACTTCCGTTTAAGAATACGCAAACAGTTGTTTGTGGTATTTGCAGCTCCTGGCTGGTGCGGTTAGTTGCCTTGCGTGGACTGCATTCAAAACTCTGACGAATTCTGTCAACATTTTCCTCTGAAACACGTTGTCGGCCGGTACTCTTCCCTTTACAAAGACATCCTGTTTCTACAAACTGCCTATGCCACCTCCTTAGCATCTGGAGGAGCACATTTGTGGCTATTACGAAACATTCTCCAAACTGTAACAAAAGAATGACACTTTTCAAACTCCAGCACGCAAAACGTCTTTTCTGCTGCAGTCGCCATTTCTTCCCACAGGCTTTGGCGCACGGGCAGCTCACTTTCCTAAATCACCGTAGCAACACAGCAGTAGGTTCCAATGACATTCTAAACTTCCTTTCTTATGTAGGGATATCAGCTGTCTATTTATCTTCATAAACACGTTATTCTCATTTGTAATCGGGACAATCAGTTTGAATTACCCTGTGTTTTATTGCATCATAACGAACTACTAACTCTTAGAATAATAATAGCAACGTTTCCCACAATAAAATGTTTATAATACATCGACTATAGTTTCGCAGAGCGTTTAGCTCGGCTTCCTCAGGACGAATGGAGCACAAACATTCAAATCATTGCGACATCACCAGAATTCTGACGGTCACGGGTTTCAGTGAGTTGTTTCCACGCGCTAGAAAGAAATGGAGTTGTCGTCATGTCGTTGACAAGCCGTGAGGAATTCCGGTATATGTGGAAAGCTTCTAATATATTAAGCTGGATAGTCGAGTCCGGTTTATCAATAAGCGTAGCGTTTCTAAACAAAACTTTATGGTTATTTTCGTGACAATGTTTAGCTATAGACGACTTCTTCAGTTCATAGTCTTGTGTTCCTTCACACGTAGGTCTTGTGTTCCTTCACACGGAAACGAAAAGCTCCGCAGGTATGTCCTATATATGAAAGTCCACATTCACAAGGTATCTGATAAATTCCAAAGGAGTTTAAGTCTTCGACGTAGTCTTTTGATCCGTAAAAATTCCTCTTGTTCATGGGTATGAAAATCACTTTGAAATTAAAACTTCTTAAGGATTTTTGAAATTCCAAAGCAAATCTGAGGAGCAAATGGGATAACTGCCCAACTATTTCGTATTGGGAGCGCGTGGAAACAACACACTAAAACCCGTGACCGTCAGAATTCTGATGATGTCACAATGATTTGAATGTTTACGCTCTATTCGTCCTGAGGAAGCCCAGCCAAATGCTCTGCGAAACTATAGTTGATGTACACTATCTACCAACAAGTAATTGGACACCTGTGATAGCACAGGAAAACGAAGTTTATTCACCTTCAATAGTTGGTGGAGCCTCCACGAGCGGCGATTACAGCTGCGACCCTCCGGGTCATACTCTCAACCAGGCGTTGTACGACGGCTAGCGGTATTTTCTTCCACTCGGCTTGGAGAAGGCAGGTCAGTTCCTTCACCGATTTTGGACGGTGGGGGCACCCCTTAAGTCGACGCTCCAACTCGTGCCCGAGATGCTCGATAGCGTTAAGGTCCGGGCTCTGCGCAGGCCAGTCTATTCGATTAACCCAATTGTCACCATACTAAGCCTTGGTGGACCTCACAACATGACAGGTGGCATTGTCATCCTGAAAGTAACATGGGTCCACCCTGTAAAACTGCCACAACATAGGAAGCGCATGGTCATCCAAAATGGTGCAGTAGATCTCGGCGTTGAGTCTAGCAGGAATTGCAACCAAGGGTTCCGTGCCATACCAGGAGAAACACCCCCATAGCATAATTCCACCGACGCCGAACTTCACAGTTGGCACAATACATTCCGGCAGGAGGCGTTCTCCAGGCAGACGCCAAACCCATACCCTGCCATCCAAACGGTAGAGGGTGAACCTTGATTCGTCGCTCCAGAGAACCTGTTTCCACTGTTCAACGGTCCACTGTCGACGTTCTTTGCAGCACGTTAGCCGAGCAGCGCTATTGGACTTGGTGATCAAAGGCTTGTGGGCGGCAGCACGTCCATGATAACCGAGCAGATGGGCTTCCTTACGGATGGTATTCATCGAAAGAACACTCCCGGATGCCTGTTGAAACATTCTCGCGGATGTGTGTGGCCCATCGATTTGGTGCGGTTCTTCCGAATTTCTCTGGCCAGCACCCGTCGGTCTCTAACTCCCAGTTTTGTGGTTCTGCCGGGTCGGGGTACATTCCGACAGTCACCTCTCATTTTCCACTTGCCAATCACGTAGGCCACTGTCGATTTTGGGTACTTCAACTTGCTGGATATGTCACGTTGGGATCGACCATTTATGTGATACCGGACGATTACACCTTTATCGAAATCAGAGAGCTCCGAACTGCGTGGCATCGTGCATGCCACTGGTTGTGTTGTTGTTTCCCACACGATATTGAACGGCGGCGGCGGCGGCCGTGACGTGTATCAGGATCGCAGATATTGTCGATTGCAGGGGTATCCAATTATTTGTTGGTAGATAGTGTGTAATAAACATTTTATTGTGCGAAACGTTGTTATTATTATTCTTTCTTAACACCGCAAGCTTTGTAGTAATAAATTATATGCTAACTCTTAATTAACAATTTCTCGTCGTAATAATTCACTATCAAGTGATTTCGAAAGTAATGACGATCTCAGCATTTAACACCTATCACGCTCAAAAACAGTGATGCGTGCTTGTGTATGCTTTGTTTCGCGTTTTACCTGATGCCGGTGTTGTCACACCAAGAGAAACGTCTTAGTAGTTCAGATAGGATGTTGAAAACAAAACTGTAATTGAGAAGTAAGCAAAATCTATATAAAAGATAGCAGAAAAAATTATAGAGAATTAAAACAGATTAAGCCGCTGTTGATGGTGCGTTGTACTAATTTTTTTTCAGTCGGAAACTTTGCCGAATTATGATGTGGTCCTGCAATTTGGAGGGCTTTAAGTTAATCTGTGAGAAACACTTCTTAATTTTACTTTGCCAGCACGATATTCTTTGTTTTCTTTTGTTTTTTTTATTGGGAGTTTGTCGACCACCGTGAGCAACTCAATGGGCTATAAACAGTCGCCCGTCCTTAATTTACGGCCACTGGTTCCAGGGAAGGGTGAGAGCCAGTGCCGTAAGACAAACACTAACTCCATGCCTCTCCGGAATTCGAACCCGCACCCATTTCGGACGAATGATCAGAAGCCATCGGTTAGACTACTGCACCACCGAGGGGGCCTTTGGTTTTCATTTGAAGTAGTTCTTACGTATCGACACGATGGGGTTTAAATCTGCAAAGGACTGTCAAGAAAATCATATCATGTGTAAATTTGGCACTGAAATAACAGATCATTGTGTGTACTTACACTCAGTTCTTGATCCCGTTTGGAATCACGCTTTCCCTCAGGCTCCTGTTTAAAAGAAAAGCAATAGCATGTTCAGAGAATTTCATTTTTTCACTAGTTTGAAAATAAATATATATTAATGCATTCTAATATACACGCGTCCAGAAGCTAAGGACGAACAATATTTCGAAACTTAGAACCACAAAATCAGACGCAACAACTTTTAGCAATTTGTATAACTGGGAACGATCAGTAGAGAGCCGGTGCACACGCAAAATCTCGAGCCGTGGGCCCAACGGTCACGTGGTATCACTTAAATGGAATAAAGAGAAAAGAGAGCTCTAAGAGGCATGTGTTTGAAATAAAATCTGGACGTGAAGGCACAAGGGTATGAAAGCTTAATTTGCGTAATGTCTCAAACACTTCATCTAGAGGGTTTCACGCGGGAAAGAATTATGGCTTTCACTCGATTACGACGCCTGAAGACAGAATTTCGGTTGTAACCGCAAAACCTAATCGCCGCAGCGCGCTGGGCAGCTTGCGTGGTCAGCTGAGACAACTGACAGCACCACACTGGTCAGCTTGCGTGTTCAGCTGAGACAACTGACCGCATCACGCTGGTCAGTTTTGCGTGGTTAGCTGAGACAACTGACTGTACCACGCTGGTCAGTTTGTGTGGTCAGCTGAGACAACTGACCGCACCCCGTTGGTCAACTGAAACAACTGACCGCAGCACGATGGGCAACTTGCGTGGTCAGCTGAGACAACTGACCGCATATCGCTGGTCAGCTTGCGTGTTCAGCTGAGACAACTGACAGCACCTCTCGTTGGTCAAATGAGACAACTGACCGCAACACGATGGTCAACTTGCGTGTCAGCTGAAACAACTGACTGCAACACGCTGGTCAGCTGAGTGGTCAGCTGAGACAACTGACCGCATCACGCTGGTCAGCTTGTGCGGTCAGCTGAGACAACTGACCGCACCACGCTGGTCAGCTTGTGTGGTCGGTTGAAACAACTGACCGCACCACGCTGGTCAGCTTGCGTGGTCAGCTGAGACAACTGACCGCACCACGCCGGTCAGCTTGTGTAGTCGGTTGAAACAACTGACCGCAGCACAGCCGGTCAGCTTGTGTGGTCAGCTGAGACAACTGACCGCAAAACAGCTGGTCAGCTTGTGTGGTCGGTTGAAACAACTGACCGCAGCACAGCCGGTCAGCTTGTGTGGTCAGCTGAGACAACTGACCGCAAAACAGCTGGTCAGCTTGTGTGGTCGGTTGAAACAACTGACCGCAGCACAGCCGGTCAGCTTGTGTGGTCAGCTGAGACAACTGACCGCAGCACAGCCGGTCAGCTTGTGTGGTCAGCTGGGACAACTGACCGCAAAACAGCTGGTCAGCTTGTGTGGTCAGCTGAGACAACTGACGGCAAAACATGCTGGTCAGCTTGTGTGGTCGGCTGAGACAACTGACCGCATCCCCGCTGGTCAACCTGCGTGGTCAGCTGAGACAATTGACCGCACCACGCTGAACAGCTGACTTCACCAAGCTGGACATCTGAGACAACGGTACAGAGGCAAACGATGCATCTTAGGTTTAACGCAATTGGTCTTTATACCAAGAGACCCATGGTTTGAACCCAGTGTGCATGCTGTGCCTCATGTGACAGGCCCCCAGTCTAGAAGGGGGGGTAATTTAAGCAGAAACGGAAATTACAGAAGGCGAAATCTGAAAAACGGAATTTGAAAATTTCGCCAGCTGGGTAAAATCATGGGATACAAGAAAAGCTGGAGGCTCAATGGCCCTGCAGAGAGCCAGTGTCATAAACAATTCTGCTACACGTTAGGGGGAAGGTAAAAGATGTTTGTTACTTAGCCGATATTGAGAGTTGTAGGTTTTGAGACTGGATATTTTGTTTAGACATTTCAAATGCGAGTGGGGTTTGTCTCAGGGGAGCAACACGGATGAGTAATTGCAGAATTCCAGTAAGATAACATTGGACTACTGGGTGGTGATTGCTATTGAAGAAGGCAGAAGGGGGAGGGAAACCAGAGGTAATAATAGAAAGATTGAGGAGGAATCTCAGAGTGTTGCTAAAAAGAGTATTTTATTTTTCGTACCACTCAGATCTTTTCCTTATTTCAATAGTTGACAGACGCAACCAGAAAGCAAGCGTAATGCTGAATGTCAATTGTCCCGTATGCTCTCGAGTCCTAAAATTATTGCTATTGTCAGTTGAATTATTGTTCATTAAAGTGAAGTAGGAGACTTATTACTTGGATTGCATAGCTGATTTCGAACATCCATTTTTTCCTACAATATAAACTATTTACCGTATCAGTAAATGGCAGAATTATAAACCGATGAGCCATTACGTCATGACTACATCATCATCATCATCATTGTCAACCATTATCAATCCACTGCTGGACGAAGGTCTCCCCAAGTTTCCTCCACAACGGTCTGTCTTGTGCCAGTCTCCTCCATGTCACTCCCGCATACTTTCGAATTTCATCCACCCATCTTTCATGTGGTCTTTTTCTGGGTCTTTTCCTGTCCCTTGGAATCCAATCTAAAATTTCGGCTGTCCATCGATGGTCTGTCCTTCTGGCAGTATGTCCAGCCCATTGCCATTTCAGGGATTTAACTCTGATCATGATGTCTTCCACTCTTGTCATTTTTCAGATCCACGTGTTCCTCTTCTTATCTCTCCTGGTTACACCAAGCATGCACCTATCCATGCTTGTTTGAGTTGTCTGCAGGCTTTGTATGTCTCTTTTAGTTAAGGTCCACGTCTCTGCACCATACGTAAGCACTGGAAGGATGCATTGATCAAACACTTTTCTTTTAAGACATAATGGCATATTGCTCTTGAAAATTTTACTGTTTCTTCCAAAAGCTCTCCAGGCAAGTTTTGTACGCCGATTAATTTCTTCACCAATGTGACCCTCACTTGATATCTGCTGTCCAAGATAAACGTACGTGTCTGTTATCTCCAGCTTTTCTCCATCAATCGATAAATCTTCATTTCTTGTAAAAGCATTGTACATCACTTTTGTCTTCTGAAAGTTCATTTTTAATCCCACTTCTTTACTCTTGTCAGCAAGTTCCTGGATCATACTCTGTAGCTCTGATGGGGTAGTTGCAAAAATGACTACGTCATCAGCAAAACGAAGGTGGGTTAGATAATCTCCATTAATCTTTATCCCCTTGTTTTCCCAGCTCAGCGACTGAAAAACACCCTCCAATGTGGCATTAAAGAGCTTCGGAGATATGGTGTCACCTTGTCTCACTCCCTTTCCAATTTTTACGTGTGTTGTATTTTCAAACAGCCTAATCTTTGCACTTGCATTTTCATAGATGTTATTAATAATATTAATGTATGCATCTTCAATACCGCAGGTTTTCAGAGCCATTGTAACTGCTGATGGTTTAACCGAATCAAAGGCTTTTTCATAATCGATAAAAGCCATGCACAATGGAAGTTCATATTCCTTCGCTCTTTCAATGACTACATACCTAATAGTAAATAGGATGTAGGACCCACTTTAGACCAGAAAACAGCGGATACTCAGCGAGGCTTTGATTCTATGAGATGGCGATAGGTATCCAGGGATATCTGGTACCATAATGTAAACAGCAGGTCCTCCAGTTACCGAGTATTTCGGCATTGGTGGTGATTTAGCGCGAACCCGCTTTTCCAAGTCGAACCACAAATGTCCGATTGGGTTCGTGTCAGGTGAATTTGAAGGCCAGGGTATTAAGAGAAAGTCACCAGCATGTTTCTAGAACCCCTCCTTGACGATTCTGGCAGTGTGGCATGGCGCATTATCCTGTTGGTAATGGTCATCACTAGTACGGAGCACAGTTGCCATGAATAGGTGAACGTGGTCCGCAACGATGTTCAGATAACAAACAGCAGCTGTCAGGGATTTTGATATGGGGAAAATGGGGCCTAAAGTGTCCTAAGAAAACGTCGCCCACAGCATCACAGCTCCGCCGGCGGCCTGTTTCCGCCAATAGTGCATTCAGGTGCCATAGCCTACGTTGGCAATTGGCGTATCTGCGCTCGGCCGTCTACGTAATGCACCAGGAATTTTGATTCGTCAGACCAGGCCACCTTCTTCAAATGATCCGCACTCTAATCTCGATTATCTTGGTTCCATTTCATGAGTTGTTGGCGATGACGTTCAATGAGCATGGGAACCCGGCTGGGTCTTCAGCTACGCAGGCCCATGCGCAGAAGGCGGCGATGAACTGTGTGCTGTGATACATAGCCCGCATTAAAACTGTTGCAGCTGCGCGGGTGATTTGTCGCACTGTGGCTGTGCGGTCGCCGTGAACAATGCGTGGTAGTCTCCGTTCCCCTCTGGCATAAATGAGCTGCAGACGACACACGGCAAGACGACGGTTCGTCGTTTGGCCATCTGTGCACCACTTTTGACACGTACTCACTTCAGCGTCACGTGAACGACCCATAAGCCGCGCCGTTTGCGTGATCATAGTTTTGAGACGCCGTGCCATCCCAATTTGTCCTTTATCAAACTCCGATAAATCGACAGATTTACCCATTCTGACTTCGAACACTCTACTAACCGAAAGCCGGTCCCAGGGTTGTATACATACTGCGCTGTGAACTTCACCCGCACCACCGTTCGGTCTCCAGGCGCGCTCATTTCTCTAGACTGTGGGTGGTCATAATGTAATGTCTTATCGCTGTAGGTTTTGTTGTTATTAAACGCCAATAGCAAATATTTGTCAGGAAATGAGAAGAGGAAGAAAAAGAAAACAAAGCAAGAATCCGCGAAAAGCCAAAAAGGAATTTTGTCTGGATTTTTTTAAACCTGTTAATTGTGCTGAAGATATCGTTGTAGCCGACATCAAGTTTGAGGTGGCAAAAGATGAAAAAACAGAAAATGAAGCTTTAAAGAGCAATCAAGACACGGGTGTGAGAGGATCACCCAAATCTAAGGAAAGGACAGATGATGTTTATCGACACCAAAATAACATAACTGCCTAAGATTTGATATTTCAATATCATTATCCAGGCAGATATCGTGAAAAGAAAGAGTTCCACATTTGTCAAGAGGAAACTTCAGCTCCCAATGTGGACGTCATGTAATTTTGCTTACTATACTTCCAACGGAAAAACTTTTTTACACATTTCCTTCACAATTAGTGCGTTCCCAAGGATGAAAATTTGAACATCGATTGAAATAACTTCATATTATAATTTTAAATGCTTAATATTTTTTAAAACATAACCATAATTATATTAAAAATCAATAACTTTTCCTTTGGTGGTGTTGAAACCAGAAAAAAGATGGCGCGACCTGTACTTTGACGACGTCAGTAGACAAACAAATGTTGGATTGCATAATTATGGTTATGTTTTAGAAAATATTAAGTATTCCAATTTATAAAATGAAGCTATTTTAATCGATGTTCAAATTTTCATCCTTGGGAAAGCATTGATTGTGAAGAAAATGTGTACAGAAGTTTTTCCATTCGAAGTACAGGAAGCCAAATTACTTGACGTCCACCTTAAAGCAATCGTTAAAAGCAGGATGGAAGTGAAATTAAGAGAAAATCTCTATTTTAATGACATTGTGTTGTATCCTAAAACCCTCACATCAGGCTTAACTTAATACTTCTTACTGCATAAACAAAATCATGTGGAAAAAATCTAAAATCTGAAGGAGTACGAGGAAGACGGAAGAAAAACTTTGCAAGGCTTAAACGAGAACCATTTCTGTAAATTTATAGAACGGTGAATCTTGTAGAGGAAAGAAGATCCCCAAAATTATGCTGTGCGCGAGGCCTCTGAGCAAGTAAGTTCGCCTCTGTTTGTGTCCCTCTAAACGCATCTCACAGGAGGGTTCGCTTGAGCTGTTGCAGGCAATATCGTTTCTAGACCACAGACAAGTGGGCCCCTGTTTGTTTCACATACGAGTCAAGATTCCGTTTACAAACACATTATCATCGGCCTTTCATCTGGAGGGAACATGGAACCCGTAGTGATCTTGCAAACGTTCGCAAACGAGACTCCATCGGAAACGGTGATCAGTTCCTGTGAGGTGCCAGTATGTTCAACAGCCGCATGCCATTCCACGTGTTCGCAAAAGGTAGAGAGAATGCTGAGAGCTATAGGAAATTGATAGAACAGACCTATGCCAGATCTCTTCGGGGAGCAGTTAGCCCTCAGTTCCTTTTAATGGACGATAATGCTCCCTCCCACAGGACTCAGTTTGTCCATAATTCGTGCAGAGGGAGGAAATTGGGCGTATGGGCTGTCCAGCCATGTATTCGGACCAGAACCTTATACAGCATGCCTAGGATTTTGGACACCGGAGGACAACCACGGGTGTCCAGCTATCGTAGGAAATGTATTCCCAGAGAATCACTCCCGATGTGTGAGTCGTGTGTCGTTCCACGCTAAATGCAGGATCTCTACGCCTGGTAACCGCTTGTATCCGAGCCAGAGGGGACGCTACAACGTACTGACTTGTTCCACTAGTGCAGGGTTTTCATCCGAAGGAATAACCCAACTGCTCTGGAACTGCAACTATTTTATTTCACGTACGAGTACATTGCACATACATAATTTCATCTTGATTAGATGATTACTTCTGGATGCTTCGTTTTCATTTTCTTTTTTTTTCTTTTTTTTTTTTTTTTGGCATAGAGTGTAGGATATCACAGAAGCATTCGCTCAGTACGCGGTATTTCGCTCTCACTGAAGATTCCTAGGTGGACGGCTGGTGATGTGATCTGTAATTAAAATCGAACTGGTGCTGAATCTGCCAAGAATGGACTCGGTAAACCTCCAAAGCTAGCAGATCATAACAGGAGAGTACTGCAAAGGACAGTCCGCAGAGAACGCAAACCCACATTGCTTTAAATTACGCAAACCCTGTGTGAGGCTATTGGGACTGATGTTAGTGCCAGTCCATTGTGCAGTATGCGGCGACATGGGTTACTACGTTCGAGTCCCCATCAACAAGCCTCTGATCACCTCAACTAATGACACACGTCGATTAGCGTTGTGAATGATGTGACGTACTACAGAAGTAATGCGCGCATCAAGACGACAAATATGCAGTGATACTTTCCGTCCATGTAGCTTAGTTGGGAGAGCAACTTACTACGGAGTGAGGGGGTGCGAATTTTCGTCACGGACGAATTTGTGTCTTCACAAAGAAACGTCGATATCGGGCTGTAGAACAAATGACTTTGCGGAGATGAGTCACGGTACACCATCTACAAGTTTGACAATTGCTTCTGAGTGTGGCCGATGTCGAAGGAAATTTACCTTCCGGACTGCATCATCCCGACAGTGAAGTCTTCACAAAGAAACGTTGATATCGGGCTGTAGAACAAATGACTTTGCAGAGATGAGTCACGGTACACCATCTACAAGTTTGATGATTGCTCCTGAGTGTGGCCGATGTCAAAGGAAATTTACCTTCCGGACTGCATCATCCCGACAGTGAAGTCTTCACAAAGAAACGTCGATATCGTGTTGTAGAGCAGATGACTTTGCGAAGATGAGTCACGGTATACCATCTACAAGTTTGACGATTGCTCCTGAGTGTGGCGGATGTCAAAGGAAATTTACCTTCCGGACTGCATCATCCCGACAGTGAAGTCTTCACAAAGAAACGACGATATCGTGTTGTAGAGCAGATGACTTTGCGAAGATGAGTCACGGTATACCATCTACAAGTTTGACGATTGCTCCTGAGTGTGGCGGATGTCAAAGGAAATTTACCTTCCGGACTGCATCATCCCGACAGTGAAGTCTTCACAAAGAAACGTCGATATCGGGTTGTAGAGCAGATGACTTTGCGAAGATGAGTCACGGTACACCATCTACAAGTTTGACGATTGCTCCTGAGTGTGGCGGATGTCGAAGGAAATTTACCTTCCGGACTGCATCATCCCGATAGTTAAGTTTGGTGGAGGCAACATGATGGTATGGAGCTTGGTTTGCTGTTGGACCATTATTCATTTTAGGCAAAATCATGAATGCTAGGCTCAACTTACATGCCTTGGACAATTTCGCACTACCAACTCTGCGGCAGTAATTTGTAGAAGACCTATGCCATTAGAAGTAAAAGCACCATATCACACCGATCGCGTTGTTTACAGGTTGAATTGAGGACACCGACGTCAAAAATCTGTACTAGATGACACGCAGTCTTGTTCTGAACAGTACAGAGAATCTCTGCGACGAACTGGATCTTTGCGTACTTTGAAGAAGACATCGTTCAACAAACAAAGGTGAACTGACCACTACTTTAAAGCAGAATAGCGGAACACGTCAGCCAGACAATGACCAAAAATCTCGTGGAGAGTATTCGGAGAAGACTGGAGAGCCAAATGTTACAACAAACAACACTATATTTCTTGTAAATAATGATTATTTGCAGCCATGCTGGTGTCCGGATTGCGTGTGAATTTGTAAGTTCTAGAAATTACGAAACAATCTTTTGGTCTTCAATAGAGCGAGCAGTGCAAGGTATTTCGACACAAATAAAAGTCCACATAAAATGTACTCACGAATTGTGGCAGTTCGTCTAGGAACTTTTGGGCGCAGTCTTTCTGAAAATGAAATCAAATATCAGGAAGAGTTCAAAGTTAAATAAACAATTGCACGACAGTATATCACGCAGCACACTATTATAGCATACACTTTGAAATATCTCTGTAATAGAAAATATTGAATGTGATGATGAAAATGCTGTACAGTAGGTTAACCCAGGGGTCGTCAAACGTTTTTGTCCCAAGGCTCGCTCGACGGCGACTCCCTTAACCAAGACCTGCGACGCCCCAAGGAGCCACGACACACAGTTTAAAAAGCCCTGGGTTAACAAATGAAACTAACGGTGCTTTTAACGAGTGCAACCAAACCAAGTTTACAACAAAGAACATAATTACTGGAAGCAAAAGTAATGCACACGCGCGATTATGTCGCTATGCGATTGCACTGGTTGTTTGTATATTTATACCTCCATAGTCATGTAAATTTTTCCTTCGGCGGAAATACTCACTATTAGTTACACGGGTCATTCTTCTAGGCAACACTGAGGTAAGGAGTATCAGTTGACGTAAAAATCTTACTGGGCCAGTTATATTTCACTCTAGGGTCGCAATCCACACTCAGTTGTATAGTGTGCTTTTGAGAACCCAATCAGAAAATATTTTGGAAGCCCCTCAATGCATTTTCCAAATTTTGAATTGCTATAAAAAACTTTTAATAAAAATACGTTATAACGAAGTAAATTTCGCCGTCATTTTTAGTCCAAGCCGGGGTTCGAACCCGGGTCCCCTCATTCCGGAATAAGTCGCTCTACCAATTGAGCTACGCGGACGTTCGTTCTGGCTGCTATCTACTTTTATGTCGTGTGCGTCCTGCTGGCAGGTACGTCACATCTCTCCCCCCCCGAAAGAGGCTCGGGGCATGGCCCACCGGTCAGCCGTGGCCATGAGTCGTTGCAGGCAGCCATCCGCTGTAGAACGTGCACGTGTGGAATGCAACGTCCCACACATTTATTTTTTGAAGCGTTGGAGAAGGGATTCTCTGATTTTTCCTATCTCGCGGTGTGGAAAGAACATCACACCATTGCGAGATTTTGAACGGCCGGGTCATCCGTAAAGTTCGGGCGCCATTATAACGAAGTAAATTTCTCCGTCATTTTTAGTCCACGCCATGCTCGAACCCGGTCCCCTCATTCCGGAATAAGTCGCTCTACCAATTGAGCTACGCGGACGTTCGTTCTGGCTGCTATCAGCCTTTATGTCGTGTGCGTCCTGTTGGCAGGTACGTCACAACGTCACCATCATCCTCAAACATTCTCAATCCACTGCTGAATGAAGGTCTCCCTGAGTGTCTTCCGCAACTTTCTATCTTCTATGAAACTCCGACAAGATTACGAATTTAGTTTGCACGTGATCTTTTTTCTCCTATCTCTTGGAATCTAGTGCATTATGTGAATGCAAAGGTTTTACCCGTTTTTCGTGAGGCGAATTCCAATTAAAAGAATTAAGTACCAAGTGCAATAACAGATACCGCCTGTGATGGCTAAAATGCTTCGAGGAGTACTACTCCTCGAGCTGAAGTAGGCTACAAAATGACACAAAATATATGAATAAAACCATGCGGATTGGTGACGGTGGGGTAGCGTTTCCTTTAATCCCGTGAAACATTGATAGCAAATAGTCGGTATTTAATTTGCCCAACGGCTCACAGCTTTCTCTCCCTCCCTCTCTCTCTCTCTCTCTTTCTCTCTTTCTCTCTGTACATATATATATATCATCAGGGATATGATCTATAGTGCTGTAGCCACTCCTGAATCCAGCTTGTTCTCTCGGTTGGGCTATGTCTAGTGTTACCTTCAAGCGATGTGAAAGAACCTTAGTGAAGATTTTATAAACTACTGAAAGGAAGCTGATGGGCCTGTAGTTCCTGAGATCCTCAATGTCGCCTTTTTTTAGGGAGCAAGATCATTGTAGCATTGTTCCAATCCTCTGGAATCTTCCCTTCATTAAGACATCTGGTGAAAACTTGGGCGAGTGTAGTTTCAATTTCTCCACTTGCTTCTTGTATAATGTCCACAGTAAGGCGCGCACTGTCCTGTTGAAACGTGGCCGCTTGCAGGTCCTGCAGGTAAGGGAGGCCTACAGGCTCCAAAACGTCCGAGATGTAGCGGTGGCTATTGAGTGTACCAGCGATGCGTACCAGAGGGGTGCGGGTGTCATATCCAATTGAGCCCCAAACCATAACGCCAGACGACGATCCGGTATGGCGATGCATAATGCAGGCGTCATACAGTCTCTCGCCGCGGTGCCGCCACACACGAATCCGACCATCGTGGTGTTGCAGGCAGAAGTGGAATTCGTCGGACAAGACAATGTCGTGCCTTTCCGTAGTCCAGGTGCGGTGTTCAACGGCCCACTGCCGCCACACTCACCAGTGGTGTAACGTCAATAGTAATCGGAGCAATGGGCGCCGTGCGACAAGTCCCCGCTCCGGCAGCCGACGTCGAACGGTACGTGCTGACACAAGTTGTTGCGCAACACACCCTAATTCCTGCGCTAACGTTCGTGATGTGGCGGTGCGAGCCGTCAATTCCCGTCGTACAACATGCCGGTCTTCTCGTTCGGTGGTGTGCCGCGGTTGCGGCAATCGCTCACGTCGATCCGTCCGTCCCTCCTGCACCCACCGAATCCATACTCGCCTCACTATGGCTGGATGTAGTCCCACACGGGTGCCGATGTCTCGGTACGATAAACCGCTGTAGCGATCAGCCACTATTCGTCTTCTATTGAACTCCGAAACGTGCTGGAATGACTACCGTATTCTGCGACGAGCCGTCAGGAAGCTTCCCACGCACAGGTCCGGCAGCACAACACACTTCCACTACTTACACCGCACCTTCTCTGCACCTTTCTTACAGTGCTTTTCGATGGCGTGCCGTGCGCACTTGATTTGCATATGCCCTGCAATGCTAATCGTTTGCATGTCCTCTCGCGGGGGACGCATGCTGCGAATTTCAGGCTAATCGGATGCTTCCTTCTTGGTGTTGCATTTTGGGTGGCCAGCAGTGTAGAAAAGGTTTATCATCTATCTCTCTCATATTGTTTTGTGTAGAATTCCCTCACTCTTGTTAAAGTTTCACCTCTATATTCTCGTTGCAGAACCATCTTCCTTCCTTAGGGCCATAATTTGTTTTCTTCCATTCCTGAGATGCCCCTTTGCCTTCTTCAGGCTTTGATTATTTTCAGCTGCTTTTCACACTAGTTCACAATTGAATTTTTTTATGTCTTCAGTAATATTTTTCCGAGTTGCCTTGCACACTTCTATATATTCTACTTTAGAAGTTAAATTTCCTTTATTTGTCCTCATCTCCTTACTTTTTTTTTATCTTTTTCTTTATTGAAGGTTTAACGACCGTCGTGAGCAACTCAATGGGCTATAAGCAGTCGCCCGTCCCAAATTTAGGGTCACTGATTCCAGAGAAGGGGAAGAGCCAGTGTCGTAAGTCAAACACAACATCAATGCTTCACCAGGATTCGAACCCGGACCCCTGGCCGACGAATGATCAGAAGCCATCGCTTAGACTTCTGACTCACAGAGGCGGCACTTTTGCATCAACAGTTTTGTTTTTCCTGATATTTCCTTCATACGCAGCTCGGTCTTAGTACCACTTATTTTTGTTGCTGTTTCCATAAGAGCTTTGGTTAGTTTTCTCTTAACTTCAGAGATGTCCACTTCTTCCAGTGTTAGATACGCATGTGTGTGTATATACAGTATATATGTATGTATGTAAAGAATAATATGACCACCTACCTAATAATGGAAATAACCACCATTGTGCCGAATGACAGATGAGAGACGACGTGGCATGGACGCAATGAGGCCCTGAAAGGTTGTCCAAGTGATAAGTACCCATTTGGACTGCAGCAGAGCACGGGGGTCCCGGAGATGACGTGGTTGTAGGTCAGCACGTCGAACCTGTTGATCCAAATAATCTCACAAGTGCCTTATGGGATTGAGGTTGGGCGATTTCTTCGGCCAAGGGAGAACGGTGATATTGCTGTCGTGTTCCTGGAACCAATCACGCACCCATTTAGCGACGTGGTAAGGCACATTGTCCTGTTGGTAAACACCATAACCACAAGGGTAAACGTACAACATGAAGGGATGAATGTGGTCAGCGGGGATGGGCAAGTGGCCGTAGTCGTTCATGGACCCATCCAGTGGCACCAGAGGTACCAGGTCACACAGGAAAACATCCCCCATATATGTACACTGCCACCGCCGGCATGTACTTGACCAACAAGCGTGTTTAGGTTTTAGTTCTCGTGTGTCTGACGCTGTATCCGCCACCGGCCGTCACGTCTGTGGAGTAGAAGCCCCGATTTCTCCTAGAAGGTAACCTTTTCTACTCTTCCGCTGTCCAATGACGGTAGACTCATGCGAACAGGAGGCGTCTTTGCCGATTGACCTGGATTGATATGGACGCTTTGACGCAGCGTCGACTCCCAAGACCCACGCGTAAAAGGGTTCTCTCTACTGTTCTCGGGGACACGTTCCTGGGTGCCCCAGCGTTGATTTGCGTGATCAATTGCTGCACTGTTGGGCGTCGATTGCCCTTTACCAGTCGACGGAGGCGACGTTGTCCTCTGGAGTCGATGACCCTTGGGGCTCAACAGTTATGACGTCAGGAGGTACTCGGTGTGCCAACGGTCCATTCTTGCTACACCCTTACTGTACCCCTCGAACAGTCCACAAAATCTGCTATTTTTGAGATGCTTCCACCCTTGGGGAGGAAAGCGGATAATAATTACTTTTCGAAAGCCCATCAAATGACTACCCCTGCTTACTGTGCTCACGTTACGCATTATGGCTCATCTGTCCTGGCCAGCCGATTATATTTCCATGTGTTCGACATTGTCACGTGCACTTTGTGACGCGTCTGAGCGTGTACACGTTGATTCCGGGAGTGGTCATAAAATTGTGATACGACCGTGTATAGAAATACATATAGATGTATGGGAAGCATTTGTAATCAGCTTTCATACAAAGCCCAGACGTGAGAGGCTGGTGTGTAGTGGATTCCTACACATGGAAACAAGTAATCCCTTATATATTTGCGCTGTGATGACGTGCTGATGTTTATCATAATCCGTCATACTACCTTTCCAAGCCGCCACGAAGTGAACGATTCCTCACCAGAAGAACGGCTGTCCACACACTGTTAGTGATACAACAGACAGTCTCCCGAGCATGAACATTCATTCATGGAGCCAAATAGGCTATACTTATGGCCAGTCTAGTGTCAGTGGGACCTCAAGCGTTGGTACTTTTGCCAGCTCACCCAGATACGTAATATATATATATATATATATATATATATATATCATCATCATCATCATTGTCAACCATTATCAATCCACTGCCTGACGAACTGTCCCTTGGAATCCAATCTAAAATTTTGGCTGTCCATCGATGGTCTGTACTTCTGGCAGTATGTCCAGCCCATTGCTATTTCAGGGATTTAACTCTGATCATGATATCTTCCACTCTTGTCATTTTTCGGATCCACAAGTTCCTCTTCCTATCTCTCCTGGTTACACCAAGCATGCACTTCTCCATGATGCTTTGAGTTGTCTGCACCCTTTGCATGTCTCTTTTAGTTAAGGTCCACGTCTCTGCACCATACGGAAGCACTGGAAGGATGCATTGATCAAACACTTTTCTTTTAAGACATAATGGCATATTGCTCTTGAAAATTATGCTGTTTCTTCCAAAAGCTCTCCAGGCAAGTTTTGTACGCCGATTAATTTCTTCATCAATGTGACCCTCACTTGATATCTGCTGTCCAAGATAAACGTACGTGTCTGTTATCTCCAGCTTTTCTCCATCAATCGATAAATCATCATTTCTTGTAAAAGCATTGAACACCACTTTTGTCTTCTGAAAGTTCATTTTTAATTCCACTTCCTTACTCTTGTCAGCAAGTTCCCGGATCATACTCTGCCGCTCTGATGGCGTAGTTGCAAAAATGACTACGTCATCAGCAAAACGAAGGTGGGTTAGATAACCTCCATTAATCTTTATCCCTTTGTTTTCCCAGTTCAGTGATTGAAAGATATTTTCCAATGTGGCATTAAAGAGCTTCGGAGATATGGTGTCACCTTGTCTCACTCTCTTTCCAAATTTTATGTGTGTTGTATTTTCAAACAGCCGAATCTTTGCACTTGCATTTTAAACGATGTTATTAATAATATTAATGTACGCATCTTCAATACCGCAGGATTTCAGAGCCATTGTAACTGCTGATGGTTTCACCGAACCAAAGGTTTTTTCATAATCGATAAAAAACATGCACAATGGAAATTCATATTCCCTCGCTCTTTCAATTAGTTCTCTCAGTACGTGGATATGATCTATTGTGCTGTAGCCAAACCTGAATCCAGCTTGTTCTCTCGGTTGAGCCATGTCCAGTGTCACTTTTAAGCGGTGTGAAAAAACTTCAGTGAAGATTTTATAAACCACTGATAGGAGGCTGATAGGTCTGTAGTTCCTGAGATCCTCAATGTCACCTTTTTTATGTAGCAAGATCATTGTAGCGTTGTTCCAATCCTCAGGAATCTTCCCTTCATTAAGCATCGAGTGAAAATTTGGGCGAGTACTTTTGTGATTTCTCCACTTGTTTCTTGTATGATGTCTACCGTAATTCCATCTTCTCCTGGAGCTTTTCCCGCTTCACGTTCTTGATTGCATGTGCAACTTCTGCTGGGAGGACTGGAAGAACTCTGGCACTGGTACCTTTCATGATGTCTGGAGTGCATGTATCATCCCTTTCACATAATTCGGAGTAGAAATCTTTCACTCTTGTCAAAATTTCGCCTCTATTTCTTGTTACAGAACCATCTTTTCTCAGTGCAATAATCTGTTTTCTTCCCTTGCTGAGATGTCCCTTTGCTATCTTTAGGTTTTGGTTGTTTTCAATTGCTTTCCTCACTAGTTTACAGTTGAATTTCCTTACGTCGTCAGAGATACTTTTTCGTACTGTCTTGCATAGCTCTATATATTCCACTTTGGAAGTCACATCTTCTTTAGTTGTCTTCATCTCTCTTCTTTTTTGCATCAACAGTTTGGTTTTTCCTGATAATTTGTTCACATGCAACTTGTTCATAGACCCAGCTAATTTTGTTGCTGTTTCCATAAGAGCTTTGGTTACTTTTCTGTCAACTTCAGAAATACCCACTTCTTCCGATGTTAGGTCTTCGAAAGCAGAGAATCCGTTCTTCAGTTCCAACTTGAAGGTATTATAGTGTTTTTAAGGTTGGTTATGTCAATAGATTTTGTTTGTCTTATGAGCTTGCCACGTTCGAGTTTAGTGTTGAGGTGCATCTTACATCTCACCAATCTATGGTCACTACCTGTGATGAACTTGTTTAGCACACTGCAGTCTTCTATGTATGACGAATTTTTTGTTACACATAATCAAATCAATTTTACTTGTCCCATTTGGATGTCTCCATGTCCATTTCCTGTGTGGTTTTGTCTTGAAAAAGGAGTTCAAGATGAAAAACCCTTCTGCCTCTGCAAACTCAACGAGAGTATTTCCGCGCTGGTTTCTGTTGCCGTGACCGAATTTACCTACTGAAGTTTCATTCTATCGCCGTTGTCCTATTTTTGCATTGAAATCTCCCATAATTATCTACAAGTGCTGCTTACCTTTATTATTTAGATTCTGAATTTCCTCGTAAAATTCTTCGATTTCTTCTTCAGGGTGACTTTTGGTGGGGGCACAAGCTTAAATAATCTGGCCCTGGTATCTTCTCGCGAGTTGGATAACGAGTCGTGCAGCTCTGTCAGAGGAACTTTCAACTTCTACTACTTTATCCTTCAGTTTTTTGTTTATTATAAATCCAACACCACTAGTTCTGCCGGTATCTGTTTCACGATAGTAGAAGAGATGTCCACTTTTCAGTTCAATGAGATCTTCTCCTTTTCTCCTTACCTCACTTAGCCCGACGATGTCCCACTTGATCCTTTGTAGTTCCTCTTCCAATTCAAAAAGCCTTGAATCAGAAGATAAAAAGCGTCTATTATACGTAGCCAAGGTCCGCATCAGATAGCAGCCTAGTCCGGTCCTCCGGGATTCTTAGCACCCTCTGCCTTCATGTTGCACTGGCCGCTGCCTTGGCCAGGTACATTCCAGCTGCCGGAGACTGAGGGTCAAGATTTAAATTGTGGAGTCATTTTGGAGGGGTTTGGCCATAAATCCCCACGCTGGCCAAGCGGGATGGTGAGTACGGGATAGCTTTTCCTCTAATCCCGATGGTATAGTTATACCGCTAATGGCGGTCGTCAGAGCCCCTTTAGTGGGAACAGGATGCACCACGAGAAGGCGGTGCTCTTTCATGGTATACCAGAAACTTTTGCAAAAGTCTAAAATCTAAATTGAATTAGATTCCAAATAGTAATCTTTGCGCCCTCTTTTGAGCTGCTCACGCTGTCATTCCCTTGTTACACTTCTGTCAAGAAGGTAAATTACCCTCTACATTTTGTCTTGACTGTTCACAGGATTTCACATAATGTGGTTTTCGCAAATTTACGTTAACACCTAGATGTTGCGAAGTTGAACAACCAAAATATTAAAGGACACTTCTTATTTATGAACAACGTTTGTGTGCGGCTTTATAAACCCTTTTCCAGTGTTTATGACAACAGATGTTCACAATCTCTTATGATTCGTAAAGTGCTTCAAGGAAAATATTTCAGACTAGGCAATAAATCCACTTACCCTAGTAGCATCATCCACAATTTGGCATCCAAAATTTTGCAAGTAGTCAAAATCCTTAGAAAACTCCAGTTTTTGGGGAAATTGCAGTTTTCGTTGAAGAAGTCAATGAAGTATTTCAAGTACTGTAAATAAAATGAAACAAAATGAAACCACAGATGTTAGTGTAGCAGTAATCTTTCGAAATACATGGCAGTTATACCACGGTGTGTCATACCTTCGTCCTGTGACGTACCTGCCAGCAGGACGCACACGACATAAAGGCAGATAGGAATCAGAATAATCGTCTGCGCAGCTCAGTTGGTAGAGCGACTTGTTCCGGAATAAGCGGACTCGGGTTCGAATCCCGGCGTAGACCAAAAATGACGGAGAAATTTACTTCGTTATAATGGCGCCCGAACTATCCGGATGACCCGGCTGTTCAAAATCTCTCATTGGTGTGATGTTATTTCCACACCGCGAGACAGGAAAAATTAGAGAATCCCTTCTCCACCGCTTCGAAAAATAAAAATGTGTGATGTTGCATTCCACACAGCAGGTTGACTGGGAGTTCTCAAGTGCACGTTCTACAGTAGATGGCTGCCTGCGACGATTCATGGTCACGGCTGACCGTGGGCCATGCCCCCGGCCCTCTTTCGGGGGGGGGAGATGTGACGTACCTGCCAGCAGGACGCACACGACATAAAGGCAGATAGGAATCAGGATAATCGTCTGCGTAGCTCAGTTGGTAGAGCGACTTGTTCCGGAATAAGCGGCCTCGGGTTCGAATCCCGGCGTAGACCAAAAATGACGGAGAAATTCACTTCGTTATAGTCCCCTTTGCAGCTAAAATGTTTAATGACACAGCAAAGCCAGACAAGTTCAATTCCATCTGAAAAGTATAGGCTATTATTTTTTATTTTTCTTTGCCAATGTTACACCAGAGCCACGATCCCGCATAGGTGTCACTTGTTCGATTTCGGGGAGAGAAACTCTGTGATGCCAGATCCCCCATTTACCACGAAAGCGAATGCCGTCGTTGTAAAAAATGTGCCATGGAATGAAACACGCGGTAGTTGAATGGGTCAAAGTCTGGACTGCGTGGAGGATGGGTAGCTCTGAACGTCTTCCTATTCCTGTAGTTTTGAAATGACCACTATGGATGTGTGACTTGGAAAATTTTCTACATACTTTCAGCAACGCTCGCTTTTTCTTGATGAGAGTTGGGTAATTGGCGCAGAAAATTGCAGACTTGCTGCAGTTGTTTGGCATAGAGATTCCCGGGTGTTAAGCTTGAGTTCCCAGTGCACAGGATCCTCATAACTCCACCAAGTGAACAGCGCAATTTTCCTCCTGAACAGATCTTATTGAATTACTGGCTGTGTTTCTCGAATCAGACGTAGCCACTGGTTTCCAATGGTAGAATAACATAAGAGTATCCACTTTTTGTCATCCGTGACGATACGGCAGCATAACGAATCGTCCTGTGGATTTGGCAGCAAAATGCGTCACAAAGTGGCACGTTGATCTACCTGCTGGAGTTTCAGTTCATGGGGAATAATTCTATGCCGCCAGAAGGAGAAATCAGGGTGGTGTAGGTGATGATCGATGGTGGATTAGGAAGTCACCACTTCAGTTGCCAACCGTGCATTCACAGAAGCTGTCACAGCTTCCACCAGGTTGTCAGTGTTTGCGTTTGTTTGACGTCCTGCATCATTTGAAATGCGGTAACCATTTTCGTACAGTACTATTCTCATCTTTTCTCTCTTGCTGCTGCCTCTTTGACCACCTTTTTTACAAATATGGCGTAGAATCACCCCACCAGCACGTTTATCGACCTAAGTCATGTGCTTACGTGATACTGCAATGTGGATTTGTGTCAAAGGCGCGTTAACATCCACGTGTGTTTCACGTCATCGCGCTACCCAGTCGACGCTGGTGCACGTTTCACACAGAAATGAAGCCCAATATTATGTTTAGCTTAAAAACCGGACGAACGTTTGAGTTACCCTTATTTTTTTTTTTTTTTGTTTGGAGGTTTAACGACCACCGTGAGCAACTCAATGGGCTATAAGCAGTCGCCCGTCCCTAATTTAGGGTCACTGGTTCCAGGGAAGGGAGAGAGCCAGTGCCGTAAGACAAACACAACATCCATGCCTGACCGGGATTCGAACCCGGACCCCTTACGGACGAATGAGTTACCCTTATATCTGAAGAGTTAGTTATGTAGCATCAATTAAATACAGCAGTTCTTCGCGTGGGCAAAAAATATTTTCTAATTAGTAGACAAAAGTGAAAGTCCAAAAAACAACATTAGTAAACCTTATTGTTTGTTGTTATGATTTAATTCGACATAATATGTACCGGACTGTGGAGTCAAAATTCGCCTTTATTGAAGACTAAGTATTTACATATATCTACAGGAACGGGGGCTGGCAGGTACGCACAACAACAAAACTATCAAACGTACCCGCAAATAAAAGAAAAATAATTAGACGTACAAACAGCAAAGTCCGTGAAAAACAATCAAATATAAGAGCAGAAAATATCGGTGGAAAGTCCCCTTGTGGAGCACATGCAGTTCAGAGGAAATGACAGAGAAGGACAAGAGGAACGCTCTTTCGATAAGGGCAGAAGTAGGACCACAATCTCTGTCGAGCGGAGAAGGAGCCATCGTCATATTCTTGAAAGAAGGCCCAATCATCATTAGTAAAGCAGAAGACATTGGACCAGTAATCATGAGACCCTAGGGTCATATTTCAAGACAAAGTCAGAAGCATCAGAGAACAGTCGATCCGAAGTGCGAGATATGAGAGAATAACGACGTTTGAAGAAGTAGGTTTTTTTTTAATTGCAGGTTTAACGACCACCGTGAGCACCTCAATGGGCAATAAACAGTCGCCCGTCCCTAATTTAGGGTAACTGGTTCCAGGGAAGGGAGATAGACATTGCCGTAAGATAAACACAACATCCATGCCTGACCGGGATTCGAACCCGGACCCCTTTCGGACGAATGATCAGAGGCCATCGCTTAGACCACTGCGCCACCGGGACGGCGAAGAAGTAGGTTCAGAAGCGGACACGGTTGGAGTCAACATCGGTATAATAGGAGGCAGTATGAAACAGTCACGATTGGAAATACGACACAGCGCACGTACGAGGAGACAGAAGTCATCTCCATAAAGCTCGCGAGCAGTCACAGGGAGATGAGAGAGAATCTTGTGAGCAAGGAGCTCCCAAGGACAAGTCCACGAGACAAACAATACTAAGGGAGTAGAACTGATCATGATCTGAATCAGAATCAGGCAGATTCGTCCTCAGACGAGGAAGCAGAACTCGAGAGATCAACAGGAGAGGCATCCTTGCTATCCGGAGCACCAGGAGGGTGGGAAAAAGTAGCTTTTGTGTGCAACGGAGAACTCTCCATTGGAGAAGAGGAAAACCGCTGGGGATGGTGATTTTTTACAGGACTAGGGTATACACTGAAAAGCAATTGAATTAGAGACAGCTGGCGTTATGCAAATGTGGCGCTGTGAGAGGCCCTGTAAACGGAAACCACATTACGTATGCAGCGATCAGACAATATAAGGAGTTTTGCGACGGGAATCAGTAAGAGTCAGACGCAGTATGGGTAAGACGAAGGATCTAAGCACATTTGATCGTGGGCAAATTGTCGGGGCCCGACAAATGGGTCACTCCATCTCGGAAGTCGTGCAGGCACTGGAATTTTCACGAGCCACTGTGTCACGGGTGCACCGTGAGTACATCGAATCAGTTAAAACCATCCCTGCAAGGGCCAACTGCCGTGGACAATAGCGTGTGGATGAGCGGAGTCATCGTCGGCTAGCTCGCATTGTAACAGCGGATAGATGGACCATAGTGCAAGAAATCACTCGGCAATTTAACGCTGGTGCACACAAACGTGTAAGCAGCAACACCATCCAGAACCATCTCCTCGCTATGGGGTACAGAAGCCATCGTCCCACGAGGGTACCGCTGCTGACCGCACATCAAGGGGTGCAAAGATTAGCATGGTCGCAAGAACATCGCCACTGGACCTTAGACATGTGGGAAAATGTTGCCTGGTCTGATGAGTCGAGATTCACGTTGGTACATTCGGATGGCAGGATACGAATACGGCGCAAACCACATGAAGCGATGGATTCTTCTTGCCAACAGGGAACTCTTCAAGCTTGTGGGGTTGGCATTCTCGTCTGGGGACTATTTACGTGTATTGAAATGGGACCTCTGGTACGTGGGACATCGTCCCTCACAGGTCAACGTTACCGGGATATCCTGGACGACCATTTGCTCCCGTTTGTGCGTCTTCATCATCCCGCTGGGGACCTCATCCTGCAACAAGACAATGCACAGTGCCATCGCTCCCGAATCGTATCCGAATGGTTGGATGAACACTCCACCGACGTGACCTCGCTTCCTTGGCCAGCTAGGTCACCTGAGCTCAATCCCATCGAGAGAGATGTCCGAGGATCTGACCCCCTCCATCAAATCTTCGTGAACTGTGGGAGCTTGTTCAGGTGTCGTGGATGCGTATGGCTTCCTAACGCTTCCGGTGTCTTGTCGACTCCATGCCGAGGCTAATCGCCGCCGTCATCAGGACGAAAGTTTGTGCTACACGTTACTAGGCAGGTATCTGTAATTCAATTGCTCTTCAGTGCATGACGCATGGACTGGCCAGCCAGGTCTCCGGATGTGAACCCTATAGCAACAACACATAACAGATCGTAAGCCTCCCGCTAGAACCCTTCGAGAGATACGCCCCGCCCTCATCCATGAATATAATTCTTTGGCCCCAGATTTCATCAGTAGCGTGATGATGAATATGTACTGTATCGTCGTTGTGAGAGTTGTTTGTCGGTATGAGGTGATAATATTTTTACTAGGACATTTTTAGGATACATTATTATACACTGAGTGGCCACTTTATCATGACCACCCCCTCAGTACTTCGTTGGGTCACCTTTTGCCTTTAATACTGCGTCGATTCTTCGTGGCATGGACTCCACGAGATGTTGATAGATGGTTTGTGGAATCTGAGACCATGCTTTATGAATAGGACTTTCGAGGAGTGTGAGATTGCACGGTTGTGGATACAGCAGTCTGATGGCTCGTTCAATTCACCCCACAAATTCTCAATGGGTTTGAGATCTGGAGATTGTGGGGGCTACCTAAGCAAAGTAAACTCACTGGCATGTTCCTGAAACCAATCCTGTACAATACGAGCACTACTGCAGGACGCATTATCTTGTTGAAAGTAACCATCGCCATTGGAATAAACCATTTACATGACAGGATGCACTTGGTCCGCAGCGATGTTTAGATATGATGTGCCAGTCAGACGTTGATCAACACGAATTAAAGGGCCCAAAGCATGCCAGGAAAGCATTCCCCAAACCATAACGTTGCCGCTACCAGCTTTAAGGGTTGTAGCAATGCATTTGGGGTCCATGCTTTCGTGCTGTTTCAGCCAAATTCTCACTCGGCTATCGGCATGATGCAACTGAAAACGTGATTCTTCGGACCACATAATTTGTTTCCAATTATCGATTGCCCAATCCTTGTGCTCTTGTGCGAACTAGAGACGTTTTCTCTTGTTAACTGCAGACAGCAAAGGTGTTCGAACAGGCCTTCGGCTGCCATATCCCATCCGATGCAGTGTACGGCGAACAGTGCGTGCAGAGATCATTTGAGGGGATCCTTGATTAAGATGGTCTGTAATTTGCTGCACTGTTGCCCTTCTGTTGTCTGTTACCAGTCTGGACACTCTCCGTTCAGCCCGAGCAGTCACTAGTCGATGACGACCACAGGTTGCACGTAGAGACCCAGTTTTTTGGCTGACAGTCCAGTCTTTAAACACTTTAACAACAGCTGCTCTGGAACATTTCACGAATGCGGCGGTTTCGGTGATACTCGCTCCATGGTTCCGAGCTCCAACAATCATCTCATGTTGAAAGTCCGTCAAATCGCATTTTTTACCCATCTCGTCACCCAAAAATCACTTCTACTACTGTCGCAAAAACCAATCTTTCCTCTTTTAAACTAGCCTCTTCCTCTGGCGGCAACAGCGTGCAGCCATAGCTCATTTGCCTAAAACTGTCAGGTGGTCATAATAAAGTGGTTGCTCATTGTATATCACTTTGGTGACATTTGCGGATGTGATCCTGCATATGCAGAATGTCTGCATAACTGGCTTTTGTTATAAAATTATTATTTTCCTTATGATTGCGCCCCTTTACGTGCCGAACGTCTGTGCCTGCTGTTACGTGTTTTTTTCCCTGCGAATGCCTTCTGTAGTTTAAATTTGTACAGCAATGTTTTATTGTACAGCGCACTCCAAGAACGCACTACTCCGATTCAGTCTGGCTAATAGTGAAACACAGCGGTCTCCTTCTCAGATTGTCATTCTTGGAAGTCGAGTAACAGGTCTGAGAGAACTGTTCTACTTATTTGAATTTGAGTCCACAGACTTGACATCACAGAGAATTCTACTGAATGGCATCTAATCATCGGGTTACTCCCCGTCGTCTAAACCTTGTAGATGTTTACTCGTCAGCGTGACAAGGAAACCGACTATTCCTGGTTTCCCGTAGAACATTCCAAGGTGTACTCGACGTCTTCAATAGAAAGATCCTTTTGGGGAGCATGCTGATTACGCATGAAGTACCCTAAAATATTCCGCAGGTCTCTGACGATTGTTCTAATTACAGTGGAGTGTCGGTGATCTGACACATATCGGACAGGCGGGTTTCGGATAACTGAAATTGTCAGGTTACTGGATGTTGAATAAAAAATAGAACTACAGTACATATATGCATATGAACAAATCACTGATTATTAATATACTTACGTACAAGTTAGCAAAGTACACAGTTAGGTAATCACACAGTAGAGGGTAAAGAAACTCATCATTTTTTTTTTTGCTTTTAAAGAGAGTTTTATAAATAAATAAATACAACGCTCCTTCCACGTTCCAGAAACACATAGCAACCGAAAAATTGTTTTTCAGCCGCCGTCGGGGACTTGAACCACGGAACTCTCGACATGTAGCCGAGCGCGTTAACTTTGAGCCCATCTTACAGATTTATGATGTCAGAAGCTGACTTAAAAATACACATAGCACCGTGGATTGTTGGCCACCGTGGTGTAAAGTTAACGCGCTCGGCTAGATATCGAGAGTTCAGCGATTCAACTCTACGGCGGCGGCTGAAAAAACAAATTCCAGTTGCTATGTGTTTCTGGAACGTGGAAAGAGCGTTGTATTTATTTATTTACTGACGCCACGTATTTGGAGGATTTTCACTTTTATAACTTGTTCTTGCAGTCTTTTTAAAACCAGTACGTCCGCAGCTGCTACATCGTTTTCCTCGGCCACGTCACATGTGGTAAATGCACTTACTGAACTACTTTGCTGTACGACATGACCTTGTTGTACAGTTGGCCCCTCTTGTTCTTCGTCATTGTCATCTAAAACATCTAGGATGATCTCTTCATCGGTCATCAGTTGGAAATTTTCTTCTTCATTCCCAATCGTTTACGTCAACTACAGTCAGACTTTCAGATTCATCACTGCACAGCACGGCGATGGCTTCTTGGAGGTCTGTAACAGCCGAATCATCACTGTCAGGGACTTCTAGAACTTTATTTTTAGTTTTTTAGTACTGAGATAACAATGGCAGTGTAGGCCATAATTTGCCCCACGAGGTGACCAATACATTAGTCGATACATTTTCCCATGCATGAGCAACATTGTAAAAGACATCTTTGATGTTAATGGCTTTCAGAGAATCGAGGATGCTTTCCTCTTTGCTTATCACATTGTAGAGTAGACTTTTTTGTATTGGATCTTAACACTTTGTATCACATTTTTATCCATAGGTTGTAACAAAGGTGTTACGTTTGGTGGTAAAAACATTATATTTACAAAACCATCTGTAGAAGCTAGATCATCTTCTTCTGGATGGCCCGGGCAATTACTAAAAGTAACAAAGCTTTCTGTGGCAAATTTTTCTGTCGAAGAAATTTCGTAACTCATGGGGCAAATTGCTCCTGAAACCAGTTGATGAACAATTATTTTGTCATCCAAGCCCAGCGTTGGTTTTTGTATAAAACCGGAAGATTTTTGACATTTTTAAACGCCCTTGGATTTTTGGACTTGCCTATAACTAATAACCGAAGCTTATGTGTACCACTAGCATTAGAACACGGCATAAATGTGAACCTATCTTTTGCCATTTTCCGAACAGGAGCACTGGCTCCTGTTCCGTGAAGAAATGTTTTTTCGGCAAAAGTCTCCAAAATAATCCACTTTCATCAGCATTGTAGATTTAATCGCCGCTAAGATTTAACTCTTGTACCAACTTGATAAATTTTTCTTTATACGGTTCAACGGCTTCAAAGTCACAAGAGTGTTTCTCATCTGTCGTTCTTAATAAAATCGTTCTTTAAATTTATCAAACCAGCCATTAATGGCGTGAAAATCGTCTTTTTTCATGATTTCCTTATAGAAGAATTTTGCTTTCTCTTTAATAATTTCACCGGCAATAGGAGTGTGTCTGTTACGTTCCTGGAGAAACTATACGTAAAGAGCATCTTCAACTAAAGGGTACTCACCAGATCTTACAACTTTCCTATCACTGGTCCTCCTGTCTAAATCTAGAACAAATCCCTCGATTTTGATCCGGTTTTTGTTGATGTCATAACTCTTGGCACGTCCAACACCATAAAATACGGCCAAATCCCCGAACTTTTCGCCCTTTTCAATTTTCTTAATTGAAAAGGGCGAAAATGTCCGCCTTTTCAATCAAAATTAAATTTTTTATGCTTACGTTTAACATATTGAGACACTTTGAACAATACAGTACGTAAAGAAACAGTGTGACTGCTTTGCTGACCGCACGTGCAACAAACCAAGGTCTTTAGATACACTGGCGTGCAAAAATTAAGAACGAGACGGTTTTTTGAATGTAACGTCGTGCAGAAGTGCTCCACATCGACTCAAATCATACCATAAGATCCCCAAGATGTAAGAACATGGGACAAGTGAGCAAAACCGTCCAAACAAGGAATCCAAAGAATACAAAGGCATTTTATTAAAAAGGTAGTTTCGAGCACAACTGGACAGAAGACAGAAACGTCCGTGTGACAGGCGACTGCCAAGAAAAATCCAGTCTTTAGTAGGGGATATGATCACCCCTGACTGAGTTGCAATATTCACAACGTCTGTCCATGGTGAGGACGAGGTTGTCAAGGAGCTGTTGAGGCATCGCGGCCCATTCTTCTTGTAGCGCCAATCGCAGCTGCGGAAACGTTGCTGGCGGCTGGTGACGTGCTGCCAAGCGTCTCCCGAGAATGACCCACACGTGTTCGATTGGATTTTGGTCCGGGGACCTTGCGTGTAATCCATGCGTTGAATATCTTCACTCTCCAACAGCTCTGCGACAGCCACTGTACGAGGAGGTGTAGCGTTGTCCTCCATGAAGAGGAACTGAGGACCCACAGCACCTCTAACCATACGTACGTGAGGCAGGAGAACCTCGGTACAATAGCGGACACCACTGACTGAACCTTATTGGAAGATGTGGAGGCCAGTACGATTACCAAGCATGATACCGTCCCATAAGAGAAATCCGCCACCTCCAAACCGGTCCCTTTCGATGATGTTGGAGGTGTGATTACGTGTTCCCTGCTCTCTCCAGATGTGTATACGTCCAGAATCGCTCGTCAAACTAAAGCGGCTCTCATCCATAACGAGACCTCGACCCCATTGCTGATATGCCCAGTTCATGTGTTCCTGGCATAACAGAAACCGCTGTCTCCGATGAGCAGGCGTTAATAGCACACACCGTACTGGTCGTCGTGCAAATAGACCACCTTTGTACAGCCTTCTGGCCACGGTAAAACACGATAACGGACGTCCAGTTGTCTGTTGCATGTGCCTTGCGATTTCTCCCGCTGTCTACCGTCTGTCTCTTCTCGCCTGTAGAACAATATACCGGTCGTCCACCGCCGTTTTTGCTCGTGGAAGACCACTGCTAAACTCTCGGACAGCTGTTCCTGTCGTTTGAAAAATGCTCTCCAAGCTCGTGAAACGATGCTGTGAGCGATCCCGTACTCCTCGGCCACACTAGTCACACTTCGACCTTCTTCCAACTTCCCAATGACGCGACCTCGGATAAAATCATCCAGATGTCGTCTACTGGATTGCCTGTTGGCCATATCACACGGTGGAAGCAACTCGACGTCGTTCAAACTAATGTACACCGAGCAATAGCTTTCGCCGAATTGGTGAGCGTACACCACCCGTGTGCTTCATTCCTTACCGACACTGCCCCACCCCCGTCATGCTGCATATATGTGCATGCCCTACCGTACCGGAGTGGTCTCCTGAGTGGTCTTTCATTCCGTTCTGCCTGCTCGTTCCGCTGTAATGCTAATTTCTGCTCTTCTTCCTTAATTTTTGCACGCCAGTGTATTTCCGGTACGCGTGTACTCGCGCGCGTCTTCCGGTCGGTTGCCGCGAGTGTCGGACTGGCGAAGTGTCGGATTGCCGAGGCTCTACTATATTTGAATATGATTATCGAGATTTGACGTAACAGAATAGTTGACATCAAAGAACAAAGTTACCCTCGTGATCACCTAACCTTCAGATGACTGTCCGTCGTCGACTTTACATGCATTTTCTCTATCGCATGAAAAGAAAACTGACTATTCCTCGTATACCCTGGAATATTTCATGTGTTGCTTCCAGTCTTCAGTAGACAGCTCTCCTTTTTTGGGGTCGTAATGATTATATGTAAAGTAGTCTTAGATATATTCCGGAGGTTTCGGATGATTGTTTCACTTATTTCAATTTGATTCCATATATTTCACATCAAAGAATCTAGATACCTTTATGAGTAAGTACTGTAGCAGTCATGCCAGTTTTCTGAAGGGTTAATCCATAAAATCATATTTTGAACATAAAATTAAAGGTAGGAAAATGTAATTAAGGGAAAGAAAGTAATTTAAGATCAGTAATCGTTTAACGATTTAGAAAAGGATCGTGACGTAATGCATACGATTTGACATTAAACGGTAGCAGGCTTAGGCACTCCTTAATTTTAAATCAAACGTCAGTGGAATTTTCATTGCGTTTTAGCATTTCTCGCATAATTATCCTTAAACCTATCAGCATTTTAAAGAGTAGAGCTAAATTACCCTTTGAATTTTCGGTTTTCAAACTTTTTAGGTGTGTAAGTTGTATTGGGTTGTCGGAAAAGTCATGAAGTATTTTGGCACCCGATGGCGGTTGGGAGGTTTTGGAAGTACTAGAGGTATGCGCAGCTCTGTTATCGCTATGGCATTCGACATGTGCCAGTTTTAGCTGCAGTCTAAAAGAAATAGTGAGCGATTGATTTGGTTGATTTGCGGAGATTTGACATCAAGTTGAAGATGGAAGACCAAACTGTGCATTTTCACTATATTTTACTGTTTTACTTCCGTAAAAGAAATACGCGCGTCAAGCTTGTGAAAAAATGCATAAAGTGTACGGTGATAATGCTCTACAAGAACGTCAGTGCCAGCGGTAGTTCGCAAAATTCCGTGCTGGTGATTTTGACCTCAACGATGCTCCTCGGTCCGGGAGGCCAACCGAGGTTGATGACGACCAAATCAATGCATTGATCGAGTCAAACCCACGTTACACGACACGAGAGATTGCAGACACATTGCACATCCATCATTCAAGCGTTCACGACCACCTGAAGAAGCTGGGATACGTAAGCAAGCTCGATGTGTGGGTTCCTCATGAACTCAAAGAAGCTCAATTGACAGCGCGTATAAACATCTGCAATATTCTCATTAAACGTGAGGAAAACGATCCTTTTTTGAAGCGACTGATAACTGGCGACGAAAGGTGGATTGTGTACAACAATGTGCTGCGCAAACGGTCTTGGTCCCGACGTGCTGCTTCGCCTCAAACGACATACAAAGCAGACATTCATCAGCGGAAGGTTCTGGTCTCAGTGTGGTGGGATTTTAAAAGCGTCGTGTTTTTCGAGCTCCTACCACGAAACCAAACAATCAATTCGAATGCGTACGGTCGGCAATTGGACAGTTTGCACGAATCCATCATCCAGAAACGTCAAGAGCTCGTTCATCGTAAAGATGCTGTGTTCCATCACGACAACGCGAGACCACACACAAGTTTGATCACCCGCCAAAAATTGCTGGAGCTTGGGTAGGATGTGTTGCCACACCCAGCATACTCGCCTAACCTCCCGCCGTCAGACTTCCACTTGTTTCTCTCTCTTCGACAGTGCTTGCGTGTAATAACGTTCAATTCAAATGAGTCTGTAAATCAGCACCTTGTAGAGTTTTTCGCCACGAAAGCCAGGTTCTTTTATGAACGAGGCATTCTGCATCTCACTGAAAGATAGCAAAAGGTTATCGAACAAAACGGGCATTATATCATTGATTGATCTTTGTTCTTTCTATCAATAAATGACATTTGCAAAACATGGGTAAAATACGTCATGACTTTTCCGACAACCCAATAGAAATATTCAAGCACACAATATTCCAAAACCGTCATTTTTTTTCCCGAACTTTTTTGTGCATCAGGACTTTAAGACCTATCAACATTTTGAACAGTAAAGCTAAGCCATACATTTGAACTCTTTGGTTTTAAGACTTCTCTAGGCGTAAAAGTGGTAGAAACATTCAAGCAGAGAGTGTTCCAAAGCCGCCATTCTGATGTTTTTAGGCTTTCAGACATTTCTAGATATCCGTACTTTAAGATCTGTGAGCATGCCAATTTTCAGATCGCTAGGCCATTTAAAAGTGGTAGAACAATCTTCGAAAAGTCCAGGCGGACAATGTCCCAAAGCCACCATTTTGATTTTATTTTTTTGCTTTTGGACTTTTCAAGGAGTCCGGACCTCAAGATCTATCATCATGTCAATTTCCAGATTGCTTGGTCATTTAGAAGTGGTTGAACAATTCGCGAAAATATTCAAACAGGCAGTGTTCCAAAGCCGTGGTCTAAAGCTGCCATTTTGATTTTTTTGTTGTTGTTTTTTGTTTTCGGACATTTCTATTAGGGATATGCAAAATCTTCCCCCGTTTTAAGGAGAAAGGAGACAGGGACAGTCAGGAAACCAGTATACATTTATTCAACAAAATATTGGCCGTTTGCAGCAATGACCTATTGCCATTTTTCAAGCAACAAACGAATGCCGCTGTGATAGAAGGACTCGGGTTTTGAGCTGAAGAGCGCAGTGACGAAATTTTCCACCTCTGGAACTGTGGTGAACCGCTGTTGGGCTAGGGAATATTGCATAGAGCGAAACAGATGAAAGTCTGAGGGCGCAAAGTCTGGGGAGTAAACTGGTTGCGGTAAAAGCTCCCAGTGCAACTGTTCAAGGGTTGATTTCGTTGTGGCACCGACATGTGGTCTGGTATTATCGTGTAACAGGATGTAGGGGTGGCGTCCTTTACCTGTTCATGGGCGTTTTTGATCGATTGCAGTGGTTCAGTTTCATCACCGATGGCTATATCGTTGTGCAGTGATTGTTTCGTCCGGTTTCCACAGTTCAAAGTTTAGCAGTCCGTGCATATCCCGCCACACACACCCTTTCACCCGTGGATATCCTGTTTTGCAGTGGACGTTGATGGCTGGCCTGCGTGGACCCAGGATTGCTTGCGTACGTGGTTGTCGCAATAGACCCATTTCTCATCCCCGGTGACAACCTTCCACGAGAAATTCTTCCCTTGAAACCTCTTCAGCAACGACATGCAGATACCCAAAAGTTGACCAATGTTACGCTCCGTTAAAGTGTGTGGAACCCACTTACCTATCTTCTAGATCTTCCCCAAGGTCTGTAAACGCCGTACCACCGTCGATTGAGTCACTTTCAAAAGTATCGCCAGTTGCGTGGTCGGTTGTGTGGCATCCTCTTGCAACAGCGCTTCCAGCTCCTCGTCTGCGAATTCCTGCAGTCTACCTGCACGTGTCTTGTCTTCCAAGCTTAGATCACCTTTCTTAAACCTGGTAAACCATTCCCGACATGTTCTCTCACGCTTAACTGTTTCGCCATACGCTTAAGATATTGAACCGTATGCTTCACTTGCATTTTTACCTAAATTAAACATAAATAACGAACAGTGCCGCAAATGAACTTTGTCAATCGCCATGTTTTTCTTTATGTACGAACTGACAGCACAGGTCGCCGGCAGGTTAGATCCCTACAGCGCCCGCTAGCGGGGACAGCGGAAACTTTTGCATACCCTTAATAGATATTCGGACTTTAAGACCCATCAGAATTCCAATTCTCAGATCTTTTTAGGCCATTTAGAAGTGGGTGAACAACTCGCTGACGGAAACACTCGCATTTTCTCATTTTCCACTTTGCTTTACCTTTTTTTCCACTTTCCACTTTTCCACTTTGCTTATCCCTTTTTCCACTTCCATTTTCCACTTTGCTTTACCCTTTTTTTCCACTTCCATTTTCCACTTTGCTTTTCCCTTTTTTTCCACTTCCATTTTCCACTTTGCTTTACCCTTTTTTTCCACTTTCCATTTTTCCACTTTGCTTTTCTCTTTTTCCACTTCCATTTTCCACTTTGCTTTACCCTTTTTTTCCACTTTTCCACTTTGCTTTTCTCTTTTTCCACTTCCATTTTCCACTTTGCTTTACCCTTTTTTTCCACTTTCCACTTTTCCACTTTGCTTTTCTCTTTTTCCACTTCCATTTTCCACTTTGCTTTACCCTTTTTTTCCACTTTCCACATTTCCCACTTTGCTTTTCCCATTTTTAGAGCGTTCTAACTACACAGGGAGTCATATGAAAAACTCCCTGCTTAAATTGCCATCCCATATGCCTTTCGATATGTAAATATTTTGAAACTGCATAGTTTCACGTAAATAATATTTTTTTTTTTTTTGTTGCTCACACTGTCGCGCTTCCCGCTTAACTTTCGACGTCGTTTGGGAAATAAGAAATTAGAAGTAGCCAGCTTTAAACTGTTTTTCTTCTCTTTTCAGTTCGGTGGTAGAGTAAATGTTACAGAAAGTATTATTTTATTTTAAAAGCAATTTAATGAAACTATTTTAAAGTACATTTTTTTCTGCGTTGTATTTCACTAACGATTTAATATCAGAATAAATTCGCCCCGTAGAGCATTTGTTACAAACATCGTTTCGTCAAGAGGATTTCAGTAGAAGACCACTTTAAAAAATGTGTAAAACATGAATGGAATACGGGATTACACCATACAATATAAATTTTGAAGATGACAATCCGTTTTTTGGTGTAAATATGACATGGATGTTAAGTCAGATAATATCCAAAAACTTGAAAATTTCGTCGTCCTGGAGCGAGAATAGAATCCGCGTCTCTCGGATTGCGCTCGAGTATGCTAACCACTACATCATCCAGAACGACCAAGTTTCAAGTTTCCGATTAATTTGAATATAAACGTCACAAGATTCGCTAGTCGAAGCAACCGGCATTCATGTTTAGCGAATCTGAATGTTAAGAATCCTATCCTGTGATTGCTCGGAGGAGCAAATAAATCATGAATGGAATACGGGATTACGACTATGGAATGCTGTGATGGTTATATTCAAATTAATCGGAAACTTGAAACTTGATCATTCTGGATGGTGTAGTGGTTAGCATACTCGGTCGCTATGCGGGAGACAAGGGTTCTATTCCCGCTCCATGACGACGACATTTTCAAGTATTCGGATATTACCTGACTTAACATCCTTGTCATATTTACACCATAAAACGGATTCAGATCTTTAAAATTTGTATGTGTAAAACATTCGACCTTCCACAAACGTCTTTCTGAAGCAAAACTTTCTTTGAAGAAAAGACGTAAGAACTTAAAAAACTTACGGCCTGCATACTCAGCGTTGAAATCTACCGCACGCCATGATCGCGGAGTGCACCTGGTTTCAATCGTAAAACAAATTCTAAATTTTATCTTTGGGATTAACTGCGCTTGCTTGAGCTTTACTTTATTACAGGTGCTAATCTGCGCCATAAAAGTCAATGAAAAAGTATATTTTCAGAGATGACTTACTCGGAATTGTGGAAAAGAATGGATATTGAAGAAAGCCAAAGTCAAAGAGCGGAGTTTATACACAGTAATTTACCTCGTGTATATTTCAGATTTAACGTCCAAATAGTGCTCGATTTTTACGATCGACTTTGCATTCTCTTTTCAGCGCAGTTTCAGTTCCAACGGCTGTGTACGCAAAATCTTTATATTCGTGTACTACTAAAGAAATACTGCAAGCATGTAAATACGACCTCAAGTTTTTGGTCTTAAGTATTCAAACGCTTCGTTTTAGATTTTCAGAAAAAAAAAACAATATGCCAACTTTGACTGCAACGAAGGAAGATACAAATGTTTATCTTAGTTCTACTGATAAACAAACGTTAATTAAAGGTAAAATCATGAATATTATTATGAAAAAAATTCTAAACAGCGAAGCACTTATTAATTCATAAATTGCCATAAAGCTCGATTTCCATAATCTGTGAAGATTCTGTTGAACTTCAGATTCTATCTTGGGGTGCCTTTCCGATTTTCGAACGAATGAGTGCTTATTTACCTAATTATTTAAACCTGCTTAATGAAAATTAAAAGGGTATTGATGCATATTCCTTAAAGTAACTTTCAAGTTTTTCCTTGTTAAATAACCGATTAGTTTTTCTATTTTACGCAATGGCGGCAACGCTATGTTTGACTTTATTTTATGTCTCTGCTTTTACCAATCAGAGTTACGCACGGTGCTCATTAAACTCCTAAATAAATAAATAAATAAATATCATACATAAAGGTAAAAACATGAATATTTGCACTTGAAAGAAAATTAAATAACAAAGTAGGTGTAAGTATTGAAAACGTCATTTTCAGCATTTTAGGGCTTTAAAAACGCCTACAGTATTTTACGGCTTGTAGCAATACTACCTGCTTTCTGTAAATAGAGGAAAATTGTTCTGCAATGATTTCCAAACTAAGTGAAATGCAATTCCATAAGAGAAATAGATTACTATATTTACAAAGAAAACGTTTGTTACTCACACTTTCAGGAACCTTGTCAATACATTTTTTGACAGGACTCTTAGCTGTTGAAATGAACCAGATCAATTTAAATATAATTGGCATAAAACTCATCACATACATAATTGAAAATAACAAATGAATTACAGCTTGATTAACGGATTTATTTACTAATTAATAACAAATGCTTGAGACCGGTTTTGTTTCTCAAAAAACAACATTGTATGGGGAAATATATACACTGATTTGCATAAATTAAGAAAAAAATTCCTAATTACACTGGCGGAAAGTGAAACAAAGAACACCAAGAAGGAATTGGCGGACGATCATGAAATTTACATAAGTTACATATGTTAATAATTTACATATGTTAACGTAAACATATGTAATGAAATTTACATATGTTTACGTAGGTGTGATGTTAATTTAGGGACCAACCGGTGAGCGCTTATGCCACAGCACGGCCTAATATGCAAATTATCGTCGGTGGTATTTAAGGAGGACGGCGAAGTGAATGTAATCAGTCGTCGGCGTACGGGCACGTGCGAAGACCCTGAAGAAGCTACAATGCCTGGACATGGAAGACGTGTACGATTTCAGCAGTTATCGGACTTTGAGCAAGGCCGTGTAGTTGGACTCCGCGAGGACGGGTGGTCGTATCGTCATATTGCGGAGCGAATTGGATGGGAAGTATCGGTGGTGGTACGATGGTGGCGTGGATGGTCCGAGTAACATTCCCACACGAGAAGACGTCGAACCGGGAGTCACAGACGGGCTGATGAGCGGACCGATCGACGCATAAGAAAAGCGGCGTTGTCAAGCAGAACATCCACTGCGACGCAAATATGAGCTGCCGTTGCGCCTGAGGTGACTGTGCGAGCAATCCGCAACCGTCTACTGGATGCAGGACTATGCGCACGTGTGCCTCTGACTCCAGCCCACCGTCAGGAATAGCTGCAGTGGTGTCGCCAACGTCGGCACTGCAGAACGCAATGGCGATCTGTCGTGTTCAGCAATGGAAGCAGATTCTGCTTGGGAGCCTCCGATGGCCGTATGCTTGTTCGCAGACGCACAGGGGAGCGTCTCCACCCTTCTTACATCCGCCAGCGACACACAGGGCCTACACCTGGTCTGGTCTCCTGGTGTGGGGAGCGATCAGCTATCACTCCCGTACACAACTAGTGTTTGTACCGGGTACGTTAAACAGCACCTCCTACATCAACATTATCATTCAGCCCGTTGTTGTGCCATTTGTAAGGTCGGTCCATCGTGGTGTTTTCCAGCAAGATAACGCACGCCCACACACGGCACGTGCAACGCAACATGCACTTCAGGGTGTGAGACAACTTCCATGGCCTGCACGTTCACCGGATTTGTCCCCCATTGAGCACGTGTGGGATTTTATGGGACAACGACTTATCCGGTCTCCACGGCCAGCCATGACCATCCCCGAATCACGCGTCCAGGTTGAGGATGCTTAGAACTCAATACCCCAAACTTATATCCAACATCTGGACGACAGACTCCATGCAGGAATTGCACAGTGTGACGCAGTTCATGGCTGTTCAACCTCGTACTAACCATGTGACATGGAATAGTTATTTTTCAGTTTACCAGCAAATACGGCTGTATTTTGCCATAATGTTTTGATTACGTTATCCTCTGTATTCCGTTATTATGCTGTATAAATAAATTTCGTTTGTATCAGACGTCTCCTTCTTGGTGTTCTTTTTCCACTTTCCGCCAGTGTATTTGGGAAAGTGGAGACTGAAATGCACCAACTGTATATGACGTAAAATGTAATGAAGAATCAGTGTATTGTAATGAAATAAAGTGGTGATGACATCAGTTTTTGCAAATAAGCCGTAGCATGAAACTGGTTGTTACGGAGTTGTGCGTAACATCGTTTCCGAAGTGTAAAGAAAGGAATTTAAGACAGATTTGCTGTAATGGCTGTGAGACATCATTTAACAGATGAAATAAGGAGAAGAGCGATCGGAAGACTAGAGGCAGAACAAAGTCAGGCGGAAGTTGCAACATGGCTGCGTGTGAGTTCTTCTATGGCCCACAAACTGTGTAATCAATTTCAAAATACGCACTCAGCTTCCCGAAGGTGCAGCGAAGGAAGACATAGACATAGGAATAGAACTTACATACATGACCGATATCTCTGACTAACTGTGCAGGGGAACAGGACGGCTAACCTGATAGGGTTGTGATCTGCACTTGCTAAGGCTACAGGGACGATGATATCTGCTTCCATCTCGCGCAGAAGGCTTCACGAATGAGGTCTTCATGCTAGGCAACGAACATTCTTCTTGCCCCTTAACCTCCATCACAGGAACAAGACTTCATGTCAGTTGGACTGAATACCAGAGGATGTCAGTAGCAGTGTTTCTTTCAGGACTTTTTGGCTGAGAAGGGGGGGGGGCAAATGGAACCCTAGGAGGGCACGTTTTCCATTTGACCTATATATATAATTTTAACTACTATATTTATACACTCTCTACCAACAAGTAATTGGACACCTGTGATAGCAAAGGAAAACGAAGTTTATTCACCTTCAATAGTTGGCAAAGCCTCCATGAGCGGCGATTACAGCTGCCACCCTCCGGGGCATACTCTCAACCAGGCGTTGTACGACGGCTAGCGGTATTTTCTTCCACTCAGCTTGGAGAAGACAGGTCAGTTCCTTCACCGATTTCGGACGGTGGGTGCACCCCTTACGTCGACGCTCCAACTCGTCCCAGAGGTGCTCGATAGGGTTAAGGTCCGGGCTCTGCGCAGGCCAGTCCATTCGATTAACCCCATTGTCACCATACCAAGCCATGGTGGACATCGCAACATGACAGGTGGCATTGTCATCCTGAAAGTAACATGGGTCCACCCCGTAAAACTGCCACAACGTAATAAGCGCATGGTCATCCAAAATGGTGCAGTAGGTCTCGGCGTTGATTCTACAAGGAATTGCGACCCAGGGTCCCGTGCCATACCAGGAGAAACACCCCCATTGCATAATTCCTCCGCCGCCGAACTTCACAGTTGGCACAATACATTCCGGAAGGAGTTGTTCTCCAGGCAGACACCAAACCCAGATCCTGCCATCCGAACGGTAAAGGGTGAACCTTGATTCGTCGCTCCAGAGAACCTATTTCCACTGTTCAACGGTCCACTGTCGACGTTCTTTGCACCACGTTAGCCGAGCAGCGCTATTGGACTTGGTGATCAAAGGCTTGTGGGCGGCAGCACGTCCATGATAACCGAGCAGATGGGCTTCCTTGCGGATGGTATTCATCAAAAGAACACTCCCGGATGCCTTTTGAAACTCCTCGCGGATGTGGCCCATCGATTTGGTACGGTTCTTTCGAATTTCTCTGGCCAGCACCCGTCGGTCTCTAATTCCCAGTTTTGTGGGTCTGTCGGGTCGAGGCACATTCCGACAGTCACCTCTCATCTTCCACTTGCCAAACACGTAAGCCACTGTCGATTTTGGATATTTCAACACGCCGGATATGTCACGTATGGATCGGCCATTTCTGTGATACCCGACGAATACACCTTTCTCGAAATCAGAGAGCTCCGAACTGCGTGGCATCTTGCATGCGACTGGTTGCGTAGTTGTTTCCCACACGATATTTAACGGCGGCGGCCGTGAGGTGTATCAGGACCACAGATATCGTCGATTGCAGCGGTGTCCAATTTCTTCTTGGTAGATAGTGGATATATAGAAGTAATTACTATATATCTAGCACACGGGCGCATTTAGAGAGGGCCTTGACCCCCGGAAAATGTGACAATTTGTTTTGTTTTTTGGTTAAAATGCGACTTACATTAGAAAAAAATGCATTAATTTAATAAAAATGTGTCGACTTACTTACATTGAAAACAAAATGCTTTAATTTTTCTTCAATTTTTCATTTACTTTGATTTTGTGCCAGATGGTGGATATCAAAAACTTCCTATTTTCGTCCTCCCCCCCCCCCGAAGAAAAATTCTTTATACATCTCTGATATAGTTATTACTCCTTCAAACATTTCAGGAATAACAAACTTTCTTCAGCTAAAAGAGGGAGGGAAAGGGTGTGGGATTCTGCAGGTTTGAAATTTTCATCTATTAAAATGCATGCAGCGCACTCTTGATCCTGAATCACGGATTTCGAGGCATGATTAGTCTACTTATTACATTTTGAAGAATACCATGCGTCGTTATACACTTTTTAATAAAATAAACTAAAACTAGTACCATTGGAACAAATATTTAAAAAAATATAATTGGAGAAATGTTTCTAGGATAAAAAGAAATGAAACTTCCTTTTTCATCATAGTTTAAATTTATTAAAATTTGGCTCGGTATCTTAAAATGTCTCCGGGGGGCCGATTGGTCGTTTCCGGGAGGGCTTCGCCCCCTGGATGTATGCCTGAAAGAAACACTAGTCAGTAGTCTTCACAATTAGTCCATATTTGCTTTGCATAACGATTCTGCATTTCCTCCGATCTCGAGAGAATGAGGGAAACGTTATCATCCTTGCATGACCAGTGAAAGGTCATTAAAAATGAATCCTCGTCTGTTCATATTTCTCTGTAAGTCCCTTCTGAATTTACGAATCCTTCATGAGTTCAAGAATCGGCATTATTTTCCGCACTTAATCGCGTTTATTTTATTACCAACTCTTTAGAAAATTTGAAAATTTCAACCCTAGGAGCACGAATCAACCACGCACCTCCAGATTTCTGTTTGAGTATCCTACAGTTATTACACCACCTTCAACAACAAACTTCCAAGCTACGATATCTTAGCCATCGAGGCATAAGAACGTGAAACAACTTAAAATTTGCTGCAGCCCATGGAATTTAATGCCTCGTTGTAGCATCGACAACCATTTTTCACCCAGAAGCGGATTCATCCCAATACAGCGAAACTTCCATTAAAGGGCATTTCCCAATATCAGACATCTCTTTGTAGCGGACAATTTTTTATTCCCCTGCAGAAATGCATTGCTTCTTATAGGGCATTCACTTCTTAACAGCGAATATTATAAATAACGGACGCGGGCACACTTAAAGTACAATATAAAGGACAGTTTGCTTTCGATTTTAGGAATTCCTTTGGGTGTGATTCGCCCAAACTTGAAAAAATCTTTCCTTTTTGTTATTTTACCCTTCCTTATTCTCTATCTTAAGGCTATACGAGGCCCGCCATCTTGTATGCTGCCTTCTCTTATTAACCAACGGGCATGCGTATTTCAGAAATTGCAATTTTGCACATTTTGGAACACTGTTTGTGGCTAACGCAAGATATATGATAAATAAAGAGTTCCCTGGTTTCAGAATTTTTATTGACCTTTCCCTTCAGTTTTTATGTGCAGCGAAAGTCGTACCAAGGCGTCTTCCATAGTTGTATTAATTAATAAAAAATATTTAAAGGGTCCAAAATAAAAATCTGAAACCAGGGAACTCTTTATTTATCATATATCTTGCGTTAGCCGCAAACGGTGTTCAAGAATGTGCAAAATTGCTCGAGCAATTTGTGAAATACACGTGCCCATTGGTTAATAAGAGAAGGCAGCAATACAAGATGGCGGGTTCCGTAGAGCCTTAACCGTATTGTTGGCAAGGCCTATTAAATTTTAACATGCTAAGTACCTCAGGTAAGACGCCGAAATTGCTGGAAAAAGTATAAGCGTTCGTGCTCGCCAGACTACCCTATCCTCCCTTTGCATACGTACATCTGACCAGGAGAAACTGCCTTCAAGCTCTTCAGGTGCTCCCAATGGGATGAAACCTCAGAAACGGGAGCCAGCGCCTAAGGCCGGCTAATTAGGGAACGGTAATTGGATTGAAACACATGCAAACACAATTCAGGTATGGGTGTAAGGGACTCACTTTTTTGTTGTTTGGAAAGGTCAAGGTCAGTGCACGGGGATCAATTTCAAGTCCAGATTACTAGAAACCACATCATCAAGTGAGCTGTGAAATAAAGTTTTCTCAAACATCGTTTTTAAAATGTCGCACAAACTTAAGCGCTTGACTCTAAAAGGAAAAGTTGAAATAGTGGAGCTGAGTGCATCTTTAAACGAGAAGAGTAGAGTTCTTAGGAAGACTTTCCGCAGAAACACACCAAATTGGTGATATTCAAAATGGGGCCAAGCGGTGGGTTAAATCACATTTTCACCAATTTTATGATTTGTTTAACCAATTATATTTGATTCACCAATGTGAACATAACGACATTTCTGAGAAGTTCCTAAAACATATTTCCGAATAAAGACACTAGAGTGCAGATGCTCTACGGGAGAACAGCTAGTTCCCAAGTAAAACTCTACAATTGTTACCTCCTTCCTAATTTACATTTTCTGTGGACCTCCGGGCAACGTTGGTGCTTATTTTTATCCACAGAAATTGTAAACTGAGAACGAAGTAGCAATTGAAATACCTCCAAGAAAAAAATGAAAAGTCTACTGATGCTGAATCTTGGGAAACATCGTCTGATTCAAGTTATTGAAGGCTTTTCTTTCATGTACAGTGTTTTCAATGCATGTTTAAGGCCAGTATACAAAATATTTCCATTAAACATATTTTTGACTTTTCTAAAAGTGACCAAATTCCCTTATTACTTCTTAAACTTATAATTATCTCAATTAAATGCGATTAAAGTAGAATAATAATTTTGGCCAACTTTTCGATGCAAATACCCCACTGTGCGATGGTGAGATTCGAAACCACGTTTTCTCGCTCTGGAGCTAGTTATTCTGCCGACTGAACTGCACCGACGAAGCTTATCTTTGCAACTTGCCATTTTGACCCTTCCATCACCTCAGTGGCACATCACGTAGGCTGAAGCGACTTTGTGAACCCTTACAGACTGTGTCCGTTAAGTAATGAGACTAATTTTTTACGGGACAGTCCTTTAAATAAAAGTAACAGCCGTGTTTATAGTTAGGACTGCTGCAGCGCACTGTAATCGCAAGAGAAACTGTCGAGTCGGGTGATTCTGCAGTTTTTGTGTGGCCACCATTGAGGTAAGACTATGTAAATGAAGCGTGTCAGCAGGCAAAACTGCCATGGAAGTAAACCACGACCTAAAAAATCTTGACTGCGATGATTATCTGAGTCGTGCACTGGTTTTCCGCTGCTTTTCAACGTTTAACCCTTTAACGGCGGGAACGAATCAACTCGGGGCAGGCAAAATTGGCTAAAACAGCTCAAATGAAAGAATCCGCTGTCTAAGGAGTGGACCGAATGCGACAGCAGCAAGAGGACCTGCGCATCATCGAACGTTGCTTTCTTCTTAGCTTTTTTATTTAAAGTGGTAATTTAGGAGTATACTTTGTACTAATCCTTTCTGACTGATTACCGGCTAAAAATGCTATAACAATGGCGACGAACCTGCGGAAGGAGACAAAAGATGTTTTTGTCACTTAGTTTTACCCAGTGGCATGATGTCCGTGTCCGGGTAACTAGAAATGTTCATCATGCCTTCGGTCATGGGACAGGGAATAAAGGAAATGAGGGCAGGGATTATCACTTAAAGCGAATTTATGGTTGTCACTGCTAAGTTTAAGGGGAAAAGGAATTCTTCTGTCGTATCTTTTATAAAATGCGGTAGCTGTGTGAACATTTCTGTTTGAGCAGAATTTTAGGCCTCATTTGGTTCACGTACACCGGCCGCTTAAAGGGTTAAAGATGGGAGGAAGTTCCTCGATGATGAGCCAGGCACAGGACGTCCAGTTTCTGCACGGACAAATGAAAATGTGCTGAAGTCTAACGAAATTGTTGGCCATGACAGGAGAATAACCACTATACTACTCGCTGAGAAGCTTGTTTTCGGTAAGGAAACGGCCAGGATAATCTTTAAAAAAATGGATCTGCAGAAGACGAAGATTTGTTTAAGGTTTGTCCCACACACGTCAATGCTCCCGCCCACTGTGAGCTGCCTGTGAAGCAGTTTCTGGCTTCGAAGTTGATCCGTGTAATCGAACATTCTCCATACTTACCATATTTGGCTCCCGCAGACTTTTTTCTTTTCCCAAATGTGAAGTGTGTCTTGAAAGGAGAGCACTTTAGCGACATTGAGCACATCCAACGAGGCTTGACCACCAGACTGAACGCAGTTCCGGTTCAGGGCTTCCAATGTGCCTGCGAACACCCGTACGAAAGATTTCACCGCTGTGTGGAGTTGGAGGGAGATTATTTTGAATCTAAGTTAAAATTCAAGATACTATACTGTGCAAATTAATTGGGACGAAGTAAAAATCACTCTTTTTTCCAAAATTATGCCTTTATATCATCTATGTCTTGATATACACTGATAAATACCTGTATTAGTATGAAGTATGTCCTCCTTTAGCAGAAATGACCTCTTGAATTCGTTTTGGCATTGACTCCACTAATTGAATGCACACATTTTTGATTTCATAGTCGTTGAATCACACTTTTATAGCATTCGTTATCATGCGTTCTTTGGTTGTACAGTCCATTTTACCTAAACGTCTCTTCAAAATATTCCATAAGTTTTCTATAGGATTTAAGTCTGGTGAATTTCCAGGCCAATCAAGCAAATGAATTTGATTTTCCAGCATGAAATTCTTGACCGATTTCGAATTGTGACATGGAGCCAAGTCATGTTTGTAATGTCCCATCAAAAGTTTGCCAGGATGGAACCATCCTACGTAGTTATATTTCTACTTATACTTGGCTGAATTCATCAAACCTTTGAACAGGAACTAAGCTTTCAGTGCCATTTGATGTGAAAAAACCCCAAAACATCTATCTATTTCAGAGGGTGTTTTACAGTTTGTTTGACATGCTCAGGTCATAAGGGTTCACAATTGCTTCGTCTAACGACATTTGCTTGGTAACCCTGCACAAAATAAATTAGTTTCATCACTGAAAATTACCTTTTTCCAGTCGTCAGCAGTCCATGATTTATATTTTTTGGCCCATGATAAACGTTTTATCTTCCTTTCCGCATTCAAATATTGTTTTTTCGTTGGTCTTCTTGCCTTTCGGCCACCATCCAGAAGCCTACGGCGTACAGTTGAATCACTAACATCACAAGCACTAGCCAATAAATCTCTTTGTAGGTCGGTGCTTGTTTTTTTATTCATTTTACTATTTCTGATTAGATATTTATCGGTCAGTGGTGTTGTTTTTCGTGTTCTTTCACATTTACCTCTCCTTTTTGGAGACGATGATCCAGATGCATTGTATCGCGTAAGCAGTCTTGATACACTTGATTTGCCTACACCAACCACAGAAGCGATATATCTCACTGTCATAGAAGTGTAATCCTTGAGAGAAATTATTTTTGCACGCTTCCTTGGGGAAATATTTATTTTTCAATAAACGAAAGCAACAGAGAGAGCGAAAACTAACATCCACCTGTCACACACGAAAGATCACAACTGAAGCTGAAGTACCTATTTCCTGTTTAAAACCGATCAAACCACATTCTTACTATCACGTTCTCACAGTCACATCATCTCACAGCTGATAAAACCGGTTTACGTGGGTTTCCGTCATCAACTGGCGATCACATTAAAACTCTGAGAATAAAATAAGTTGTCCCAATTAATTTGCACGGTATAGTATAGTTAGTTGTTTTGATATAATAGTTTTTGTCTCATTACTTAATGGGCACACTGTGTATAAAGGATACAAGCACTCGTCTGTCGTCTCGGAAGACGAGGATCCCGTCATAAATTTGCAGCCATTGGTTCCAGAGAAAGGAAAGAGCCATAGCCGTAAGACCAACACGCCATCAATGCCTCTGCTGTGATTCGAACACCGACCCATCTCCAATGTATAGTTTGCGGCCAGCCCCTTGTACAATTTAACCACATAGGACAATTGCATGTGGTTCTAAAATTCCATTTTGCGCTTCATAGGATTCGAATGCCGACGCATCTCCGACGGATGGATCGGCGTTCACCATACACCACGATTTCGGGTGGCTCTACCTTTTCATTCCTACTGCTGAAAAATTATTCGCCACAAAATATACCTCATTTATAGCATTTTAAGTGGCACTTCAAGAAAAAACGATGGCACTTCAAGTTGTGAAACCACGATCTGTATTTATACCATTTGCGAATAGAATTTGAAATTTTTAGATGCACTTATTTATATCTTTTTCACTAGGCAAGGTATTCGTCAGAATATTTTAATGCACACGACAGATGTCCTGTTCTCTTAGTGGACGAAAACCTAAAATTTCAAATGAGATTTTTACTATACCGTGCAAATTAATTGGGACTAGCTATTTTATTCTCAGAATTGTAATGTGATAGCCAGTTGATGTCGGAAACCCACATAAACCGGGTTTTCTCAGGTGTGAGGTAGTGTGACTGTTAGAACTTGATAGTAAGAATGTAGTTTGACCGGTTTTAAACAGGAAACAGGCACCTCAGCTTCAGTTGTGAGCTTTCGTGTGTGACAGGTGGATGTTATTTTTTGCTCTCTGTGAGTACGTGTTGCTTTCGTGTATTGAAAAATGGATATTTTCCCAAGGTAGCTTGCAAAAACAATTGCTCTGAAGCATCACACTGCTATGACAGTGAGAGATATTGCTCTGCAGTTGTAGGCAAATCAAGTGTATCAAGACTGCTTACGCGATACAATGCATCTGGATCATCGTCTCCAAAGAGGAGAGGTAAATGTGGAAGAAAACGAAAAACAACTCCACGAACCGATAAATATCTAATCAGAAATAGTAAAATGAATCCAAAAAAAAAAAAACAAGCACCGGCCTTCAAAGACATTTATTGGCTAGTGGTTGTGATATTAGTGATTTAACTGTACGCCGTAGGCTTCTAAAAGTTGGCTGGAAGGCAAGAAGACCAAAGAAAAACCATATTTGAATGCGAAAATGAAGATAAAACGTTTAGCATGGGCGAAAAAATATAATTCATGGGCTGCTGACGACTGGAAAAAGGTAATTTTCAGTAATGAAACTCGTTTATTTGTGCAGGGTTACCAAACAAATGTCGTTAGACGAAGCAACTGTGAACTTTTAAGACCTAAGCATGTCAAACAAATTGTAAAACACCCTATGAAACAGATATTTTGGGGGTTTTGTTTACATCAAGTGGCACTGGAAGCTTAGTTCCTGTTCAAGGTATGATGAATGTAGCCAAGTACGTAGAAATATTACAACGAAGGATTGTTCCATTCTTGCAAACTTTTGACGGGGCACTTCAACATGACTTGGCCCCATGTTACAATTCGAAATTGGTCAAGAATTTCATGCTAGAAAATCAAATTCATTTGCTTGATTGGCCTGGAAATTCACCACACTTAAATCCCATAGAAAACTTGTGGAATATTTTGAAGAGATGCTTAGGTAAAATGGAGTGTACAACAAAAGAACGTCTGATAACGAATGCTATAAAAGTGTGGTTCCACGATTATGAAGTCAAAAATATGTGCACTCAATTAGTGGAGTCAATGCCAAAACGAATTCAAGAGATCATTTCTGCTAAAGGAGGACATACTTCATACTAATACAAGTATTTATCAGTGTATATCAAAGCATAGAATGATATAAATGCATAGTTTTGGAAAAAAGAGTGATTTTTTACTTGGTCCCAATTAATTTGCACGGTATAGGACGAGATATTTAGGGCTGGGGTTTAGCGTTTCTTCACCTTTTTGAAAAGATAAAAATACGATTTAAAGTGAAGTAATACAAATTCTTTTTTCCACCATTTTCAAATATGGTTACGCAAAAAGGTTTACGTTTGTAAAATTTAGATAGAAATATCACCTCTGAATTAAATAAATTAGTGCTTTTTACCAAATAAAAAAGGAAGGAGACATATTTCGGGTTTGTTACTCACATATCCAGAATTATTTCGGTAGTGACATAATATTTAGAAAAACTCAATGATTTCTGGTTTCACACGAAATTTGCGGCGCAAATGCTAACAACGTATAAGCAATTTCCCCCATGGAGTGTGTCTGTGATCACCGTTTCTTTACCGTACTCCCAACACTACGTGCATTCAATGTTTCAAAAGCATAAGTTGAGCAAAATGTACCTACCACAGTTGCAACAAAGGTGATAACCACATCTGTAACCTTTTTCAAAGACTATACTCTGCTTTGCGTCAATTGGAACTGGTAGTGGGATCATACAAAGTATTACCACGAACGCAAAAGCAAATGATACCCTTCGACCCATCGTCTCCGATTATGTTGAACACTTTGTCACTGCTACGGAAAGTGGGCGGTTGTAAAATTTTATCGTTTTTCAAGCCGATTTATATATATATCAGTGATTTCCAGATTCCGTGTTGTGTGCGGTATAAAAAAATAAGGAAAATCCTTGTTCACGAACGAACGATACTGATGCATTTCGTGTGGGAATCGCTTTTTTCCTGGTCTGAGGGCGCGTTTTCCTTCTAAACAAATATTAAATTCGCATGGAATACGGACAGTTGTGCTGAAAAAAGTATGAACGGCCTTTGCAATTGTCGCTCTTCTCATAAATTGAAAGTATAGTGATGCTGTCATATGCAAGGCAACACGCAAAAGTTTCATAAAGATCGGGAATTGGAACGCAAAGATGCAATTTCCAAATACAAGTGAATTTAAACTTGACTCATATATCAGGTTGCGAAGGAAGTACTCGAAAAATAGAGAGGCATGCATTTCAAGCTTAAAAATTCCTACAAAACACTTCACCCAATTTTCATTTTTCAGGGGGTCCTTATTGGAACTGATAACCATGTTCCACCGATCTACGAGATGAAATATCCCATTGCGATAGAAGTCTGAGGAGCGGGGCCGCGGGTGGCCTAGTGGTGGTCAGCGTTTGTGACTGTAATGGAGATAACCTCAGGTTTAATATTGGGCAGGTGCGAACGTTCGAACCACTAAATACCCGCCGTCCGTCGGATGGGCACGTTAAGCCTTCGGAACCCGGGTACTGCCCCCTCTCCCCGATAATAAATAAGGGCGTCTTCCTCTCCATTTCTACCTCGCTTCCGTGTCACATTCCTATCGGGCACTCTAGCCGAAATCAGCTGGCTTCTTATTTCTAAGAGTTGCTTAAGACCTGGGGTCAGACACTCCCTTCCTAAAAATCCTCTACATATGATATGATCTGAGTCTGAGGAGCGGAAGTTGAAGAAGCCATCCACGCAAAGTTTCACATCATGGTCATTAGCAAAGCTTTTCTCAGAGAGAAAATTCGACAAAGGCCGGAAGAGATGAAAGCCGTACGGGGTGAGGTCCGGAGAACAAGGGAGTGCGACAATATTTCCGATTCCAGCTCATGCTATTTGGACTGGGGCCTTAAAGCTACATGTGGACGCGCGTTATTATGGTGAAAAACAACATGGCGATTAATCAACTCTGGGAGCTATTCTTGTAGTGCATCATGAAGACAGTCCAACTGTTGGATGTAAGCATCCACTGTGATCGTATTGTGAATTAGAGTTCATAGTGAATTACACCACTACAGTTCCACCAGCAACTCAGCACCACCAAGAAGGGATGGCTTAGCGATCTTCTGTTGCGGTTGTCCCTGTTTGGTCCGTGCTCTTTGTTGCGTAAAATTCACGTATGTGACCCAGTTTTCGTCACTAATGTCCAACCGATGCAAAAAGCCCTCCCGTTTTTCTCTTCCACGCAGGGCAACAGCAATGGAGTAGCATTGCATCCGCTTCTGGTCAGACAAAGCGTGGGGTGCACATTTGTATAGTTTAGACAAATATCCCAACTTCCGAAATCGGGTGTTGATGGTCGTATGGGAGGTCTTCAGTTCCTCTGCCAGTTCCCGTACTGTTGCATCAGGCTTGGTCGATAGTACGTGTTGCAGTGTATCATCTTCAGCCTTACTAGGTTTGCCATTTCTGGGCACATCGGACAGATCACGCACACCAGTGCCGAAATTCGTGTACCAGTCCTATCAAATACTCTGTCCGATAGTATCGTCATCAAAGGCGTTCCGCAATTTTCCAAGTGTTTCTCTTAACTTTCACGCTATTCAAATATTCATAGATTAATATTGTACGCACGCCTTCTTTCGATATCGCCATCATATCGTTTTCACGTGAAACTAATCTTCACCACAACAGCGTACTTTCTGTCCGTAGAATCTATTCTTTCGCGAACTACACTCTGTGATGTTTACGTCACTGCAGGCCTGCAGTATCTTGCATTACACATCCGACATTGGATTTTTCCGGAAACTTTCTTTACTACCTGAGAGTATCTCTGGTAGCACAGTAAATCCAATGTTGAATTGGGTAAAAAGGTTGAAACGAGAAAACGTTGAAACTATCAGTAGTGAAAAAGCCGTCGTAGCACGATGTGTGATAGTGAAATTTAAAACTATGTTTAAAACTTTAATGAGAGTTGAAACAGCACATACGGGATACATGAAACTAAGATCTTTCGGGGTTGCCTGCGACTCCCATCATCAGATGAATGACCAACGGAGCGAGGAAACTTACAGGGTTATATAGTAAAATTCAGTGACGTAAGGACAAATATGTGCTCATACGCAGGTCCAGCGAGAAAGGAGATTGATTAATTTAAGATGATAAACTTAATTTTGGTGTGAAAACAACAAACACTTTAACACTGCTTAAAATGACAGAGACTCTATTGTCGTCGCTAATAAAAGTGGTATTTAGTGCGTACCGTTGAACCCTGTGGATGTGAACAGTGAACAACGAGTTTACATTGGATCCATGGTGCGTACCTTGGCTTGACGAACATAAATATAATATAAAGATGTGTTCACAAAACACATCTTTCGCCAGACTTGTTCACAAAGGTGGATATAGCCCTGATTGGGACACTGTCGCTATCCTTGCTTCACCACCTAACAGGTTCTTGACTTTAATTACTGAAAGCCTGTATATATTAAAACACAAAAAGAGTGCTTGTAATGATGATTTCCCGTACTATGTTCCCTACCCTTGGAAAATGCGTGATATATTAACTTAATTTTGTTTATTGTTTCCTGTGTTTACGCTAAGAAATCCATCTCCTTTTTCGCTGGATCTGCGCATGAGCAAATATTTGTCCTTACGTCACTGAATTTTACTATATAACCCTGAAAGTTTCCTCGCTCCGTTGGTCATTCATCTGATGATGGGAGTCGTAGGCGACCCCGAAAGATCTTATGTTCATGTATCACCTATGTGCTGTTTTAACTCTCATTAAAGTTTTAAACATCATATAGTTTTAGATTGCACTATCACACATCGTGCTACAACGGCTGCTTCACTACTGATGATTTTATCCAGCACGCAAACTTGTTTTGCTTTACGTTGAAATTTTTTTTTTTTTTGATTGGAGGTTTAACGACCACCGTGAGCAACTCAATGAGCTATAAGCAGTCGCCCGTCCCTAATTTAGGATCACTGGTTCCAGGGAAGGGAGCGAACCAGTGCCGTAAGACAAACACAACATCCATGCCTGACCGGGATTCGAACCCGGACCCCTTACGGACGAATGATCAGAGGCCAACGCCTTAAACCACTGCGCCACCGGGGCGGCTGAAATTTTTCATGGAAATTCGACGTCGAATTTGCATGTACAGAAAAAGTGGCATTAACGCTGAGAATTAATGGGTATATTCCATGTCGATTTTATGCTTCAAACTTTCAACTAAACGTGTGCATATTAGGAAGCATTGAATCCACATTGAATTTATGTTCCAATTTCAACCTTCGTTGATCGCACTGCAAACCGCGCGGCGCCAATATCAGAGGTGCATGAACTTAGTTTTTTTAGGGGAATGCGTACGAGTGTACTGGAAAGGCCAAGTCAGTCTGTAGTGCGTCGCATAAATATACAGACAGAAAAAAATCTCGAATAAAAAAGAAACAACAACGAGCTGAAATGCACACCACTTATTTATAGCAAAAATAGCGTAGGGCACGCAGCTGCACAACAGTTTGACGGAAACACAACAATTCCAACGCCAAGTACAAGAAAAAAAACAGAAATACGCTGTCTCAAAAATATAAAGACTTACTAGTTATGAGCACCTCCGGTACGAATAGTGGAGCCGTTGTTCCGAATAACACTGAAAACCCGATTGGGCATGCTGTCCACCAAGTGATGTAAGTGTTCTGGACGGAGTGCGTACCAGCTTCGTTCAATCTGCTTTTTCAATGCCGCCACACTTGATAACTGCTGTCCATTTGCATACACATCACGAGCGAGGATACCCCAGAAATTCTCGATAGGATTCAGATCTGGACTGACTGCTGGCCAATCCATTACGGCCACATGATGGGTGTTAAACCAGCTTTTCGTTGGTGCAGACCCATGGATAGAGGCACTGTATTGCTGGAACAGATAATCAACACCCACGAGAGTTTCGGCAAACGGTAGAAGGTGGCTGCTGAGTATGTCCTGATACGTTTCGGAGTTTTGCCCGTCTTGCAGGAAAGCGATATCCGTTGTCCCGTTGAATGCATAATCTCCCCAGACCATCACAGATCCCCTCCTTTCTGTCTGCTGAAGAAGGTGCGTTGCTCGCGTCGTAAACCATGCCAATAGCAGTTCCAACCGTCAGGGCCGTCCAGGTTGAATTTTTCCTCGTCGGAAAAATAGTTGTGATCCATTCGTCCGCCCAGTGAATGTGGCTGCTTTCCCGTAACAATCTAGCTTCCTTGTGGCGTCGCGTGAGGTGTGGCAGACAGCGCATTTTACGGAGCACAATGTTGCGACTTTCCTTGATTCGTCGATGAACTGTGTCCTTTGAGATGGTGACAACAACAGTCCGAGAAACCTGACGTAGTAATAACCTTTCGGATGAAAGTAGACGCATGATGGCACGATCTTCTCGTTTGGTTGTTATTCGAGACCTTCCATGCCGTTTTCTGGCAGTTAACGCACCGCGTTTCGATAAAGTCTTATAAATGACTGCCCTACTTTTCTCCATGGTTTTACAAATTTTTGCTACAGGCAATCCATTTGCTCTCAGTCTCCAAATCTTCTGCACCTTCTCACCAGAAAGTTCTTTGTTGCGTGGCATTTCGGCAAATGAATGTCTGACGGCAGGTCCACTGTCTTTTCTGGGCTGGATCGAGTTACGGCCCATGCGCGTGCGTACAACATGCTAATTTGTACATCTTATTTGCATGTGGCTACTTTACATAGTTGTCTTTATAATTATGAGACACCTAAAATTACACTATTTCACGTTGTGGTGTTCTTTTCACACAATCCGGTTATCTCGACGGATCGAAACGTTTGTTGTAGGGTTATGTCTAATTAGGTACCACTTCAGCTTCCTACCTATATTCGCATTGCGTTCACGGCGCAAAGTAGACTGTCTCTATATTTATGCCATGCACCTTAGCAGAGAACAGTTCGAGCTTCGGTCGTCAAGGAGAGAGGGTCCAAGTTCGGACATCGGTTCGACGTAAAGGCTGCGAGTGTCGCAGAAGTGCAGTGTGGTGGACGGGCACGAGGATTCCTTTGTCAACCGGGTCTCGCGGAAAGCACTGTGGAAAGGCAGCACGTTGTCAGCACGAGGACTCTGAAAGCCAGGCTATCGGAAATTCGTGAAGCAAATGGAATAATAAAGTTTTTCTGTTTCAATTTTTATTTCCGTGTAGTGGGTTGATTTTGGTCGATGTAATAATTCTTCTAAGCAAGGACGCCTTGTGGCGTCTCGATAGCCACATCTCATAGTAAAGGCCTTGCGGTAGCTCCCTATTCGGCGGAATCAAAAGGTATAATCTAAGGTATTATGTAAGATATAATCAAAGATTTAAGAATTGATAATATGTTTGGCCCTACAGCTATATTTCTCATAAACTTTTTAAGTTATCCTTTTTAAACCTTTGGGGAAAACTACTGATTCTTCCTCACAGTGATGGTTATGGCAAATCATGCATTTGTCTATTTTTATTTAGTTAGGTAAGCCAGTACGGGAATGCATTCAGAATTTGCTTTACTTTTCAGAGGCTAAAAAAACGATCAACTTGCATTTCGTTCTTTGACTCAGCGAATCTCCTGTGCGGACTCCTTACCTATCCGATAACTTAATTCCATATGCTTTGTAACATATGTGTGGACTGTGGGGGAGTTTTAGGAATGTATTTCATTCTCCCTATGTGTCAAATAAATAAACCAATTGCGTAATTCAGCTCCTCTTATCTCTCTCTCTATCAGTACCATGGTCTTCCCGCGATGCAAATTCTTCGCAACAGAAGTGTTTAAGGCAGACATGGTTTAGATATAGTGTAAGCGAAACTATATGTTGCTTTAAGACAAATAATATATCGTTGTAGAGGTTGTAAAATTTGCTACAACTTTTATTCGGAGCCTTTTTCGGAAATTTGGCTGTGTGAAGCGGTAACTGCAATTAATCGGTAAAATGTCGAGAGAAAAAGGTGCTACTTTGCAGGTTTTCGGAAACTGCAGCAAAACTATAGGAGATATAGTAAAAATGAATAGAACAAAATTTAAAGATCACATCAAGAGGGATAAATTAAAAAAAATTATCACTATACGCCAATTTTTTCGGGAGTTACGAGTGGATTAGTATTAGACCTGATCCCCCCTCCCTTTATGGGGGTGTAGAGGCGGGAAGCAAGCGAGGGAGGGGTGGGGATTTTCGGGAAAATGCTAAGCCCAATGAGTTCCACCAGCCTGCAAAAATTCAGCTTTTAGCTAATTTGTTTCGGGTTTGACCCAATTTTGGCCCTAATGTCTGGCTACTGGTTCCAGGGAAAGGGGACAGCAAGAGCCCTAAGTCAAACACAACATCCATGCCGCATGGAATTGGAACCTTACACTCCAGGTCTTAAACAACCCTTAGAAATAAGAAGCTAGGAGATTTGCGCTAGAGGGCCCGATAGGAAAGTGACACGGAAGTGCCCATCCGACGCACGGCGGACATTTAGTGGATCGAGCGTTCGCACCGGCCTGGGATCGAACCTGGGGTCCTTTCCGTGTCAGTCATGAACGTTGCCCACTAGGATACCCGTGGCCCAGATGAATACTACCTGACGAACAGTAGTCTTAAATAGCTGCCTAGACAACGTGATGACACACGTCACCCCGTAGTTTGCATATATGCTAAGTAGGTGACGTTTACCTACATCTGCTTGAAGTTTTCTATTGATTTACCTTTCTGTTTACCTGTGTGGACCACATCTAGATGGTGTGTGCAAACGTTCTAACCGTTTTTAATGATGCAAATTCCAAGTAAAACATTTAAGTAACAAGTGTAATAACAGATGGCGCGTGTGATGGCCAAAATGATTCGAAGCGTAGGCTATAAAATGGCACCACGTATGCAAGTGCATCTCATTCGTAAACAAGTCCCACAAGGGTTAACATGTCAAGCAATAAGGATCACATTAGGAATTGTTTACGTTATGAGTTCGAAAAAGGCAACAATGCAGCTGAAGCCTGCCGCAACATTTGCGAGATGTATTTGTGGCGAGGATGCCATAGACGGAAGCACATGTCGCGGTGGGTTCCGGAAATTCCGTGAAGGAGACAGAAGCTGCGCTGATCAGCCACTTTCTGGACGTCCAACAGAGTTTTATAAAGAACATCTCAACCAAGTCATATCAAATGACCAACATTTAACCGTTGAAGAATTATCAGAAATGTTTTATATGCACGAAACAACAGTAGAAAGAAGGATGCATGCACCTGGATTTATCACAAAGTTCGACCATTGGGTACCATATGATCTATCAGCATGTAATCTATCCGACAGAATAACCACTTGTCTTTCTTTGCTTGTGCTTTACAGAAATGTACCTTTCTTGGAGCGATAAGTTACGGGTGATGAAAAGTAAAGTAAAGCGCAGAAAGTAAAGCGCGAAAGGACTGTATGACGAGTTTGAGAGACTAGTCCTGCTCTTGAAGTTGACGGCAGCACTGCGAGCTGCCGTCAACTTCAAGAGCAGGACTGCTTCCCAGAAAGATCTTGTCAAAATAATGGTGTGATGTCAGAGGGATATTCTATTGCGAGCTTGCACTTATCCACTGCGAGCTGCTTGTAGTAATACACTGCGAGCTGCTTGCAATAATCCACTGCCAACTGCTTGCAATAATCCACTGCCAACTGCTTGCAATAATCCACTGCCAACTGCTTGCAATAATCCTCTGCGAGCTACTGGAAGTTATCCACTGCGAGCTGCTTGTAATAATCCACTGCGAGCTGCTTGCAATAATCTGCTGCAAGCTACTGGCAGTTATCCACTTCGAGCTGCTTGTAGTAATCCATTGCGAGCTGCCTTTAATAATCCACTGCCAGCTGCTTGCAATAATCCGCTGCGAGCTGCTTGCACTTATCGACCGCGAGCTGCTTGCAATAATCCACTGCGAGCTGCTTGCAATAATCCGCTGCGAGCTACTGGCAGTTATCCACTTTGAGCTGCTTGTAGTAATCCACTGCGAGTTGCTTGCAATAATCCACTGCCAGCTGCTTGCAATAATCCGCTGCGAGCTACTGGAAGTTATTCACTGCGAGCTGCTTGCACTTATCCACCGCGAGCTGCTTGCACTTATCCAACGTGAGCTGCTTGCAATAATCCACTGCCAGCTGCTTGCAATGATCCGCTGCGAGCTACTGGCAGTTATCCACTGCGAGGTGCTTGTAGTAATCCACTGCGAGCTGCTTGCAATGATCCGCTGCAAGCTACTGGCAGTTATCCACTGCGCGGTGCTTGTAGTAATCCACTGCGAGCTGCTTGCACCTAACCAAACGATGAATGCTGGCCTGCGAGTCCAACAGTTGTAAAGGTTGAAAGAAAAGTTGAAATCAAAGCGTCCACTACTCACTAATCGCAAAGGCGTCATCTCGCAACATAATAAAGCAAAACTTCATACAGATGTTGCCAGTCAGAGAAAATGACTGGGCATTGGACGGGAAGTGTTGCGTTAACCCTCGTAATTCCCAGACCCTGCACCTACGGACTTCCGACTTTTCCGAACAATTTCATGGCAAAAAGCTTCGATGGAGTTGAAAATGTCGAAACTGTATTACCATTGTCTTTAAGTCCAAAACGGAGGAGTCCTATAGAAGCGGAATTCAAAATTTGGAATTTAAATGTTGTATATCCCTTTAAGGATACACTGTTCGTAACGTAGTTTTGCTTAAGAATTAAGAGTGAGCATTATGTGCGTACGTATTAATATTTTGTACTTGCTAAAGTTTTCTCTTTGGAGGGAGGATTACCAACGTGGGCAACTGAATCGCTTTTAAGCGGATGACCGTTCGTAATGTTGGAGCCACTGGTTCCGGATTGGGGGAGTGCAGTGCCGTTGAGCAGACAACCATCCAAGTTTCATCCGGAATTCGAACCTGGGTCTATTTAGGATAATTATGAAAATATGACAATATTTCGGACGAATGATAACATTTCAATATTATTAAGGTAAACAAAAAAGAAATTGAAATAGTAAGTGAGTATATACACTGAATAGCAATTGAATCAGAGATACCTGCCTAGTAACGTGTAGCACCACCTTTCACCCTGATGACGGCGGCGATTCGTCTCGGCATGGACTCGACAAGACACTGGAAGCGTTGGGAAGCCATACGGATCCACGACCCCTGAACAAGCTCCCACAGTTCACGAAGATTTGATGGAGAGGGGTCACAGCCTCGAACATCTCTCTCAAAGGCATCCCAGATGTGCTCGATGGGATTGAGGTCAGGTGACCTAGCTGGCCAAGGAAGTGAGGTCACATCGGTGGAGTGTTCATCCAGCCATTCGGATACAATTCGGGAGCGATGGCACGGTGCATTGTCTTGTTGCAGGATGAGGTCCACAGTGGGATGTTGAAGACGCGCAAATGGTCGTCCAGGATATCCCGGTAACGTTGACCTGTGAGGGACGATGTCATACGTACCAGGGATCCCATTTCAGTCCACTTTAACAGTCCCCAGACGAGAATGCCATCCCCACCAGCTTGAAGAGTACTCTGCTGGCAAGAAAGATCCATGGCTTCATATGGTTTGCGCCGTACTCGTATCCTGCCATCCGCATGTGCGAACGTGAATCTCGGCTCATCAGTCCAGGCAACATTTTTCCACATGTCTAGGGTCCAGTGGCGATGTTCACGCGCCCATGCTAATCTTTGCACCCTGTGATGTGCGGTCAGCAACGGTACCCTCGTGGGACGATGGCTTCTGTACCCCAAAGCGAGGGGATGGTTCTGGATGGTGTGGCTGCTTAGACAATTTTGTGCACCAGCGTTAAATTGCTGAAAGATTTCCTGCACTGTGGTCCATCTATCCGCTGTTACAATGCGAGCTGGCCGACGATGACTCCGCTCATCCACACGCTATTGTCCACGGCAGTTGGCACTTGCAGGGATGGTTAAACCGGATTCGATGTACTCACGGTGCACCCGTGACACAGTGGCTCGTGAACATCCCAGTGCCTGCACGACTTCCGAGATGGAGTGACCCATTCTTCGGGCCCCGACAATTTGCCCACGATCAAATGCGCTTAGATCCTTCGTCTCACCCATACTGCGTCCGACTCTTACTGATTCCCGTCGCATCACTATTTATATTGTCGGATCGCTGCATACGTCATGTCGTTTCCGTTTACAGGGACGCCCACAGCGCCACATTTGAAGAACGCCAGCTGTCTCTAATTCAATTGCTCTTCAGTGTATACTTAGGAAAATTTGCAACAATGAAGAAACAGGAAGTCATGGAAGAAGCGAAAAGAAGAATACGAGTGGGATGGTCCTCTTTTGGTGAGCTGAAGAGATTTTTAAACAGCAAAATAAAGCCTAAGGATACAGCAAGACTCTTCAGCCAATGTGTGTTACCTGTTGTTATATATGGAGCAGAAACCTGGCCAGTAAAAAAAAGAAACAATAGATAAATGCAAAAAACATGAAGAAGAATGTAAAGACGTCTGCTAAATATAAGACTCAAAGATGAAATAAGAGCTAAAACAAGATTTTCAGATATTGGAGGAAACATTCTTCCCAAGAAGTAGAAATGGGCACGACACATACTGGAAAAGCAGCCATATGAAGGTAAAAGATCAGCTGGAAAACCTGAAAGAAGATGGTCAGATGACATAAGGAAAGCAATTGGAATTCTATGGGAAGAACTGGGAGATATCTATAAACAGAAGTAGCTATAAAAATGGTTAAAAGAAAGAAAAGAAAGCCTCGTGTCAAGCTCCTAAAATTTTACCATACCAAAAATAAGAATAAGTACCGAACTTATTGTATGTAAGAGACCTACAGGAAGTGTATTTCTATCGAACGAGTTGAACAAAATAATGACAACAATAGTTCAAGTAATTATATGCAAAACTAATGTTGGGCTGGAAACAAATTTAAAGAAGAAATTTGAAAATTACTTTTGAAGCTTAGGTTTGAAACCTTGTCACTGCTTTTTGATATTTTATATTTTGAATATGGAAAACATATGACGTTTAACTAATGAAATATGTTTAATCATTTGTTCTGGTTGCCCGCAATCAGACAAGACAAACTTTATCCCTTGATCTTGATTTGTATTGTAGACTACTACATTTATTATGAAAGAAATACGGGATTACGCCATATAATACAAATTTTGAAGATGACAATCCGATTTTTGGCGTAAGTGTGACAAGGATATTAAGTCAGATAATATCCGAAAACCTGAAAATTTTCATCGTCCTGGAGCGGGACTCGAACCCGCTCCAGGACGATGAAAATTTTCAGGTTTTCGGATATTATCTGACTTAATATCCTTGTCACACTTACGCCAAAAATCGGATTGTCATCTTCAAAATTTGTACTACATTTATAACTGTGTGTAGATGCGTTTAGATTCGTTTCAGCTATTTTAAAATTTTTGTTAACGGACTTACTCCAACATCACTTATACTGATTTCTTTGCTTTACACATGGTATGGACTGATAAATGCCTAAACTTTATTGGATAATCTTTGTGAATTAATCTGAACAATCTTGATTTTTTTAAATTACTTAAGAACTGTGCAAATGAAATGTGAAGGATAATTTGATGAACCTTTAGATGCCATGTGCAGATAAGTGCGGACTTTTGTAAAAGAACAGCATTTTTTCTCTTTTGCTTTTTAATCCATGACGTAATTATTCTTTATACTTGTTATGCGTATATTTTAAGTTACTTTGTTTGCACATTAAGCTACTTTATTTCTCATAATTTGTATTTCTCACATACACAGTCGAGTCACATTATTGTGACCACCTCCTACTTTTGACATCACCAGCGCGTAGCCAGTGAAAGAAGGCACGTGTCGTGAGCTGGCTAGGAAGGTATACACTCAGTGGCCACTTTTTTATGACCACCTGACAGTTTTAAGCAAATGAGCTATGGCTGCACGCCGTTGCCGCCAGAGGGCGATGATAGTATAAAAAGGGAAAGCTTAGTGCTTGCGACAGTAGTAAAGTGATTTTTGGGTGACGAGATGGGTAAAAAATGCGATTTGATGGACTTTCAACTTAGGATGATTGTGGGAGCTCGGAGCCATGGAGCAAGTATCACCGAAACCGCCGCATTCGTGAAATGTTCTAGAGCAGCTGTTGTTAAAGTGTTTAAAGACTGGACTGTCAGCCAAAAGACTGGGTCTCTACGTGCAACGTGTGGTCGTCATCGACAAGTGACTACTCGAGCGGAACGGAGAGTGTCAGACTGGTAACAGACAACAGAAGGGCAACAGTGCAGCAAATTACAGACCATCTTAATCAAGAATCCCCTCAAATGATCTCTACACGCACTGTTCGCCTTGCACTGCATCGGATGGTATATGGCAGCCAAAGGCCTGTTCGAACACCTTTGCTGTCTGCAATTCACAAGAGAAAACGTCTCCAGTTCGCACAGGAGCACAAGGATTGGACAGTCGATAATTGGAAACAAATTATGTGGTCCGATGAATCACGTTTTCAGTTTCACCATACCGATGGCCGAGTGAGAATTTGGTAGAAACAGCACATAAGCATGGACCCCAAATGCATTGCTACAACCCTTCAAGCTGGTGGAGGCAACGTTATGATTTGGGGAATGTTTTCCTGGCATGCTTTGGGCCCTTTAATTCGTGTTGATCAACGTCTGACTGGCACATCATATCTAAACATCGTTGCTGACCAAATGCATCCTGTCATGTGGATGGCTTATCGCAATGTCGGTGGCTACTTTCAACAAGATAATGCGTCCTGCCATAGTGCTCGTATTGCACAGGATTGGGTTCAGGAACATGCCGGTGAGTTTACTTTGCTTAGGTGGCTCCCACAATCTCCAGATCTCGTCCCCATTGAGAATTTGTGGGATGATGTTGAACGAGCCATCAGACAGCTGGATCCAGAACCCTGCAATCTCATACTCCTGGAAAGTGCTATTCATCAAGCATGGTCTCAGATTCCACAAACCACCTATCAACATCTCGTGGAGTCCATGCCACGAAGAATCGACGCAGTATTAAAAAGGTGATCCAACGAAGTACTGAGGGTGTGGTCATAATAAAGTGGCCACTCATTGTATAAGGTGCGCTGTAGGCATATCACTCGTTGCTGTAATGGATAAAATGAGAGATTTATCAGATTTGCAAAAAGGGATGACTATCGGCTTTCCCGCAAAGAGTGGCAGTATTTCTGAAACAGCGCTGTTTGTGAATTGTTCGCGTGCTGCTGTGGTTAAAGTGTACTGTGATTAGAGAAATGGCAGAATTTTGCGAATAAGCGAAGTGGAAACTGCGGAGCACCACGTGGCATTGATGTGAGAGGTGAACCTCGGCTTCGAAAGTGCGTTAGGGCCAATCGACACGCTACAGTGGAGCAACTCACGGACCGAATGAACCCACGAGTTAACGGAAGTGTGTTTAAAACGACATTTCAGCAAATAATGCTCTGTATGGGGGCTCCGACGCAAACGAATGGTCACTGCACCTATGCTAATGAAGAAGCATCGGCAGAAACGGCTTACATTTACACTGCAGTATCCCAATTGGACCTCTGCTGGCTAAGAATTTCCTTCTCCGTTGACTCACGTTTTCTGCTTCTTCGAATGTATGGACCTCGGCGAATAAGGCGAGGAGAAATATCGGAGAACAAACATTCTTCAACCATTGCTGGTAGAACACATGTTTGTGGGGGCAGAGTTATGGTCTGCGGAATGTTTTCCTGGCATTCTCTCGGTCCACTGATACATGCGGAAGGCACTCTGGACCGAATTCGGTATGAATCTATCCTTGATGACCACGTGCACCCATACATGCTGATTGTCTTCCTATTGCAGACAGGATCTTTCAGAACGATAATACGACGTGTCACACAGCTAGAAATGTCCGAGAGTGGTTCGTAGAGCACGATGAAGCCTTCAAAGTACTTCCCTGGCCTTCTAATTCCCCAGACGTAAACCCAATTAAGCATCTGTGGGATCACCTCGATCGTGTTGTTCGCTGCAAAAGTGAGTTGCAGAGTATGTTGTCCCGGATGTGCGAAGTTCGCATGAAATTCAAACTTAGTATAAATAAGCAAAAAGCCAATGTTATGGGTTTTGAGAGAGGAGAACTGATAGCACTGAATGTAATGTAAGTGTAAATGGCACAGTGATTGACCAGGTGAGTGTATTTAGGAAGCATGTTTGACAGAGAGAACAAATCGGATGCTGAAATTAGTAGGCGAGTGAATTCTTCATTGAAAATCATGGCTGCTCTGGGAGGTTTTCCCAGGAATGATGGATTCTCAAGAGAGTCCCGCATGGCTGTATATGAAAGTGTAAATGTTCCTACTCTGATGTTTGGCAGTGAAACCTGGGTACTGCAGAAGAAATATAGGAGTGGTTTGTGTGCTGGAGAAATGCGTTATTTACGGGGGTTTGGGGCAAGACACGTTCTGATTGTGTGAGGAATGAAGATGTGTTGCAGTTGTGTGATGTGAAGCAAAATGTTGTTGGCAAGGTGGAGACTAATATGCTTCGGTGGTTTGGCCATGTTGAATTAATGAGTGATGAGATGCTAACTAAGAAAATCCTTTTAGCCCAAGTGGCAGGAAGGAAAGGCAGAGGAAGGCCAAGGAAGTCATGGGAGGATCAGATTCAGGAGTGTCTGCATGAGAAACAAATTATGAGTATGAAGTATAGAAGATCTTGTGTACGGAGTGTAAGGATGTCAATGAAGCTCGAGTTGTATGTCAAGATCGCTGTAAATGATAGAGAACAGCTTAGTGATATGTATGTATGTGTGTATGAATGTATGTATGTACGTCACAATGGAACTGAATAAATTTTTCTTCAAGTGATACGATCACTACAAAAAAATACTCAGTGACATTACTGGTTCCTTCATGGAATATTTCCACGAGTTTATTTTCCTCCGTTGAAGTACATTCTGTAAGAATATACCAGTAATTAGACGATCTACTAATTTGAGACATTTCAGAAGCTCACCCAGTTTGCGAAAGGTGTTCCGTGCTTGGAAGATTTTGTTTCATTCAATTACAGACAACCCTTTTCCTTGTATGAGAAGAATTCTGTAGATTTAAACAGAATGTGTTCTTTGTATTCATGTGCTTACATTGTGTAGTAACGTAATGCTTACAAAGGGATCCTCAGCTCTTTGAATGGTGCATGTTTAACCATTGAAAAATATAGAGCGAGGTCTTTTGTGACATTTCGAAAACGCAAATTTATCTTTGTACAGCTTTTACTTTTCAGCTTCCAGGAAGAAATGATATCATTTCTGTTTTGCATAAGCATAATAGAGAATCATCAAATACTTCCCGGAAAGTGTTCCACGTAGGAATTGCAAATCAACCTTAGGCTGCAAAAGTTGACACGGAAAGTAAAAAGCAAATGCTGTCGTTCCAATTGAGAAGCACAATGAGATTGAATCTGCTTCGATGAAAACTCACCAATCATCACGGAAAAATTAAATCTGAGACAATTGGAACTGAGAACCTCAAATTTTCTGTTTCTGTTTGAGTGCTGAAAAGCCAAAATAACAAATTTATTATACATTTATTTCCTTCATTGATTGATTTTTCTGCTTTTGTAGTGAAGCTAGATCATTTTTAAGCAGACTTAGTAGAAAATAAAGTCTTAATTGGCCCCGCTGAACCAAAAAAATATTTTATGTTCTGAAGCCTGGGCACAATAATCGGGAATAGCCGGAGAGAAACGACAACGCACACCTTATTTACATATACGCGAGCAAATATGTAAATAAGATGTGCGTTATCGTTTCTCTCCTGTCGTTTCTGTGCCATCCTCAATTACACACGCAAATATGACATTAATATGACTTTACAAAAAGTGTACTTCATAGGATTCAGACATTAACGAAGCGCAAATAGCGGCATTATGTGAAAGACTCGTGATTTCAGCGACTTCGGAAAAGTTGTGGGCTTTTAGAAACCACTGACCACATTTTTGTAGAAAGCAACTTTGCAAATTATATTTGAGCATGGTTAAAAAATTACTTAAATTTTACTGATGATTTAAATAATAATCAAATTCTATATCATGTACCATTAAAATATAATAATTTAAAAAATGATTCAGTTCACTATTTAGTAGCCATAACAAAATACAATCTCTGGAAAAATAGAAACTTAATGTCCTACAGTCCAATATATCGAAATACAGAACATGTAAAACTAACAATTAAATGTGATTTTCGAAGAGTATTAAAATTGAAAACTAGAAAATATGGAGTTAATAAGACATTTAAGAAGTGAATATCATTAAAACTAATAATTCACAGAAAAGGACATAATGTTCTCAATAAAATATTGAAATAAGATAATACAAATAATAAAAAATTATATAAAACTTGAATTTTAAAATACGGTCCAAAAAAAACTTTTGTGTTGCGAATCTTTAATTTTCCTCTGATAACTTTGTCTTCAAATCTTTACTAAATTGTTTTTTATTTTTATTTTTTCCCCTTTTTTAAAAGAATCACTTCACTATGGGACTCTTTTTAGTGCTCCCTGAAGGAGTTATTCCAAATTAATTGTACCAAACCTTTTCCGGGTGATTCTTTTAGGTCAGAACACCCCCCCCCTTCTCCCACCATCACCACACACACACATAGCACAAAGTTGATGTGAAAGATCATATTGAATGAATAATTTAAAATAATTATTACAAATTTTATGTAAATTTTATTAGATCCTTAATAACTTAGATTTTGTTGTAGATACGAAGTGGATTTCAATATACACTATATTGAAAAAAGTCACCGGACACCCCTTGAAAAGCAAATGAACGGATCCGATGCGTTGTTAAGATGCACGGTACAGCTGCAAACGGTGTAAAAACAAGTCTGCAGCTGACCGCGATCATATCGCACTCTGAGATTAAGTCAAATGGTCGCGACGGGAGAGAACTAATTTTGACAAAGGAGAGACTGTTGGGTGTTATATTAGTATGTTGTCCGTAAGAGAAACAAAGAGACGTTTAAACATACCCAAGACAACTGTCTTGGATTTACTGAATACGTGGAAGAAACATGGCGTGCCTGAAGCAGCAAAACGTACCGGCACACCAAAGAAAATCAGCGATAGAGGAAGTTGAATCTTCAGGAGAGTAGTTGCAGCTAATCGACGGAGTACTGCAAACACCTCGGTCTACATTAGTGGCCAAAATTGTGGAAACCTTTTGGAAATAGTGTATTTTTGAGGTTTGATGGCTTATAACACCACTTCTTTTTGGAGTAATATCATGAAATTATATACTGAAAAGCAATTGAATTAGAGACAGCTGGCGTTATGCAACTGTGGCGTTGTAAGTGGCTAAGTAATATGTAAACGGAGGCAGCGATCCGACGGGAATCAGTAAGAGTCCGACCCGTATGGCTACGACGAAGTATCTAAGCACATTTGATCGTGGGCAAATTGTCGGGGCCCGACGAATGGATCACTCCATCTCGGAAGTCGTGCAGACACTGCGATTTTCACGAGCCACTATGTCACGGATGCACCGCGAGTACATCGAATCCGGTAAAACCATCCCTGCAAGGGCCAACTGCCGTGGACAACAGCGTGTGGATGAGTGGGGTCATCGTCGGCTAGCTCGCATTGTAACAGCAGATAGACGGGCCAGAGTGCAAGAAATCACTCGGCACTTTAACGCTAATGCACAAAAACGTGTAAGCAACCACACCATCTAGAACAGTCCCCTCGCTATGGGGAAAGAAACCATCGTCCCACGAGGGTACTGCTGCTGACCGCACATCACAGGGTGCAAAGATTAGCATGGGCGCTGGAACATCGCCACTGGACCTTAGACATGTGGAAAAATGTTGCCTGGACTGATGAGTCAAGATTCACGTTGGTACATGCGGATGGCAGGATACGAGTAAGGCGCAAACCACATGAAGCGGTGGATCATTCCTTGCAGCAGGGTACTCTTCAAGTTGGTGGGGATGGCATTTTCATCTGGGGACTGTTTATGTGGACTGAAATGAGACCCCTGGTACGTGTGACATCGTCCCTCACAGGTCAACGTTACCGGGATATCTTGGACGACCATTTGCTCCCGTTTGTGCGTCTTCAACATCCCACTGCGGACCTCATCCTGCAACCAACAATGCACCGTGTCTTCGCTCCCGAATTGTATTTGAATGGTTCGATGAACACTCCACCGACGTGACTTCGCTTTCTTGTTCATCTAGGTAACCTGACCTCAATCCCATCGAGCACATCTGAGATGCCATCGAGAGAGATGTTCGAGGCTCTAACAGCCCTCCATCAAATCTTCGTGAACTGTGGGAGCTTGTTCAGGGGTCGTGGATCCGTATGGCTTCCCAACGCTTCCAGTGTCTTGTGGAGTTCATACCGAGACAAATCGCCGCCGTCATCAGGGCAAAAGCTGGTGCTACACGTTACTAGACGGGTACCTCTGATTCAATTGCTCTTCAGTGTATATCAATAGAAAGATAATTTCATCAAGAATCAAACTCATCTTTGTTCTGCGGTTAACTAGTCTAAGTTCATCAATAATGTATTCCAATAACTATTATGAAGTGAAGCACATAATAAAAAAAGATATATAAAAATTCTCACAGTGTCGGTTAATACTTAGTTGGGTAGCCTTTAGTGTCAATTACAGCCTTACAATGCCTTCCCATGGAGTGAACCAAGTTTTTTAGTTCTGTAGCTGTTATAATGTGTAACCAAGATTGAATTATTGCTTCAAGTAATTGGGGTTTATTGCTGGGTTGCTTCTGGATAACAAGTTTCTTTAGTCGGCTCAGTAGATTTTTGAAGGCTTTAAGGTCTGGGCTATTCCGAGGCAATTCCAGCAGTTGAATATGATTATGTTGAAACCACTTTTTGCACACAGCCGTAACATGACATGGAGCTGAATCCTGTTGAAATACAAATGCTTCATTATCTTGGAAAAGATCCCGTGCGGAAGGCTTCAGATTGGGCTCAAGTATTTCATTAATGTATTTTTGGTCATTTATATTCCCATTAATCACGCAAATTCTGCCCACATCTTTTGATGTCATACAACCCCAGATATAACACTAACTGTGCGGAACGTCCAATTGAAGTGGGCCGCGCCGTGGCGCAGTGGTCTAAGCGATGGCCTCTGATCATTCGTCCGAACGGGGTCCGGGTTCGAATCTCGGTAAGGCATGGATGTTGTGTTTGTCTTACGGCACTGGCTCTCGCCTTTCCCTGGAACCAGTGACCCTAAATTAGGGACGGGCGACTGCTTATAGCCCATTGAATTGCTCACGGTGGTCGTTAAACCTCCAATCAAAGATAAAACATTGAAGTGAGTCACCATGTATCTGGACATAGGCATCCGCAAGGGAAAGGCGAGTCTCTTGCGTCGGTAGGGACGCACCTGAGGTAACGCTGGAATAAGAGCGGGAAGGCAATCTTTCACTGGAAGGCAGAGGTGCAGCGCTGGATGAAAGAGCTGACTGAACGCTGGGCGAGGCTACCGAGGGCAGAGAAGCAACGCCCTCAGAAATATTTATTACGTCATCGGCAGCATCAGAAGCGAACGGTGTAGCCTCACCACCAGGAAGGGTGGAATCAGAGAGTCGAAGAGTAGTAGAAGAAGAGCAATAGGCATCAGGAGGAGGACGATTTTCCTCATCATTAAGGAAGGACGCTGATTGGTTTGCTCCGTCAGAGATAAGGATCGACGTAGTAGGAGAAGCTGTGACGAGAGCGGGAACGCTGCTCTTATCAGCAGTCGCCATCGCCGACTGCGAGGCCTAACTTAGTAAAACGACCAACTGGTCGAGAAAATAAAATGATGATATCTAACTGAAAAATGTACTCACCGACTAGGGAGATGTCTTAAATGAAAGATACAACCTTCGTCTTGAAGGCACGCACAAAAGTTTAACCACAGAGTACACAAAACACACTCAGTAGACGGCTAAACACAAAGCTCAAACAGACACGACTCACGTCCCATAAAGCAAGGGCTGTTACGGCGTGGTTTAACGATAATTCCGTATCGTGTGTGGACTGGCCAGGCACAGAGCCATGATTTTAATCCCATAGAGCACCTATGGGATAAATTAGAGCGCCGCATAAGAAGTTTGAAACCAGGGTTTACTACTAAGCAACAGTTAGTGGCAGCAATGTGTATTGAATGGAAGCGCATACCTATCGCTCTGTTCCAAAGTCTTGTCGAAAGCATGTGTCGAAGGGTCAGTGCGTGCATTAAGGCCAATGGTGGATCGACACTGTCAATAAATGGAATGCTGTGTTCCTTTTCTAAGTGTCCGGTGACTTTTGTTAATATAGGGTATGTTACTTTGGTGGGATGTAAGGTCAGGTGATGCGTAACATCACAGCCTCTCCTTGACAAATGTCAACCCCGCCTTCTCGTGGTGCATCCTGTTCCCACTAAAGGGGCTCTGACGACCGCCAATAGCGGTATAACTATACCATCGGGATCAGAGGAAATGCTATCCCACACTCACCAACCCGCTTGGCCAGCGTGGTGAGTTATGGCCAAACACCTCCAAAATGACTCTACAACTTAAATCTTGGCCCTCAGTCTCCGGCAGCTGGAATGTACCTGGCCAAGGCAGCGGCCAGTGCGACATGAAGGCAGAGGGTGCTAAGAATCCCCGGAGGACCGGACTAGGCTGCCATTTGATGCTGACCTTGGCTACCTATAACGGACGCTCCCTATCTTCTGATTCAAGGCTTCTTGAATTGGAAGAGGAACTACAAAGGATCAAGTGGGACATCGTCGGGCTAAGTGAGGTAAGGAGAAAAGGAGAAGATCTCATTGAACTGAAAAGTGGACATCTCTTCTATTATCGTGGGACAGATACTGGCAGAACTAGTGGTGTTGGATTTATAATAAACAAGAAACTGAAGGATAAAGTGGTAGAAGTTGAAAGTTCCTCTGACAGAGCTGCACGACTCGTTATCCAACTATCGAGAAGATACCAGGCTCAGATTATTCAAACTTATGCACCCACCACAAGTCATCCTGAAGAAGAAATTGAAGAATTTTATGAGGAAATTCGTCATCTAAATAATAAAGGTAAGCAGCACTTGAAGATAATTATGGGAGATTTCAATGCAAAAATAGGGCAACGGCAACAGAATGAAACTTCAGTAGGTAAATTCGGTCACGGCAACAGAAACCAGCGTGGAAATACTCTCGTTGAGTTTGCAGAGGCAGAAGGATTTTTCATCTTGAACTCCTTTTTCAAGAAAAAGCCACACAGGAAATGGACATGGAGACATCCAATTGGGACGACAAGTGAAATTGATTTTATTATGTGTAACAAAAAATTCGTCATCGAAGACTGCAGTGTGCTGAACAAGTTCAACACAGGTAGTGACCATAGATTGGTGAGATGTAAGATGCACCTCAACACTAAACTGGAACGTGGCAAGCTCATAAGACAAACAAAATGTATTGACATAACCAACCTTAAAAAACACCATAATACTTTCAAGTTGGAACTGAAGAACAGATTCTCTGCTTTAGAAGGCCTAACATCGGAAGAAGTGGATATTTCGGAAGTTAACAGAAAAGTAACCAAAGCTCTAATGGAAACAGCAACAAAATTAGCTGGGTCTAAGAACAAGTTGCATGTGAACAAATTATCAGGAAAAACCAAAATGTTGATGCAAAAAAGAAGAGAGATGAGGACAACTAAAGTAGATGTGACTTCCAAAGTGGAATATATAGAGCTATGCAAGACAACACGAAAAAGTATCACTGAAGACGTAAGGAAATTCAACTGTGAGCTAGTGAGGAAAGCAATTGAAAACAACCAAAGCCTTAAGATAGCAAAGGGACATCTCAGTAAGGGAAGAAAACAGATTATGGCTCTGAGAAAAGAAGATGGTTCTATAACAAGAAATAGAGGCGAAATTTTGACAAGAGTGAAAGATTTCTACTCCAAATTATATGAAAGGGATGATACATGTACTCCAGACATCATGAAAGGTACCAGAGTTCTTCCAATCCTCCCAGCAGAAGTTGCTCATGCAATCAAGAACATGAAGCGAGGGAAAGCTCCAGGAGAAGATGGAATTACTATAGACATCATACAAGAAGCAAGTGGAGAAATTGAAACAGTACTCGCCCAAATTTTCACTCGATGCCTTAATGAAGGGAAGATTCCTGAGGATTGGAACAATGCTACAATGATCCTGCTACATAAAAAAGGTGACATTGAGGATCTCAGGAACTACAGACCTATCAGCCTCCTATCAGTGGTTTATAAAATCTTCACTAAAGTTCTTTCACACCGCTTGAAGGTAACACTGGACATGGCTCAACCGAGAGAACAAGCTGGATTCAGGAGTGGCTACAGCACAATAGATCATATCCACGTACTGAGAGAACTGATTGAAAGAGCGAGGGAATATGAACTTCCATTGTGCATGGCTTTTATCGATTATGAAAAAGCCTTTGATTCGGTGAAACCATCAGCAGTTACCACGGCTCTGAAATCCTGCGGTATTGAAGATGCATACATTAATATTATTAATAACATCTATGAAAATGCAAGTGCAAAGATTCGGCTGTTTGAAAATACAACACACATAAAAATTGGAAAGGGAGTGAGACAAGGTGACACCATATCTCCGAAGCTCTTTAATGCCACATTGGAAAATGTCTTTCAATCACTGAACTGGGAAAACAAAGGGATAAAGATTAATGGAGATTATCTAACCCATCTTCGTTTTGCTGATGACGTAGTCATTTTTGCAACTACCCCATCAGAGCTGCAGAGTATGATCCAGGAACTTGCTGACAAGAGTAAAGAAGTGGGATTAAAAATGAACTTTCAGAAAACAAAAGTGATGTTCAATGCTTTTACAAGAAATGAAGATTTATCGATTGATGGAGAAAAACTGGAGATAACAGATACGTATGTTTATCTTGGACAGCAGATATCAAGTGAGGGTCACATTGATGCAGAAATTAATCGGCGTACAAAACTTGCCTGGCGAGCTTTTGGAAGAAACAGCATAATTTTCAAGAGCAATATGCCATTATGTCTTAAAAGAAAAGTGTTTGATCAATGCATCCTTCCAGTGCTTACGTATGGTGCAGAGACATGGACCTTAACTAAAAGAGACATACAAAAGCTGCAGACAACTCAAAGAAGCATGGAGAGGTGCATGCTTGGTATAACCAGGAGAGATAAGAAGAGGAACTCGTGGATCCGAAAAATGACGAGAGTGGAAGACATCATGATCAGAGTTAAATCCCTGAAATGGCAATGGGCTGGACATACTGCCAGAAGGACAGACCATAGATGGACAGCCGAAATTTTAGATTGGATTCCAAGGGACAGGAAAAGACCCAGAAAAAGACCACATGGGAGATGGGTGGATGAAATTCGTAAATATGCGGGAGTGACATGGAGGAGACTGGCACAAGACAGACCGTTGTGGAGGAAACTTGGGGAGACCTTCGTCCAGCAGTGGATTGATAATGGTTGACAATGATGATGATGATGATGACTTTGGTGTTTGTTTTTTTAACTTGGACATTTTATTTTTCAATACCTATGTTAGTTTTATCTAAATAAATAAGTGGTCTCTATAAAATTTAAATTACTAAATGTGTAAGTAGTATAAAAGAGTGTAAAAGTTGTGTATAAAAGTGTAATAGGTAAACAAAATTCCTTAAACGTCATCGGTTCTTTATTAATCCCTCATGGTCGGCTTTCAGTAAAGTCGGTCATGAGAAAAAAACAGAAACGACACTGAGGGATTACTGAATTTTCACTACCTACGTAATACTTCGTAAGTCCGTCTTTCGCCCTCAGTACAAGAGCTGTCCGACGTGGCATTGATTCAATAAGACGCTGGAAGCAGTTGGGAGCTGTGGCCAACCCAGCTCTGTGTAATGCAGCCTTCAGTATAAGTATGGAGCTGATTGGTGTACCCACAAGCCTGATATTCAGTTCCATAGTGTCCCACAATCACTATTATGGGATTTATATCGCAGGAGTTCCGAAGCCCATTGACACGCTGGAAGTTTGAACTGTGTTGCTCAAACTATTCCTGCAGAGCATTCGATTTCTGGCTTGGCGCACTGTTATCTTGAAAGACACCGTCGCCATTCGGGGAAAAGTTCAACATTTCTGGGTGTACAGAGACAGCAAGCAATTCTCGATAGCGGGCATTAGTCATACGTTGTTCTACATGCACCAGGAGTCCACGTTCCAGCTAGGTAAACATGCCTCACACCATACAACCACCCCCACTGGCTTGCACTTGGAGACCATGCAGGGTGGATTGAGTGCCTCGCGGCTTTTGCGCCAGATGCGTACACGTCCATCCATGAAGTGGAGTGAAAAATGCAACTCGTCAGCGTAGTAGCACACTTTTTTCCAGTCATCTGACGTCCCACTTGCATGATCTTCGAACCGGAATTGTCTTTTGCTGAGATGAACCGTGGTTAGGAGAGGATGTCGTCTACGTCTTCTGGTGTTATAGCTCATACGTGTGAGCTTGCGACGCATGGTTATGACCGATACTGTTTCAGGTTGACCTTTGTTGTAGTGGACAGTCAACTGTTGAAGAGTGCTGTGTCTGTTGGTTGTCCCAAACCCGGCGCTCACTTCTCACATCAACGTTCCGCTGTCCTGTGCAGTTTTGCCATTTTCACGCCAGACTTAATACACTTTAACTACGGTGGCTCGTGAACAGCTGACCAGTTCAGCCTTTTGGGAAATCGAAGCATCAGTTCTTCGAGCTCTCACGATCTGTCCTTTCTCAAAGTCAACTAAATCCTTCAGTTTACGCATCACGCTCCAAATTTTACTACCTACTGCTCCACTCATACCTTATATATGCTATGGCGATCAACTTATCCCGACCTTTCGAAAATAACATGGTCAACGGACCGCATCCACTTTCGATAGGGATGTGTATATATTAGGTGAACAAATGAGTTTCAAAGCGTATTTTATGTGACGTATACCGTTAATTTACATATCCTACATTACCCCGCTTTGTTGTGATATTTCCGTAACTGTTCCAGAGTATAAAATGTGACACAGAAGTTTGCCCAATAGTCAAATGCACTTGCACATCAATAGATGAAAGATGGCAAGCGAAACTGCATTAGTTCGACACTGTATTCGTTATGAATTTCACAAGTGCTACAAAACCATGTGCAACGATCTGTTCTGTTCTGGTGGAGAATATTGTATCGAAAATCACGTGTGGGTTTTGGTTTAGACGGTTTAAAGCAGGTGATTTTGATGTTAGCGATCGACAACGTAGTGGTGCCCCGCAGAAGGTTGCACATTTGGAACTTCAAACATTGTTGTATGAAGATTCGTCTCAAACTCAGAAAGAACTAGCTAAATAAATGGGGTAACTCAACAAACCATTTCCAATCGTGTACGCGCAATATGAAAGATTCAAAAGGAAGGAAAATGGGTGCCACATGACCTGAGCCATAGGTACAAGGATGAGCGTGTCATGAAGTGTTTAAATCTGTTGAATAAACAACACAGAAAATCTTTTTTGTGGAAAATCGTGACGGTTGATAAAAAGTGGATAGGGTATGACAATCCCAAAGGCATAAAACACTGAGTACCTCCCGGTGAAGCAACGACTTCGTCACCGAAACGCAATACTCACTCCAAGAAAGTTCTGCTGTGCATCTGGAGGGATATGAAGATTGTGCTTTATTATGGACTATTGGAACAGGGTCAAACTGTTAGTGCTGATCGCTACAAACAACAATTGTTGCGATTGAACCAGGAAATATGTAGGAAACGTCCATTCACAGGCAAAGGATTGCGTCCCGTGAAATTACTGCATGACAACGCCAGACCGCATGTCGAGAAATCGGCAAAGTAAATGTTATTGAGGTTTGGCTGGGATGTTTTGGAGAGCCCGGCGTATAGTCCCGACATATCTCCTTCAGACCATCATTTGTTCCAATCGATGCAACATGGTTTGCCTGCTGTACGGTTCCGGACGTATGACGAAGTGCAAAAATGAGTGGACAACTTCAACGCATCACACGACGAAGTATTGTTCATGTCTGGAATCCGTCAGCTGCCCGACCGATGGCGGGAGGTGATAGATAATGATGGCGCAAATTTTGATTCGTGAAGTTATTGTTGTTTTCTCTCAATTACTTGTTCCGTTGCCTTAAAACGCTTTAAAACTTATTTGCACACCTAATACAATGCGTTGCGCACAAACAACAACATAAGCGATTAGCAGTGTTCCTGTTGACGGAATCGATTGGCCGATGTTTGAGGGCAACCGTGGATGGAAAGAATTTAACAAGGTAACAAATACGCTCTGCATTGCTTCAAGTAATCGCGCAGTACAACAACGGCATGGAAAGGAGAATTTCATCGCACACAGCTCGACGCACAGTGACGTGAATGGAATATACACCCATCCTCAAAAAAATAGTTACACCTAGAAGGACGTGTCGGATTGCAATGTTATTCGAGAGGAAGGTAAAGGTTACCAGGAACAATAAATGATTAAACATTGAAACTGATATGGGCAATATTTATTCAACTACACGCTAATAAGTTGAGTCTCTCAGTATGGCGTTGGGCCGCCATGTTTGCTCACACAGCATGCCAGACGTGTCGACATGGAGTTGTACAGTTTCCTAATGGTGTCCTTCAATAAGTCACCATATGCAGCTCGAATCTTCTCACGCAGTCTCTGCAGTTTGTGCGGTAGGGGTGGAGTAGGGAAAGCGCATCCGATAGCATCCCACACATTTTCAATCGGCGATAGGTCTGGCGATGCGGCTGGCCATGACAGAGTGTCTGTGCCTCGAAGGCAAGCTCTCAAGGCAGCAGCAGTATGCAAACGAGCGTTTCCCTTCTGGAACATCGCACCGGGGTTCAGAAAAGGTAGGACGACTGGTTTCAGGACCTCATTAATATAGCGTTGGACTGCCAAATTGCCTGTCATGAACACCAAAGGTGATCTGGCATCGTAGGCAATTGAACCCCACATCATGACAACAGGCCTTTTGAACGTGTGACGCTCGAGAACTAACTTTTCACCTTGGCGCGAGCCATGGTGCCTTTCGACACGGATTCGTTGGTCGTGTCCTCCAAGACAAAAGCAAGACTCGTCACTGAAGATCACCTATTGCCATTCTGTGTAGCTCCATGCCAGTCTGGCACGACACCATTGCAGTCTTTGGTGACGATGCAATGGTGTTAAGGGCAGTCGTGGCATCGGTTTGCGTGCGTGTAGTCCTACGTCGTGCAGACGTATGCCAAAGGTGCTGGTACTAATCGGACGAGGCATGGATGGCACCACTGCTCGCTGAATATCCGTAATCGTGGCTTTTGGGTAACTCCGCGCATGTCGGACAACCCATCGGTCCTCTCTCCTCGTGGTTCCTCTAGGTTTCCCAGAACCTTCCTGCCACTGCTGCGCGCCTTGTTCTATCTACTGCCGTCAACAGCGTGCTATGGTGATATCCGCAGGACCGTTATGGCGCGAAATACGGCGATAAGACCATCCCGCTTCACGCAGACCGATGACGCGGCGCCTCAAGAACTCCTCCTACTCCTCGTATTGATTCCGAACTTTTTTCCGAGGCACATTTCTCTTGCAAAGGATGCAACCCAAACAACGGCATGAGTTAGAATGGCAAGAAACCGCAACGGGAGGACCTTATATAGCCGATGAGGCACACGTTACGATCCCTCCTTGCTGGCGTCACATGCGCTTCGGCCGAGCGTGATACTCTTTTTTTTTTCTTGGAGGTTTAACGACCACCGTGAGCACCTCAATGGGTTATAAGCAGTCGCCCGTCCGTAATTTAGGGTCACTGGTTCCAGGGAAGGGAGTGAGTCAGTGCCGTAAGACCAACACAACATCCATGCGTCACCGGGCATCGAACCCGGACCCCGTTCGAACGAATGATCAGAGACCATCGCTTAGACCACTGCGCCACCGGGCGGCTGATACTTAAATCATTTGCATGTCTTATGATGTCAAACCTGCCCGCTAAGTTTCATTCCAGTCGGTTACTTCCTTCTGGGTGCAACTCTGTTTTTTACGATGAGTGTAACTGAAGATGTCGCCTTTAATGTACCACTGGCTTTTAGTAAAAACCGACTTACTCGTCTGCAATCCAAGCTGCACCGAACGGAAGCTGTTTCAAAGGTTGAGGGCTGCTCAACACGTTACTAGGGGAAAATGTACCACTGAGGTGATGCCTAACATAACAGCAAGACGCAGCGATGTGCTTTGACGGAGTAGTTAAGACGGAAGAATATCGCGCTCCGGAGTAGAAAGACGTGGATTTGAAATCACCAATAGCAGAAAAGGACTCGTTTGCCATATTGGCGCCCGAATGTTTGCCTGGAATTAATCGAAAGTTTGAAAAAAATGTGTAGTGATTCTTCGACACGTCTTCTGGAATGAATAAGAATTCCTGCTTCTTCAATGAGCTCCTCCAAGCATAGTTTGTTCGCTGAAACCAAACACACAATTTTGTGTTCCCTCTTTTTTCAAGGGAGAATATACACTAAAGTGCCAAAAATCATGGGATAGCAGTATGCAAATATTTAACTGGCGCTGCCGTCGTATAAAAGCTTCGACCCACGCCATGATTTTTATCACTTGCGAGGTGTAATCTCGTGAGTCAGGTTGCCAAACGACCGCCAATAAGATTATGGCAAGCCGACGTCAATTATCGAAGTTTTAACAAGACATGGTCCTGGGAGCCAGACAGATGGGACATTCGATTTTCGAAGTTGTGCGAACATTCAACATTCCTCGGTCCACGGTGTCACGTGTGTATCGAGAATAATTCATGGAAGGCATTACCACTCCCCGTGGACAGCGCATTTGCCGACCACGGATGCTGATTGACCGTGACCAGCGGTGTCTGCCCAGGATTGTCCATGCAAGCAAATAAGCAACACTGGCTCAAATGACATCCACATTCAATGCAGGAGGTATCGGAGACATATCCATCCGGTCAGTGAATAAAGCATAATAATTTAGTGTCGATGTGGTATCTGAGCAGAAGACCCACATGATTGTGTGACGTACCTGCCAGCAGGACGCACACGACACAAAGGCAGATAGCAGTCAGAACAAACGTCCGCGTAGCTCAATTGGTAGAGTGACTTATTCCGGAATGAGGGTATCCGGGTTCGAATCCTGGCGTGGACAGAAATGACGGAGAAATTTACTTCGTTATACAGGCGCCCGAACTTTCCAGATGACCCGGCCGTTCAAAGTCTCGCATTGGTGTGATGTTCTTTCCACACCGCGAGATAGGAGAAATCAGAGAATCCCTTCTCCAGCGCATCGAAGAAACAAAAATTTGTGATGTTGCATTACACACCCTAGATAGACTGGGAGTTTTCGAGTGCATGTCCTACAGCGGATGGCTGCCTGCAATGATTCATGGTCACGGCTGACCCGTTGGCCATGCCCCCAGCCCTCTTTCGGGGAGGAGCGGGTGGAGGAGATGTGAGGTACCTGCCAGCACGACGCACACGACATAAAGGCAGGTAGCAGTCAGAACAAACGTCCGCGTAGCTTAATTGGTAGAGTGACTTATTCCGGAATGAGAGGATCCGGGTTCGAATCCTGGCATGGACAGAAATGACGGAGAAATTTACTTTGTTATAAATGTCTTTGTTAACACCACGACATCGGATACAGCGCCTCACCTGGGCTCTTGAACTCGATAATTGAACCCTGGAAAACTGGCAGTATGTGGTGTGGTCCGATGAGTCACGCTTCCAGTTGTTAGGAGCTGATGGTAGGGTTCGGTGTGGCCCACGCACCATGAGGCCAGGTACCCAAGCAGTCCACAAGGTACCGTGAAAGCTGGTGATGGTTCTATACATGTGTGGGGTATCTTTATGTGGCACAGTTTGGGTCCTCTAGTTTTCGTAAACACGTCATTAACCGGTAATCACCTGGTTGCTCTTCTGAGTGACCAATTGCAGACCTTCATGGACTTCATGTACTCCAAAAACTATAGGATTTTTCTGGCGAACAATGCACTATGCCATACAAATTGCAATAAAGGTGAAAGTGCTCTTTATTTTTAAATACACCAGAGTTGAATAATAATGAAACGCATGTAGCGTACGAGATCCGTTTATTTTCGTGGTGTAGTCAGCACAAATATTCGCCAAGCTTTCGCATTTAGAGCGTGGTTCCATAGAGCAAACCCGACTACCAATAATAATAAAGAAGTTGATAATATCTATAGCATAGGTCTGAAGGCTGGATATAAGAAGGATGACATATAGACATAGTACACAAGACTGTGAGAAATCGTATAATATCAGCAATAGAAAAATCGCGTAGTAGGACAATGAGATACGCAGGATCCATCACATATATCCTAGGCTTTACATATTGTTTGAAGAATTCATTACGCATATACAGCATATTAATAGCAATGAAGTCCCTGATCCCGTTATCACATATAATATCAAGTTGCAAGGAGAGACAGTGTGAGAAAGAAAAGGCGGGTGTGTACGCTATACCTTTGGTATATCCTGACAACACGGAAAAGATATACATAGGAATGACAAAGCGATCCTTGGACATTAGATGTAAAGAACACGTACGAAGTGTGAAGCAGGACATGCAGAATACAGCCCTCGCCAGAGAAGTCATGCATCGCTCGGCCGCTCCTGTATGGAATAATATTAGAAGAATTGCCCCTTACACGAATTTCAAAGAGACTGCCATCAGGGAAACAGTGGAAATTCTATCCAGTAAAGTGGCATGCAATGATATAGTCTCTACTGAACTACCAATGGTTTGGCGAGCGTTATTAAAAGATTGAAACACATCACGGCGCTCTGTATAATTACGTGATAAGAAATTCATGTAATATGCTCGTGATGTCACCCGCGTTATTTTCAAAAATCATCTTCGTTCTTTACATGTTCCAATTCGCTGCATTTTTGTGTCTACCATTGCCTTGAGAAAGCCTCCCAGTGGAGTGCGAAAGCTTGGAGAATCTTTGTGTTGACTACACCACCAAAATAAACGGATTTCTCACGCTATATGCGTTTCATTATAAAAGTGAAAATGGTATGTAAGATTTTTACTGCATACTATCCTAATTCTAAACGAACATTTGGTCATTCCAATATACAGGGTTACAAAGAAATTCCTTGATCAGGTCAATATCTCACGAACTATGGCAGTTAGCGATTTACTTCTTGTGCGGTTGTATAGGAAACCACTTATGGCGCACAAAATAACACCACGAGAGAGCCCCTTGCCCCCGTTTTTCGGGGAATGAGAGGGTATCGGGCTTCCCTTTGCAGATAGGGTGAAGAAGTCAACTACAAACTTGTTCAGCGAGGCAAAAATAGTACATAAATGATTTTGTCCCATAACAAAAGATGGAAGGGGACCGGGAATGTGGCCCCAGGAAAATCACAACATCCGGAAGCAACAACCGAGCATTTAGACAAAGCTACAAGATGGGAATGCATAATACTGTAGATATTTTATTAGTTTAGAAAATACAATTATAACGAAGTGAATTTCTCCGTCATTTTTATCCGCACCGGGGTTCGAACCCGGGTCCACTCATTCCGGAATAAGTTGCTCTACCAATTAAGCTACGCGGACATTTGTTCTGATTCCTATCTGCCTTTATGTCGTGTGCGTCCTTCTGGCAGGTACGTCACATCTCCTGGTACGTTACATCATCTCCCCCTTATTTTTATTTATTTATTTTTTTCTTTCGAAGTGCTGCTCACATTTTTCCTATCTCGCGGTGTGGAAAGAACATCACACCAATGCGAGATTTTGAACGGTCGGGTCATCCGGATAGTTCGGGCGCCATTATAACGAAGTAAATTTCTCCGTCATTTTTATCCGCGCCAGGATTCGAACCCGGGTCCACTCATTCCGGAATAAGTTGCTCTACGAATTGAGCTACGCGGACGTTTTATTCTGATTCCTATCTGCCTTTATGTCGTGTGCGTCCTTCTGGCAGGTACGTCACATCTCCTGGTACGTTACACAATTTACATGTTTGCATACTCAAAATGTTTCCCTTCAACAACGATGCACGTCTGCAAGTGTTCTACGAGCTGACCGTGCATGCGTTGCAGCATATCCCCATCAACAGAGGCACAGGAGGATGTTATACGCTGATATATTATATGTTATACGTTATTCTTCCAACCAGATCTTCTACATTTAGCGGTGGCATTGAATACACCTGTGATTTAAGATGGCCCCAAAGGAAAAAGTCCGGAGGGCTGAGGTCTAGTGAGCGTGGAGGCCATGATACGTTACCTCCGGGTCCTATCCATATCTGGTGAAACACATCGTTCAGCCATCTTGATACGTGTGCACTGTTATGTGGTGGTACTCCTTCGTGCTGGTACAGCATGTTCAATAATGGTTGCAATGGTACATTGTCCAAGAAATATGTTATATCCGTTTGAAGGAGACGTAAATATCGTTCACCATTTAGAGTTGCGTTGTAAAAACAAAAGATCCTACAAGTTGGTTCCCCCAAATGCCACACCAAACGTTGGTGAACCACCTCACTTGATGGTGTGTCTCTCTCGTCCAGTGGGGATCTTCCTGTGCCAAGTAGTGTACATTATGGGTATTCACAGCGCTATCTCGTGTAAAGCGTGACTCATCTGTCTATAAAATGTTTGACAGAAAATCTGGTTCCTCTTCTAAAGCATTCAACATGACGTCATTACAAAAATCAAGTCTTTTCTCCGCATCTCCAGGCCACAGTGTCTGCAATTAGACGAAAATGGATGCATATTGTTCCTGTGCAAAATCTGTAGTACACGCTGTTGGCTTAATTCACTTTCCCGGGCAACTTCATTTGTGCTGCTGTGGGGATGTGCAAATACGTATGCCAGAGTATCCGTATCGTCCCGATTTGGCATGCCCGTACGTGAGCAGTGTCTGACACTACCTGTGTCACGTAGGCGTTGGGTTGCATGTCTGATGGTCCTATAATCCAGATGTCTGGCATTGGAAAACTGCTGTGCATACAGCTGTGCCGCTGCACGAGCAATCCAGTCGCACTCGCTATAAAACTGAACATTTCGCATAATTCCTCGTTCGTAAACGCCGACATACTTTACGTGTACCGTGTTCAGATTGACAACAGCTTCTTGCTAAATGTACTTTACGTGTAACGTTTACAGATTGACCACAGCTTCTTGCTAATTTTCTAAATTGGTAAGTTCTAAGTAAATGGAAGTACAAAGGAAAACTTTTCCAACAAACCTTATCAACGGTTCTTGTTCTGAAATAAAAAGCAGTTCCATGAGACATTCAATATCTGACTTTGATGTCCAATACAGTAAAAAATACACTGAAACAAGGAGAAATAACATAAAATCGCGAAACAGTCATCCAATAGGAAAAGTGTATGCACATCTAATTGACTTGCGTACGTGGATAAGCGTTCGACTTCCCATCACTGGTTACCGAAGTGTTGGCATGCCGACAACGCATGTCTTTTTTTGTATTCTGACGACGGAGTAGAAATTACGACATTTGAAATCTATGCAAATATGCTTCGACACAACGACTCAGATAGTTTTCCGCTTTTTTTTTTTTTTTTTTTTTTTTTTGCATTTGGAGAGTCCCCATACATCTTTTGTTCTGGGACAAAAACGTTTATTTAGTACTTTTGCCTCGCTTAACAAGTTTCTAATTGACGTTTCGCCCTATCTGCAAAAGCGGCGCGGCAGCCCCCTCATTCCCCCCAAAAACGTGGGGCGAGGAGATCCCCCGTGGTGTTATTGTGTGCGCCGTATAAGGTTTCCTATACAACTGCGCAAGAAGTAAATCGCTAACTGCCATAGTTCGTGAGATATTGACCTGGTCATGTACTTTCCTTGTAACCCTGTAGTATAGTTTGGAGCCAATCGGAAATTGCAGAGGAAAGTATTGAAGAAGAATACCGCATGGCAGTGACCGATCGCACATCGACATCCACAGTGTTAGCGCAGCAGTGGAGCACTGTCATTGATTAAGCTTTGTTCTCCAGCACAGTTCGATGTCGTCTGATTAACAGGGATTGGTCGCTAGCTGTCCATTGCTGCTCATTCCTATATGACCCTCAACCACAGACGCATCAGGTTTGTCTCGAACACAGACATTGTCACACTGATTGGCAACAGGTCATGTTTTCTGACGAGTCACGATTCAGCTTGTTGAACCATGATGGTCGCATACGCGTTGGAAAGCATCGTGGTAAATGGCACTGTTGCGAGCATTCTGCAGCGTCATACCGGCCCAACGCCAAGCATCATAGTTTGGAACGGAATTGGGGACATTTCGCGGTCTCGCCTGACACGAATTGAGGGAACCCTCAACAGCCAGCGATACATCACCGTTGTTTCAGAGGAAGAAGTGATACACTTCCTACAGAGTTGTCCTGGTGCTGTATTCCAGCAGGACAATGCTCGGCCACATGTGGCCCGGGATACTCAAGACTTCTTCCATGCACTGCAGATACCGTTTCTTCCCTGGCCTGCACGTTCACCGGATATGCTCATGATCGAACATGTCTAGGACATGGTAGCTAAGCGACTGGCCAATCAAGTGCCTCCGTCGGTCACCACAAATGAACTCTTGTCTTCCATAGAAGCAGCTTAGCAGGCGACTCTCCAAGACAATGTCAAAAACCTCTTCCATTCAATGCCACGCTGGATAGGGGCTGTTATTGTTGCTCGAGGAGGTTTTACACGATACTGAGTTTCGAGGTAAAAAAGAGTTTGTATAACTTTACAAATGCAATCATTTATCTCCTGTAACATGAGGAACCTGTGATATAAATTCCATCTGAATAGCGCCATTCTTTCTTGGTGTTACAATTTTCCAAAACACTGATGTACTGAAAGATACTCTCAAAAGACATCATGTTTAAACACAGATTGTTTTCAGTTATGTCTGCATGCAATTATGTGCTGTCATAGGGGTCCAGGCAAGCTTTTCTTATTAGAAGAAAACGTATAACGAAGTAAATTTCTCCGCCATTTCTGTCCACGCTAGGATTCGAACCCGGATCCCCTCATTCCCGAATAAGTCACTCTACCAATTGAGCTACGCGGACGTTTTATTCTGATTCCTATCTGCCTTTATGTCGTGTGCGTCCTTCGGGCAGGTACGTCACATCTCCTGGTACGTTACAAACGTTGCTTCGAAGAGGTTGCCTCGATCCGCCCCGGCGATGGTGCATTGGTCTAAGCGATGGCTTATGATCACACGTCCGCAACGGGCCTGGGTTCGGATTCCGGTGAGGCATGGATGTTGTGTTTTTCTTACGGCACTGGGTCTCTACCTTCCTTGGAACCAGTGGCCCCAAATTAGGGACGGGTACTGCTTATATCCCATTCAGTTGCTCACGGCGGTAGTTAAACCTCCAATGGACCTTATTCACCTCGCATTGCATCATGGGAAAGCTTTCCTGTGGCCGCGGACCAACAATAGTTTGTTTACATGAGTTTTCCCATTGCTTAACAGGGCATTACGCTGCAGGGGTTCAGGAAAATCGCGATTTTTATAAATTTATTAACGACATGTCTAACTTTTGCTGCTCGTGCTTATAAATCCTGCCACCTAAACTGTATAGAAGAAGGAATGACTTTCCGTAATTTGCCTCTGAAAAGGACAAAATTGTTAAAGCAATGGCTGTGCAAAATGAAACGCGATGATTTCCAACCCAATGTTCGTTCTCCAATATGTTCTACCCACTTTAACGAAAAAGATCTAAAGAGTTTGGATATTATGACACTACGAGTCAAATGCAGGTGAAACCTCGTTTCCTTCCTTTGAATTTCAATTAAAAAAAAAAAGGTAGAGGGAGAAAGCTGATGGCATATTTGGATCAGTAAATTACGAATTAAGTTCTGCGTTCATTCCCCGAAGAACGAAACACACATATCTGTATTTTTTCTTTTATTTAATGTTACGCATTCATTTAGTTTTTAAGCAGATTGCCTAGCGTACAAGCCCTAGTTTGTTTCCGTATTACGTATTTGTCTGGGTTTGTTTTGTTTTGCAAAAAAATGTTTCGAAGTTTATGTTTCAGATGTTTCACCAATGTATGACAATAAGAACATGAAATTTTAATATACCATGTACGAGAAATGCTTCATTAAAAACTTCATGAAGACGACTGGCGATGTTCTCCTGCGTCATGCGAAAAAAACATCGAACACAAAATTGTCTTGGTATATTTTTGAAACCTTGATTTGTTTTTCTAAGAAATTAATTTCTTCTTCTTCGCCCTACATCTCTATTAATTCGTTGGAAGACTCCATGACGTTACGATTGCAAAAATTAGCCAACAGCGCGGGATAATCAAATAGCGACAACATTGAATCAGCAGCCATGTTGGTCCGCAACATTAAGGAAAATAAATCTCCATACTTCCCTGCAGTCACATTTTGGGTGTGGAAGTGACGTCATGTGACAGACCCGCCGTTAAAGTTAATGCTCACTTATCCCTTCATGGAAGAGCTAATGTCATCTCAATGTAATCTCACTTTGAGCTCAGGCGTTTTTTGTGCAGCAACATTTTTCAGAGTGATCTATTAACTGATACCTAGTAACATTCAGCATTTGTACCTGCTATTTTATGTGACTAACTCTCGGTAATGCCAGGGATGAGATGTACTGTTGCAATTTGCAAAAACAGTTTGTGGAAAATTAAAATAGATCCTGATAAAAAGAACGCAATGTATCATTCTTTTCCAAAAGATTCAAAGCTCAGCGAAAAGTGTATTCATCTTTGTCGCTGAAATGGAACTCGGCATCCTGCACTGCGTATTTAGAACATTTGGAACCCGCAGATTATGAGCGGGATTTGAAATCCGAACTCTTAAATTTGCCACCCAAGAGAAAATTAAAAAGCTTTGCCTTCCTTTCAAAACATTTGCTTAAAAGTTCTGAGGTTATAAAACACGTGGATTCCTGGAAAAAAATTCGCATTGAAAGACTCGCTCAAAGAGAAACTAAAAATATGATTTCTGATTTGTTACAAGTAAAGCATTCAGATAACAGTTCTGAGAAGCAAAATGCAGTGGAGTCCGTTGGAGTAACAGAAATCAGAGATATGTAATATGGCGCATTAATGTGTAAATATAGGCAACTGCTGCCTGAAAACATTGCGTTACGCGAAAAAGTGTGCAATCAACAAAAGAGAAATAAGGGATTCAGCTCTAAAAATACGCAGATTCAAATATGAAATTGTTGCAATGAAACGAAAAATATTTATGTAGTTCAACATTTCGAACTTGAAGTTTAAAATGTTGAACTTCAAGTTCGTTCAATACTACTCAAGATCAAAGGGCCAAGTAAATACAAAGGGCCAAGTAAATATGCTTTTGAATTAAAAAAAGGTTATTTAGTCCAGTGAGGATACGTCGATCGCTTTGACTCTGCGATACCTGAGTAAGAGGTCATGCATTTATTTACGAAGTGAACTGAATTATCCCTTACCTGGATTATCAAATTTGCAGAAATGGCGTGCAAGATTAATCAACAACAAGGTACCATAACGGTCACACTAAAAATTATGAAAACTGCTGCATTAGGTAGGCAACCTGACAAAACAAATAACTGTATTACAGTTTGATCAAGTCAAAGTAAAAAAAGCATATGTGTATAACCGAAAGTATGATCAAGTAATGTGTTCTGTGACGTGCCTTCCCAGCAGGAACCACACGACAAAAAGGCATATAGCAGTCAAAACGAACGTCCGCGTAGCTCAATTGGTACAGTAACTTATTCCGGAGTGAGGGGGATCCGGATTCGAGCCCGGCGTGGACAAAAAGGACGGAGAAATTTTCTTCGTTATAGCTCTTATTTATTTATGCAAGTTGTGATGGTCACGGGCTTATTTACTAAATGGAAACAACTCGTTTACGTCGAATTTGACTGTAAAATGACTCTTAAGTATTCTATGCGATGTAATAACGACGCTATCGAAAGTGATTATCACGTGATGGCTTGTTTTTCTGACATGGGTGGAGGATATGTTGGATTGAAAACAATTGGAGATAAATGTGAATAAATCCTTTAGACAACAGTTAATATACATATATATATTTACCGACACACCGCATTTAATTAAATTAGTAAGTAACTGGCTGTTAGACACTGGTTTTGTTCTTAACGACAAAACAAAAGTAAAAAAACCTCCACTGCTGCACCTGTTGGAAAAAGATGATCATGAAATTAAAGTGCGTCATAAACTAAAACCGATTCACATTAAATGTGAAGGATCTCAAAGACAAAACGTTCGTTTTGCTGCTGAGCTATTGTCAGATACAATAGCTACAGCTTTACAACATTACATGCCAGGCTACTATTTTGAAAGTGCCATTGGTTTATCAAAATTCATCAAGAGTGTTAATGATTGGTTCGATATAATGAACAAATTATGTTGCAAAACAAAAAGATTGTTTCCCTGCGAAATGCAGTTACGGGATGCATTATACAGGGTGTCTCAAAAATATACAGCACAACTTCAGGAATGAGTTTCTCATAGGTAGATAAGAAAAAAGTTTATAGCAACATAGGTGCGAAAATGCTTGGTTTCCGAGTTACGAAGGCCTGTCAATGACACTTAACTGCTCACCTTACCTTACAGTAGTTGTTCAAAATTTCCACCTTCTGCCTCAATACAGGCCGCACATTGATGTCTTACGGACTCGCGAACACGCTGCCAAATTTCTGGCATGTGTCGTATTGTTTCACAACCCTGCTACAATTCGATTGCTGGGAGTTTCCACTTCTGCTACTGGAGTCGAATACACCAATGATTTTAAATGGCCCCCACAAGAAGAAATCTAGAGGGTTTAAAGCTGGTGAGCATGGAGGCCCGGAAGTAGGTCCACCTCTACCTACCCACCGACTAATAAACTTTCGATTCAAATAATTGCGAGATAGGTGGCTAAATTGCGCTGGAGCGCCATCGTGCATGAAGTGTGCTTGTTGGTAGGAAAAGAAAACCACCAGATTCTGTCAGAACTTTGTGATGAAAGAATTTACCTGCGGGAGATAAAACATTCTGGTGGATAACTGGGAAAACAAGACACACCTGAGCCAGGTAGTGTGAACCGTTAAGTGTCGTTGACAGACCTTCCTAACTCGGAAACCAAGCATTTCCGAAACTATGTCCACGTAAACTTTTTTTCTTATCTACCGATGAGGAACTCATTCCTGCAGTTTTGCCGTGTATTTTTGAGACACTCTGTATAGAGCAGAACCAGATTTCGGACAATGCTTAAGAAATGTTTATCGAAATCAGGTGCGTACATTTATGACACCCTGCATAGAGCAGAACCAGATTTCGGACAATGCTTATGAAATGTTTAGCGAAATCAGGTGCGTATTTTTGAGACACTCTGTATAGAGCAGAACCAGATTTCGGGCAATGCTTATGAAATGTTTAGCGAAATCAGGTGCGTATTTTTGAGGCACTCTGTATAGAGCAGAAACAGATTTCGGACAATGCTTATGAAATGTTTAGCGAAATCAGGTGCGTATTTTTGAGACACTCTGTATAGAGCAGAACCAGATTTCGGACAATGCTTATGAAATGTTTAGCGAATCAGGTGCGTATTTTTGAGACACTCTGTATAGAGCAGAACCAGATTTCGGACAATGCTTAAAAATGTTTAGCGAAATCAGGTGCGTATTTTTGAGACACTCTGTATAGAGCAGAACCAGATTTCGGACAATGCTTATGAAATGTTTAGCGAAATCAGGTGCGTATTTTTGAGAGACTCTGTATAGAGCAGAACCAGATTTTGGACAATGCTTATGAAATGTTTAGCGAAATCAGGTGCGTATTTTTGAGACACTTTCTATAGAGCAGAATTAGATTTCGGACAATGCTTATGAAATGTTTAGCGAAATCAGGTGCGTATTTTTGAGACACTCTGTGTAGAGCAGAACCATATTTCGGACAATGCTTATGAAATGTTTAGCGAAATCAGGTGCGTATTTTTGAGACACTCTGTATAGAGCAGAACCAGATTTCGGACAATGCTTATTAAATGTTTAGCGAAATCAGGTGCGTATTTTTGAGACACTTTCTATAGAGCAGAATTAGATTTCGGAAAATGCTTATTAAATGTTTAGCGAAATCAGGTGCGCATTTTTGAGACATTCTGTATAGAGCAGAACCAGATTTCGGACAATGCTTATGAAATGTTTAGCGAATCAGGTGCGTATTTTTGAGACACTCTGTATAGAGCAGAACCAGATTTCGGACAATGCTTAAAAATGTTTAGCGAAATCAGGTGCGTATTTTTGAGACACTCTGTATAGAGCAGAACCAGATTTCGGACAATGTTTATGAAATGTTTAGCGAAATCAGGTGCGTATTTTTGAGAGACTCTGTATAGAGCAGAACCAGATTTTGGACAATGCTTATGAAATGTTTAGCGAAATCAGGTGCGTATTTTTGAGACACTTTCTATAGAGCAGAATTAGATTTCGGACAATGCTTATGAAATGTTTAGCGAAATCAGGTGCGTATTTTTGAGACACTCTGTGTAGAGCAGAACCATATTTCGGACAATGCTTATGAAATGTTTAGCGAAATCAGGTGCGTATTTTTGAGACACTCTGTATAGAGCAGAACCAGATTTCGGACAATGCTTATGAAATGTTTAGCGAAATCAGGTGCGTATTTTTGAGACACTCTGTGTAGAGCAGAACCATATTTCGGACAATGCTTATGAAATGTTTAGCGAAATCAGGTGCGTAGGTAAAACATGCCAGCAACAATTTCAGAAAGGTATTCTTATATCAATATGCCCTTAAAGGATTTGCTAACTGATGCGCGTGATGTGTTCGGAATGGATTATATACTCACACATAGCCTTAATCAGGATTGTTTAGAGAACTTTTCTTCGCAAAATCATGCAAGAGGGGGACTGAATGATCATCCCACCCCTATGAATAAATTATACAGAATCCGCATAATTGTCATGGAAAAAATCCCAGCATGATGCAGAAAAATCCCAATACCCAGACTGATGAATAACACATGGAAGAATTCATAGTTACGAAAATGCTGAGCCACGTTGGAGTCAAAACTGATGAAAAAATGTCCAAAGATTTATACGATGCTTATTATATGTATACAAGCGACAACGATAATGTGTTGAGTACACAACAATGCCTAATCACAGTAACTGAAGATGACGGTCGAGAGTATCTTCCCGGCTTGGTGGCCAAAAAATATAAAGAAAAATATCCACATCTGGGAGATTACACATCAAAATATAATACTGTACATATTGAGAAAGCATGGCTACTTCATCTGTCATTTGAAGGACTCATTCAAAAATCTCTTGAGTGGTCTAATATCGCTAAAAAATTGGAATATTAATTTCTTAAACAAAACAATAATTACACTGTAAATAAAGAGCCTTATATCGTAAAAACGTTAACCGAAAAAGTATCTCTCTTGTTACCTGGATTTCCAACAGAGGTACTTAGGACACATGTTAAGATGAGAATTATAAATACTCAAGAGACGCAAACAGCGTATTAAATCCGTTTAGTAGTAAGTATAAAGATTCGCCAAGCTTTCGCACTCCACTGGGAGGCTTTCTCAGGGCAATGGTTGACATAATGTATGTCTACCATTGAGTATTCACAGTGTGTATTTATAATTACATGAGAATTAACAATGAGAAGCTGCAGTCCACCCTAACTGCAAAGCAAATACCAGAAATGAAGATAACATTTGCTCAAAGAAGAGAAAACTTGTGAATATAGTAAATTAGGAAAACAAAAACTTAAACCTACCTATTTAGAAATAACCTCTGGTTTTGGGAATCGGTGTGATTAAATCAATTATAAGTACATTAATTGAATTATAACTCATGTTCCTAAATCATGAAAAGCCAAAGAAACAGGACTGCAACTACAGTAAACGTAAGTACAAAATAATACACTCTATGCTTCAGTCGGAAATGTTCAATTTTTATAATGCATATGCATGCGTTTCTTTCTTTTTTCTAACCTTTAAAATGACTTTAATCTAAAGCAGGTTGTGGCTATGTCTATTGTAAGGGTCCTAAACTTTTTCAAAATAAATAGACTTTAAAAGAAAAAACTCAGTTGATTCCACACTCCGTACGGGCGGACGAGACCTCGAGTCAAACCCTAGGATGGATCTGTCAGTGACGTCACACACCTCTCCCTTTCAGCTCCAAAATTTTCCGCGATCGAGGCAACCTTCTCTGCTACTAAGCTTCCTGTCCTACAAGGTAAAAAGGGCATCTCTCATGAAGACACGAAGAATTTGTTTGCACACTATGATTTAGTACTGAATACAGCGATCTTTCCTATCGTAATTCCAAATATCGTTCACGTTTGACAGATGATGACCTTTGTTTCATATCCTTTTGTTCAGCATACGACATTGGCAAAATCAAATTCTTTTGTTATCGTAATTCTATTATGAGAATCAGAATAAGAAGCCATTTGTTATTCATATTGAATGCTCCAGTTTGTGACAGAAAAACAGGTAACGATGTAAAATATGAGTTTCTTCTCAATAGGAAAGTGACTTTCAGGAAGCCTTCAATTGAACACGAAATTTTGTTCGACGTGTTGTGCAACCAGTTGTGTTTTGTTTTTATTTTATTTTAGAAAATATAAATAAAAAAAAACACAAACTGGTTGATGTTTTATTGTGAAGATTTTGTGGAAAATCAGCTTCGTCACCATACATGTACATTCTATGTCAACATATTTTAAACATAAAATCAACCAACACTCATATTAAATGACAAAGCAGTTCACCAACATCGGTAAGATGAGACCAGCAATGATACCAGTCTTAGCTTTTGCTGTTGCAATTTGTATCTTCGTGAACACAGTTGAGCCGAAACTGAACCCCATGATCGAAGCTGTTTACAATTGTGCGAATCCTTTTGTTTGCAAATGTGGTATGTATATTTTGCGCATTCATTCAGCCACTTATCAGGCACATAAACTGCATGCTGAGCTCAGGAAAAACTGAGGTTAACCTTTAACCCTTTAATGACTATGACCCAAAATTATTTTATCAGTCCAAATATCATAATGCCCGAAATTGTCTGTTGGTTCATTTTCTTAGTTTAATGACAACAATAGCAACTCAGGGTAATTCCTTCTGATCCCTCATAGGTCGAGAAAATTTGAAGAACAGGTAAGGGTAGGAAATCTGACTCACTCTACTCAGTCGTTTTGGGTGGCTATAGCCGTTTGTATGTACTGGCGATTTGGGCGTTATGGTCGTTAAAGGGTCGAAAACTTTTTTTTTTTTTTATTGGAGGTTTAACGACCACCGTGATCAACTTAATGGGCTATAAGCAGTCGCCCGTCCCTAATTTAGGGTCACTGGTTCCAGGGAAGGGAGAGAGCCAGTGCCATATGACAAACACAACATCCATGCCTCACCGGGATTCGAGCCCGGACCCCGCTCGGATGAATGATCAGAGGCCATCGCTTAGACCACTGCGCCACTGGGGCGGCACGTTAAAAAACTTGTAATGCGAAGGATTTTATGCATATGGCCATTTGCGTTTCAATTCATAAGAAAATAACAAAATTCCCACATCTGAACTACCACATTTTAATGAGTTTCCACTTTACCAAAATGTGGTAGAACAAATGTATAACAACCCTCTAGTGCTTTTAATTTTCTTAATTCTGCAGTGTAAGCGATGTAGATAAGTAGCTAAAATTCTTAGATAGCTTTGTTGAACATATATTTCTCTACGTGAATATTTATTTATTTATTTATTGGAACTCTGTTGCTGTACAAGGTCCCAATACAACACCCAAAAGAACGAACAATATGTCACATAATTTAAGGTTGATAATAATAACAAGAATATATAATATACCAATACACCAGTTTTTAACAATATAATTCCCATGTTACGAAGATAAATACTTTACAAAATAAAAATACAGGAAGAAATTCACACTTAAATGTTGCCAATATGACTAAAACATCTTCAATATCAATTTAAAATATACAGCAAGGAGTCTAAATCTTTAGCCTGACAAGCCCCTGATCTCCTCTGAGCCGCCCCGGTGGCGCAGTGGTCTAAGCGATGGCCTCTGATAATTCGTCCGAACGGGGTCCGAGTTCGAATCCCGGTGAGGCATGGATGTTGTGTTTGTCTTACGGCACTGGCTCTCTCCCTTTCCGGGAACCAGTGACCCTAAATTAGGGCAGGGCGACTGCTTACAGCCCATTGAGTTGCTCACGGTGTTCGTTAAACCTCCAAAAACAAATCTCCTCTGAAATTTAAAAAAAGAAATATTTTTTCAAGTCCAGTCGAGACAACGAATATGATATTAAAGTATGCACTGAATAACATCCAGAAAGCCCAAGACAGCAAAAATATTTTTCCCTCCCCCTATCCTCCCCTTTTTATATATAATTTTCAATCAAAAAACTCCTCAATAGTCGCTTGAAAGCAGGGTATCGGATCTCAGATCTAATGGTCAATGGAAGTCTATTCCATTCTTACAGGCCCAATACACCAATGCTGTTAAACATTATGCCCGTACGCACCTAAGAGACAGCGAACTCTGACCTCCTGCGAGTATCATATGAATGAATGGCTCTCGACAACACTATCAGATTTAAACATCTTCCTGTATTAATACGTTCGTGAATTATTAACATTAGTCTTGATCTGTGCTACAGCCAATATACGATAATAACGAAATAAAAATTCTGAATGGGCTGAAGAGTTTAATAATCGAACATACCTTCTCTGCAAGACAGACAGACGAGTGAGATTTCGTTTTGTAGTTACACCCCAAATCAAGATGCAGTACGACAGCACAGGATAAGCAAATGAATAGTACAAGATCAATAGAACTCTAAAACAGCTAATTAGCACTTATATTTCATGAGTAGATTTTCCTTTAATGTTTCACTCTCGGGAAGCTGAGGTCATGCATGTAATGATAACATTGTATCAACACTGATCACAGTCCCATGGCAAAAATACGTTTTCGTCTATTACAAATAAACTATATGATCAAAAGTATCGGGTAATGCGAAAAGAATTTATATCGTGCTAGTCCACGATTTGTTAGCCGCCCCGATGGCGCAGTGGTCTAAGCTCTGGCTTCTAATCATTCATCCGAGATGGGTCAGGGTTCGAATCCCGGTAAGGCGTGGATGTTGTGTTTGTCTTAGGGCACTGGCTCTGTCACTTCCCTAGAGCAATGGCCCTAAATCAGCGACCGGCGACTGTTTATAGCCTATCGAGTTGCTCACCGTGGTCGCTAAACCCCCAAACCAACCAATCACGCTTTGCTGCCAAAACAGCTTACACTCTATTGGGGTGGCTTTTCACTAAATTGTTTTAGGTTTCTGCAGCGGGGACTCCTTATATTCTGTTACAAAAGCATTAGTCAATTTAGTTAACGATATCGGGTGGTTCAGCCTGGTTCGCACTCCATGTTCAATGGCTTTGAAACCAGGTGCAGTAGGCTAAGTACTGGCTTCTGACCATTCGTCCGAGATAGGCACTGGTTCAAATCTCGGTGATGGTTGTTATGTTTGTCTCACAGCACTGGCTCTCTCCATAACCTGGAACCAGTGGCCCTAAATTAAGGACGGGTGAATGCTCATAGCCCATCGAGTTGCTCACATGCATTTGTACAGACCTAAAAAAAATGAGCCACCCCCTTAACTTTCGAACCGTTTGTAGCATATAAACAAGTAAGGTACCGTTGGAAAGCAGTTGAAGGGCACTATCATGTGGTGTGAAGAAACACGCTAATTAAGGTAATTAAGCTAATTAACCAGCTAATTAGCTCTCTATCTCCGAATTTTTCCATATAAGAGGTATCTTATTTTACGCGCATTCTATTCAGCACATAACATAATAAAACCCATAAATTCCAAATTTCACACGAATCTACCAATAAATACGTGTACAGTGAGCTACGGAAAAAGATGCCGCTAATGTTAAACTGCGAAAACTGTTTTTGATTTCTGTTATTTAAACGAAAACAGATACAGTGATTCGGTGTTGCAACAGTAAAACACAAAGAGGCTAAAATAATATGAGCTGCTACACAAGAACAGAACTGGTATATTAAATAGAGAATTATAGATTATGAAATATTATCATGCAAAAAAATGAATTATGACTATAACAGATAAATAGTCCATGGGAGGGGAAATATTTTTAAACCTCTCAATCCAAAGGTACAGCGTGATAGCATAAAACCTTGCTGAGATATAAGCGAAAACTCAAGCATACATTCATTAAGGGGCCGTACATAAATAAAAAATATTTTCCTCTACTTACTGTAAAACAGTTTACCTCGCAATACGTATAAGCATTTAGTAGAAAGTGTTTCTACGTGACATTGTTTGATACGGAGGCTGTATTAATTAATACGAGACGGAAACCATGGGATTCAGGAAATCCAATGCGTAATTGCAACTTTTAATGATGAACATTATAAGTTAATAATTTTGCACGAAAATAACTTAACTTACGACGTCGTTCCTGCACTTACATATTAATTTTTTTCTATTGGTTACATAGCTGACTCCTGTATATTGTTTAATTCAAAAACGGAAATAAACAGCACGTTCCATAAAACATATGGGAGCTTTCTTTTTCCTTTCGTATAAATGCGTTTTCTATATATTTCTTACATAAATACTTTTACAGCTTCGTCAAATTATGAAACTGTATTCATGCAAATGAATACTGCAAATTGTTTCCTGCGCGAGTGAATCCGTGTGCCTGATTTTTTTTATATTGTAGATTTGCTCTTGTATACATTCCGTCTCGAATTATGGTGTAATCAGCATGCATTTGCTTATTGTTCCGATTTATTGATATTTTCCATGGTAGTCATACTGCTTAAACTGTCTGCAATATACAGAACGGAACTGCCTTTCGCTGCAATACAGAAGCCAAATCTACGTGTTTAGCTTTGATCTGCACGCAAATCGCCTCTTCGGCATTAGACGTTTCCGACTACCTGTTCAGAAAATACACGTAACCAGTAGCATTTGGAGCATTAAGCTTACTTAGTGTAGTTTAATACGGATCTAAAAGCAATTTTTTTTTCATTCCTTCTTCAAATATAAATAAAACAATAACTGGTAAAACAATAATTTTACTCTGCGAACAAAATTTAGTTATATTCTGAGAATTTCGTAGTTTAAGGAAAAAGAAAGCTCCCAAATAATGCATCTTCAGCATGCGCATGAAATAATAAAAACACCCTGTTATTGAAACTCTCAATTTTTAGACTTAAATGAGAAAAGAAACTGGTTTGGCAATATAAAATAAACATTTTAGGTTTGCAAGGGAAATCTTAAAATTAAATTTCAAAAAAACAGAATTCCTGTCCGGTGTTCAAATCTCGGACCTGCCGGCAAACTAGTCTGCAGTTTCTTCGGAGTTTTCCACAGCCTCTCTGGGCTTGGTGACGCCAATGCGTAGATGATTCCCTGTCAAGTCGGTCCCGGATGCAATTTGTCTGTTTCTCCTCATGCTGGCAGTAGCAGAAAAATGCATTTCCCAAGCCGTCTGATCAACGTGGGAAATTAGACACTTACTCTCCCGAATAAATAATTGGGAGATGCCTATAGCCAGAAGTGGCTACAAAAATTGGTTAACAGATAGGCTGATAGACGATGGGATTCTAAATGAAAAATTAAATAAGTCGCTTATGAACGACAAAGGGGAACTAAAATTCCTGGCGTAACGCTTTCCTGTTTCAAAAGAGTTGATCGTGTGACGTAATGCATCTCTGACGTCATGTCAAAACGATTTAGATGAGATGGCGTCACACCAGTAGCTATTGAAAATCGTTCCTTGTTGCTATAACAAGAAAGCAAAGTGGTATACGCGTCCCTGTGTGCGACAAAATGAGACAAACGTTCATACTTTCGAACAAAGAAAATTATATTGTTTTTATCTGACATGTGGAATTAATATATGAGAAGTGCAAATTTATACAATAAGACATAGATCTTCCCACTAATTCGTATGTTAAGCACGATAACTATGAGAGAAAAGTGAGTTTTTGAGGTGGAAAATAACAAATCATCACACACTTCGTAACATCTTCTTTGATCGCACACTTTCGTACCATTTTGCGAAAGCCATTTTCCAAAAATTGGGTGATCATTGCTTTTCTCATATGTTGCCAAAGTGTATCAACCTGTTCCGCATATGTTGCCGAATGTGTATCAACCTGTTTCGCATGTGTTATTAAAGCTCTTTCCACCATAAAATGCTTTATGATAGAAGATACTAATATTTTTGCATAACACATTCGGGACACTTGCATATTTTACATAACACATTCGGGACACATTGTGCTACGAGAGTTCCATGGCAAAAGCATGGAACTCTCGTAGCACAATGCGAATATTATTTCCGAAATTACTTTCTCGAGGTGTTCCGAGCGAGTTGTCAACCTTTTCTCAATGTGTTCCATTGGGAACGCTTTGATGTGCTATACATGTATATTCCGAAATGCCACGGACGGATAGAAAAGAAATTCTTGAAATACGGCATGGCTCAAGCATCTGCATCATTTTAACTGTACTAATGCCCTAATTTACTTAAATAGTGGGTTTTGGGTAAGTGAAACTTGACTTCAAACATGTCATATGTATTTCGGTGCACATAGGCATCAATCAGTATCCATTCAGTATGTTGACAGAAGCGCCAGTCCTTGTATATTCCATGGCTTATATATAAGAGTTAACAACTTTAATCATTATGACAAGAAACCTTTTCACGGTTCGGCATATCAGAGTAAAGCATAAACTACATTTGCGGGTTTATTTCATTAGGTCGAACGGTTCGAAACCAGCTCCTGCCCTAATTTGGACTCTGTGTTCAGGTGTGACTGTGCGCGGCTCGAACCCGCGTCTCCCAGAAAACGCCCGGGTATGTTAAACCACTACACCACCCAGAACGACCAAGTTTCATGTTTCCGAACAATTTGAATATAATTATCACAGGATTCGCTAGTCGAAGCGACCGGCATTCATGTTTAGCGAATCTGGAGGTTAAGAATCTTACCCCGTGTTTGCCCGGATTTCACCGATGGATCTAAGGCGGCTGGTGTTGTTGGATCCGCCGCCGTCTGCGTTGACGAAGTTTCTGTTGCCCGCATTCCTACTGAGGCCACGGTGTTTTCGGTGGAGATGCATGCTGTGTATCTTGCACTTGTTCACGTGCAGTCGAGCTCTCATCAGCGTGCTATTGTGTACACTGATTCGTTGAGTGTTGTGCAATCATTGTCATCTTTGGATTTCACTGGCCACCCACTTCTTTTTACCGTACGGAGACTTCTTCGTTCTTTGCTCGAGGCTGATGTCCAGATTCGGTTCTGCTGGATTCCTGGGCATGTTGGGATCCCAGGGAACGAGTCTGCTGATGCTGCTGCTAGATCTGCCTCTTCTTTGGTCGTCACACCCTTGCCACTGTTCCACCGTGATTTTCGCTTTGTTGTTCACGATCATATCAGACGAACGTGGCGGTGTCTATGGGACCGACAGGTGGAGAATAAACTGCACCGTGTTAAACCTTTCCTTGGAGTCTGGAAATCATCGTGTCGCCGGAACCGTAGGGAAGAAGTTGTTCTTGCGCGTCTCCGCATAGGGCATTGCCGCTCCACGCATAGCTATTTGCTCTGTGGCGACACTGCCCCGGTGTGTGAGACATGAGACTGTTTACTCACCGTCTCTCATGTTTTGTGCAGTTGTGTTCGTTTTCGTAATCATCGGTTTCACTATTTTCAGTCTCATCTGCTGGACGAAGGCGCAGCTACGCTTCAAAAGCTTTTGGGCGACCACTGCGACACTTTCGCTATATTTTCCTTTTTAAAACAGATTAACGTCTTAAAACTTATTTAAAAAAAGTTATAATAATTATAATAGTAAATTAATAAATTTATATATAAACCTAATTAACTAACTAGTCTTCACAACTTTCATCATTCTCCTTTCTAACTTTTACCAAGCCTGTCTGCTCTTAATCATTTCACCCCGCCTTTAAAAATCTTTAACTGATAGTTCTGTGTCTGGCGCTCTTTGGCCAAGCCTGGCCCTTGCGCCACTAAAATCAATTAACTAACTAACTAACTAACGAAGCAGATAAATGATGATTAGCATACCAGGGCGTTTTCTGGGAGACGCGGGTTCAAGTCCTGCTCCAGGACTATGAAAATTGTCATGTTTTCGGATATTATCTGACTTACCATCCTTGTCACATTTATAACAAAAAGCGGATTGTCATCTTCAAAAATTTGTATTATATGGCATAATCCCATATTTATTTCATGGTCTATGAATTAATTGAAAATTTTGAAATTATATGAAAAACATTTTACATCAGAAACTATACGCAACAAGAAAGAAAATTTTCAATTAGGACTCTTAGAAGCAGAGATGTTAACAAAAATATGACATACCTTTAAGCTCCCTGGCGGAGAAACCATGGATTATAATTCCGAAAACATTTATCGACGTGACTAGTATCGGTCCAGGAACGAACGTTTTCAATCCAGATTTTAAAAGCTCATATTTTGCTGCAAATATACCAGAAGCACAAATTCACACTTAAGCCCTGTGGTGGCCAAACCGTTCTTTACCAAAAATTGGAAATTATATGCAAAAAATTTTCCATCAGGAGATGTATCCACTGAAGAAAGAATTTCTAAAATCGGAGTTTTAGAAGTACAGATATAGGGAAAAGCGCAATTTACTTTTAAGCCCCCTTGCGTAAAATCTATGTTTTACTTAAAAGAGTGACTATTCCTGAAATGCTTTTCGACATAAATGGAATCGAAAGGTAAAAGATTTTTTTCAATCGGATGTTTAGAAGCAAATATATGTAATAAAATGTGTTTCGATTTCGATATCATCTGTGTTTACGACCTCTAGCGTCGAAATTGCACATCGAAAATCTAAAAAAAGAGCGAAATAAAGGAACATCATTCGCACATTTTAAGGTTCCCAATCCAAAAAGAATTTTTCAAACCGGACTAATAGTTGCAAAGATATAGTGTCCACAGACGGACGGACATACAAACCAACAACACAAATACGATCTTTTTTTACAAAAGACGTTCTAAAAAATCGGATTTCGTGGTTCTGCTTCATTTCTTTTATTATTAAACAACCTTTCAGTGATACGCGAATGCTCAGTGCCTTGAGAAAATGTAATGATCGGAAACAAGAATATTCAAAACAAATTTCAGCTTGCATAGATTCGGATTTTCCATTATTAGAAAAAAATACATACTGTTTATTCTAACTTTAATCAAGTCATTAGCACGAATAAATGAAGTTGTTATAAAATAAACGGCAAGAGTAAATGAACTCCGTCCCTTGGCCTTCGCTCGTCTGTACTCTGCATTCAATTTGTCGGAGGTTCGCGCAGGACTCAGACTTTCCAGCATTATTACTCCTCTTCCAGGGAAGGAAACATTCCAGATGAATTTTCCAGATGTAGATACACTATCTACCAACAAGTAATTGGACACCCCTGCAATCGACGATATCTGCGGTCCTGATAGACGTCACGGCCGCCGCCGCCGCCGTTAAATATCGTGTGGGAAACAACAACGCAACCAGTCGCATTCAAGATTCCACGCAGTTCGGAGCTCTCTGATTTCGAGAAAGGTGTAATCGTCGGTTATCACAGAAATGGCCGATCCATACGTGACATATCCAGCGAGTTGAAGTACCTAAAATCGACAGTGGCCTACGTGATTGGCAAGTGGAAGATGAGAAGTGACTGTCGAAATGAGTCCCGACCCGGCAGACTCACAAAACTGGGAGTTAGAGACCGACGGGTGCTGGCCAGAGACATTCGGAAGAATCGCACCAAATCGATAGGTCACATCCACGAGGAGTTTTAACAGGCATCCGGGAGTGTTCTTTCGATGAATACCATCCGTAAGGAAGCCCATCTGCTCGGCTATCATGGACGTGCTGTCTCCCACAAGCGTTTGATCACCAAGTCCAATAGCGCTGCTCAACTAACGTGGTTCAAAGAACGTCGACAGTGGACCGTTGAACAGTGGAAACATATTCTCTGGAGCGACGAATCAAGGTTCACCCTCTACCGTTCGGATGGCAGGGTCTGGGTTTGGCGTCTGCCTGGAGAACGCCTCCTGCAGGAATGTATTGTGCCAACTGTGAAGTTCGGCGTCGGTGGAATTATGCTATGGGGGTGTTTCTCCTGGTATGGCACGGGACCCTTGGTCGCAATTCCTGATAGACTCAACGCCGAGACCTACTGCACTATTTTGGATGACCATACGCTTCCTACGTTGTGAAAGTTTTATGGGGTGGACCCATGTTAATTTCAGGATGACAATGCCACCAGTCATGTTGCGAAGTCCACCATGGCTTGGTATGGTGACAATGGGGTTAATCGAATGGACTGGCCTGCGCAGAGCCCGGACCTTAACCCTATCGAGCACCTCTGGGACGAGTTGGAGCGTCGACTTAAGGGGTGCCCCCACCGTCCGAAATCGGTGAAGGAACTGACCTGTCTTCTCCAAGCCGAGTGGAAGAAAATACCACTAGCCGTCGTACAACGACTGGTTGAGGGTATGCCCCGGAGGGTCGCAGCTGTAATCGCCGCTCGTGGAGAGCTCCATAAACTATTGAAGGTGAATAAACTTCGTTTTCCTTTGCTGTAACAGGTGTCCAAATACTTGTTGGTAGATAGTGTATATGGATGCCCCTTCTAACATTATTTGCAAATATTTTCGCTATTAGTCTTCGGATTTGGAAGATATTTAAGATTTAGGAGTTTTTCTATGTGCTAAATAGAATACGTATAAAACGACATACCCCTTATATGGAAAAAATAGAAGATAGTGAGCTAATTAACATGTTAATTAGATTAATTAGCATTTTCTTGACATCAAGTGATAGTTTCATTTGAGTGCTTATCAACGGTACCTTTCTTGTATATCTGCGGCAAATGGTTCGAACGTTAAGGAGGCTGGCTTGTTTTTTTTGTTTTTCGTTTTTTTAGGTCTGTGCATTTAGCTGTTCTCCGAGATTAAGAGTTAGCTTCTCAGAGAAACATCATGTGCCAAGTACACATTTGGCTGATAGAACTGGAATTTACTTACTGTTGGTGTACGGAATGTCTCAATTTACATCGATGTCGGCACACAGCTCGAGCTTCAGTAACATCCATCACACGGCTCACGCAAGACCTTTTCTACTTCTTGCAAATCGTGATTTTTCTTCTAGCAGAGATTCCTAAATTTAGTCCTCCCATGGTTTTTGTTGGCCTTCCTGTACATTTCTTTCCCGCCACTTGGGCTGAAAAACTTATCTTACTCAGCACCTCATCACTCATTCCTTGAACATGGCCAAACCACTTAAGAATATTAGTCTGCACCTTACTAACAACAGTTTGCCTTGCATTAGACATCTGCAACACTTCATTTCTCACTTCATTCCGCAGCTAATAAGGTGTGACTTACCACAAACCCCTGATAAGTGACGCATCACCCCAGCATACGAACGACTCCTATGTCTTTTCTGCAGTACCCAGGTTTCACTGCCTTGCATCAGAGTTGGAACAATTACTCTTTCATACATAGCCGTTCGGGACTTTCTTGAGAACCCATCATTCCTGTGAAATCCTCCTAAGACAGACATGGCTTTCAAAGAAGAATTCACTCGTTTACTAATTTCGCCATCTAATTTGTTCTCTCTGTCAAACATAATTCCTACATATGCAAACTCATTCACCTGGTCAATCACTGTGCCATTAAGACTAACGTTGAATTCAGTACTAATACACTGACGGAAAAAAAATCCCAACACCACGAAAAAATAGTTGTAGAGGAATGAAATGGTGGCAATACATTCGTATAGGTAACATATTTAATCGATTAAGGTTTCAAGATCACAGCGTAATGTAAGCGCGAGAAGAGCTATTTTAAATGTGAAATGCTGGTACATTAATAACCGGTGTAACCGAAAGAATGTTGAATGCAAGCACGCAAACGTTCATGCATTGTGTCGTACAGGTGCTGCATGTCAATTTGTGGGATGGAGTTCCATGCCTGTTGCACTTGGTCGGTCAATACAGGTACGGTTAATGCTGGTTGGGGGTGACGCTGGAGTTGTCGTCCACTCATGTTTCATACTTGCTCGATTGGACAAAGATCTGGTGATCTAGCAGGCCACGGCAACATGTCGACACTCTGTAGAGCATGTT